>CM042178.1:43324554-43362054 GCA_023376005.1 Doryteuthis pealeii
ATAAGAATAAAAGTGATCCATATAATCATTGAAACTATATACTCTCATCACACGTCACAACCTGCTTGAGACCCAAGGACGAACTCATAAGTGACGTTCTCCTGTGGAAATTTACACATGTACACACAATGTAGACCGATCAGCAAAGCCTTCATCAATCAGCTCTTCGGGGATTCTTGGTGCCGTGTGGAAGGCTTGCTAGCGATGAGTGACACGTGAGAGTCATAAGAATCCGTGCTGTTAGCGCGACATGATGATGATGATGATGATGATGCGTGACATAACGATACATATTTTCAAATCAGATTTTGTTGTTAGCTGACTACATGCCATGGTAACAATGATATACCACTACAGTTGCCATTGCGGCAGATATCACTTCTTTACGAAATCTTCAATTTTTTCCAATGTTGCGGAACAATTTGGCATCAGTGATGAAAGTTGAGTTCAATGTCGGAATGCCTAGAGGGGATCCACCTTCCTAACTTTTCCTACCCTACCGTGTTAAGATATCCTGCCACGCTGATAATCATCCTCACCACCACTTATGAGCTCGTCTTTGCTTCTTCAGCATGTCTTGTTCGTATTAGTAAGACTAAATGGGTAGGTTTCCTTGGGAGAACATCACTTATGAGTTCGTCCTTGCTTTTTCAGCAGTGTCCAGCATGTCTTGTCTTAGTAGGACAAAATGTGTAGGTCTCTATAGAAGAACATCACTTATAAGTTCCTTTTTGCTTCTCGAGCAGTGTCCACCATATCTTGTTCGTCTTAGCAAGAGTAAATGGTTAGGTTTCCATAGGAGAACATCACGTATGAGTTCGTCCTTGCTTGTCCTTCAGTATCCAGTATGTCTTGTTCGTCTATTTTTTTTGTTCAAGACAAAACTATGTTGCTAGAGGGGGGTGAATTCAAAGCTTAATAAGAATAAAAGTATCAATGGAAACAGAAAAAATAAGTTTGACTGAATAAAAGAAAAAAAGGAAAGAAAATAAAGTTAAAATAAAAGAATGAATCAATAAAAAATATCTTAAGGGAACGAAAAAAACAAGCAGGTGGTTAAAATAAATGAATGAATGAATGAAATATGTCGAAAGGAACAAAAAACAGTTTGTTAAAATGTATGAATACATGAAAGAAGAGAAGTGTAAAAAAAGAACAAAAAAAAACAAACAAGGGTTGAAATTTTTTAAAAATGAATGAATCTATAAAGGAATAAATGAAAGAGAAATGCCAAAAGAAACGAAAAAAATAAGGAGGCGTTTAAGATAAAAAGAAAATGAATCAATAAAAAAGGAACGAAAAAAAACAAACAGTTCTTTAAATTGAAATAATGAATAGTTGAATGAAAAATCAAAAAAGAGATTAGAATAAAAATATGAAAGAAAGAAAGACGTCAACAAGGATGTAAAAGCAAGCAAGTGGTTAAGATAAAAGATAAATGAATGAATGAATGAATGTCAAAAAGAACGAAAAACACAAACGAATTAATGAATGAAGGAAGGAAGAAAAGAAAATTTCCAAAAGGAACAAATAAAGAAGCAGGTGATGAAAATGAAAGGTGGATTAATGAATGAATAAATGAATGAAAAAATGTCAAAAGAAACGAAAATAACAAACAGTTGTTTAAAATGTAAGAATGAATAATTGAATGAAAAATCAAAAAAGAGATTAGAATAAAAGAAAGAAAGAAGAAAAAAGAAAGAAAGAAAGAAAGATGTCAAAAAGGAGGAAATAACAAGCAAGTTGTTAAGATAAAAGATAATAAATGAATGAACGATGAATGAATGAATGAATGAATGAATGTCAAAAAGAACGAAAAACACAAACGGACACATATGAATGAAGGAAGGAAGAAAAGAAAATTTTCAAAAGAAACAAATAAAGAAGCAGGTGATGAAAATGAAAGAGTGGATTAATGAATGAATAAATGAATGAAAAATGTCAAAAGGAACGATAATAACAAACAGTTGTTTAAAATGTAAGAATGAATAATTGAATGAAAAATCAAAAAAGAGATTAGAAAAAAAGAAAGAAAGAAAGGAAGGAAGAAAGATGTCAATAAGGAGGAAATAACAAGCAAGTGGTTAAGATAAAATGAAAATGAATGAATGAAAGAAAAAAATGTAAAAAGGAACGAAAATAACTAACAGCTAATCAATACGAATTAATTAATGAAGGAAGGAAGGAAGGGAGGATGTATGGAAAGAAATTTTCAAAAGGAACAAATAAATAAACAGGTGATTAAAATGAAAGAAGAAATTAATGAAAGAATTAATGAATGAAAAATGACAAAAGTAATGAAAAAACAAACAAGTGATTAAAATGAGAGATTGAATCAATGAATGAATAAAGAATGTCAAAACGAAGGAAAAATGAACAAATAACGACAAAATTGAAACAATGAATGTAGTGATGAATGAATGAATGAATGAATGAATGACAATATCAAAACGAACGCAATTTTTTTAAAGTGGTGAAAATAAAATAATGAAAGAGAGAAATGTCGAAGTAACGAAAACTAAACAGGTGGTTAAAATAAAAGAATGAATCAATGATTGATTGATTGAATGAATGAAAAATGTCAGAAGGAACGAAGGTCTAGATAGATAGATGGAGAGACATTAGCAGATTTAGATAGATAGATAGATAGATTGATAGATAGATAGATATGAAAGAACTGGAATAGATAGATAGATAGATAGATAGATAGATAGATAGATAGATAGGATTAGACAGTAGTAGATATAAGCAGATTAAGAAAGTGTGCGTGTGTGTGAGAGAGAGAGGGGGGAGAGAGATTACTAGACTGAGATAAACACAGATACGGATATATAAAAATAAATAAATAGATAGATAGATAGATAGATAGATAGATATGAAAGAACTGGAATAGATAGATAGATAGGATTAGACAGTAGTAGATATAAGCAGATTAAGTGTGTGTGTGTGTGTGAGAGAGAGAGCGAGAGAGAGAGATTACTAGACTGAGATAAACACAGATACGGATACATGAAAATAAATAAATAAATAAATAAATAGATAGATAGATAGATAGATAGGAATTAGCAGTAATAGATATAAACAGACTAAGAGAGAGGGAGAGAGAGAGAGATTAGTAGATTGAGATAAATGAACATATTAATATATAAATAGAAATAGAAATAAAATGTACAAATAGATAGATAGATAGATAGATAGATAGATAGATAGATAGATAGATAAGAATTAGCAGCAATAGATATAAACTGACTAAGAGAGATTGGTAGATTGGAATAAATGAATATATTAATATATAAATAGAAATAGACAGATAGAAATGTACAAATAGATAGATAGATAGATAGATAGGAATTAGCAGTAATAGATATAAACAGACTAAGAGAGATGGGAGAGAGAGAGAGAGATTGGTAGATTGGGATAAATTAATATATTAATATATAGATAGAAATAGACAGATAGAAATGTACAAATAGATAGATAGATAGATAGATAGATAGATAGGAATTAGCAGTAATAGATATAAACAGACTAACAGAGAGGGGAGAGAGAGAGAGATTGGTAGATTGGGATAAATTGATATATTAATATATAGATAGAAATAGACAGATAGAAATGTACAAATAGATAGATAGATAGATAGATAGATAGATAGATAGATAGATAGATAGATAATGTCCAAACAAAGAGAGAGAATGCAGCTTTTAAAATAAATAACGAATGAAAACAAGAAAAGAAAATAAAAGATATCAAAACAAACAAGTGAACAAACAAACAAACAAAATTGACAGACAAATCAAAAGACGAAGAAATAACCATACGGTGAAGAAAGAATATAAAAAAAAGATGGACGTCTCAGAAAATTAAAATAAACTAGAATATTTTTAAAAGAACGTGACAGAAAAAAATAATATAGATAAACAGACGACAACAACCACAAGAAGAAGAAGAAGAAGCAGAAGAAGAAGAAAAAAACGATTTTCTTAAGATTCTTGTATTTTGCCAACGTCTGCTGCTAGCGTTTCTTTATCTACTTCTCGTTTGCCCCAGTGAAAAATCACGTCTCGTTGCCCCGAGAAACAACGTGGCTTTGATCTACATTTTGGTAAGGGGAAGAATAAAAGGAAGAAAAAGAGAGAGAAAAAAAAAGTTATATTCCACTCTTTTGATATCCTATTAAAAGTTCAGAGATTTGTCTTGGTTCTGTAGTGACACTTTCAAATTGTTTCTAAGCTGTTTAGACGCATACGATATTGAAGGGAAATATATGCACATCTATATAAACTTTTTTATTCGTCTTTTTATTTTATTTATTTCATTTTACTTTATTTTTTTTTTTTTTTTTTTTTTTTTTGTCTGTAATTTTTTTTTCTTTTGTATGCGGTGACGAGAAGGCTTCGATGTTCAGCCTATATAAACTTACCAAGATGTTTGTTTTAAATGGTTGATAGATATACTCAAAACAAAAACAAAAACAAAAGATAGATAGATATAGATAGATAGATAGATAGATAGAAACAGACTGAGATAGATAGATAGATAGATAGATAGATAGATAGATAGAAACAGACTGAGATAGATAGATGAAGAGATAGATTGATAGATAGAAACAGACTGAGATAGATAGATGAAGAGATAGATAGATAGATAGAAACAAATTGAGATAGATAGATAGTTAGATAGACAGACAGGCATTAAGCACTGGAGATTGATAGATAGGTCGATAGATAGATAGATAGATAGACAGACAGACATTAAGCAATGGAGATTGATAGATAGATAGATAGATAGATAGATAGATATTAAGCAATGAAAATTGATAGATAGAGAGATAGAGAGATAGATAGACAGACAGACATTAAGTGATGTAGATAGATAGATAAATAGATAGATAGATAAATAGATAGATATGAACACACTGAGATAGATAAAGAGATAGATAGATAGATAGATATCAAGCGAGAGAGATCGATAGATATATAGTAAGCCACGGATATATATATATATATATATATATATTATATATATATATATATATATATAGAGAGAGAGAGAGAGAGAGAGAGAGAGAGAGAGAGAGAGGGGGGGGATAGATAGATAGGTATTAAGCGAAGGAGATCGATAGATATATAGTAAGTCACGGATAATATATATATATATATATATATATAATATATATATATATAATATATAGTGTGAACAAAAATTATTATTAAGACAATCAGGAATATTTCTTGTATTTTGTTTAATCTCAACTAGTTTCGACCTTCGGTCATCTTCAGGAGAAAATTTATTATTTGAAGAAATTGTTGATACATTATTAGAAATGGAGCATTATAGAAGAGTTATAAATGTTCAAGTGTTATAGTGGGTTTAACATGCTGTTAAAAATCCGGATATATATATAGTAAAATTCTATTTCAAAAAGTGGGTGTGTAAGATGTCTGACTGATGAACGAATCGGTCGGGTTTTGATCGCAGTCTGAAACAGTCTGTATTCTCTAGATACACCTGAATGAATTAAAAATAGTCAAAACGAAAAAAAAGTTTTGAATTAAAGGCACATTGACATGGAAATTGATAGATAGATAGATAGATAGATAGATACTCAAAACATACAAAAATACAGTTTTGAATTACAAATAGATAAATAGATACATTCTAAAGTTTTAATAGCTAGCTAGCTAGATAGATAGATAGATAGATAGATAGATAGGTTTTGTTAAAATTTAAAAAAAGAGTTTATTTTATATTAGCAGCGGTTACCCGGAGTCGCCTGGGTAGAGGGTTTTTTAAGTTAGTCCTGCAGATCCATTATTACTGAATCCTCGTGGGATCCCCCATTTAAATCTCTATGTAAAAAATAGACCTTGCATTGATCCAGCTACTCTGAAAAAAAATGTTAGTGTCTACTATCATATTAAATGAAAAAAAAAATCCTTGCTGTTATCATTTAAATTTTATTTTTTAATTATCTTCACGAATATAAATCTAATCTCTATTATTTTTCCTCAAAAACCAAACACTGCTGATATTTAATGTGTATATACATTTATTTTGTCGTTAATTGTTTTATTTTCGAAGTTTCCTCCGGACATACACATACACACAACTGCCCTTTATATATGTATAGAAGATACACTCGGTGTAAATATTTGGACACCTATGTAAACTTTTACTTTTTTTGTATTTTCTTATTTTGCATATGGCCATACTTTGCCGATAAACGTACTTAGACTTTTTTATTCTTTTCTTTGTTTGTGTGTTGCACCAAGTAATAAATATCAACCCTTTTCAGACTTGCATTATTTTTTAAATTCTCATATTCATTCCGGTCCTGAGGCTGGTTAGTATACGCCAACTGCACCTCTGCATAGGGGTAAGTCCTATCCATCTCAGTTTTATATTATATCTCTCTATCTATATCAACCTGTCTATATATTTGTTCTATTACGCATTACAATGTAGCATTACAATTGTTCAATTGAGGCAGTTATCTTTGTAGTGTGGTAACTTAAACATGCGCCTAATATTAAGACTGTTCTGGCTGTTACAAAAAGTATTTATACCCGGTTTGCTTTAACAATTATGTAATTCCGATTGGTATATGGAAGCGCGTGGTGTATGGTTAAAGTCATGGGAAATTGACTCGTCGCCTAAATTCAAATCTGGATGTGGTAATTGCATTTCATTTAGTGCCAATACCCTTGGGAAAGGTATGAATCCTACTCTATTCTAGCTATGGATAAATATTAGGGCAGACCGGGCTCTTTAGCCTTGGTTAGGCAACCGGTCTAGGAGAAGGAAAAAACTTCGGCTTAAGAATTGACTTTGTGTCACATCCTGCTCTTGGGGAGGGGTGGTATATATATATATGTCAGATTGTATTTTACTTTTGGACACCCTTAGAATATATTTGTCGCGTTCGAATTTATCATTATCTTTTAGTATACGCCAACCGCACCTCTGCAGAGGGGTAAGACCCTCTATCTCAGTATGTTATATCTATCTGGACTGGGCTCTCTAGCCTTTACTGGCTCTCTGTCAACTAGTCTATGAGAACGTTGAATTCAGGCTAATATTGGCGCGAGATGGTTTAATTTGGAGAATACAGTAATTTCAAGTAATCGTGGTGTAATAGTTAGTAAGCTAGTCTCGCAGACCCATTTCTACTGAGTGCCGAGTTCAGTCCTCGCTGAATGCCCTATACCTGCGACCTTGTTTCCCATCCAACCCGTGCCAAATGGTTGGCAGCAAGTCTTACAGATCCATTACTACTGAATAGCAAGTTTGATCCTCGCTGGATGCCTCATACTTGCGACCTTGTGTCACATCCGACCCGTGGCGAAAGAGTTGGGCAAAAAAGGGCGACCGATCTTCGTGTAATGCTTAGCAAGCTAGTCTCGAATATCCTATACTACTGAATAGTGAGTTCGATCCTCGATGGATGCCTCATACTCGCGACCTTGTGTCTCATCCTACCCGTGGCGAATGGGTTGGGTAATTTACTACACCAATTTCAAGTGGAGTGTTGCATGTGACGGACTGTTCAGCCACCAAGATTCCGTCCTTAAGAATCAAAGTTCGCCTGCTATGTTCAACAGGTGATTCCATGGGGAAAGGGGATTTTACGCCTCTGCAGAGATGCAGTCGGCCATTCTCCGTGCCAGTAATCGTTTGTTTGTTAGTTTGGTTTGTTTTACGGCATATCAACTACGGTGGGTCATTTAATGCCGACAAAGTTTTGAAAGATTCATAGCGATAGTTTGGAAGTCATTTTTTTACAAAATTTCTATTTAATCCATAGATGGGACCCTAACAGGTACTACCACTCCGGGTTAGAGTGGACCTGGGAGCTATGGTTATGAAGGGATGCTCCACATTTCCCAGACCCCCAGAACTGAAGTTTAACGTCATACCCCGGATATTAAGACCCTCAGCCACCGCCTTCTAGAACATATATGATAAAAAGGGATCGTGCTTGCCATAAGGGCAGTATGGTCGGGACAATCATATAGGTACTAGGGCTTGACATGACCAGCCGATTGATCGGAGAGGGTCTCTCCGAACGCCCGTCTAGCCTAAGTAAGGGCCAAAGTGGGGTGTTGCATTCATGGACTGCTTAGCCACCAGGATTCCGTCCTTGAGCATCACGGGTAGCCATCCACAGCCAACAGGTGGCCCCACTTGTGGGGGGGGGGGCTTATCCCTATGCAGAGGTGCAGTCGGTGTATTCTAAAATCCTAGCCGACAGGCCTGGCCACTAATCGTTACATAACCTGTACACTTATAATAAATTGTATACAAAACAATGACATGAATAATGGGGGATAAAGAGTTAACTGTGATTGTTTTTTTGCATTTTGTGAGCCAAACGATATCATCTCATGCAATGAAATACGATAAATAAGAAAATAATATTTATCAGGCGATGAAGAAAAAAAAGAAACACAAAAGAAAATATCGAATTTAGAAGCATGTTCCTGAAACATCGGAGGAGACGCACTTTTCGCAATGGTTATCGCAGTTCCGAAATTGGACTATGGCGGCCCCTAGGAGTAAAGTTGAAAAAAATGTGACACACTGACATTCGCATTTATCACTAAAGATTCTAGCAAAAAACGCCCGCCGGGTGGTGTAAAAATATATTTTTGGAAGATATTACCTGAGTGGGGTGGAGTTAAAATTTCAACGTCCGAGAGTTTGTATCATAAGTAAGTAAAATTATCAAATTTATTTAAAATGAAACTTAGTTTGGTCCCTCTCAAATAAACTGTTGCGCGCATCTATCAATTATTAATTAAATAATTATTTTGAAAATTTTACATATAAATTTTACACAATATCATAAGTATTTATTCATTTGTAAACTTTTGATAATGACTTATGTCTTCTTTTTTAGTTATTATGCAATAAATGTAAGTGGTAGCATTACATTGTATATATATATAGCTATATATCAAGACGGATTTTGGCTGTTAAGCGTAGCCAACACGTCTCAATCAACAGCCAGTAGTGCGCTGGAAGTCAGCGCAGGAGGTTGTCGTCCCTCGCAGCGCAGGAGGAAGGTGTCCCCTCGACAATTGTGTTACACAATCTTTTGGGTATATATTTGTATAACAATTTCCAACGACGCACATTTTATTACCTTACATGTGATTTAATTTTACTTTGTTTTTTTAATATTCTCCAATGGCTTCAAGCTCGTCAAAACATCGAGGATGCCTCAACAAGGCCAATTCTTTCTGAATTGTGTACATTGAGTCATCCAAGTATATTTATTCTGTCAATGTTCTTTATCTATCCTGCTTTATCTGTAATAAGCTGCTGCAACTGTTGAAATAAGCACGTATATACTCTGTATATACTAAAATGAGACTATTTAAAAGACAGAAACTAGAGGTGATAGAGCAAAACTGTTTATAAATTTGAATTCAGCACACTCAAATTAGTAAAAAAAACACCTATTCACATTCTTGCCTCAGACAAAAAATATTTTTTTGTAAACCAGTGTTATTGATTAAATGATTATTTGAATATTTATAAATTTATAAATTTTACACAAAATCGTTGGTATTTATTTATTTGTAAACTTTTTAGTTAACTTCTTTTTACTGAAAAAAGGAGGCGAGATAAAAATAAAAAAAACAATTTTTAAAATTGCTTACTCAAATTGAGTGTATATAACACAGATTCTAGATTTTATTCTATGTATTAACGATTTTGACTATAAATCAAATACTCATTAATAGACTTACACAATCATCGAGAATAGTGTGACATAAGCTGTGACGTAATTTTGGTTACAGACAGAAATAAACCCAATCTCGATTATTAATAGAGATGTTCAAATTTGTTTTTGAGAGATTTGGAGTATTTTAGATATGTCAACCCTTGTTGGGTTATTTTATGCCAAAGATCTTTTGTTTTGTATGTGTATTTATGAGGTGAAGCTTAATATGAATAATTATATTTTGGACTGTTGTCCTCATCTTTATAATATATAAACATAACGTTCAAGTCAATGTAAAGCCTTTTTAACGTATTATAAGAACTATAATATTGGCCACTAAAGTCAAACTACACATTCAATACTTATAATGGCACGGCTCGGAGGAGTTTGATCTACTGTATAGTACACGCTCGAGTCTTCGAGTCAAACAAGATAGTAAGCATCGCGAGTAATTAATCTATTTGATCCCATACGTGAGCCTAGTGGCTAAGCAGTCCATGACATGCAACACTTCACTTTGGCCCTTACTTAGGCTAGACGGGTGGCGAGCACCTATATGATTTTCCCAATGGAGGCGCGTGGTCTAATGGTTAGAGTCGTAGGAAATGGATTCGTTAACGCGAGTTCATTTCCTAGACGAAGCTGTTGGAATTTCACATGGCGCTAATACCCTTGGGAAAAGTATGAATACAATTCTCCCTCCAGCTATGGGTAAATAGCAGGGCAGACTGGACTCTTTAACCATGGCTAGGTAACCAGTCTAGGAGAAGGAAAACTCTGAATTCAAACCTGTTAAACTCCGCTTAAGAATTTGACCTTGTGTCGCATCCTGC
Source organism: Doryteuthis pealeii (assembly GCA_023376005.1). Classification (NCBI taxonomy): domain Eukaryota; kingdom Metazoa; phylum Mollusca; class Cephalopoda; order Myopsida; family Loliginidae; genus Doryteuthis; species Doryteuthis pealeii. Next base: position 43,335,118 of record CM042178.1, read on the forward strand.
CCGGGCGGTAAAATATATATATGATTTTCCCAATCCTTATGGCAAACCCCTAATTCTTTTTATCATGTGCTAGAAAGGTGGTGGCTGAGGGTCTTAGTGTCCTGGGTATGACTCTAAACTTCATCTAGTGGTGATGTTTCAATTTTTGAGCTCTGATAAATGCGGAGTACCCTTCATCGTTATTACACCCTGGTTCACTCTGACCCAGAGTGGCAGTACCTGGTACCATCTATGTGTTAAAAAGAAAAAAATGAGTTTAAAAATTGTTTGTTTGTTTGTTGTTTTTTAAATCACGTTTAATTTTTTTAATGGAATACCCATCAAGAATTAATAAAATAAGACGTCTTTGGCATAAAATAACCCGACTGTAGCAAGATTCATTTGGCAAGGACTACTAATGGAAGGAGGAGGAAGAAATAAGAGATGATAAAGGTTTAAAAAATAGTGATGAGCCAAAACAGGATGAACGATGGTTTGACCGTAGCGTGACCCCGAATGGAGAATTGAGTGTCAAGCGGAAGTCGGGTGTTGACCGGAACCGGAAGCTTTGGGTGTTGACCGGAAGTCACGTGGTGACGTGGAACAACGAAGAAATGTATCGGTCTCTTTTTGCCTTCCGCCGTCGTAGGTTACGGATCGGGCCTCTAGTGGCTAGTATGGGGTCCCAGTAATCAAGTAGTGTCTCTCTCTCTTTCTCTCTGCCTTTCCTCCTCTCCGATACAGCACACGAGACGAAACTACCCGAAATAAAGGCTAGCAGTTGTGACAATATTTTCGTGTTATAATTTCTATCAACACATTTTAGCACTGTGAATTTGGAGGCACGTGGACGAGACCCGCTATATAATATACGCCGCTGCCGCCACCTTACAGTTATCGTAGTAGCGCTCGGAAAAAAGGACAACGTTACCGTGAAAATATGCCACCACGCTACACCGACAATATGTTCCAAGGTTTTTATGCAAGTTACATTTTTTTCCAAATATATTTTTGTTGACTGCATTTTATTTGAATTCATCCGCACCTTTTGGCAACTCATAAATGCGCAATTGTGTTTAATAACGTGTGGATCTGCGCAACAGCAAACAAGCGGCATCCATTTTGTTGTTTATTACTCGGTTAACACCACTATTTACTTTTTTTCTTTTGCAATATGGACCATAAAAATGTTTGAGAATAGATGATGAGGCAGATTTTTTGTTCAAATATTTTATAATTATAAAGTAACCCCTTGGCAACAAGAGATCGTCTAACGCTATACCTATAGCGAAACATATCACATCGTTTTTTTGGGGTTTTTCCTCGTAGCGTGGATATCATTCCAAACATTACACACAACTCACATATACACACACAACTCTCTCACACACACACAAACACAAACACACACACACACATACACACACACACACAATATATATATATATATATATATATGAAATTAACATTTTGAAAAAAACATGATGTTTGTTATGTAATTGCTGACAGTACTGTTTCGACCAAATCGATAAGTTGGTCTTCATCAAAGAGCGACATAGATGTCGCTCTTTGGTCGATTTGGTCGAAACAGTACTGTCAGCAATTACATAACAAACATCATATGTTTTTTCAAAATGTTAAATTTTCATACTGTCGGATTAATTTCCATCTATTTTAATATATATATATATATATATATATATATATAATAATATATATTTTATATATAAAAGGGCAGTTGGTGTGTATGTACGTCCGTATGAAATTACGAAAATAAAACAATTGACGACAAAGTAGATAGATATATATACACATTAAATATCACCAGTTCTCGCTTTTTGTCAAAAATTATGAAGATTTGATTTATATTTACGAAGATATTTAGAAATTGGAATATACATAGAAATAGCATTGAAATTCTTCTAAATAATGTTCAGCTTTTGTAAATCTCAAAAGTAAACAAATCAATATGCCAAGTTATTTTCAGCTCTACCCAAGCGATACTGGGTATATATATATATATATATATATATATATATATATATATACGAAACAAAATATTATTTGATAAAACCGAGTACATACGTTTCAAAGGAAAAGGAGACATAACCACACTCAACGGTAAGCCCCTTAAGCCAGTAGAACAATTCACATACCTAGGTAGTAATATCTCATCCACAGAAACCGATGTAAATACACGAATACGAAAAGCGTGGTCGGCCACAAACAAATTATCAGTAATATGGAAATCCGATCTCACTGACAAGCTAAAGCGACATTTCTTCCAAGCGGTGGTTGTATCAGTGTTGCTGTACGGATGCACCACTTGGACCCTAACGAGGCGCCTTGAGAATAAGCTGGACGGGAGCTGCACAAGAATGCTGCATGCAGTCCTGAACAAATCGTTGAAGCAGCACCCCACGAGGAAACAGCTATATGGCCACCTGCCCCCCATCTCACAAACCATTCGAGTGAGACGGACGAGGCATGCCGGGCATTGCTGGAGAAGCAAGGATGAGCTCATAAGTGACGTTCTCCTGTGGAAGCCAACACACGGACATGCTAGTGTAGGGCGCCCATCAAGGACTTACATTGACCAACTAAGCAAAGATGCAGGTTGCTGTGTAGAGGACCTCCCTGGGAAAATTAATGATAGGAAATGTTGGCGAGAGATTGTCATGGATATCCGTGCTAATAGCGCGACATGATGATGATGATGATATATATATATATATATATATATATATATATATATATATATATATATATATATATATACAGGTAAATCACCAGGTTAGTTGGATGATTCTAAGGCGGGTCTTTTTTAACAACGGAATGTTAAAGTCGGCCTGGTGCAGGTTGAGAGCTCAATGTTCAATGATTTTTACAGAGCAAAATATTTGGTAGAGAAAGTCTTAACAATCGGTAATATTAGCAGTTCTAGTTCTATTTCCACCCATATGTATATACATGTGAGTTTCATCAAACCGCTAAATTTCATTGAACGTGAAATTTCCATATATATATATATATATATATTATATATATATATATAATATACCAAACTTATTGGTAAATCCTTGTGGAGAAAAAAAAACAGCAAATAGTTTGATTGTAAAAATATACAACCAAACATCAACCGGGGAGAAAACATTTTTTGGAAAAAAGAAAAGACCAAGATAATCGTACCAACCAAAAATAATCTGTTGGTACTATATTTTGGCCAAAAGAAAAAACAATTTATATGCATATATATATATATATATATATATATATATATATATATATATATATACGATATATATACAAAACCGCCAGGAAACTAAAGCTAATAAGTAAAAAGTGCTCAATACCTAAGTAGAGCAAATAATAAAGATAAATCTAATGAGTCAGACGAACCTACTAAAAGTTTCGCTTAATGCTCTTCAGGGCTAAGATCTGACTCAGATCTTAGTCAGATCTTAGCCCTGTAGAGCATTAAGCGAAACTTTTAGTAGGTTCGTCTGACTCATTAGATTTATCTTTATATATATATATATATATATATGTGTGTGTGTGTGTGTGTGTGTGTGTGTGTGTGCGTAGTAATACCTCACCCATTAATTGGTTCCAGTCGGTAAACGACTTGTCGAAACAGCCATTATTTAGATGCAATTATCCGACCTAGGCCTAGCCTAGTTTTTTTTCTATGTTAACCAGCGTAATTGGTAAATGTTGGCAAATTATGTTGACTACTGGTAGCCTAGCCTAGTTTTTATGTTAGCCAATATAATATATTTCGGTAAATTATAGGCGTAAACAATCGATATAACCTGGAATTACCGGTATCATACGGTATGAATGATACAGGTGTTTTTACGAACGACGTAAATATTATAATATTTCATAAATAACAAATAAATACAATAGTGAAATATCCATGTACCCAGACTTTGTGGACACCCTGTCGAAGGAAAGGGGATAGACTCCCTCGTTGCTCGGCTGATACCAACAATAGGTCACTTCACCTACTTTAATTACTGCTACCATAAATATTCACGAAAGGCTAATTTCAACCTACAGTATTAAAAAAATTGACCTTGTGTCGTACACTCCCCGTAATTGAGGGGTTGGGTATATATAAAATAAAAAAGTTAAATATTTTAAGTAAATGTCAGTAAAAAATGAAAGCGCTTTGGGCACATCATCATGACTCACTGACGGCGGGGATTCCTATGACTATCCTGCCACCCGTCCCTATCATCGATCATCGCTACTGGCAAGTTCACGCAACATCCAGTATCCGCACAAAACTGATCAAAGTAACTATCATCTGCGTTATTTGGACTATTGTCACCATCTTCATTGTTATCTGTACAATGCTTCGGCCGATATGCTCTCCGGCCTTCTTCGGGTATTTCTTGTCGGACTCTTGTCGTAATCGGGAGCCATCACGGAACTTTGAACCTAACCAATTATTTTTATGATTTTAAGATTTCAATATTTTTCAAAAACGTATCTTCGAAACTGACGTAAGTTGAAAGGATAGAATTAACACCTCAGTCCCAGGGTCTTCCCCAAGCACCTTTTCCCAAAAAAGGGATAAGGGTTAGGGTGATTGTCTGAACTTGCTTTCCTGCTGGACACCCCACTTTAAACCGACCTTGTGCCACATTCTGGCCTCGGGTATTGCTAAATTAATACCAACAGTATATATATAATTATATTATATATATAAAAAGTAATTGGTAATTTGCTTGAAGCATTGTTAAGTATGTTATAAAATAATAAAATTCGAAGGCAATACAATGCGTAAAAAATAAAGACAAAAAGATTTATATGTCTAATCGATTTCAAAGCGAAGCTTTATCGTCAGAGACGGATTTCAGAAATGACGTGCTTATGTTTTTGTTTTTTTATATTTGTGTGGTTATAATTTCTCTTCTTATTTCCTTTTCCTCTCCTTTTTTCCTCTCTTTCTTCTTCTCCTCCTTTATGAATGGGCGAATAACTGTAATTTCTTATTTCTCTCTTTCTTTTTTTTCTTTCTTAAAAGTTTGTTGAGAACAAGGCTGACATCCGGTAAGATGTTGCAATGTCGCAATGTGTAGCAATGTGTAGCAATGTTTAGCAACGGTGTGAGCGTGTCATAATTTCAAAAACAAAAGTGAACAAATGAATAAAAACCGTTAATAGAATTTTTTTTTTTTTTTAACATACTTAGCTTTTGTTTCGCTTTCACCTTTCATTTCTTATTCTTTCTCCTCTCTTCTTTTTTTTTGTGTTATTTCTCTTTTTTCTTTTTTTTTTTTTTTTTTCTTTTTTTTTTTTTCCCCTTTATCCCTTTGTTCTCTAATTTAAATTATTTTTTTATAGTAAATAAGTAAATAAAAGATTATCTTAAATTATGTATTAGTATTGATAGAAAAATAAATGATTCTTTTTTATTATTATTATTTTTATTATTTTTTTAAGAAAATATCTTTTATGAGTACTTTTTCTCTTTTCTTTTAAACTTAAATAGATTAAATATTATATAATTATATATTAAAATAATTACATATTAGGATTGATGTAAAATTCAAAACAATAAAAATAAGACAAACCATTCCCCCCTTAAATTTCAGATAGATTAAATATCATAAATCAAATATTTGAATTACAAAAGGCATAATGTACTGCTTCAATTATATATTTTATTTAACTATTTTTTTTTCATTCTTTTGTTGTTATTATTTATTCTTTTTTTTTTTTTTCCCCACCTTTCCTTAAATATTATTAATAGTTCTAGACTGACGTACTCCTAAGAGGGTATTATGGTTTAAAGAAATAGTGTCATGGTTTAAAAATAATGTCATGTAAAGGAGTTAATACGTATGTCAATATTGTTAAATTAATCGTAATTAATTTTTTTTTATATTTCTCTATATCTTCTTTCACTCTCAATCATCCCATCACTATATATATATTAATATATATATATATATATATATTTAATTTTATAATATATATATATATATATATGAAGAATGAATAAAGAAAAGAAAGAATGGAATGGATAATAAAAGAATTTAATCAATATCACTTACACATGTGTTTCGGTCAGTTCATCTGTGTGAAAATATTTCGTACACAGAGAAGATTCGACCTTCGAAATATTTTCACACAGACGAACTGACCGAAACACATGTGTAAGTGATATTAATTAAATTCTTCTTTTATTATCCATTCCATTCTTTCTTTTCTTTATTCAGTCTTCCTCATATTGTCGGATTCATTTCCAATTTCCATTTTTACATATATATATATATATATATATATATATATATATACCCACCCCTCTCATGTGGAACCAGATAAATATGTCTTCCCTCTCGCCTAAAAGAGTTAAGGGCGAGAAGAGTTCAAATCCTGGATGAGGCTGTTTGCATTTCACATAGCACTGATACCCTTCGGAAAGGTACGAATCCAACTATCTTTCCTCCGGCTATGGGTAAACATTAAAACAGACTGAGCTATTTATCTTTGTTAGGCAACCAATCTAGGAGAAGGAAAATTCCTAATTCTCATCTTAAGAAACGCCTTCCCTTCTGTCTAATAGGGGTTTGGTCGAAACGAAAGCGAATCCTGTGTGAGGCTGTTTGCATTTCACATAATATTGATACCCTTGGGAAAGGTATGGGTCCAACTAGTCTGCCTCCTGCTCTGGGTAAATAGTAGGACAGACCGGGCACTTTAACCTTGGTTGGGCAACCAGTCTATGAGAAGGAAAACTCTTAATTCAAACTTGTTAAACTCCGCTTAAGAAATTGACCCTACTCATGCGGAGGGGTTGGGTAAATATGTCAAGAGGTTATGTCTTCATTGGTTACTCCCGGTACTTATTTGTCTCATACCCCACCTGTATGGACTGGGCACAAGGCTCCGTTTTAACGTGGACCCACCCACAAGCCGAAGCTAATGGGTGGGTAACCCGAGGTGACCTACAAGGGAAATGCCGAATGAAATTGAACAATTTTTGCCGCCCACACCTCTTGAGGCTTGCTTTTTGCGGGTCACTCTACATTAAACCGGCTTCGTGTCACATGCTGGCCTCGTGGGGGAGCTAGATAAATATACAAACGCACCAACGACGTGTCGCTCGTGAAACCATTGAACAGCGAGGTTAATTAGAGTTTAAAACGAAATACTTATGGTACGACGGCCATATTGTACCGGATGCAAACACCATCAGCAGTCTATGGGGCATAATTAAGAGGCATGTTTATGCGAGCGGGAAGCAATTTTCGCCCAGAAATAAACTTCGCAAAGTCATGTTGGTTGTTTGCGAAGCCATTACCTTTGGAAACGAAAAAAATAAAGGTTCTCGTGTTGACATCTTGGGCTGACGGATTGCTGAAAGATATTAAAGAGAATGGACATTGTGCTAGTAAATTATATTACTTTTGTGCTTTGTTGCCTTACCCAGCCTGTCACGAGCAGTTTATATTTTATTTTATTTTTATGTCTTTTCTTTGAATAAACTGACAGAAATATGCGCAAGAATTCCAGTTTAAATGAATTCGGTTTGTGTATATACCATTTGGAGGCGTGTTGGTGTAATGGTTATGGTCGTAGGAAATTGACTCGGCGACCAGAGATCAAATCCTGTACGAGACTATTTGCATTTTAAATAGTGCTGATACCCTTAGGAAAGGTAAGTAAACAACTCCAGCTATGGATAAATAGTAGGTAGGAATGGACTCTTTAACCTTGGTTTGGTAACCAGTCTAGGAGAAGGACACTTATCAACTTAAGAAATTGACCATATAACAAATCCTACACGTGCGGATGGGTTGGTAAATATGTATACAGTTTGGTAGTTTGGTCAAAATTTAATTTCCTTGTGGATCATGGATTTTAATAAATAATTGTTTGGTGTTATTTATTTCTAATATATTTTTTATTCTCAGACATATTAAATCAATCCTATGTATAATTTCATATAGAAATCAATTGAAATAAGTTTAATCGTTTTATATGCGTTCTTGTTTAGTTTCGAGAGTGTTTCTAATGTAATACTAGGGTTAGTCAAAAAGTAATGCCATTTTCTTTATTTCATGTGAAGTTTTTTTTAATATAAAACTAATTCTACATTAAGACCCTAACGAGACTCAGAGCAAGAATCCAACGAGTAAGACTCAACTTACCAATCGACAATGTCCTCCTTCTACATGACAATGCTCGACCACAAACAAGCATCGGGACAAGTGAGAAAATCGCCATTCGGGTGGACAACTTTACCGCATCCATACTTGAAGTTCTTTCCAGACCTTTTCCAGAGGTATCAGCACTACGTAAAATGCAAATAGTCTCGTCCGGGACTTGATTTCTGGTCCATTTCCAACGACCATAACCATTACACCAACACGCCTCCAAATGGTATATACACGAAACCGAAATATGCTATAGAGAATTAGACACAAAAATCCTCTGGGACTGAGATCACCTAATTCCGGCCAGACAACCAAATCTAGTGTTAATTAACAGCAAGAAAGGAACTTGTCATCTAGTGAATGTTGCCGTCCCAGCTGACCTCAGAGTGAAAAGAACAGAAAACAAAAAGATAGACAAATATTTGAGCTGTGCTAGAGAACTAGAATGTGGGAGGAAGGTGGTAGCAATTGTAGTTGGCGCGCTTGCAACGGTCCCCAAAGGCCAGAAAAAGAGATTGGTGGAATTGGAAATCAGAGGAAGAATCGAGATCAACCAGACGACAGCGCAATTAGAATCGGCAAGAATACTTAGATTTAAGGAGACTTAATCACCATTTAAAACTGGTGTGCAAAAGTCGAAATAATAATAATCTTATTATAATGGAGATTGTGTGTTTTTCTGTCTGTAACCGAAACTAAATCACTACTCAAGTCACAATTCCCTTAGTAATTGACGTCATATTCACCATGAATTTATCCTTATTTTAACCTCAATTATTAATAAAATTGTTTACATTTTTTATACTGTTAACCATATCTACATGATATTTTCCACGTACCCCACTTGTACGGGTCAGGCACAAAGGCCCTATTTATGTGGGACCACCCACAAGCCGAGACTCATGGAGTGGCAGGTGAAAAATTGCGTCGATCCCGTCGGCATTCCCCCTCAAGGGGGCGCCTCAGGCGCTGGGCAATAAACCCAGCCCTGCCCCTTTAAATCAAGGGGGCAGGTGTTGCCTGGGGGGATGGCCCCCTGGGATTGACGCTATTAATTATATCAATGGTCCAGAGGCCGAAGCCACTGTTGACCATATCAACATACTAATAACATGCAATTATATTTATATATACAACAAAATAGCGATTTACAGTGTGAACGGGAAGTCTAATTTGCATATTGATATTAAAAATGTAATTTTAATAAATATGTGCTTAATATTATTGATTTCTAACTGTTTGGCTTTATTTTAATGAATATAAGCAAAAATCTCTTCAATGAATCTTAAATGAAATCCATTAACAAGAAAAAATAACTGTCATTTTATTCTTTACTTCCTCTTTTAACTAAATACTTAAATTAGAAAAAATAACAATGAAAGACGAGAGTGATGGAAGAGTAAATTTCAGTTGTTCTATTTTCCGATTATACCTACCTCTGTTTCAAATCTTTTTATCTGTATTCTTATTTAGTTTCATTAGCGTTTCTAATTTAATACGATATTTCATTACATTAAAACTCAAATACTTGCACCCGGAGGGTCCATATATTTGCTAGTAATAATAATAATAATAATAATAATAATAATAATAATAATACAAGAAAAGACCTGGACGTGGTTAAGAAAAGGAAACCTTAAAAGAGAAACTGAATCACTAATAATTGCTGCACAGAATAATGCCATAAGAACAAACTATATCAAAGCAAAAATTGATAAGACCCAACAAAATAGTAAATGTAGATTATGCGGTAATAGAGATGAGACCATAAACCACGTATTATGCGAATGTAACAAACTAGCACAACGGGAGTACAAAACTAGGCACGACTGTATTGGGAAGATTATCCACTGGGAATTATGCAAAAAATTTAATTTTGACCATACAACAAAATGGTATATGCATAAACCAGAATCTGTTCTTGAGAATTCTCTGGGACTTTGAAACAAAAACGGATAACCTTATATCAACAAGAAGACCAGACCTAATGTTGATAAACTAAAAAGAAAGAACTTGTCAAATGGTGGATTTTGCAGTGCCAGCAAATCACAGGGTGAAGCTAAAGGAAAATGAAAAAATAGACAAATATCTGGGCCTTGCCAGAGAACTGAAAAAGTTATGGAATATGAAAGTGAAAGTGATACCAATTGTAGTTGGTGCACTTGGAACAGTCCCAAAAGGATTGGAAAAGGATCTGGAAAGTTTGGAAATCAGAGGAAGGATTGAAACCATTCAGAACACTGCACTGCTGCAATCTGCCAGAATACTCAGAAGAGTTCTGGAGACCTGAGGAGACTTGCTGTCACTCAGACTCCAGTGAAAGACCATCAGCTAATGCTTATGTGAAAACTCAAAAGGAGTAAATAATAATAATAATAAGTCAATAATAATAATAATAATAATAATAATAATAATAATGATAATTGACATCCTTCCATCTACTAGAGACGATGGCGCAGTGACAAAAAGTTTTTATCTGCATCTGCGCAAGTGAATGAGCCGGCCAATTTTTGAATGGCAGTCTCTGGTGCACTGAGTGCATACAAACAGTGATGCTTGCTGGAGCTGTTGTTGTCGCCCCTTTTCTTTTGCTCTTTTTGCTGGGGAGTCTAATTTTTCTCTCTGTTTCACTCCTTTTCAGACTTTGCTAATAATAATAATAATAATAATAATAATAATAATAATAATAATAATAATAATAACCAAAGCTTATTGATAAGAATTTGGGTGAATTGGAAATCAGAGGAAGAATCGAGACCATCCAAACTATGACATTGTTAAGATCGGCTAGAATACTCAGAAGAGTCCTGGAGACCTAATGAAACTTTCTGTCACTCAGCCTCCAATGAACCACCGGATACAGCAGGTGGGAAACCTCAATAATAATAATAATAATAATAATAATAATAATATGTGAAAAACTGAAAAGGAGGGAAAATAATAATACAACTCATCATCTCGTGGATTTTGCCATCCCAGCTGACCTCAGAGTGAAAATAAAATAAAACCAAAAGATAAACAAATATTTGAACCTTGCCAGAGAAGTGAAAATAAACTGTGGAACATGAGGGTGAAGCTGATACCAAATGTAGTTAGTGCCCTTGAGACAGGCCTCAAATATCTGGAAAGTAGACTGGACGAATGATATGCTCGAACCAAAACCCATCACAGAAAAGAAAAAAAAAACATAAGATTATCTATTATATGAATAGAATTTTTTTTTCTTGGTTCACAAGTAAACAGTGTGACAGGATTTTAAGTTTTATTTTACAGCAAAATAAAAATGTCATTCCTTCATAACCTGTCTTTTTCTTTCTTTCTTTCTTTCTTTCTTTCTTTTCTTTTCTTTTCTTTTCTTTTTCTTTCTTTTTCTCTGGTCACACTCAAGTCTCGTTAAATCTCGCACTTTACAATCCCGCGAAAATATTTCTTCTTCTTTTCTGGTGTCATTAAACGCGTCTAAACGGTATAAACGCGTCTCATGTGAACATTGAGACGTTGGCGTTTTTAGAACACATCTCATGTGAACATGACGACGTGTTTAGAACCAAAACAAGGCCACACCGATACCAAAGATGATCATAAAAGGACACACACACACACACACACACACACACACACATACATACATGCACATACACACACCAAGAAAAACATTAAAAACTAACATACTGAGCAACATCTGGTAATATGTCTATAATATATATATATATATATATATATATATATATATATATATATATATATATATATTAGTCTTGGTATATATTTAATTGTATGGATGCTAATCTGCTACCATGTGGTTGCATGCTTGTTTAAAATGTGCATGAAACCAAATGGTAGCAGATAGGCATCCATGCAATTGAATATATACCAAAACTAATACATATTTATTGTTATTATTATTATTTACTCCTTTTGAGTTTTCACATCAGCGTTAGCTGTTGGTCTTTCACTGGAGTCTGAGTGACAGCAAGTCTCCTCGGGTCTCCAGGTCTCTTCTGGGTATTCTGGCAGATTGCAGCAGTGCAGTGTTCTGGATGGTATAAATCCTTCCTCCGATTTCCAGACTTTTTAAACCCTTTTCCAATCCTTTTGGGACTGTTCCAAGTGCACCAACTACAATTGGTATCACTTTGACTTTAACAAAAAAGAAAGAACTTGTCAACTGGTGGATCTTGCAGCTCCAGCTGATCACAGGGTGAAGCTAAAGGAAAATGAAAAAATTTACAAATACCTGGACCTTGACAGAGAACTGAAAAAGTTATTATTATTATTATTATTATTATTATTATTATTATTATTATTATTATCTATATATCAATACAGTTCCTAAATATTCCGTCTGTTATCAATCATCCTACAACAACCTCTGGTTAAAAACGAAACCGTCCAAATCGTCCAAGATACAATGCAAAAATATGAATGCAGATTATCTTGTGTCGCTTAATCGCAGATTTTTTATTTGTTCCATTTTATTTCGCCCAATTTTAAAACTGGAACATTCCAATAAAATGAACTAAAAAAAGAAAGAAGTTTCATGTTTGTTTTATTTGTGGTATTGAAATTTGTGAATTACGGAAGATATTTTTGTCATTTTGATCTAATGTCATCCCGGACTCCTGCCCTAATTTACACTATGTTTTAGCGAGACAGTGTCAGGCGATTTCCAACCTTTTTTCAGAGTCATGTTTTTGTCACTTTTATTTTTGTATTATTTATTGCAAAGACAACAGTAAGATTTATATATAATGAAATTGCAAATCATCGTTTCTGGCTTAAATGGCTCCTCTTGATTTTTGTTTCGTTTCTTAGAAATTATACAAGTCCCGCTATTTATTATTATTATTATTATTATTATTATTATTATTATTATTATTATTTACTCCTTTTGAGTTGGCACATCAGCATTAGCTGATGGTCTTTCACTGGAGTCTGAGTGACAGCAAGTCTCCTCAGGTCTCCAGGTCTCTTCTGAGTATTCTGGCAGATTGCAGCAGTGTTCTGAATGGTTTCAACCCTTCCTCTAATTTCCAAACTTTCCAGACCCTTTTCCAATCCTTTTGGGACTGTTCCAAGTGCACCAAATACAATTGGTATCACCTTCCCTTTCATATTCCATAACTTTTTCAGTTCTCTGGCAAGATCCAGATATTTGTCTATTTTTTCATTTTCCTTTAGTTTCACCCTGTGATCTGATGGCACTGCAAAATCCACCAGTTGACAAGTTCTTTCTTTTTTGTTAATCAGCACTAGGTCTGCATTTATTTCATATTATTTTTAAAAAAGTTCTATTATTCAAAAACTCATTCATGACAATTCTTTCAAAAATAATCATGACATCATCATCTTAAGGTTCTACAAGTCACTGGATTCCAAAATTCTGCCGCTCTCAACTAGGGCTTATTCTATGGGGAGGGCTTATATCAAAATCATTCTGAAAAATCATGCTAGGTCTTATTTTGCAGGTAGGTCTTATTTTTGGGTAAACACGGTATATATACATATATATATATATATATATATATATATATATATATATATATATATATATGCGTGTGTGTGTGTGTGTGTGTGTGTGTGTGTGTGTAAGTGCGCGTGTGTGTGTTTGTGTGTAATTATTGTCGATATTTATCAAAAGTTTGGCACATTTCTATGTTTATTGAAAGCAAAAAAAGTGAATTATTCCTGATGAAAATCTTGTCGAGGTGTGAGTGAATAAGTGTTTTTTTGGGGGGTGCGGTGAGGGGGTGCAGGGCGGTCCTAGAGGGTGTTGATGTTTATTGCTTTATAAGTTTCTACATTTATTGTTTTTAGCAACTACGTGATAATCGGAAAGAAATATTGGCGAGAAGATAGGCTCGAAGGTTTTTGGCGAATGGTAAGAAGGGCCAAAAACGATTAGAAAGAAAGAAAGAAAGAAAGAAAGAAAGAAAGAAAGAAAGAAAGAAAGAAACAAGAAGATATTAAGTTATTAGATAATACACATAATAACAATCTGGTGACAATGACTTCCGTTATTTCGTGGAAAAGAAAGAAAGAAAGAAAGAAAGAAAACTAATATAACAAGAAAAAAGAAAGAAAGAAAGAAAACTAATATTAACAAAGAAAGAAAGAAAGAATGAAAGAAGACTAGTATTAAGAAAGAAAGAAAGAAAGAAAGAAGTGAGGAACGTGAAGATAGACATTGAAAGAAAGAAAGAAAGAAAGAAAGAAAGAAAGAACAACAGAAATAGAATAATAATGAAAGGAGGAAATAATAAAGACATTGAAAGAAAGAAAGAAAATGAAGACAAATAGAATGAAAAATGAAGAGTAGATGAAAAGAAAGAAACTAATATTAACAGAAAGAAAGAAAGATGAAAGAAGACTAGTATTAAGAAGAAAGAAAGAAGAAAGAAGTGGAGGAACGTGAAGATAGAACAATTGAAAAAGAAAGGAAAAGAGAAGAAAGAGAAAGAACAACAGAAATAGAATAATAATGAAAGGAGGAATAAAAAGACATTGTAAAGAAAGAAAGAAATGAAGACAATATAGAATGAAAAATACAACGAACTAAGAAGAACTAAGAAAGAAGAAAGAAAGAAAGAAAGGAAGAAAGAAAGAAAAGAATATAAAGAGAAAGTCATTAATTACAAAAGAAAGAAAGGAAGGAGTAAAAAAGCAATGAAGAAATAACAAACAAACAAATGAAAAAATACAGTCATAAATAAAATAAATATAGAAAGAAAAAAGAAAGAAAGAAAGAAAAAAGAAAGAAAAGAAAGAAAGAAAGAAAAACAAAAGACAAATACAAGAGAAAGTCATTAATTACAAAAGAAAGAAAGAAGAAAGAAAGAAAGAAAGAAAGGAAAGAAGGAAGGAAGGAAGGAGAAGCAAGAAGAAACAAACAAACAACAAACAAATGAAAAAATACAGTCATAAAGTAAAAATAAATATAGATAGAAAAAAGAAAAAGAAAGAAAAAAGAAAGGAAGGAAGGAAGGAAGGAAGAAGGAAATATCTTCTTTTTTTATATAAAGTTAAGAACAAACGCAGGTGAATATTATAGAAAAAACGGTGTTCAATGTCTTTTCCACTTCACCTTAGCTTTTATATTCTGTTCTCTTATTGGTTCCTATATCGCTTGATACGCACGCATGCGCAAAAAGCACTCTACCCCCTCCCCCATTCCGATTAACTTTATAAATAGTCAGTTAATGCCAACTTTTTTGTTGTTGCTGTTTTGGGTTGTTTTTTTGTTTTGTTTTGTTTTTGAAACTAAGCGTTACAGATACGATACGGAACCCGTTGCCATGGAGACACTTATGTGCATTCATGTTTAATAAATCTACAAACAAAACTTATATATTATATATCTGTTTATTATTTATCTATTTATTATCTTTTGTTGTTATTGTTGTTAGGGTTTTTTGTCTTTTTTTCTTTGTTTTTTTTTGTGGGGGTAGGGGGGATTTCATGGAACAAGAACTGTCACTAAATGGGAAAGCAAAATTAGGAAACTCATTTATGAATAAGGGAACATAACAGGATAGCCAAAAAGACAAAGCCAAAACGTACACCTGATGGGCGGGAACTGTGATTGTTGGGACTATGCAAAAAGACTAGGATTTAGCCATGCAAGTCAATGGTTTGGCGAAGGGGAGGAAGAGCAAAATACGATTAGAAAGAAAGAAAGAAAAAAGAAAACAGTAAAAGAAAGAAAGAAAGAAAGTAAAGAAAGAAGAAAGAGTAGAAGAAAAATTTATGTTATAACAAAATGTAACCAAACGAAACCAAAATGCTTCAAGTTTCTCCACAAATAAACTTGGTACATAATAGATATCATAGCAACGTTACATGTTACATAAAGAATGGGCATAGCTTATCATTTTGTAAGGAATATTACATTTTTAGATTTTAAATTAACGGTAACTGAGATAAAAATCTCGAAATTTTAAATTAAACGGTCTTTACCCCAATCTGATATGGAACGTGACTCTGATTGGATTATGGGAGTCCTATAGACCAGCGACTCTGGGAAGAGTGTGTGGAGTCGAGATCAGAGAAACCTGTGTGGACAAAATGTATATTTGCCTCTGCTGCTCTGTCCCGCCCGTGCACGACAGTAAATAATGTCCGAGTCGGGAAAGCGTATAAAAGTGTACAACCAAAAAATATATCTCTGTGTTCCTAATCAAAGAACAGAAAAATGGATTTTGGGATTACTCTTGCGCATAAGATGTCGAAAAGTCACCACTTACATTTTATACTCTCAAATGCTTTCACACAAAGCATGCGATTTAACTGATAAGCATATTTGAAATCTGATTAGTGATAATATACTAAAGTTCTTACATTGAACGTGCGTGCGGGGTTGACATCTTGCAACACCTCTGCTAGATATAAAAGAGACGTCCTAAATCGTCAAAGAGGAAATGCAAAATGAAATCCTGATTATTTGCTGTTGATTATTCGCCGCATTCTTATTTGCTGATGAGTGTCGTCACCACAGCTGGACTCCGCTTCGGCTTTATTATAAAGAAAGAAAGGAAAGAAAAAAGACATGCTGCCAGAAAAAGTATTTAAAAAATGTGGACGGTCTCCTTTTAAATGCAAGATGTTAACGGTCTTGCTTTTAAGGAACAGAGTAATATTATATAGATTGGCTGGTAAACACAATGATATTGCAACAAGTAGTTATTTAGCCAGCCTCCGGGTAGGATGTTACACAGGGCAGCAAGTGTGGGTCATTCAGCGATAATGGAACTCGGGTATTCTAGATCGTGCGATTAGCTTGCTAACCAACGATACTAATTTGAATGTTCATAAATGCTTTACGCTCGTTCAGTGTGAGCGATATGATATGTTTAAAATGATTTGCGAAATTTATTTGAATAACAGTATTCAACTAAGTAGTATATATTATATATATATATATAGTATTAATATGAGATAAATTGCGGGTGGAACATGCACCCCGAGAAACGAGGCTATATGGCCCACCTGCCCCATCTCACATACCATACCAAGTGAGAACGGTACAAATAGAGTACTATGAGGTGCCGGGCAGTAGCTTGAGAGAAGACACGGATGAGCTCATAAGTGACGTTCTTTGCTGTGGAACGCCAGTCAATATGTGACGCGGACAGATGAACTAGCGATCGTGTTGTGGCGTCGTCCATTCGAAGGACCTACATGGCCCACTAAGCTAGAGATGCAAGGTTGCTGATGAGCGCAGAGGCTCCTTCCCCCTGGGAAAAGTGAATGATAGGAAAGGTTGGGCGAGAGATTGTCATGGTATTCCGTGCTAATAGCGCGACATGATGAATGGATGATGATATATAAATCTAATATATACATAATAGTTTAATTCTGTGAAGACAGAGTATATATAGTATGAATATATATTTTGTCTACAGAAGCGCTTTAAGCAGATCTAAGGATGACTTGCAGTCATCTTAGACCGTAGTGTAAGCACCACCAGCAGATGGTTAAAAAAAAATAGACTGATCAACATGTTGTGTAAAATTCTCTGGGAGCTTTCAAATAAAAAAACGGATATCACTCAGTATATCCCGAGCCCAGAAGGACAGGAGAGCCTATGTGATGTTTATAAACGAAAAAAGAAAGAACTTGTAACTGCGATTTTAGTCAGTTCCCAGCATCGATCATAGGGTGAGCCTGAGAAAATGAAAACGAAATGAATCAAATACTCGATGGACGATGTTGCCAGAGAACTGAAAAAGGTTATGGAATATGAAAGTGAAAGTGATACCAATTGTATGTGGTGCAACTTGGAATGTTCAAGGGATGTGAAACATTCTGGACATCAAAAGAAAGATTAAGACCAGCCCAGAATACTGCGAGTTGCTGCAGATCTTGCTAGAAGTAGCTTAGACAGAGTCCTGGAGACCCTGAGGAGAACTTGCTGTGACTACAGACTCCAATATGTAAAGACTCATAGACTACCGTTGTGAAAATATTCATAAAGTGAGTGAAAATGAATAATAATATTATAATAAATAATATATATGAATATGATAATATTGTGGAATATGAGGGTTAGCAGATTGAGTATAGTAGGCTAGGCCATGAGCACTTGGTGTAAGCTGGATACATGTACAAAAGAAGGCGAAAAGATAAATAAATAATTTGGACCTTGCAGTGAATTAAAAAAACTGTGGGGTAAATAGGGTGAGTGGTGATAGCAACTTCGAAGATGATTTGCCTTATGGAGGAAGGTTCCCAAAGGTCTGAATAAATCGGTTAGAATACTTAGAATTTGATAGAGGAGAGATGCTGACCAATCGTTAAAATTGGCCTGTGAAAAAAACACGCAGGCGGATGGACAGAATTAAACTCACTGATTTTATTCTGATTAAATATAGCGGGCTCTAATAATGGAGGGGGAAGGTTGGTCTTCTTTTAACTGAAACTATTTCGATTCGGTGACGCGCGAATTTAGTACCTGACAGAATTTCATTTACCATAAAGACCAATTTCGCACAATAACGATATCACAAAAAGAACTTACCATTTTTCTCTTCCTATGACAGAACCTTACACTCGAATCCTGTATTAAACATAGTTTGTGAGGGTAAGTGGGATGAATTGTAATTTGAGATATAAATTAAACGAAAAAGAAAAACCTTGTAAAACCAGTGTGAGACGAGAAAAAAAGAGGAAAATAGTGAGTTGAAAAATAATATGAAATTGAAACTCGGCCGTTGTGCTAGATATGCAATTTGTATATTGCACAACCGCAATTTCCAAATGCGTCTGATTTCCGAGGTCTGCCACTCTTTAGGAAAAAAATGAATCACTTTGTGGTCATTAGGTGAGTGAAGTTTATATTTTTTATTAAACTGCAGATGTTTTTATTATTGTGTTGTCATTTAATTAAAATATAGGAAGATTTTCTAGTGGGATGGGTCTTATAAGATGTTCGTCTTGGTGTTAAGAGTAGACAAAAAGGATACGCACTCGACCGGAAGGGATTGCGTTTACAATTTATATATTTTAATGGGAAAGACATTAGGTTGGTAAAGTTCTATTTGCTTACTATAGATTATTAGAATAGTTCTTGGATTTTAATTTATATACATTTCGATTCTGTTCTCTATTAAAATTAAGAGAAAGTTATTCAGTTAATTTAATGAAAGTTACTTTAATTGAAATATGAAATTGCTTATGTTCCGAAGAGAAATGATTTGAGAAAGTATACGAACGTAATATTGATTATTTTATCATTTTTAAGTGTAGTTCTATTTTCTATATGGTGTAATCTGTTTATATGATATTGTTATTTTTCATAATACAATATATTCTGTAAGATCAATTTTAGGGAAGTAATTTATAGTTAGTTAGTATTTTTTCATTCTGCTTAAAAGTAAACGTTGCAAAATTAAAGTTTTTATTCATGTAATTAGTAAAATAGCTTTTTAATTTTAGTTTATATAAAATTTGTATTTTGTTCTTTAAAATATTAAATAAATAAGTGTTATGAGTATCTTATCGACTGTGAGCACAGGCAATTATTGCTGGACTGGCTTCGAGGATAGGTACCGGTTACCTCACTATTTCCTTTGTCATGTCTTATTGTATTGCTCTGCAATAAAAAGTCCTCTATCTATAAATATACGAACGTGTTTTTAACTGGCCCTTGACCACTTCGACTACACTTGTCAAGATTATAGCCCTTTTAAGGACAAAGACACATTGAAATTTAGACCAGGCTAATATCTTTCAAAAACGATATTTTTGTACACCGCCTCCTATGGCTTCTTTTTTGGCAAGTTAATGATACAGTAATAATAAGTAATAATAGTAATATACTATATAATAATAAATAATAATAATAATAATAATATTGAAAAATGGAATTTTTAGTGGTTGAGTTTAATTTTTTCATCGTTTTTTCGTGACGGTATGCTATCTTCTGTGTATTAGGTCGGGGGCTGGTCCAGCCGGTGGGGACATATTGTCTGTATGTCATTTTCTTTAGAAACTGTATGTTAAAGTTTCTTATGTCTTTTGCTATCAGATCTCTCTTAGTCATTCACATATCGGTAAATGCTGTTTTATGATAATTATATATGATATATATAGTATATATATAATATATTAAGTATATATATATATAATTCGATCATTCCTTCTCTCCTTAGTTACATATTCGGGTAAAAGTTATATATATATTATATATATATATAATATATATATAATATATATAGTATATAATTCGAATCAGTGCCTTCTTCTTTATTCCTAGATTGTTTTTTCTCTCTCTTTCTCAAGTTATTACCGCCGTTTCTTGTGTCGGTATTGACTTATTCACCATTTGTCTTTCTTCGCTGTAAATCATCCGCCTCGTTACGTGTCGCCGACCTTCCCCTCCCCCCAATCCTTACCCCCCACGCAACACAACACACACGCATCCCTACCCCAAGGAGAAATTGATTTTCCGTGGGCGAATTGAAGCATTTACTTCAAACCAGACTTTCATAATAAAGCAATTAAATTCTCTTGACAAAATTATGAAGAAGCCTAATCGCGTTGGCGTGACACGGACGTACTAATATATATAATGACATTTCTTAACACAAATGCTGCAATAGGAATATATCATCTGACTAACCCCCCCCCCCAAAAAAAAAGAAATACGCTTCTATCTGGCTCGGACTGTGTAATATCGGCCGATCTTCAGCTTCTCTCCTGGGGAGCAAGAACCCGCCCCTAATGCCTACTGTTGACCAACAGGTTGCAATCCTAGTGGTGATCAGTCCATGCCATGCAGGTGCTCCACTGTTGACCTTATTTAGGTAGACAGGCTGTCATAGAGCTTACAATTCTTCCGATCAAATCAGCTTGGTCAATCAAAGACTTCATCCCAGTGGGTCTACGTGTTGGTCGTGGTTGGTAAAGTGCGTGTGCTTCTCCAGGGGGCAAGACCCGCGCTCCCAATGGGACTACCTTTGAACATGGGTGTCAATCCTAGTGGACTCGAGCAGCCCATGCTGATGGCAAAAACCACTTTGAACCTTACTTAGGCTAGACCGGGCTGTCGGAAGCTCACCCCAATTCCGATAATCAACTGGTCACAGTCAAGACCTCATCCCGTGTTGCTAACTGTTGGTCGTGGTTGTAACCCGTGATGCTTCTCCAGAGGGCATACCCGCCCCAATGGACCACCTGTTGACCATGGTGTCATCCTAGTGACTGAGCAATCCATGTGCATGCAATCACTCCACTTTTGCCGTTGCTAAAGCTAGACGGGCTGTCGAGAGCTCAACCGCCCCTCCGATCAATCAGTGGTTGCAGGTCAAGACCCCATACCAGTGTGGTCCACCTGTTTGGTCGTGGTTGGTATCCGTGATGCTTTCTAATACCGGAATCCTGGTGACCGAGGCTATTCGTGACATCAACCTTTCACTTGGCTCTCTTTCTTGGGCTAGATGGGCGGTTGGATAAAACTCCCTTCCGAATCAACTATGTTTCACGGTCAACCGCTAGTACTAAGTGATTGTCCGACCTATTGCTTTCATGGCAAACCCCCAACCTTTTTTATCATATTGGTGCTAAAAGGCCGGCGGTTAGGTTCTTAGTAAGTTGGATTATGAATTTTAACTGATTCTAAGTGAACGAGGTTCGCAATATTGGGCCCTGTCGAGTGTGTTAGTACCTTCACCGCATTAACACCAGTGTCCCCTCTGACTCAGAGTGGTAATCACTGTTAGTTCCATTCTATGGTTAGATAGATCATGAAATGAATTTTTAAAATTGTACTTACAAAAAAGATTTGAATACTCACAAGGAATCGAATAAACAAAAATTGTCTTTCGGCTAAAATATCACCACAAGGGTTGACTATGCTGTAAGATCAATCCAACCCAATCTACTCATAATGTTTTATGTTTCATCGCAAACACGTTTTTGTAGATGATCAAACAAAAATACAGTGTCAGCAAAATTGGATCTATTGGGCTTAGAACATAATATAAATAAAATAAATCAAAAGATCGGCTTGATTCTTAATCAACAATGGCGTGTTCGTGATAGGTATGGCTGTACCATTTGGACTCTAAGGTAACACTCGACCAATAGTTCAAAAATAGACGAAAGCATAAAAAGCTGAAAAATACTTAGATCTTGCCAGAAGAGCTACAAGGGCTGTGGTATGAAATACTGCAGTTGTATTAGTGCGCTTGGAAATGGTCCGCAAGGTTTTGAGAGTAGACATGGAAGAATTGGAGAATCAAGGGGAAGAATCGAAACCTCATAGACAACCGCATTATATGGAATTACTAAAAATACATGGAAGTGTCATGGAGAACGAGGAATCTTGCCTTCTCACTCAGACATAAATTTAATAAATACATGTCCGCATTATTATTATTTATGTATATAGTTAAAGTTATCTAACGTATATAGTTTTTAACGAGAATTATTTACAAACAAGAAATCAGCCGTTTTATTCAGATATGCAAGAGGTTAATTACCAACGTCTCAAAATAGATAAATTACCACGATTGTGTAAAATGTTATGTGTATAAATATTTCAAAATATCATTTACTTAATAATAAGGCACGCAATCATTTTATTTTGATGGGCGACAGAAATAAGTTTCCATTTAAATTGTTTTATTTTCATTACTCCTTTAATGAGTTTACTGTACTTATGATACCAACCTCTGCTTTGCTACTCCCCCACCTCGGAGGCAAAATCGTTTCAAAAATTAATTATTTAGCATTCTGGATTTAGCCGACCCGGTGGATAATAAAGTGAAAATGAAAGAAAACGAAATGAGAAACAAATATTTGACCTTGCCTGAGACTGGAAAAAACTGTGGGAACGTGAAAGGTAAATGATCGCAAAAGTCCTAATTTCAAATTGGTGCTCTTGGTTTGGAAAGTCTGGGTGAATATGGAAATCAGAAGAAAGAATCGAGACCATCCAAATAACATCATTGTTGAGATCGGGGAGAATATTTCGTAAGAGTCCTGGAGATCCGAGGAGGCCAGCTTTCACTCAGCCTCAAATAAACTACAGCAGGTTTTGTGAGAAAACTCTCATGGATATAAAATGACAAGCAGGATTCGTGTATATATATATATATATATCGGAAAACCGATAATAGAATTATATTCCTGCCGCTAGGGGAGAATGCCAACTTACGATGTTGGCGGCAAAGACCAAACCCCATCATTATCTGCAGGCTGTCGACCTGAGGAGTCACTTTAACAAGAGCTCCATCCACCGCCACTTCAACAGGGCAGTTTAATCTCTAGGCGAGTCATAATAAAAACACTTCCTCAACACTTACTTATCCTAAGAACTTTCACCCGGAGATTACGTCTCAAAGCACCCCAAAACGTCGGCGAGTAGAAATCTTTTCTAGCGCTAATTCACCCAGAACTGTTATTTCACACCTCAAGGATAAGTCTTGTAGCAAGCCACAATTGCAGCAATTTTTGTACTTTATAATACAAGTGTTTTAGTTCCATTCTTGTTGTTTTGTCCTACTTTCATCCGAAAATTACTGTCCACCGGGAGAAATGAGCTCCCTACGAATCCCGTAATTCCTCTCTATAATACCACAGATGAATATTTTCTTATTACAACTTTGATGAAGTTTACTTTGCGAACAAAATACTCCAACAAAATAATTTTTAACAAAAAAATTTTCAGAATCAAAAACATAAAGACCATCCCAGCGATTTTACATTTCCTAAAAAAAAGTGGGATCTTACTAAAAAAATTGAGTAATTGGGCAACAATGTAAAAATCTATACATTATATACATTTAGTGATTCTACCAGACAGACTATCGCTACGTACTCCAAAATCTTAGTCGGCAGTTCAAATGACCCACCGTGGTTGATATGCCGTATAACAACCCAACCAAACCAAACCCAACTGTAAGAGCTATGTTTAAAAAGTTCCATATGGGAAAAGTATAATAAGTCTTGATTAACCCTTCTCTTAAACATCTTTTTTTTTAATTTATTTCCTTCTTTTGTATCTTTTTCCATTATGTTCTCTACTAACTGAAACTATATTAGCGTTATCGCTTCCGCGGCACTCACCCATTTTTTCTCTAATCTTTTCCCTGCTCTCTTTCTTTCTTATCTTTCTTTCTTATTGTGTTTTTTTTTTCTGTGTAAGCATGTCATTTTTCTTCCTTTTCTCTTCTTATATTATGAAACGGAAGGGTCATTATTTCGCAGAGTTGACGACACTTCATAAAACATTTTTTAAATCGGCCATTAAGCTAACCAGATAATCAGGATTTTACATATCTTGGGGATTTGGAGGTTTCATTTTCAACGCAGAGGGTTTGCAAGATGATGATGGTCCTACTAAATAAGTAACCACTAGTATTAATAAATATTAATAAATAAATAATAGATGTTTGCTTTTAAGATGTAAAAGTTTTATAGTAGTAGAGTAGTAGTATAGTAAGTAGTAGTAGTAGTAGTAGAAAAGTCGTGGAGTGGCCTAATGTCGGTAATCAACCAATCAGTGAGGGAGTCTAAACCCCTTTTCACTAGCGCTAGACCAAGGAGATTGTTTTTGCGCTTTCTGGGGTGGAGCGCCATAACCTACATCAGCTTTAAAAACCGCACAGATCCTGTGCTACTCATACGCTGAAGTAGTAGTAGTCGTAGTAGTAGTAGTAGTTAGTAAAAATAGTGTGGTGATGGTGGTGGAATGAAGCAGGTAGCGATAATGCGGTTTTGAGTCGCGGTCGAGACGTTCCCTCGTAATTTTTCTTAGCTTAACATGTTAGAGTGGGGGAAAAAATGGAAGGTAGAAAAAAGAATACTCTGTCACTGATTGGCTATTTATTTATTTATTTTTTTTGTCAAAAGAGAATCAGCTATCGTGTGGGGGGTTTAAGATCGTTTCTGGGCGGTGTCTTCGCTCCCCTACGGCATTTTTCTTCTTTTTACTTTTTTTTTCTTTAATCTTTTATAACGGAGTAAAACGCAAATGGATTTTTTTTTGGTCTGTTTTTTTTTTTTTTCGTAAGAATTCGATTTCTGTTTCAATTTGTTTCATTAATTTTACAGCAATAATAAAAATAGGAATGAAGAAGAGTCAGCCTTTTTAGTTGTGTTGGTGTGTGTGTGTGTGTGGTGTGTGTGAAAGTGAGGTGGGGGTTTCGCTCCTCTTCAAGCTTTCCCCAATTTTTTCTACTTTAAGTTTAATTTTCTATCGTTAGCTATAAAGCCAAAAAAAATAAGATTTTTTTGTCTTTCGCACGTAAAAAGACTTTACTGGAAAGATCCGTTAAGATTAGTTGCTGATCCGATCACATGTATCTTACAAAACTACATTATATATATAATATATATATATATATATATATATATGTGTTATATATATATATATATATAATATATATATATATATTATATATAGTACAGTACCTGTGTTTTTTTTTCAATTTTCACTTACTAACTACATACGTCGTTTCACTTCCATTTCTTTCACACAACACCACACACACATGATATAATTATAATTATAATATATATATATATATGATTATATATATATAACTAATAATGAGGTCAGACGACCTCTAAAAGTTTCGCTTGAATGCTCTTCAGGGCTAAGATGTCCAGATCTTAAGCCTGAAGGAGCATTAAGCGAAACTTTTTAGTGGTTCGTCTGGCTCAATTAGATTTATTTTATATGTAGTTGCTCTAACGTGGTAAGGTAACGGTGGGCAACTTTTTTACTTATTAGCTTTTAAGTTTTCTAGGCGGTTTTGTATGAATTATATATATCTTAAATATATTATTATATATATATATCTATATATATATATATTATATTTAATTAGGTATTATATTGTTTTTTTCTTTGTGGGCGAAATATTGTACAATAGATACTTTTTGTGTGGGACGGGAGTATCTTGGTCTTTTCTTTTCCAATATTTTTTGTCTCCCGCCGGGTAATGTTTGGTTAGTATTTTTATCAATCAATTTTTACATTAAATTTTAAAAAATAAACTATTTGCTGGTTTTTTTCGTCACCGTGAGGATTATCAACAAGTTTGGTATATTTATATATATTATATTATAATATATATAATATTATCTTATATTATATAAATACTGGTTTTTTAATTCACTTAATAGTAGTTTCCTTTAACACACCCACAGATAATTGGTGTGTGTGTGGTGTGTGTGTGGTGTGTTGTTTGCATCCTTTGTTCTACTAAATACGATGGCGTTGTGTCAATATTTTGTTTATTTATCTGCAACTGCGTTAGTGGCTGAACCGACAATTTTGAATGGCAATCTCTGTACAGTGATTGCAAACAAACGTGATGCTTGCTGGGGATGCTATTGTCTTCTCTTCCTTATGGCTCTCTTTTCTGTAGCGGCTTCTTTCCTCTCTTTTTCACTCCTTTTACTTTTCATTCCTTATATATATATATATAATAATATATATATATATATATATAATATATAAAGGAGAAATTGACATAAATCCGACCGGTAATAAAGTTTATTAAGTTTTAAAAACGACAAAACTAAGTCAAGATGCTACGACAGCACGTTAAAGCGTTTGGTTAATAAACATCAACGGGCATTGGAACTCATGGAAAAGATAATTGGTATAAAAACAGCAAAAGCTGTGAACTGTTGGATGTTCCGAAGGTTCAAATGGCAAACCGAAATACAAGAAAAATGTAAAAATGAAACGGTCACGCGGGTGTTAGCGTTCCCATTAAATAGTTGATGATGTAAATCCAGAAATTGTCGGTTTTGGGAAAAACATCCGAAA
>CM042178.1:43369554-43372054 GCA_023376005.1 Doryteuthis pealeii
TAAACAAAATACTTCGCCCCGAGCACAGAATGAAAATGATAAAGAAAAATGTGATTACAGACAGAGGAATAAAAAGTGACTCTGTTACATCAAGGAGTAGGAGGAGAGAATATTTAGCTCAAACCGTTCCCACCTCTACTATGGTAAATAAGAATGAATAGTAGTAGTTTCAACTTTAGTCCACAATTGAAATCCGGAGATCGTGATGAGATCGTAAAAGTATCGAAACATGGTAGACCATAAGTTTTCCACAATTATATATATATATTATATATATATATATAATATATATAATATATATTCATATATATGCATGTTGAATTAAACAAAGACACATTTTCCGTTTAACAATTTTTTTTGTGATTTTTTCAAGTTTCTGGCCACTTATGGGTCTACCATGGTTCGATACTTTACGATCTCATCACGACTCCGGATTCATTGGACTAAGTTGAAACTCCTACTAATTCATTGCTTATTTACATAGTAGGTGGGAAGGTTTGAGCTTAATATTCTCTCGCCCTACTCCTGTGATTAAATCAGAGTCACTTTTTTTCCTTGTCTGTAATCACATTTTCTTTTAATCATTTTCATTCTGTGCTCGGCGAAGTATTTGCTTTTTATTCCCTCTGATCGCTCCCATCCGAAAAAAATCCGCCCCGCCCGCAAATGTTCCCACGGTGGGCCCCGGGGGGGGAAAAAGATTTTTTTTCTGACGTCAAGCCTTAGCACCTATTGAATTTCCAGCCTTTTTAGCATTATGGTAAGCGCGCCCATCAATGCTATGTAAGTCGGTGCCTGAAGGTCATAGTTGACCTGGTATCTGGATCTGTGGGTCCCCATCGATGGGTTGAATTAGAAGAATGACTTAACAAAATATGTTTAAAAACTAGAGTTTACCATAATAAGAAAAATGAAAAAAAACTTTCTTCCTTACTTTTTTACTAAAAAACACTCACAGTCTTTAACTCATATGTTTAAATTAGTGTTTTCTTGTTCTTTTTAGTTCTTTACAATGTAATGAAACATCATCGCAAAAAATCTAAAAATTATTATTTTATGTTGTTATTCTTTAATAAACAGTGGCATAAAATTCTCCACTTATTTCATTGATTAAACAAAGAAGATTTGTACATTAATGGTGTTAATTTGTTAATCATTCACGGGAAACGTCCGGGTAATAACGCTAGTTTTGACATAAATTGGAAAAGCAGCTTACTATAAGGGAGATCAAAATATGATTATTCAGTCCAGTCAATAAAAATCTGTGTTGGGGATTTGAAAGTGCGCGGTTTATTTGTAACAATCCAACAAATAAGGGAAAAATTTGAAGTTCATCTTAGAAATAGCGGAGATCTCTGAGTCATTAAAGCATTTATTCCCATTAAATTAACGAAGCTTATCGTTTGGTTGAACGACTTCTGTCATGGTTTGTCTTATCTGACGAACTTACAGCAAATGAAGACATAAAAAAATTCACTTGGTCATAATGGAGCACTGAGAATATTGGAAAGTTTGGTTTTGATCCCTTATAAGAAGGACATTGTGGACACTTAATGAAAAAACTCAAAAAAATGTCTGAGGTATAAAGATTACTCAGTCAAGGGTTGACATGCCGTAAACTCACATCTAACAACCACCAGCTACCAATCACCAAACTTATAGCTGCTCCTTGAGTTAATTGCTATTATATATATATATATATATGATATATATATATATAATATATATATATCAACCTCTCCGCACGGAGCACGATGTCGGACACGAAGTCAATTTCTTAAGCGGAGTTTAAGCAGGTTGAATTTCAGTAGTTTTCCTTCTACCTACAGACTGGGTTAGCCTAACCATGCGTTATAAGACCAAGTCGCCTGTTATTTGCCCTAGCTGGAGGGAAAATTGGATTCATACTTTCCCAAGTGTACTGCTATTAAGTATATATATATTATATAGTATATAATATATATATATCTATATATATATATAATTCAGTAAATGAGGAACTCTAAACTTGCTTTCCCCTTACAAATAATTTATTTCAAAACGTATTACACGGCATTTTCAGGTATCACAAGAACATGGGAGTCCATGTTCTTTGATTACCTGAGGATCGTAGTAAATACGTGAAATAAGTATTGTAATGAAGCACGTTAGAGTTTTTTCTTTTATNTTACTGAATATCTTTCTCTGTCCTTCCATTCACTGGTATTAGGCACATTGAGCTCTCCTTATAGTCTACCTGCATCAGCTTTGTTAAACCACACATGGAAAAATTCTAACTACAAGAATATATATATATATATATATATATAATATATATATATATTGTGTGTGTGTGTGTGTGTGTGTGTGTGTGTGTAAAATTATGTTCGTGCCATTATTTCGTAAGACATGTTGTTTCATATTATTTTCTATTGTATGAATATTTTCCTTCGTCGAGTTTATTGTTAAAAATAAGCATTTGCATAAACACCACCAGAAAAAGGTCGGAGAAAGCACGATC
>CM042178.1:43377054-43403256 GCA_023376005.1 Doryteuthis pealeii
TCTGGTATTACAACGCAGTCTGCCACCACCAACAGTTAGAGATATTTACTTCTCCTAGACCGGTTGACTTACCAGGCTAAATTAACCAGTCTGCTCTACTATTTACCCATAGCTGGGCACAAAAGAAAAGAATTCATACCTTTCACTCAGGCGTTAGCACAAAATGTAATGGAGACAACCTCATCCAGGATTTGAATTTGTTTCACTGTTTCCATTTCCTACGACGCAAAGCACGATACATACAAATACGTTTCTCACTCTCCAAGATCTCTCTCTACCCTCATTGAGAAACTAACATATATAACGAGGAGATAATCAGGATATAAATCGAGAGGGGGAGACTGACCGACACAATGTGAAGTAAGAGAGGGTTGAGTTTTTGGTTTAATTTTAAATTAGGACTAATTGGAACCAATTTCAATGGAATTTTTAAAAACAAAACTCAATCCTAAAACTAAGGAATATTTTAATATGAACTTTGTGTCATTAAACTAAACAGAAAAAAAGCCTTTAGAAAACAATCATTGATTAACTCAGAATTAGTATAATAATAATAAAATAATAATAATAATAATAATAATAATAATAATAATAAAACAACACACACACACACACACACACACACACACATATATATATATATATATATATATATATATATATATATATAAACAAACTATTTTACCTGATAACACAACATGAAATATTCATTTTAAAAATATTTAACATCTGTCGGACTTTCTATGTTTATTTTTTTTTAAACAATTTTTCGGATGTTTTTCCAAAACCGACAATTTCTGGGATTGTTACATCATCAACTATTTAAATGGGAACGCTAACACCGCGTGACGTTTCATTTTTACATTTTTCTTGTATTTCGTTTGCCAATTTGAACCTTGGAACATCGAAACCAAGTTAAGCCCCGTTGATGGTTTTATTTAAACCGAAACGCTTTAACGTTGGCTGTCTGTAAGCCAATCTTTGACTTAGTTTTGTCGTTTTTTTTAAAACTTTAAACTTTATTACACGGTCGGATTTTATGTCAATTTTCTTCATATATATATATATATATATATATATATATATATATATATATATAAGGAATGAAAAGCTAAAAGGAGTGAAAAAGAGAGGAAAGAAGCCGCTACAGAAAAGAGAGCCATAAGGAAGGAGAGACAATAGCATCCCCAGCAAGCATCACGGTTTGTTTGCAATCACTGTACAGAGATTGCCATTCAAAAATTGGTCGGTTCAGCCACTAACGCAGTTGCAGATAAATAAACAAAAATATTGGACACAACGCCATCGTATTTAGTAGACAAAGGATGCCAACCACACACACACACCACACACAACACACTATCTGTGTGTGTGTGTGTGTGTGTGTGAAGAGAAATGGAAGTGAAACGACGGTATGTAGTATAGTGAAAAATTTGAAAAAAAACACAGGTATATATATATATATATATATATATATATATATATATATATATATATATATATATATATATATATATATATATATAATGTAGTTTTGGTAAGATAACATGGTGTATCGATCAGCAACTAATCTTAACGGATCTTTCCAGTAAGTCTTTTTACAGTTCGAAAGACAAAAATCTTATTTTTTTTGTCTTTATAGCTAACGAAGAAATTAAACTAAAGTAAGAAAAATTGGGGAAAGCTTGAAGAGGAAGCGAAACCCCCACCTCACTTTCACACACACACACACACACACACACACACACAACTAGAAAAGGCTTTACTCTTCTTATTCCTATTTTTTATTATGCTGTAAAATTAATGAAACAAATGAAACAGATCGAATCTTACGAAAAAAAAAAAAAACAGACAAAAAAAAGATCCATTTGCGTTTTACTCGTTATAAAAGATAAAGAAAAAAAAAGTAAAAAGGAAGAAAAAATGCGTGGGAGTCCGAAGCCACGCCCCAGAAACGATCTTAAACTCCGCCCACACATAGCTGAGTTCTCTTTTGACAAAAATAAATAAATAAATAAATAGCCAATCAGTGACGAGTATTTCTTTTTTTCTACCTTCCATTTTTTCCCCCACTCTAACTTGTTAAGCTAAGAAAATACGCGGGAACTGTCGACCGCGACTCAAAACCGCCACCACCACTATTTTTACTACTACTACTACTACTACTACTACTACTACTACTCAACGTATGAGTAGCACAGGGATCTGTGCGGTAAAGTAAGTAGTTGATGGTAGGTATGGCGCTCCACCTCAGACGAAAAAACAATCTTCTTGGTCTAGCGCTAGTGAAAAGTGGATAGACTCCCTCGCTGTTACTGACATTAGGTCGCCCCGATGACTTTTACTACTACTACTACTACTACTACAGAAACATCATTTGTAGGACCATCATCATCTTGCAACACCCTCTGGTTGAAAGTGAAACCGTCCAAATCGCCCAAGATATGTAAATCCTGATTATCTGGTGTAGCTTAATGGCCGATTTAAAAAAAATTCTTATGAGTGTCGTCAACTCTGCGAAATAATGGACCATTCCGTTTTCATAATAAAGAAAGAAAGGAAGAAAAATGATATGCTACACAGAAAAAAACATAAGAAAGAAAGAAAGAAAGAAAGAGAGCAGGGAAAAGTTAGAAACAGATGGGTGAGTGCGCGGAAGCGATAATACTAATCTGTTTCAGTCGAACATAATGGAAAGATGAAGAGAAGGAAATAAATAAAAAAAAAAGAGTGAGAGAGGGTTAAATCAAGATTACTTTTCCCATATTGAACTATTTTAACAATAGCTCTTAAGTTTGGTTTGGTTTGGTTTGGTTTGTTTTACGGCATATCAACCACGGTGGGTCATTTAATGCCGACTAAGTTTTGGATTCGTAGCGGTAGTTGGTAGAAATAAATGTATATATGTATAGATTTTAACTATTGTTCAATTACTCATATTTTTTAGTAGAATCCCACTTTTTTTTAGGAAATGTAAAATCCTGGATGGTTTTATTTTCGTGAAAAAATTTTTTTTTTAAAATTATTTGCTTGGTAGTATTTTGTTCGCAAAGTAAACTTATCAAACGTTGTAATAAGTAAATTATCATACTGTGGTATATAAGAGGAATTACGGGGATTCGTAGGGAGTTCTTATTCTCCCGGTGGTCAGCAATTATTTCGAATGAAAGAAGACAAACAACACAATGGAATTAAAACACTTGTATTATAAAGGTACAAAAATTGCTGCAAATTTGTTGGCATTTGGTACAAGACTTATCTTGAGATGTGAAATTAACAGTTCGTTGGTGAAGTGGCTCTAGAAAGGGATTTCTACTCGCCGACGTTTTGGATTACTTTTGAGACGTCTCTCCGGGTGAAAGTTCTTAGGATAAGTAAAGTGTTGGGAGTGTTTTTTTGAGCGACTCGCCTGGTTAACTGCCCTTTGAAGTGGGCAGTGGATGGAGCTCTTGTTAAAGTGACTCCTCAGGTCGACAGCCTGCAGATAAGTGATGGGGTTTGGTTTTGCCGCCAACATCGTAAGTTGGCGATTCTCCCCCTAGCGGCAGGGGATATCATTCTATTATCGGTTTTCCGATATATATATATATATATACAGATCCTGCTTGTCATTTTATTCCATGAGAGTTTTTCACAGAATCCTTGCTGGTAGTTTATTGGAGGCTGAGTGACAGCATGCCTCCTCGGATCTCCAGGACTTTTCCGAGTATTCTCGCCGATCTCAACAATGATGTTATTTGGATGGTCTCGATTCTTCTTCTGATTTCCAATTCACCCAGATTTTTTCCAAACCAAGGCACCAATTACAATTGGTGCGATCTTTACCTTCACGGTTCCACAGTTTTTCCAGTTCTCAGGAAAGGTCCAAGTATTTGTTTCCATTTCGTTTTCTTTCATTTTCACTTTTTATCCACCGGGTCGGCTAAATCCAGATGCTAAATAATTAATTTTTGAAAGATTTTGCCTGAGTGAGTACAAAGTCAGAGGGTTGGTATCATAAGTAAGTAAAATCATTAAAGGAGTAATGAAATAAAACAATTTAAAATGGAAACTTATTTATGTCCCCATCAAATAAAATGTTACGTGCCTTAAAGTAAATGATTATTCTGAATATTTTACACATACATTTTACACCAAATCGTTGGTATTTATCTATTTATAAACTTTTTAATTAACCTCTTGATACTGAATAAAACGGCTATTTCTTGTTTGTAAATAATTTTCTCGTAAAACTATATACGTTAGATAACTTTAAATATATAATAAAATAATAATAATAGCGGACATGTATTTATTAAATTTTATGTCTGGGTGAAGGCAAGATTCCTCAGTTCTCCATGACACTTCCATGTATTTTAGTCAATTTCATTAATGCGGTTGTCTATGAGGTTTCAATTCTTCCCCTGATCTCCAATTCCTTCCAGTCTACTCTCAAAACCTTTGCGGACCATTCCAAGCGCACTAACTACAATGAGTATTTCATGTACCACAGCCCTTTTAGCTCTCTGGCAAGATCTAAGTATTTTTCTATCTTTTTTGCTTTCTTCTATTTTTGAACTATGGTCAGTGTTTCCTTAGAGTCCAAATGGTACAGCCATACCATATCACGAACACGGCCATTGCTTGTAAGAATCAAGCCATCTTTTGATTTATTTATTTATTTATGTTCTAAGCCCAAGAGACCATTTTGCTGGACACTGTATTTTGTTTGATTTCTGCAAAACTTGATTGCGATGAAAATAAAACATATGAAGTAGGTTGGGTTGGTAGAATTTTACAGCATGTCAACCCTTGTTGGGTAATTTTATGCCGAAGACATTTTTGTTTTATTCATTCTTGTTGAGTATTCAAATCTTTTTTGTAAGTACATTTTAAAAATTCATTTATGATCTATCTAACCCATAGATGGAACGTTAACAGGTGATACCACTCTGAGTCAGAGGGGACCTGGGTGTAATGGCGGTGAAAGGGTACTCCACACTCGACAGGGCTCCAATATTGGAACCTCGTCACTAGATGCAGTTAAATGTCATATCCAATATACTAAGAACCTTAACCGCCGCCTTTTAGCACCTATATGATAAAAAGGGTTGGGGTTTGCCATGAAAGCAATAGGGTCGGGACAATCATATAGGTACTAGGGCTTGACGTGACTAGTTGATCGGAAGGGGTTTATCCAACCGCCCATCTAGCCCAAGAAAGAGCCAAAGTGAAGTGTTGAATGTCACGAATAGCTCGGTCACCAGGATTCCGTTATTAAGCATCACGGGATACCAACCACGACCAACAGGTGGACCCACTGGTATGGGGTCTTGACCTGACCAGCTGATTGATCGGAAGGGGGTGAGCTCTCCGACAGCCCGTCTAGCTTTAGCAACGGCCAAAGTGGAGTGTTGCATGACATGGATTGCTCAGTCACTAGGATTGACACCCATGGTCAACAGGTGGTTCCATTGGGGGCGGGGTATTGCCCCTCTGGAGAAGCATCACGGGTTACGAACCACGACCAACAGGTAGACACACGGGGATGGGTCTTGATGTGACCAGTTGATTGATCGGAATGGGGTGAGCTCTCCGACAGCCCGTCTAGCCTAAGTAAAGGTCAAAGTGGTGTTTTGCATGGCATGGGCTGCTCAGTCACTAGGATTGACACCCATGGTCAACAGGTGGTCCCATTGGGAGCGGGGTCTTGCCCCTCTGGAGAAGCATCACGCGTTACCAACCACGACCAACACGTAGACCCACTGGGATGAAGTCTTGATGTGACCAGCTGATTGATCGGAAGAATGTAGGCTCTATGACAGCCTGTCTAACCTAAATAAGGGTCAAAGTGGAGCACTGCATGGCTGGACTGATCAGCCACTAGGATTGCCAACTGTGGTCAACAGCTGGTCCCATTAGGGGCGGGTTCTTGCTCCCCAGGAGAAGTGAAGTCGGCGTATTCTACAGTCCTAGCCGATAGAGCGTATTTTTTTTTTGGGGGGGGGTTAGTCGATGATATGATTCCTTTGCAGGCGATTTGGTGTTAAGAAATGTTCATTATATATTTATGTACGTCCGTGTCACGCCAACGGATAGGTCTTCAATTTTGTCAAGAAATTTATTGCTTTTATGAAAGTCTGGTTTGAATTTAATGCTTCAATTCGCCCGACGGTAAATCAATTCTCCTTGGGGGGTGGGGATGGGTGGTGGTTGTGGTTGCGTGGGGGGTAGGATTGGGGGGAGGGGAAGGGTCGGCGACACGTAACGAGGCGATGATTAACAGCGAAGAAAGACAAATGGTGATAAGTCAATACCGACACAAGAAACGGCGGGATAATTAATTTGAGAAAGAGAGAGAAAAAACAATTGGATAAAGAAGAAGGATGATCGATATATATATATATATATATATATATATATATATATATATATATATATATAACTTTACCCGATATGTAACTAAGGAGAAGAAGGATGATCGAATTATATATATATATATATATATATATATATATATATAACAGCTTTACCCGATATGTAACTAAGGAGACTGATAGCAAAGACATAAGAAATTTAACATAAGTTTCATAAAGAAAATGAGATAAAGACAGATGTCCCCACCGGTGGACCAGCCCGACTAATAACAGGAGATAGCTAACCGTACGAAAAAGATAAAAAATTAACTCAACCACTAAAAATTCCATTTTTCAATTATTATTATTATTATTATTATTATTATTATTATTATTATTAGCCAAAAAAAGAAGCCATAGAGGCGGTGTAAAAATTCGTTTTTGAAAGATATTGCCTGGGTTAGAATTCAATGTGTTTTGTCCTTAAAAGGGCTATAATCTGACAAGGTTGTAGTCGAGTGGAAGGGCCAGTTAAAACGTTCGTATATTTTAGATAGAGGGTTTTATTGCAGAGAGATACAATAAGACAGACAAGGAATAGTGAGGTACGCTACTAATCCTCGAAGCCAGTCCAGTATAATGCCGTGCTCACTATATATATAGTCATAACCTTATTTATTTAATTTTTAAAGAACAAAATAAAATTTATATAAACTAAAATTAAAAAGCTATTTTAGTAATACTGAATAAAATTAAATTTGAACGTGTACTTTTAAAGAATGAACAGAATACTACTAACTATTAATTACTTCCCTAAAATTGATTTAAATGAATATATTGTATATGAAAAATAACATCAGTAATAAAGAATAACCCTATAAAAATAACTACATTAAAAATGTAAACAATAATAATATACGTCGTTACTTTCTTAATCCATTTTCTTGGAGATTTAATGAATTTCATATTTATTAAAGTAAGCATTAAATTAATTGAATAACTTTCTTTAATTTTTAAAGAACAGAATGAAATGTATATAAATTAAAATCCAAAGAACTATTCTAATAATCTAATAGCAAATAGAATTAAACCGTAATGTTTTCCATTAAAAATAAATGTAAACGAAATCCCTTCCGGCTGAGTCGTATCATTTTTTCTACTCTTAAACCAAGCGACTTAAGACCCTCCCACTAGAAAAATCCTTCCTTATATTTTAATAAATGAAACACAATAATAAAAACATCCTGTAGTTTAAATAAAAAAATATAACTTCACTCACCTAATGACCAAAAGTGATTCTTTTTTTATAAGAGTGCAGACCGGAAATCAGAGGCATTGTGGGAATTGGGTTGGTGAATATAAAGTTGCATATCTAGCAGAAGGGGAGTTTAATTTCATATTATTTTTCATCATATTTTCCTCTTTTTTTTCTCTCTCACACTGTTTTTACAAGGTTTTTCTTTTTCGTTTTAATTGTATATATAAATACAATCATCCCCTTCCCTCACAACTATGTAAATACAGGATTCGGTGTAGGTTTGTCATAGAGAGACTGGTAAGTTTTGGTGATTGTAGTGCGAATTGGTTTTATGGTAAATGGAAATTTGTAGTATAAATTGGGTCACGAATGGAAATAGTTCAGTTAAAAGTTAAGACCAACCTTCCCCCCTCCCATTTTAGGCCCTGTTCTTTATTTTTGCATATATTTAACAGAATAAATAGTGAGTTTAATTTTCTTATGTGCGTGTTTTTCACGCCAATTTTAACTATTGGGTAAGTCTCCTAAAATCTAAGTATTCTAACCGATTTTCAGACCTTTGGGAACCATTCCAAAGGCATCATCTACAATTGCTATCACACTCACCCTAATTTTCCACAGTTTTTTTTTAATTCACTGGCAAGGTCCAAATATTTATTTATCTTTTCGCCTTCTTTTGTACTGTTCCAAGTTCACCAATTGTTGGCATCAATGTAACCCTCATATTCCACATATTATTATTATTATTATTATTATTATTATTATTATTATCATTTTCACTCCTTTTGAATTTTCACTAACGGTGATGGTCTTTCATTGGAGTCTGAGTGACAGCAAGTCTCCTCAGGTCTCCAGGACTCTTCTAAGTATTCTAGCAGATTGCAGCAATGCAGTATTCTGGGTGGTCTTAATCTTTCTTTTGATGTCCAGATGTTTCAATCCCTTTGAGACATTTCCAAGTGCACCAACTACAATTGGTATCACTTTCACTTTCATATTCCATAACTTTTTCAGTTCTCTGGCAAGGTCCAGGTATTTGTTCATTTTTTCATTTTTCTTCAGCTTCACCCTATGATCTGCGGGAACTGCAAAATCCGCCAGTTGACAAGTTCTTTCTTTTTTGTTTATCAACACTAGGTCTGGTCTTCTGGCTCGGATAAGGTGATCCGTTTTTATTTGAAAGTCCCAGAGAATTTTATCACAACATGTGAGTTATTTTAACATCTGCTGGTGGTCTTACACTAGCGTCTAAGTGACTGCAAGTCTCCTTAGATCTCTTAAGCGCTTCTGTACGTACAAAATATATATTCATATATATATACTCTGTCTTCACAGATTAACTATTTGTATATATATATATATATATATATATATATATATATATATATATATATATATATATTATCATACGATATCCATGACAATCTCTCGCCAACCTTTCCTATCATTCATTTTCCCAGGGAGGACCTCTGCGCAGCAACCTGCATCTTTGCTTAGTTGGTCCATGTAGGTCCTTGATGGGCGGCCCACACTAGCATGTCCGTGTGTTGGCTTCCACAGAAGAACGTCACTTCCAGCAGTGCCCGGCATGTCATGTCCGTCTCACTTGTATGGTTTGTGAATGGGGGCAGGTGGCCATATAGCTGTTTCCTGGGGTGCTGCTTCCACGATTTATATATATATATATATATATATATATATATATATATATATACTTAGTTGAAATATGTTTCAATAAATTTCGCAATCATTTTAAACTGGTAAACATGACATAATTTAGGTATCGTTTGGTTAGCAAGCTAATCGCACCGATCTAGAATACCGAGTTCCATTATCGCTGAATGACCCACACTTGCTGCCCTGTGTAACATCCTACCCGGAGGCTGGCTAAATAACTACTTAGTTGCAATATCATTGTTTTACGAGCCAATCTATATAATATATACTCGTGTTCCTTAAAAGCAAGACCGTTAACATCTTGCATTTAAAAGGAGACCGTCCACATTTTTTAAATACTTTTTCTGGGCAGCATGTCTTTTTTCTTCCCTTTCTTTCTTTATAATAAAGACGGAATGGTCCAGCTGTGGTGACGACACTCATCAGAAATAAGAATTCGGCGAATAAGCAACAGCAAATAATCAGGATTTCTATTTTTGCATTTCCTCTTTGACGATTTAGACGGTCTCATTTTTAATCAGAGGGT
The DNA here is from genome assembly GCA_023376005.1 of Doryteuthis pealeii. Classification (NCBI taxonomy): domain Eukaryota; kingdom Metazoa; phylum Mollusca; class Cephalopoda; order Myopsida; family Loliginidae; genus Doryteuthis; species Doryteuthis pealeii. Next base: position 43,386,851 of record CM042178.1, read on the forward strand.
GTTGCAAGATGTTAACCGCCGTACAATTAAGGAACATTAGTATTATCATATCAGAATTTTACAAATTATTTGACAGTTAAATACTTTGTGTAAAGCTACTTGGAAGAGTCTATAAATATAAGTGGTGACTTTTCGTACAGCTTATACGCAAGAGTAATCCAATATCCATTTTCTGTTCTTTGATTAGGAACACGGAGATATACTTTGGTGTACACTTTTTATTCGCTTCCCCGATTCCCGGACATTCTTTACTGTGTGCACGGGGAAGCAGTAGAGATACGAAATATACATTTGCCCAACAGGTTTCTCTGATCTCAACTCCCACAACTTTCCCCAGAGTTGCTTGATCACAGGACTCCCTAATCCAATCAGAATCACGTTCCTCATCAGATTGGGATAATTTAAACCTGTTAATTTAAAATGTCGGAGATTTATCTATATTTTTAGTTACCGTTAAATTAAAAATCTAAAAATGTAATTCCTTACAAAAATGATAAGCTATGCCTATTGCTTTATATAACGTTGCTATGGATATCTATTATGTACCAGAGTCTATTTTGGTGGAGAAACTGAAAGAATTTTGGTTTCGTTTGGTTACATTTTGTATAACATAGATTTTTCTTCTACTCTTTCTTTCTTTCTTTCTTTCTTTCTTTCACTGTTTTCTTCTTTTCTTCTTTCTAATCGTATTTTGCTCTTTCTCCCCTTCGCCAAAACCATTGACTTGCATAGCTAAATCCTAGTCTTTTTGCATAGTTCCCAACGGATCACAGTTCCCGCCCAATCATGTGTACCTTCTTGGCTTTGTCTGTTTTGGTTATCTTGTTATGTTCCCTTATTCATAGATGATAGTTTCCTAATTTTGCTTTCCCATTTAGTGACAGTTCTTGTTCCCATGAAATCCCCCCTACCCCCCACAAAAAAAAACAAAGAAAAAAAGACAAAAAACCCTAACAACAATAACAACAAAAGATAATAAATAGATAAATAATAAACAGAAATATATATATATATATATATATATATATATATATATATATATATATATATATATATATATATATAAAAGTTTTGTTTGTAGATTTATGAAACATGAATGCACATAAAATTTCGTGTCTCCATGGCAACGGGTTTCCGTATCGTATGTGTAACGCTTAGTTTCAAAAACAAAACAAAACAAAAAACAACCCCAAAACAGCAACAACAAAAAAAGTTGGCATTAACTGACTTATTTATAAAGTTAATCGGAATGGGGGGAGGGGGTAGAGTGCTTTTGCGCATGCGTGCGTATCAAGCGATATAGGAACCAATAAGAGAACAGAATATAAAAGGTAAGGGTGAAGGTGGAAAAGACATTGAACACCGTTTTTTTCTATAATATTCACCTGCGGTTTGTTCTTACTTTTATTAAAAAAAAGAAGATATTTCCTTCCTTCCTTCCTTCCTTCCTTTCTTTTTTCTTTCTTTCTTTCTTTTTTCTATCTATATTTATTTTTTACTTTATGACTGTATTTTTTCATTTGTTTGTTTGTTTGTTTGTTTCTTCCTTCCTTCCTTCCTTCCTTCCTTCTTTCTTTCTTTCTTTCTTTCTTTCTTTCTTTCGTAATTAATGACTTTCTCTTTGTATTTCTTTCTTTTGTTTTTCTTTTTTTCTTTCTTTTTTTTTTCTTTCTTTCTTTCTTTCTTTCTTTCTTTCTTTCTATATTTATTTTTTACTTTATGACTGTATTTTTTCATTTGTTTGTTTGTTTATTTCTTCATTGCTTTTTTACTCCTTCCTTTCTTTCTTTTGTAATTAATGACTTTCTCTTTGTATTTCTTTTTCTTTCTTTCTTTCTTTCTTAGTTTCGTTGTATTTTTCATTCTATTTGTTTCATTTTCTTCTTTCTTTCAATGTCTTTATTATTTCCTCCTTTCATTATTCTATGTTCTTTCTTTCTTTCTTTCTTTCTTTCTCTTCATCTTTTCTTTCTTTCTTTCTTCTTTTCATTCTTTCTTTCTTTCTTAATATTAGTTTTCTTTCTTTCTTTCTTTTTTTTCTTGTTAATATTAGTTTTCTTTCTTTCTTTCTTTCTTTCTTTTCCACGAAATAACGGAAGTCATTGTCACCAGATTGTTATTATGTGTATTATCTAATAACTTAATATCTTCTTGTTTCTTTCTTTCTTTCTTTCTTTCTTTCTTTCTTTCTTTCTTTCTTTCTAATCGTTTTTGGCCCTTCTTACCATTCGCCAAAAACCTTCGAGCCTATCTTCTCGCCAATATTTCTTTCCGATTATCACGTAGTTGCTAAAAACAATAAATGTAGAAACTTATAAAGCAATAAACATCAACACCCTCTAGGACCGCCCTGCACCCCCTCACAGCACCCCCCCCCAAAAAAAAACACTTATTCACTCACACCTCGACAAGATTTTCATCAGGAATAATTCACTTTTTTTGCTTTCAATAAACATAGAAAATGTGCCAAAACTTTTGATAAATATCGACAATAATTACACACAAACACACACACGCGCACTTACACACACACACACACACACACACACACACACATATATATATAATATATATATATATATATGTGTGTGTGTGTGTATATACCGTGTTTATCCGAAAATAAGACCTACCTGCAAAATAAGACCTAGCATGATTTTTCAGAATGATTTTGATATAAGCCCTCCCCATAGAATAAGCCCTAGTTGAGAGCGGCAGAATTTTGGAATCCAGTGACTTGTAGAACCTTAAGATGATGATGTCATGATTATTTTTGAAAGAATTGTCATGAATGAGTTTTTGAATAATAGAACTTTTTTTTTAATAATATGAAATAAATGTAGACCTAGTGCTGATTAACAAAAAAGAAAGAACTTGTCAACTGGCGGATTTTGCAGTGCCAGCAGATCACAGGGTGAAGCTAAAGGAAAATGAAAAAATAGACAAATATCTGGATCTTGAACTGAAAAAATTATGGAATATGAAAGTGAAGGTGATACCAATTGTATTTGGTGCACTTGGAACAGTCCCAAAAGGATTGGAAAAGGGTCTGGAATGTTTGGAAATCAGAGGAAGGGTTGAAACTATTCAGAACACTGCACTGCTGCAATCTGCCAGAATACTCAGAAGAGACCTGGAGACCTTAGGAGACTTGCTGTCACTCAGACTCCAGTGAAAGACCATCAGCTAATGCTGATGTGAAAACTCAATAATAATAATAATAATAATAATAATAATGATAATGATAATAATAATAATAATACCTGTACCTTGCCAGGGAACTGAAAAAGTTATGGAATATGAAAGTCAAAGTGATACCAATTGTAATTGGTGCACTTGAAACAGTCCCAAAGGGATTGGAAAAGGGTTTGGAAAATCTGGACATCAGAGGAAGGATTGAGACCATCCAGAATACTGCACTACTGCAATCTGCTAGAATACTTAGAAGAGTCATGGAGACCCGAGGAGACTTGCTGTCACTCAGACTCCAATGAAAGACCATCAGCTAACGCTGATGTGAAAACTCAAGAGGAGTGAATAATAATAATAATAATAATAATAATAATAATAATAAATAGTGGGACTTGTATTATTTCTAAGAAACGAAACAAAAATCAAGAGGAGCTATTTAAGCCAGAAACGATGATTTCCAATTTCATTAGATATAAATCTTACTGTTGTCTTTGCAATAAATAATACAAAAATAAAAGTGACAAAAACATGACTCTGAAAAAAGGTTGGAAATTCGCCTGACACTGGCTCGCTAAAACATAGTGTAAATTAGGGCGGGAGTCCGGGATGACATTAGATCAAAATGACAAAAATATCTTCCGTAATTCACAAATTTCAATACCACAAATAAAAACAAACATGTAACTTCTTTCTTTTTTTAGTTCATTTTATTGGAATGTTCCAGTTTTAAAATTGGGCGAAATAAAATGGAACAAATAAAAAATCTGCGATTAAGCGACACAAGATAATCTGCATTCATATTTTTGCATTGTATCTTGGACGATTTGGACGGTTTTTCGTTTTAACCAGAGGTTGTTGTAGGATGATTGATAACAGACGGATATTTAGGAACTGTATTGATATATAGATAATAATAATAATAATAATAATAATAATAATAATAATATAATAATAATAATAACTTTTTCAGTTTACTCTGTCAAGGTCCAGAGGTATTTGTAAAATTTTTTTTCAAATTTTTCCCTTTAGCTTCACCCTGTGACTGCTATGGAGCTGGTACTCAAGATCCACTCAGAGTTGAACAAGTTTCTTTTCTTATTATTTTTTAGTGTTAAAGTCAAAGTGATACCAAATTTAGTTGGTGCACTTGGAACAGTCCCAAAAAGGATTGGAAAAGGTTTAAAAAGTCTGAGAAATCGAGGAAAGGATCTTATACCACTCCAGAACACTGCACTGCTGCAATCTGCCAGATACCACAGAAGAGACCTGGAGACCCGAGGAGACTTGCTGTCACTCAGACTCCAGTGAAAGACCAACAGCTAACGCTGATTTGTGAAAAACTCAAAAGGAGTAAATAATAATAAAGAAACACATAATTCTATTAGTTCTCTTAGAGTTACTCTCAAGACAATTTGCATAAGGATGCCTATCTGGCTACCATTTGGTTTCATGCACATTTCATAAACAAGCATGCAACCACATGGTAGCAGATTAGCATCCATACAATTAAATATATACCAAGACTAATATATATATATTATAAATAATATATAATATATATATATATAGTAATATATATATTTATAGACATGTCTTACCAGATGTTGGCTCAGTATTTTCAGTTTTTAATGTTTTTTTCTGGTGTGTGTATGGTTTGCATGTATGTGCTATGTGTTGTGTGTGTGTGGTGTGTGTGTGTGTGTGTGTGTCCTTTATGATCATCTTGTGTTAGTTGTGGCCTATTGTTTTGGAGTTCTAAATACCTAGTACGTCATGTATTCAAACATGAGATGTGTTCTTAATAACGCTAAACGTTCTCATAATGTTCACATGAGGATTTGCGGTATTTATTACAGCATTATTTAGACTCGCGTTTAATGAACCAGAAAATAAAGAAAAATATTTTCGCGGATAGTAAAGTGCGAGATTTAACGAGTTACACTTGAGTGTATTGACCAGAGAAAAAAGAAAGGAAAAAGAAAGAAAGAAAGAAAGAAAGAAAAGAAAGAAAGAATCAAAGACCAGTCTATCGAAGGATTGATTTAATTTTATTTTTTTGCAATAAAGAAAGGTAAACACTCTAAAAACTTCAATTAACAAGCCCTCAGGGTTCTATGACTGTCAAATTACTACTTTGGTGAACCGAGAAAAGAAAATATAATTCTAGTCTCATAATCTATGTTTACTCTTTTACTGATGATAGAGAGATAGGTAGATTTATTGTTTGGTCTTTAAAGGAGCATAATCATTATGGGAACAGTCCATCTTTCACCAGTATTATTTTGCACGAGATAGATACAGGCGACACAGCCTAACCTCGCTATCAATTATTTGTTCATGAATCGAGCTATATACATCACTACCTCTCTATAGTTTCCTACAGTTTATTTATTTCACTTCATCCGGCAGGATCAAATATTTGTTTATCTTTGGTTTTATTTTATTTTATCCAAACTCTGAGGTCAGCGTGGGATGGTAAAAGTCAACGTAGATGATGAGTTAGTATTATTTATATTATTATTTACCCTTCACGCTTTTTCAGTTTTTACACAATTATTATTATTATTATTATTTAATTAATTATTATTGAAGGGGTTTATTCACACCAACCTGACTTTGTAATCCGGATAGAGTCATTTTGAGGCTGTGAGTGACAGAAAGTTCATTTTAAGGTTCTCATGGACTCTTCCCTGAGTCACTCTCTAGAGAATACTTAACAACATGTTGCCATAGTTTGGGGATGGTCTTCGGGCATTTGTCGCTACTTGATTATCCAATTTCACCCGAGAATTATTACAATTGAAGCACTTTGCGTTATTATTTTATAATGGATAATTTCATTTCAATATATTTATATTATCTAACCGTCAATAGTCTGAAAAGGTGTACGTCGCATTCAGAGAAGAATAGCAATTACGGACTCTTTCCACTGTCAGCAAAAAAGTTAGACTAAAAGAAAGGGGCGACAGACACACGCATGCACAGTACATCCAACTGTTTGTATGCACTCAGTGACACTCCATGATGATCAGCACATTTCAATAAAATTGGCACGGCCTCAATTCACATTAGGCACGCTAGACTGCCAGATAATATAATAACCTTATTTGATATACATCCGAGAATCAGTTCGTTGAGAATGGAAGGAATATCAATTCTTCCACTTAAAATTATTTGTAATTATTTAATTATTATTATTATTATTATTGTTATATAATTGATTACTTAATTAATTATTAATTTACTCACCTTTATAGTATTGTATTCAACACATAAAGACATTAGCTCGCAATGGTCTTTCACTCGGAGGATGCTGACGCTAGAAGCAGTTCCATACCTCAGGTCTTCCTAGAACACCCTTCTGAGTATTTCTGTCGCACAGAATTGGGCAAGCAGATGCAGAGTGTTCATGAATAAGAGTCTCTCTGCAAATCCCTTCCTCCTGCACGTTTTACTCAGAACTTACCAGTAAAATCCTTTTTTACTAATTTTGCCGTACTTGTGCGGACAAGTTCAGAGTGCAGCCAAAAACTCTCAACAACTTATAAGATGATCACATCTCATCAGGTATACTAGACTTTATCCATTAAATTCGCGGCAATACATTTTCTTGTCAGATATATTTTCTGCTCTGAGATCACAGCCACTATTGTATGAAGGACTTTATGGTCTAGTTTCTTATATTTTCCTTTGTAGCTGCATCTCCTGTTGATCTCTTGCACGTGGCACTCGGGAGAAATCCACCATTTGACAAGTTCACTATATATCTTTTTATAGTATTAAATTTCTTAGGACAATAGGGTTCTGGTCTGGTAGGTTGTTGGGTTTGATTTTATGAGGGGGTTATTCGTTTTGTTTTCATATAGTCCTCAAGAATCTCTCAAGTACATCAGATCGCTGGATGTGCTATTATACATTTTTTGTTGTTAATGTGTTAAAATTATAAATTTTTTATGCATTAATTCTCACACAGTGGATATAATCTTTCCAAATACAGTCGTGCCTAGTTTTGTATTCCGTTGTGCTAGTTGGTACATTCGCATAATATACGTGGTATTATGGTTTCTCTTTATCATAATTTTATCCAGCATAATTCACTGACATTTATCTTTGTATGTATGGGCTAAACTATATCAAATTTTGCTTTGATATAGTTTGGTTCTTTAATTGTTTGACATTGGATTAAAATAGTGCGTAGCAGGACGTAATTATGTAGAATTCTAGCGTTTCTCTATATATAGGTTCACTTTTTTCTAACTCACGGTGAGGTCATGTTATTCTTTGTATTGATTATTATTATGGGGATTTATTATTTAGTTACTTTATTTATTATATTGGGGTACTAAGCTAAATACAATTGCACGGCCTCCGGGTGAGCAAGTACCTTATATTGAGTTTTATATGTAAATGAAATATCGGGGGATATTTATATATAAGATGACTGCGCTATATTGGATATACTTAAATAAGAATACAGAACTGGAGGAGTAATTTTTGAAACCACGAAGAGGTATAACTATCGGAAAATAGCAACAACTGAAAATTTTAAGCTCCGGATCAACATAAAACTCACATCTCTGTTCCTCTCTCAGATTAAATTTTTTTCTTATTTTAAGTTTAATAGATTATATAAAAGAAGAGAAAGTAAAGAGAGAGTTATACATGCATAGTTATTTTATCTTGTTAACATAGATTATTACATTATATATGTATGGTAATTGTTTAAAGAAGTATTTTTATGGGAGGAATTTATATTATAATACTGTTATCTTTCTCATTTAAAGGCGAGGAACCAGGCCAAATACAGTGTAGTAATTCAGATTTAATCTTGAGTGTTTTTTTAATACTTCCAGTGCTTTTGGTCATTTTATGTTTAATCATAAAGGACATATTTATTAAAAATTTATCTCTAAATCTAATATGTAATCAATTATGGCCAAATTGAGATCTTGTCTCGTTCAACTACTGAGTAAATTCAGCTATTTTGTTGTATATATACACTAAAGGTTATATATTTAACTACATTTGAGTCATGCTTCTTTGATCACGTCTCGTGTGTTATATGGTCAAGCAGTGGGGAGCTTTTGCGCAGTGATCTCATACGCTGGACGCACATTTGCATTTATAAGTTTATAACGCGTCGATCCCAGGGGGCCATCCCCCAGGCAACACCGTGCCCCCTTGAATATTAGGAGGGGTAGATGTGGCTGTAGAGATAGCTTGATGTTTGTCTTCTGGTTTATGTCGCTGAGGCGCCCGCCGGTCGCGAGGGGGAATGCCGAGGGGGTAAGAACAGACATCTATTTTCACTCTGACCACTTCACATGTTATAGTCTAGGCTGTGTTGGTGTGGTGCCTCAACTAGTTAAATACGCGCGGCCTTCTTGTTGACTTCTCGGAGAGTCCTCTGTACAAGGTTGCTGGCGATAGTGGAAAATTATCATGTAGATACTTAATTGTTAAACAGTTATTAGAAGTTATTGTATAACATTTTATTAATAATTGGAGGTATAAAAATGAAGGATTAACAATGTCATGTGGTAATATTGCACGCAATTTAGATATAAGGGTGAATATATTAGTGACCTTTGAGTACAGTTATTAGAGTGATTTATAAGGTGTTGTCGTGTTAAGACAGGAAAACAGCACAGGTATGCTACTTCTATCTATAATAAGATTATTGGATTTTTTCTGATCGACTTTGTCACATTGATGTAGTAGGGCTGGTGTCTAGGTGCTGTGTACCAAGTTTTAGAAAGTGGTGATTATAGACAGATCCTATAAATGGAAGGTATCTCTTGACACGTAGAGATTCTAATAGTGCTGCTGTCAGTCTGGATAAGTGTATACCTGTCTGAATAGGTCTTTGCTCATTTTGATATAAACTCGCTCGACAGTAGGGCCATTTCGATTATACTCTCCGGGATTGTTCATGTCTGAGTGCGCTTGTGTAGTAGTACTCTGCGATTTGATGCGAGCGGCGCTGCAGGAACGAGCAAGTATTGCTACACCGGTTGCTTCGTCCCAGGATAGTTCGTAGTTCTCTAGCACGAGGCGGTCAGAAAAGTTGGATTTTGTCTAGTCGGCTTGGTGTGTTGTTTGTTCAGTGATTCTTTTCCACGGTCTTTGAGGGTCAGCTGGACCGGGCAACATTCACTAGATGTCAGCGTTCCTTTGCTTGCTGTGTAATGATGAGTGGAGTCACCTAGAGGTTTGTAGTTGTGCTGGCCGGAATTAGTGTCCATTCAGTTCCAGGATGTGATGTTTTGTGTCTATTTCTATGGCAGTATTTCGTTCAGTGTAGGATACCATTTGGAGGGCGTGTTGGTGTGTACGATGGTTATGGGTCGGTAGTGGTGGAAATGGACCAGAAATCAAGTCCGGACGAAGAGTCTCATTTGCCATTTTACGTAGTGCTGGATACCTCTGGAAAGGTCTGGAAGAACTTCAAGTTGGGAAGTGCGGGTAAAGGTGTTCCACCCGATTGAGGCCGATTTTGGTCTCCTTTGTCCTGATGCATTTTGTGTGGTCGATTAACGCCAATCAAGAAGGTAGGGACGATTGGTTCCGATTGGTATGTTTGAGTCTACTCGTTGGGATTCTTTGCTATCTGAGTCGTGCTCGCAGGGTCTTATGTTGGAGAGTTCAGTTTGATATATTTTAAAGTAAAAACTGTGCGACGCGTAAGTGGTGAAGATGACAAGGAAAGATCAGGATGTACTTTTTGACAACATCTCTGTATATTACATTAGAAAACACTCCGAAACTAAACAAGAAACAGCTATATAGAAGATTAGGATTAAACGTTATTTCGATCATTTTACTATAGTGAATTATACATAGGGGAATTGGATTTAATAATGGTCTGGAGAATAAAAGTAATATAATTTAGAAATATAGTAAGCGACCAATGCTACAAGGTATTCTTTATTATTCAAACTACATTATCATGATCACAGATGCGATGTTAAGATTGACCGAGACTAGCCAACTGTTATACATATTGTATCTCCAGATCACCATCGCCGCACGGTGGTAGGATGGTTTGAGTTATGAATGAGTGTACAAATATTCTTTATGTTGATAAGGTCGTCCCTTGTCTGCACATAGACGTGTTATCGCGAAACCTATAGGTGTAATGAGTTCATCTCCATTACGTAACTGATTTGTATGCAGCCGATAGCTAGGTGGGATTGTATGTGTGACTACCTTTCCAAAGACTGGGTATACAAGCTTTCTGTGTTAAGCAGCAATGTCAAATAGCCTCGTAACATGGATTGTGATCTCTGGATCGCACGAGATGAGTCGTAGTTCATATCGTACCATAAGTCATTACCATAGACACGGCCTCCACAATGGTCATATCACATAAACCGAGAAATTCATTAAAGACTGTGAATATGCTTGGCGCGAGGTAGGTTTCTGTCTTAAGTTTCAGTTCAGAGAAGATATTAAGGACATAAAAATGGAATATATAAAATATAACTGGCTCGTGACAGGCTGGGTAAGGCAACAAAGCACAAAAAGTAATATAATCTTACTAGCACAATGATCCATTCCTCTTTAATATCTTTCAGCAATCCGTCAGCCGCAAGAATGTCAACACCGAGAAACCTTTATTGTTTTTTCGTTTCCAAGGTAATGGCTTCGCAACAACCAACATGAACTTTGGCGAAGTTTATTTCTGGGGCGAAAATTGGCTTCCCGCTCGCATAAAACATGCCTACTTAATTATGCCCCATAGACTGCTGATGGTGTTGTGCATCCGGGTACAAATATGGCCGTCGTACCAATAAGTATTTCGTTTAAACTCTAATTAACCTGCGCTGGTTCAATGGTTATCACGGAGCGACACGATCGTTGGTCGGCGTTTGGTGAAGATAACGTTATTATAGCTATGCATCACAGATGTCCACGGATTCGCCCAGTCATGTAGCAACGAAAGTCCGTGGTATTATTAAGTGGTAGTGAGTGAGTCAGCGGCAAAAAGCAAGCTCAAGAGGTGTGGGCATGGCAAAAATTGTGTCAATTTCATTCGCATTTCCTTGTAGGTCCCACCTCGGTTACCACCCATTAGGGCTTCGGCTTGTGGTGGGTCACGTTAAAAAGCGGAGCCTTGTGCCCAGTCCATACAGGTGGGGTATGAGACAAATAAGTACGGCGGGAGTAACCAATGAAGACATAACCTCTTGACATATTTACCCAACCCCTCCGCATGAGCAGGGTCAATTTCTTAAGCGGAGTTTACAAGTTTGAAATTCGAGTTTTCCTTCTCAATAGACCGGTTGGCCTAACCAAGGGTTAAAGTGCCAATCTGTCCTACTATTTACCTAGAACAGGAGGCTAGTAGTTGGACGGCGCATAACCTTTTCCCAAGGGTATCAATATAATGTGAAATGCAACAGCCTCACACAGGATTCGCTTTCGTTTTCGACAAACCCCTATTAGACCAAGAGAAAGGCGTTTGCTTAAAGATAGGAATTAGGAATTTTCCTTCTCCCTAGTTGGTTTCGCTAAGAAAGATAAATAGCTCGTTGTTTAATGTTTAACCCATAGCCGGAGGAAAGATAGTTGGATCGTACCTTTCCGAAGGGTATGCAATGCTATGTGAAATGCAAACAGCCCCCATCGCAGGTTTGAACTCTTCTCGCTTAACTTCTTTTAGGCGAGAGGGAAGGTGTTGGCATATTTACTGGTTCCACTGAAGAGGGTGGGTATATAATATAATATATATTTAATATATATATATATATATATATAATGTAAAATGGAAATTGAAATGAATCCGACATATGAGGAAGAATTGAATAAGAAAAGAAAGAATGGGAATGGATAATAAAAGAAGAATTTAATCATATCAACTTACACATGTGTTTCGTTCCATTCATCTGTGTGAAAATATTTCGAATGTCGAATCTTCTCTGTGTACGAAATATTTTACACGGTTAACTGACCGAAACACAGGTGTGTAAGTGATATTGATTAAATTCCTTCTTTATTATTCATTCCATTCTTTCTTTCTTTATTCATCTTCCCATAATATTATATATATATTATATATATATATATATATTATATATATGATATACTGTGGCCATACGGCCGAGGCCCAAAATGTGGGCACAAGGTCTGGTTAAAGTGGGGTGTCAGCAGAAAGCAAGCTTCTGCATTCCCATTCAAAGGCATCATCCTAACGCCTTATCCTTTTTGGAACAGGAACAGGTGCTTGAGGAAAGACCGTCTCGGAACTGGAGGTGTTTAATTCTACTAATTCAAACTTACGCCGTTTTTCGAAGATACGTCAACTTTTTGAAAAATATTGAAATCTTAAAATCATTAAAGAAAGTAATGGTTAGGTTCAGTTCCGTGATGGCTCCGATTACGACAGAAGGTTCCGAGTCGGCGCAAGAAATACCCGAAAGAAGGCCGGAGAGCATATCGCCGAAGCAATTGTACGATAACAATGAAGATGGTGACAAAATAGTCCAAATAACGCAGTATGATAGTTACATTGATCAGTTTTGTGCGGATACTGGAGTGTTGTGATGCAACACTTATTAGCTAATTGAGTCGATGGATAAGGGACGATGTGTGGCAGATGAGGTCATAGGAATGTGCGTACCCGCCAGTCAAAGTGAGTCATGATGAGTGCGCCAAGCGCCGTTTCATTCATTTTGACTGGACGTTTACTGTCGTAATGAGCCTTTAACCGTTTGCTATGTATTTTATAGGTATTATGATGTATGACGATCGCTCGATACTCCTGATTACGGGGAGTGTACGAACACAAAGGTGCAATTTTTTTTAATACTGTAGGTTTAAATAGCCTTTCATGAAATATTTATGGTAGCAGTAAGGTAAAGTAGGTGAAGTGAGCGGCTATTGTTGGTATTAGCCGAGCAACGAGGGGAGTCTATCCGGCCTTCCTTCGACAGGGTGTCCACAAAAGTCTGGTAAGCATGGATATTTCACTACTTGTATTATTTGTCTATTAGATCGAAATATAGACCTATTTACGTCCGTTCGTTGTATATAGACGTTAGCTTCATGTATCATTTTTGCTGATCAGCGCGGTTCACATGTCGCATAGCTCGGTGGGATAAGATCGGATGTCGCGTGGTGTTATCGCGATCATTACGATTTAACCGAGAAGAGTATATGTATATTGATTGGCTAGAGCTAAAAGAAATGTCAGGCTACCAGTGGTATGGTTTCTATACGATGAGTAGATGCTGCCGAGATGTGCGTTGACCGGGATTGACCGTGCTGGTTAACATAGAAGAAAGTAACTTAGCTAGGCCGTTAGGGCGAGTAAGTTGCAGTCGCATAGTTGAGAGTGGACTGGATGTGTTCGACAAGATGCATGTATTAGCCGTGGACTGAGTATGGCTGGGCAAGTTACAGCGTTGGGTTGAGAGTAATACCTACACAGCCACAGATTCATCACGATCGCGCACGCACTTAGAGATTGAGGACAGCGCGGGTGATAGTAGATCGCTAGTATTGTCGGATACTATACTTGGAGTAATATATATAATATATCTATGGCTAGTATGTTGACTGAAGAGTATAAGGTCTAAGTGGCGAGTATGTTCGAGGGACGAAACGCTAAGTGGACTAAACTGGTTTCGCGCGTTAGAAATGCTATATACAGGCTAGAGAGGTCGTGAGCTGAAATGATAGCATGATGTCAGATTCTTAGTTGCGCTGAGAGCATTAAGCGAAACTTTTAGTAGGGGCTTTGTGTCCTGGACTCGCATTAGGGATTTATGCTTTGTATCATTTGGCTGCTATATAGGTTATTGGCGACTTTGTGTTAGCTTATTAAGGCGCCTTTACGTGTTATCGGAGCTTGGCGGTTTATTCATATGCAGTTATTCGGATACGCCGTTGAGTGGTCCGTAGTGAGGTTCACTGTAGATAGGACGTGATCTTATATAATATAGATATATAGTGTTGTATGATTGATAGTTAATGCTGGATACTATACGTAGTTATATTGTAAGTAAGTAATATTGTGAGTATTATATTGTGTCTATGGCATATAAATTGTTTTTTCTTTTTGGCAGAAAAATATAATGGATTGTCTGTGGGCTGTGATTAAGGTTGTACAATAGATTATTTTTTTGGTTGGTACGATTATCTTTGGTCTTTTTCTTTTTTCAAAATTTTTCTCCCCGGTTGATGTTTGTGATATACTTTTTTTACAATCAAACTATTTGCTGTTTTTTTTCTCACGCGCGAGGATTTACCAATAAGTTTGGTATATATATATATATATATATATATAATTATATATATATATATTCATAAATGTACATACAATACACCACACACACACACACACACACACGACACACACACACACACATATATATATATATATGGATTTCACGTTACAATAAAATTTAGCGGTTTGAATGAAACTGAAATGTATTATACATAATGGGGGAAATAGAACTAGAACTACTATATTACCGATTGTTAAATACTTTTTCTGCTACCAAATATTACCAAAATATTTTGCTCTGTAAAAAATCATTGAACATTGATCTCTCAAAAACTGCACCAGACCCAACTAAACATTCCGTTGTTAAAAAAGGGCCGCCTCAGAATCATCGCACTAACCTGGTGATTTACCAGTATATATATATATTATATATATATATATACTATATAATATATATATATATATTAATTTGGGGGAGGGGATATATGCTTAAATTGAAGTCAGCCTAATTTTTTGAAAATTAATTGATTAATAATTAATGATTAGGCGGGAATACCTAAAACCAAAGATGCTTTTGTGTGTGACTCGTCTTCCTGTCTATAAGCTTGGCTAATGAGGCCTAATAGGATGAAATGTACATACAGAGAATTGATTTTTCCTCGATTTGTTTAGCTTACATTTGAAATAGGTATTCCCGCCTAATTCAATTAATTATTAATTAATTATTTTCCATTAGGTACGACTTCAATTAAGCACATATTCCCCAAAAATTGTCGGCTAAAAAGCCATATCAAAACCATCGTCTGTTTGTTTACTTCTAATACTATATATATATATATATATATATATATATATATATATAAATACCGCAGTATCGCTTGGGTCGAGCTGAAAATAACTTGGCGGTAATTGATTTGTTAGTTTTGAGATTTACCAAAAGCTGAACAATTATTTAGAAGAATTTCAATGCTATTTTATGTTATTATTCAATTTCTAAATTTCGTAAATATAAATCAAAATCTTCATAATTTTTGACAAAAGCGAGAACTGGTGGATATTAATGTCTTAGTTCGCATCGCCGGTCCTCGCCAACTAGCTATGAGTAGCAACAGGGATTCTGATGGTAGGGTGGTGGCGCTGCACCTCCAAGATGCTAAAACAACCTCTCATGATCTGCGCTATGAAAAGGGGATAGACTCCCTCGCTGACTGGCTTGATAACCGACTTTAGGCGCCGCGCGTGCGACTTTAACTTAACTATATATCTATCTACTTTGTCGTCAAAATTGTTTTTATTTTCGTAATTTCATACGGACGTACATACACACAACTGTCCTTTATATATACTAGCAAATATATCCACCCTCCGGTGCAAGTATTTAAGTTTAATGTAATAAAATATTGTATTAAATTAAGAGGCTAATGAACTAAATAAGAATACAGATAAAAAGATTTGAAACTGGGGGAGTATAATAAAAAATGGAACAACTGAAACTTACTCTTGCCATCACTCTCGTCTTTTCATTGTTTATTTTTTTCTAATTTAAGTATTTAGTTATAAGAGGAAAGTAAAAAGAATAAATGACAGTTATTTTCATCTGTTAATGGATTTCATTAGATTCAATTGAAGAGATGTTTGCAAATATTCATTAAAAATAAACCAAACAGTTAGAAATCAATAATACTAAGCACATATCTATTAAATTCGATTTTTTTAAATATTAATATGCAAATTAGCACTTCAAGTTCACACTGTAAAACCGCTATTGTTGTATTATCATAAATAATAATTGCATGTTGTCTGTAATGTAGACATAATTAACAGTATTAATAATGTAAAGACAATTTTATTAATAATTGAGGTTTAGATAAAAATATAAATCATGGGGAGAATGTGATGTCAATAACTAAGAGAATTGTGACTTGAGTGGAATATAGTTTCGGTTACAAGACAGAAAAAACACCAATCTTCATTATAATTAAGTATA
>CM042178.1:43403356-43420856 GCA_023376005.1 Doryteuthis pealeii
AAGAGAGTACACTTAATTATGGACTGACGCCGTCATTTTTATACTCCATTAGACTAGTGCTTTTCATTTATTCCTAGCGGTATAACCGGACGTTCCGATATGATAACACTCTACACCATTATGCTACTCTTCTTTGTTAATCCATGAAACTCACGATGTGAACCTTTTGCCGACCTACGTTTATTAACGACTCAAAGTTACATAATCAAATTTAGTCATTATCTATGCGCACTGCTTTGTTTCATGTACGATTCGCTCACGTCTAAAGAAGAACACTTTTCACTAACACTAGCTCGATAGCTAGATGCAGCTCGTTCTTGTACAGTGAGAGTAAGGAAGGACGGAGTTTCTTTTCTTCTTATTAAAACATCGAAGTCTATTTCATCATAATTTTTGCTTAACAGCTATCATTATATATACAGCATTTCCATCGATCGCGCCACGCCCAACTACAATCCCACGTTACACTGCGAAGTGCCCGACAAATCACAGAACAAGTCCTATGACCTTAGCACCGACTACTAGACATATGATAAGGGCGCGGGCTTACCATAATGCTAAAAGGGCTGGGAAATCATATAGGTGCTAAGGCTTGACGTGACTCGCCGATTGATCGGATGGGGAGCGATACAGGGGAATAAATAAACAAATACTTCGCCCGAGCACAGAATGAAAATGATAAAAGAAAAAATGTGATTACAGACAGAGGAATAAAAAGTGACTCTGTTTACATCACAGGTAGGGAGGAGAGAATATTTAGCTCAAACCTTCCACCTACCTAATGGTAAATAAATGAAATAGTAGTAGTTTTCAACTTAGTCCAATGAAATCCGGAGTTGTGATGAGATCGTAAAGTATCGAAATCATGGTAGACCCATAAGTTTTCCACAATTATATATATATATATATATATATATATATATATATATATATATATATATATGCATGTTGAATTAAACAAAGACACATTTCCTGTTAATTTTTATTTGTGATTTTTTCAAGTTTTCTGGCCAACTTTTTAATATTTGGGTGGAATTCGTGGATTAGTTCACCAAAGTTCATGTCCCGAGTACTTTCGGCACTTCGAAGTGTCATCATCAGTGATCACCACTGATGATGACACTCAGTTCCAGTTTTTCAAATTATATTAATGGACGTGGAGGCTGGAAGGAGGAGAATTGAGGCTACCCAAATACACACACGCACACACGCACACACACAACACACCACATATATATATATATATATATTATAATATATATATAATATATATATATGTTAAGTTTTTTATGGGCCATCCTTTAGGCCTTCAAGCAAGAGCGCTTGCCCAGCAGAAATCCTTGGCAATCCTTTGGTAAAGAATCCTCAATTCCTTCGTCAATGGTCGTAAGTTCCTCCTCAATGATTGCAAGTGAACTGTGGCAAGTATCAGTGTTTAAGCAGTGAATCAGCCACGTATTATGGCTGTTGATTGGCCGGAGTAGTAAACCACGTGACCTCAGCTAGTCTATAAATTCAGGTGGGGAATTGGAGCACACTTTATATACAAAAAATCCAACATAAGGTTTTTGCTGTTCGATCTACACTGGTGTGTCCATGTGGTGGTGTCCACAGTAGATTGTCGCTTATGAATTCGTCCTTGCTTCTCCAGTAATGTCCGGCATGTCTTATTTACTTATAGTGGAGTACAAAGGTCTTTAGTTTAATAACAAAGCCGTGGCGAAGGTAACCCAAGGATTGACAATGTACACCGGATGTTGTTTCGTGTCATATTCAGGACACAGATTCAGTCTGATACTTTTTACCATACTTCGTATCGTCGTGGTGGTGGTGGGGGGCTACAGTCGGTATCAGTCATACAGCGAGGGAGTCTATCCCCTTTTCACTTGCGCTAGACCAAGGAGATTTTTTTTTAGCTTCTGATGCGGAGTTCACACACTACCGTCAGCTCCCCACTTTACCGCCACATATCCCTGTGCTACTCATACGCTGCGTTGGCGAGGGCTGGTATCAAACCAGAAACCTTGAAGTTCCCAGCCGAACACTCTACCGACTGAGCTAAACCGGCCCTTGGTCTTAATAAATTCATGTTAGCCAACATGTACATTTTCACCTTTCCATCTACTCGAGACTATGGGGAGCATAACTAGTTTTTATCTGCATCCGCGCGCTGAGCAGGCCAATTTTTGAATGACAGTCTCTGGTACATTGACTGCACACACACAGTGATACTTGCTGGGGCTGCTGTTGTTTCTCCTATCTTCTGGCTCTCTTTGCTGTGGTTACTTTCCTCTCTGTTTCTCCCCTTTCAATGCCTTGTTTGACAATGGGGCGCCAAATTGGTTGTCTATACAGACCTCCCATGTGTTAGTGTTAATGTGGCATGTCTTCGTGTCTTTCTTGCAGACGTCTTTGAAGCGTCAGTCGGGAGCCTTTTGCTAATTCAGTTTCCATCTCAGATGCCTTTTATACATCGCTGGCAGGATAAAGTGCCAAAGACTGACACGTTGGACCGAGCCAACATGAACAGCATGTTCACCATCCTCTGCAAGAGGTGCCTTCGCTGGCTTAGTCATGTCAGGATGACGGACAAAGGTCGTATCACGATTTATATATTTCCATATATAAACATCTACGTGGGGTAGAATGGTCTCCAGTCTAATGACAAAGCCGTGGTGAAGACAATCCTTCTAGAAAAAAGTTAACTGTTACATAATCTATGAGCAGCTTATAAATTATGTGCGTACCTGTAGTTAGAATATTTAACTAAAGTTCGTTAGATTTAAAATCGGAAGTGGGGAATTTTCCATGTCCGTTGGGGTTATAATTGGCATGACGATGACCCCAGATTCCCTTCTTCCGGTTATCGTGCGATTGGGCACCGTGAAAATAAGTTTTAGTTAGTTAGATGCGACGCAGATTTCAGAACGGGTGGACCATTAGGTCGCCGTTCTGATATTGTTTCTTGATCCGCAGCGGAATCATGGGCTGGGTTTGAAAAAAGCTTTATTAAGAAACAAGCAAATCTTGTTTGTTAATTAAATATTAAAAACAAAGATGACAGCCCGAAGAAATCAACAAAGGAGATAAAATCCCAGCAGAAACCCTGAAGAGAAGTAAACCCACTAGAGGTTACCGAGTAAGGCCAACTATCTATCATCAACTATCATCTCTAGTCTATCCATCTGTCTGTCAATTTGTCTGTCTGTCTGTCTGTCTGTCTCTCTCTCTCTCTCTCTCTCTCTCTCTCCTCTCTCATTATATACAACCGAATAAAAGGAATAAAAATCAAAAATGAAGAAAAAAAACTCCAGTATCCTCGGCTGACTTGTTGGTATCCTTTGACGAAAAAGTCTTACATGAAATCTGCTCTTTGTACAGTCACCAGTTATCTTAATGCTGAGTTGTGAAATCGAGCTGGTATCGGATACAGGAAGTGTTAAGCGTTTCGACAGGCTTGTAGTATAAATCAGGAAAAAAGAAATTGTAACACGGACAATTGTAAATATTTAGTTCTTAGCATTTTATTGTTACATCTTAATAGGGAAAAAAAGAACGAATTAAACGAATACATTTTCTACAATTGTAAATCAAGAGGCAAAGAACTAGCTTAAAAAAAATAATTGTTTAAAAAATGTAAACAATAAAAAGTCTATTCTTAAAATAAACGAATATACACTAATTAAAATTAGAAATATTATTTAAAATTAAAATAATATTTTAGAAAAAATGAAAAGAATTCCTAAAATAAACAAACATTGTACTATACCAATTCTCAGCGATTTTTTAAAATTTGATAAATCATTTATCTCTTATTCTCCCTCTTACTCCTGTTTTCTCACTCAAAAGAGAACAGTCAAAATCCACAAACAACAACACTCGTTCCGCTCCATTATTTCTCAAGTCAACACTCAATATATAAATACTTTATATAATTTTGCTCTGTTACTCTGACAATAAGAGCATAATTGAGTTCTGCAAATTACGACATTTGAAAACCTACTACGTCGTAAGAAAGATTATATATACTAGCAAATATATGCACCCTCCGGGTGCAAGTATTTAAGTTTTAATGCAATAAAATATTAAATTAAATTAGAAAGGCTAATGAAACTAAATAAGAATACAGATAAAAAGATTTGAAACAGAGGGAGTATAATAAAAAATGGAACAACTGAAACTTACTCTTCCATCACTCTCGTCTTTCATTGTTATTTTTTCTAATTTAAGTATTTATTTATAAGAGGAAGTAAAGAATAAAATGACAGTTATTTTTTCTTGTTAATGGATTTCATTTAAGATTCATTGAAGATATTTTGCTATATTCATTAAAACCAAACAATTAGAATCAATTACTAAGACATATTTATTAAATTCATTTTTAAGATAATATGCAAATTAGCTTTCCTGTTCACATTAAAAATATTTGTTGTATATATATAAATATAATAGCATGTTGTCAGTATGTAGACATGGTTAACAGTATTATTAATGTAAAAATTTTATTAAATTGAGGTTAATAAAATAAAAATGATGGAGAATGTGATGTCAATAACTAAGGGAATTGTGACTTAAGTAGGAATATAGTTTCGGTTACAGACAGAAAAACAACAATTCTCCATTATAATAATAATAATATAAATATATATAATATTATATAATATATATATATGTGTGTGTGTGTGTGGTGTGTGTGTGTGTGTGTGCCGCGCGCGCGCTAATTTCAGCATCCAATTACGTCATTTTGTTTTAAAGAAAGATTTTAAAATGTGTTCTATTTTCGAACATCAGGGGTAAGGTGTACATTAAAGACGTATCAAATAAGTAGCTATATGCAAGTAGATCTACGCTTTCGGGCTATATAGGTAATTTAATCAGATGCTTACATAAGTATGGAATTGATAAGCATTTTCGAATATCTATTCCGAATATCTATTTAATTAGAACAATAAATAGTAAATGGAATGCAATGGTAGGTAAAAGGAAGGAAGGAAGAAAGAAAGAAAGCAGTGCAAGAAAGAAACAAAGAAACAAAGAATAATTGTTAAAAGAAAGAAAGAAAGAAAGAAAGAAAGAAAGAAAGAAAGAAAGAAAGAAAGAATAACGATTAAAAGAAAGAAAGAAATAACGATTAAAAGAAAGAAAGAAGAAAGAAATGAAAGAAAGAAAGAAAGAAGAGAAAGAAAGAAAAGAAAGAAAGCGAAAGAAAGAAAGAAAGAAAGAAAGAAAGAAAGAAAGAAATGATGGAAGAAAGAAACAAACAAAGAAACAAAGAAAAGAAACAAGAATTGTTAAAAGAAGAAAGAAAGAAAGAAGAAGTGATGCAAGAAAGAAAGAAAGAAAGAAAGAAAGAAAGAAAGAAGAAAGAAAGAAAGAAAGAGAAGAAAGAAAAGAAAAAAGAAAGAAGAAAGAAGAAAGAAAAAAGAAAAAAAAGAAAAAAAGAAAGAAAGAACGAAAGAATATGCAAGAAAGAAAGAAAGAAAGAAAGAAAGAAAGAAAGAATGAAAGAAAAAGAAGAATAATGGTTAAAAGAAAAAGAAAGAAAGAAGAAGAAAAAGAAAGAAAGAAAGAAAAAAAAGAAAAAAGAAAAGAAAGAAAGAAGAAAGATAGAAAGAAAAAAAAGAAAGAAAGAAAGAAAGTGATAAAAGAAAGAAAAGAAAGAAAGGATGAAGAAAGAAAAGAAGAAAGAAAAAGAAAGAAAGAGAAAGAAAGAAAGAAAGAAAGAAAGAAAGAAAAAAGAAAGAAAGAAAAAAGAATTAAGGTCAACTGAAGCTAAGAGACAAAAAAAGACAAATAAAAACGACAAAAGAAAGTGAATGAAATTAGAGAAAAGATAGAAAGGTTTAGAGGAAGAAAAAAGAAGGAAAGCTCTAATATTACATGATCTACATAGGCTACATTGTTGGTATATTTGATGAGTATGTATAGATATATTTATCTAGAACATACATAGATCTTTATATATATATATATATATATATATATATATGTATCTCTCTCTCTCTCTCTCTCTATCTCTCTCTCTCTCTCTCTCTCTGCTTCTAAAACACCCAAAATTATGTATATATATATATATATATATAATCATATAATATATAAACTCATGAGATATATTTCCACACATTTATATAAATATAACAAATATATAATATTATATATATATAATATATATAGTTATCGAGGGTGTTTATGTAATTGTATATTTTGAGAGTTAATTTCAAAAACGAAGTTTTGATATCCAGGTATCCGCTTGGGATCGAACTCGACGTCGAACTAATTCGACGCGCGAAAAACTAGCTCGCTAAATCTCGTTCGACTGCTCGGCACATAACGGAAAATGGCTGAATAAGTGTGTCTGTGCACATGCATGCGCGCATGCGCCTGAAAAAAGAGACGCGCGTCAAAACGGGTGGGCGTGGTCTTTCTCAAACGAAATGATGATGTCATCGGAGCGCATTGGCCGTTTGACGTCATCGGTTAGAGGTAACTCTGAACTTGGGCGAGAGATGACTGAATTTTGAATGCAAGATGCGTGGGTGTTTGTTCAAGTGTTCAAGAATGGTTTGTTTTATTTAATTTTTTTTTTAGCGTTTGTGTGCGGGGGGGGGGCTTGCGATTTCGAATTGGAGTTCTTACAAAAACCGATTCCTCGCCTAAATGCCGCGACTGAGTCGAATAACTTTTCTTAAATTTTTCAAAGCTCCATTTTCGTACATTGATATGCCATTAAACCACAACGTAACTTCATATATACCTATCTATCCGAATCTGTTTCTATCTATCTATCTATCTATCTATCTATATATATATTATATATATATATATATATATATATATATATATGGCCTCATAGCTCAGTCGGTAGAGCATCAGACTTTTAAGAATAACACAAACCCAATATGTATAAAATTAAATGAAATAATAATAATAGAAAAAATTTAGAAATGTTCCGCACACAAGAAATATCGACCTTCCTCAGAGTAAATCCTTATTTTTTTAAATAAAATTCGTTGAAACGCGGAGAAATTTTGAAATGTTCGAATATATATATATATATTAATAAGTCATCCACAGACACGTGTTTCGGCGTTTCATGCCACTTCAGTTTGGCTAGACACAACTATCTTTGGCTAGGGTCGAACGCAGACTGACCGTTTGGTAGCCTGATATCTGATCCCCTTGTCCACTGACAGCTGTAGCGGGGACTGGTGTTTTAAACTATTAAGTACATAGGTTTGTTATATATATATATATATATATATATATATATATATATATATTCCTTGTCTAAATGCCTCGATTCATGTCGTTTATCGAATAACTTTTTAATACTTGTCTGTAATGATGAGATGAGGCCTGATATGAATAATTTTGATATTTCGGACTGTTGTCCTCATCTTTATTGTGAATAAACACAAATGTTCAGGCTCTGTTTAGATATTTAAATGATTAGCTTAAAATAAGTCATCTTCAGACGGTTTCCCAAGAATTCAAATGTAAGCCATTTGAGCTAGTGATAACGATTTCAGCTCCGAAACTATGTTTGAATTCAAGGTAATTTTTAAAAAAATACCTCAACAGAGCTCGAGGTTACAGGGGCCTGTGAAATGTTCTGTTCATACGAAATATCAAAATTATTTCCGAACTTCTTTTCTTTATTTTTCAAAGCTCCATTTAGTTTGATAGATATGTGTCCATTAAACCAGTACGTAAATACTTAAGACACATTAAAGGCTGTTTCAAAACATGAGATATGGCAAATGGTATTTCTTTCTCAAATATCTTCATATATATATATATATATATCCGAATCTATTTATATCTATCTATCTATCTATCTATATATATATATATATATATATATATATATATATACTCACACAAATATGTTCTAATCTATCTAGCTATCTAGCCATTTATCCATTCTTTCCTACCTAGCAAGCAAGCTATCAATCAGGAATCTATATTTTTATATCTATCTGTCTATCAATCCGAATCCGTTCATATCTTCTATCTCTCTCTCTCTCTCTCTCTCTCTCTCTCTCTCTCTCTCTCTCTCTCTCTCTCTCTATATATATATATATATATTATATATATATATATATATATATATATATAATATGTCTAATCTATCTACCTATCTAGCATTTATCCGATTCTGTCCCTACCTAAGCAAGCCAGCAATCAATCAGGAATCTATATACTTTATATCTATCTATGTGTCTATCAATCCGAATCCGTTCATATCTATCTATCTATCTGAATGTTATGTATATATATATATATATATATATATATATATATGTGTGTGTGTGTGTGTGTGTGTGTGTGTGTTTGAATGTGTGTGTGTGTGTTTCATAAAATTACATATTGCTTTTAGGGTGAAAGACTCATGATTCCGAATGCTGATTTTCTAGGTAGACAGACCCACTTCTCGGAAGGAACAAGCATATACATAAAGACGACGTTCTTTGTAAATACGCCAGATACTCCCGTGTATATGTCGATCTAACATACAGGGTGTTTCGTAAGAATAACTTCCAATATTTAATTCTATGAAACACTATCTACTAACATATCAATTTTAGCTCAATCCTGGCCCTCACCAATTCAGCGCATGGATAGCACAGCTTGGATCTGTGCGGTGAAGTGGTGAGATTACAGTAGGCGTGGCGCTCCACCGCATATGCAAAACAATCTCGCTGGTCTATCGCTAACTAAATGAGGATAGACCGGTTTAGCTGTTGGTAGAGCATTCATCTAGAAACTACAAGTTTCCGGGTTCGATGCCGGCCCTCTCCAACTTAGCGCATGTGTTAGATCAATGCACTAAAGTGAAAAGCTGGCGCTCCACCTCAGACACAAAAATAATCTCCCCGGTCTAGCGCTAGCGAAAAGGTGATAGACCGGTTTATTTTAGTTGGTAGCGAATTCAGCTAGAAGCTACAAGGTTTCGGGTTCGATATCGGCCATCACCAATTCTGCACATGAACAACACAGCTTGGATCTGTGCGATAAAATGGTGCGCTGACTGTACAGTAGTAATCATATGGCTACGGCTGGGAAGTCGGCGCATAGAAAACTAGAAACGGACTAAGGAAACGAAAAAAAAGACAGACGAGCCGAGACGAGACGAAACGCACAGTCAAGACAAAAGCGTGGAACAACAAAATAGACGAAAAATAAAACGAAACGAAACGTAAAGGGACAAATCCTAAAATAAACCACAAAAAAGTAAATAATTATGTAAAATAAATAATAGATACGATATTGTGCTGTGTGTGTGTGTCGGTCGGGGATCGGTTGGGGGTTGGGGGTTGGTTTGGTCTGGGGTAGGAGGACGAGAGGAGGAGAGGGTAACTTTTTTTTTTTTTTTTTTTTCTTTTTTCGAAAAATACCGCCGCAGTTCGAAGCCCCTTGTGTCTATAATCCCATAATGCTTTTTTATTCTCTTCGCACAAAGACACCAGAGTTGTCTTTCCTTGGATCATCTTTGGTTTCCTTTGAAGATTTGTGTGGCCTTCTTTGTTTTGTTTTTTTTTTGTTGTTGTTTTGTCTGTGTGTATTTGAGGGTTAAAAAATATTGCAAATATTTGGGGGTAGGGGGGACTAATTGTGGCATAATTAACAGCTTACTGGGGAAAATATGCATAAATAATCATGTTTATAACCAACTTAGCGATTATGCCATTTTGTTATATCAAGTCTTCGAGTTACGAATAAGCGAGTTTGAAAACGATTCAAGAATTCGTAATTGAAATTCAGATTGGAATTCTTAAATGTTGGTTTCATTTACCTATAAATTTCATACCCTAAATTTAATAACTGTTATGGGCCCGTGTGTGTGTGTGAGAGAGAGAGAGAGAGAGAGAGTGTGTGTGTGAGAAAGAGAGAGTGTATGTGAATGTGTGTGAGTGAGTGTGTGTGTGGGTGTTGTGTGAGTACGAGTGAGTGTGTGTGAGTGTGTTTGAGTGTGAATTTGTGTGTGAGAAAGAGTGTGTGTGTGTGTGCGTGCGAGTGTATGTGAGAGAGTGTGAGAAAGAGAGAGTGTGTGTGAGTGAGTGTGTGTGTGTTTGTGTGAGTACGAGTGAGTGTGTGTGAGTGTGTGTGAGTTTGAATTTGTGTGTGAAGAGGTGTGTGTGTGTGTGTGCGCGCGCGCGTGTGAGTGTATGTGAGCGACTATGTGTGTAAGTGTGTGTGTTTGTGAATGTGTGTGAGAGTGCGTTTGTAAGTGTCTGTGACTGTGTGTGAGTGTGTGTGTGTGAGAGCGTGTGTGTTTGAATGTGTGTGTGTGAGTGTGTGTATGCGTGTGTGTGTGTGTGTGTTTAGAAAGAGAGTGTGTGTGTGAGAGAGAGTGTGTGTTTGAGTGTGTATGTGTGTGCTTGAGTGTGTGTGTGTGTTTAATGTGCGTGCACGTGAGTGTGTGTGTGTGAGTGTCTGTAAGTGTGTGAGTGTGTGTATGTATGAGAGAGAAAAAGAGGAAGAAAGAGAGAGTGTGTATGTGAGCGTGTGTCTGTGAGTGTGTACTCGTGCGTGTGTGTGTGTATGAGTGTCTGTGAGTGTGTGTGTGTGTGTAAGTGTGTAAGTGTGTGTTTGTAAGTGTATGAGTATGTGTATGTGAGTGTGTGTCTGTGAGTGTCTGTGTGGTTAAGTGTGTAAGAGTGTGTTTGTAAGTGTGTGAGTGTGTGTATGTGTATCTCAGTGTGTGTCTGGGAGTGTGTGTGTGTGTGTGTGAGAGAGAGAGTGTCTGTGAGTGTGTATGTGTGTGTGTGTGTGTGGTGTATGAGTGTGTTTGTGATTGTGTGAGTGTGTGTGGGTGAGGGTCTTCGAGTGTGTGTGTGTGTGTGAGTGTGTGTGTGTGTGTGAGTTTGTGGAGGGGGAGTGAGTGTCTCTGAGTGTGTGTGTATGTGAGTGAGTGTGTGCGAGTGAGTGTCTGTGTATGTATGTATGAGTGTGTGCGTGTGAGCGTGTGTGAGTTAGTATCTGTGAGTGCGTGTTTGTGAGTGTCTGTGTGTGTGTTTGTGTGTGTGTGTTGTGTGTGTGTGGTGTGTGTGTTGTGTGTGTGGTGTGTGTGAGTGAGCGTCTGTGACTGAAATCGATACATACATTCTACTCACAATGGCATCCCATCGTGGTGTAATAGTTAGCAAGCATATCTAGTACAACTGAATTGCGAGTTCGATCCTCGATAGACCCCCTTACTTAGGCTAGACGGGCGGCCGCTCACGTCAAGCCCTATCAACTACATGATTATCCCGACCCTAATGCTCTCATGGCAAACCACAACTCTTTTTATTATATTTTTTATATGTGTGCTAAAAGGCGTGACTGAGGGTCAGTGTCCCAGGTATGACCTTAAACTGTATCTGGCGCTCTGGGGAGTGTGGAGTACCCCTTTATTGCCTTTACTCCCAAGTTCATTCTGATTTGTAGTGGTATTATATGTTAGGGTCCCATCTATTGGTTAAATAGAGCATTGGATTTCGATTGTTAGTTGCCAAGGTATAATGTTAAATTGCATCTAGTGGTGAGGTTCCAATTCTGAAGCTCCGGTGAGTTTGTAGTATCCCTTCATTGTTATTACTTCCGGGTCCACTCTGACCCGGATAGCTAGTATCTGTTAGGGTCCCATCTATTAGTTAAATAGAACATTAGGTTTGGGTTCTTAGTGTCTAAGGTCTGGCGTTAAACTGCATCTAGTGATGAAGTTCCAATTCAGGGCTCTGGAAGTGTAAAGTACCCCTTCATCGCCATTGCTCCCAGGTCCACCCTGGCCCGGAGTGGTAGTACAATTAAAACAAAAACGTCTTCGGCATAAATAATCCAATGGTTGACATGCTGTAAAATCCAACCATCTGACCAATCAGGCTGGGTGCTCTATACTTGTGACCTTGTGTCACATCATACCCGTGGTGAACAGATTAGGTCAATATCTACATTCCACTCAACGTACTCACATGTTAAGGACATATTCCCCACCCCCTAAAAAGCGTTAGACCCTCACAAAGAAAATACATGTTTTCATGGCCTTTTGCCAGACTAACATAAAGTTAGTACTAAATATCTACATTCGTGTTACCTTTTTGTTCTGTTGTTAACGTTTCCATAATGTCAACAACGAAATTACTAATTACCCATAGCTGGGGGGGGGAAGAAGAGAAGATATGGATTCATGCTTTTCTCAAGAGCCTCAGCGTGGAGGGAAGCGCAAACAGCCTCGTCCATGATTTGAACTCGGCTCGCCGAGTCCATTTCCTACGGCGATAACCGTTAAAGTAAGCGCGCCTTACGTGGAATATTTAGCCATCCAAATATAAGTTCACCTCTTATATTTTGCGCAAATTTATTTTTGGTTACAATGTTTCCATGCAGAAAAATTTGGTGAGAAATAGTACCTAATAATATCCGTTTTTATTCTGTAATGTTCCGTTGGGAATAATAAAATCCTTATGTCTTTGGTTTACATAGCTAGCTAGCTAGCTAGCTAGCTAGCTAGCTATAGATAGATAGATAGATAGATAGATAGATAGATAGATAGATAGAAACAGACTGAGATAGATAGATAGATAGATAGATAGATAGATAGATAGATAGATATGAACTGACTGAAATAGATGGATAGATAGATTGATATGAACTGACTGAAATAGATAGAAAGATATGAAGTGACTGATATATATATATATATATATATATATATAGTGGCAGCCTGATATAGATAGATGGATAGATAGATAGTGGCAGACTGACATAGATAGATAGATATTTAGATAGATAGATAGTGGCAGACTGACATAGATAGATAGATAGATATGAGCAAACTGAGATAGATAGATATTAACGGAGATAGATTGATATTAACGCAGATTGATAGATAGATAGATAGATAGATAGAAGATAGATATATATGAACTGACTGAGACAGATAGATAGATAGATAGATAGATATATTCTTTTTCATTTGATGTGCATAACAGATA
Source organism: Doryteuthis pealeii (assembly GCA_023376005.1). Taxonomy (NCBI): domain Eukaryota; kingdom Metazoa; phylum Mollusca; class Cephalopoda; order Myopsida; family Loliginidae; genus Doryteuthis; species Doryteuthis pealeii. Next base: position 43,416,337 of record CM042178.1, read on the forward strand.
TTTATTTTTCATCATAATCTCCTTCCCATAATATCTAACCGATCGATTCTTCTTATATTCCACGCATCGAACATTAGTACAATAAAAATCATTTATAAGACGACGTTGTACAAACAAACATACAACATAGAGAATATTTCTTATGGATTTAAATCATAAGACCATTTATTAGTAAATAATTTAGTAAATCATTTTCCAAATTACATTCTAAACATTAACTTCAAATTTTTTTTTTCAATATTAGTTACCATACTTTCGGAACCGGAAGCCAGCAAATGACTAGATAATATATAAATCTTAAATTAACATGCTATAGATCCAGATAGAATTGATAAGTCAACTGTATTTTTTTAGTATTAATCCATTCGAATTATTAATTGAACCATTTACTCATGCTTCCCAAAAAAACAGTACATTTATTTTTATAACCTTCACACACACACACACACAAATATATATATATATATATATATATATATATATATATATATATATATATATATGGACATAATTAGTATCTTAATTGTGAATAATTATGTTTATAACCAACTTGGCGATTATGCCATATTGTTTTTTTTATCGAGGCTTCGAGTTTCGAATAAGCGAGTTTGAAATGAGTCAAGAATTCGTAACAGAAATTCAGAATGGAATTTTTAAATGTTGGTTTCATTTACCTATAAATTTATACCTAAATTTAGTTTCGTTTGGTTTGTTTGAATTGTTTTACGGCATATCAACCCTTTTCAAATCTCATCTACAGAAAACGCTGTTAATACATGTGTATGGAATGCATGGTTTGGTTTGTTTTGTTTTACGGCATATCAACCTCAGTGGGTCATTTAATGCCGATAAAGTTTTGAAATAAATCAATTCTTAATGGATAATACAATTTTTTTATAAGTACATTTTTCTATTTAACCCATAGATGGGACCCTAACAGGTACTACCACTCCGGGTCAGGTGGACCAGGGAGCAATGGTGATGAAGGGTGCTCCACATTCCCCAAACCTCCAAAACTGGAACTCACCATCAGATAGAGTTTAACGTCATTCCCAGGACATGTAGACCCGCACCACCGCCTTCTAGCACCCATATGATAAAAATGGGTTGGGCTTGCCATAAGGGCAGTAGAGTTGGGGAAAATCATATAGGTGCTAGGGCTTGACATGACCAGCCGATTGATCAGAGGGGGCCTCTCCGACCGCCCGTCTAGCCCAAGATAGGGCCAAAGTGGAGTATTGCATGTCATGAACTGCTCATCCACCTGGGTTCTATCCTTAAGCATCACGGGTCGCTACCCACGGCCAAGAGGTGGCCCCATTGGGGGAGTCTTACCCCTCTGCAGAGGTGCAGTCGGTGCATTCTACCGCCCCAGCCGACAGGGCGGGGAATGCATGGTCTGCCATAGACAGATTATCAGTCACATGGAAGTCCGATTTTTCTGACAAAGCGACGATTCTTCCAACCCGTTGTTATATCAGTACTACTGTATGGCATCACCAATTGGACTCTAACGACGCACCTAGAGTGTTGCATAGCCCTTCTTCGCTACACTGGATCGTCTATCATCTATCTTGGTCTGGTATATCTTCTAAGGTCTCGTCTGGTCTTCTATTGAGGATTCCGGGTCTGGTTTCGGTTGGGGATCACTCCTTATCAGAAGCCTTGTGTCATTGTTAGTTTTTAGTAATAAACACAAGACTTCGATTTACGATGATGTTACTTTATTCGTAGCTCCCCAGACCAGACAATCTGCACAGTGAGACTCACATGTTGCTAGCTTGGCTTCTAACTTCTAACTGCCTAACTGAGTTGCTTACTCCTTAAACCGGAAGGGGCTTATACCGGGGTTCCGTTTCTCACGGTTTATCCCCAGAACGCAAGGTGAGATCGAGGTCAAGCGCCGTCACTCACCCTCCGGGCCATCAGCTGCACTAATATGATTTCTACACTATTGTCATAATCATTAGGTTACTAATGACTATGTAACAAGAGAATAAACTGGGAGCTGCTTGACATATGTGCATAACATATCTATTTTTCAATATAATCCACTTCCTATAATATCTAACCAGTTTGATTATTCTTATATTATACGCATCGAACATTATACAATATAAATTTCAGATTTAAATTTACATCTTAACTCCCTGTAAATCTGTGGAATTGGGAATCCATCTTTGCAATGCGTTGGCCAAAATGTCTGTTTTGATTTTCCTCCAATGTATCGTAACGATAAGAAAAACAATTTCTTCGATAAATGTCGCCACTCATATTAGCATAAATTGCCGTTGGGTTTGAAATTGAAAAGAATTCGTAAATTCTTGGGATAATTTTATAAACGAAAAAAGCTTTTATTGAAAGTGGTTAATGGAAGAAGAAGAAGAAGAAGAAGAAGAAGAAGAAGAAGAAGAAGAAGAAGAAGAAGAAGAAGAAGAAGAAGAAGAAGAAGAAGAAGAAGAAAGAAAAACATTTATTTTTAAAAAAGAAGAAGAAGAAAGAAAAAAAACAAATCCAGAGAACAAAAATAAATGAATGAGTATACAATTTCAGTTTTATGATTAAGTTTACGAAATAAAAATTGAGTATTGGTAAATAATTCAACTTTTAAAAATTATTCTCTGCATATAGAAAAGGCGGTTTTGTGTATGTATGTATGTATGTATGTATGTATGTATGTATATCCTGATGAAACTATAAAAATAAAACAATTAACGACAAAGTAAATATATTTTATTTATATTCGAGAAGATATTTAAACATTATTTAGATTTTATTTATATTTGTGAAGACATTTAAAAATCATTTAGATTGTATTTATATTCGTGAAGATATTAAAAAATATTTAGATTGTATTTATATTCGTGAAGATATTTAATAAAATATTTAGATTATATTTATATTCGTGAAGATATTTAAAAATATTTACATTGTATTTATATTCGTGAAGATATTTTTAAAAATATTAGATTATATTTATATTCGTGAAGATATTTAAAAAGATATTTAATTGTATTTATATTCGTGGAGATTTTTAATAAAATATTTAGATTATATTTATATTCGTGAAGATATTTAAATATTGTGAAGATATTTACGTGAAGATATGTATTTATATTCGTGAAGATATTTTTAAAATATTTAGATTATATTATATTCGTGAAGATATTTAAAAAAATATTTAGATTGTATTTATATTCGTGAGATATTTAATAAAATATTTAGATTATATATATTCGTGAAGATTTAAAAAAATATTTACATTGTATTTATATTCGTGAAGATATTTTAAAATCATTGTATTTATATTCGTGAAGATATTTAATAAATCATATTTCGTGTATTTATATTCGTGAAGATATTTGATTATATTTATATAAGATACCGTGAAGATATTTAAAAAAATATTACATGTATTTATATTCGTGAATTTAATAAATTTAGATTATTTTATATTCGTGAAGATATTTAAAAAAATATTTACATTGTATTTATATTCGTGATATTTAATAAAATATTTAGATTATATTTATATTCGTGAAGATTTAAAAAATATTTACATTGTTTTATATTCGTGAAGATATTTAATAAATATTTAGATTATATTTATATTCGTGAAGATATAGTATTTATATTCGTGAAGATATTTAATAAAATATTTAGATTTATTTATTTCGTGAAGATATTTAAAAAAATATTTTGTTTTTATTCGTGAAGGTATTTAATAAAATATTTAGATTATATTTATATTCGTGAAATATTTAAAAAAATATTTAGATTGTATTTATATTCGTAAAGATATAAAGGGGTGTTATCAGTCTAATGGTGCAAATGGATACTAATATATTATCATATCTTAATGAATAGTTTTGTCAAAACCAAAACATTTTGATTGGAGGGGGCTTTTCCGACCGCCCATCTAGCCTAAGTAAGGGCCAAAGTATTGCAAGTCTTTAACTTCTCAGCCACCAGCGTTCCGTTATTAAGCATCCCGGATAACCACCCATGACCAACAGGTGGTTCAATGGGGGGGGGGGTTAACCCTTTGCAGGGGTGCAATCGGTGCATTCTTGTGCCTTAGCCGAAGGGGCGATTTGATTACCGGGCTGGTTGAAATAAGTCAAAATTAGTTCGCTTATTTAAAAAAAAAAAAAGAAAACAAAGAAGTAAGATCTTCCGGATAGAATTTTCAACCTACAGAAATATCGATGTTCAATCCGGAACAGTATCATTCCGACATAACATGAAATGAGCTCGAAAAGCAATTACAGATTCACCCGTCTTAAAAAAAAAAAGACGTTTTAATAGCAAATATATGATGTGCACTAGTCCTTCAACGTATCTTATATATCACTAAGAAATAAAAATGTACATCTTATTTTAATGGATATTCGGTGTTTATATGTCTGTAACCGAAGCTACGTCACGGCTTGCCTCATAATATACTCAGGAAGTGCGTAAGTTTATCAATGATTATTTAATTTATAGTCAAAATAAAAAATTCATCAAATTAATCATAT
>CM042178.1:43428356-43438147 GCA_023376005.1 Doryteuthis pealeii
ACCGTCCTTGAACAAAATTAATTTCCAATGCAGTACACACATTCTAAAATGCCTATAACACCTTTCTCACCAATTCTTGAAGAATACATTGTATAATTTGTATATACAAATAATTCACTTGTTTTGAAAATCGCATAGGCAAGAAACTGACAGTTACCAAACGCCGTTGACTTTATGTCTTCACTCCTCTAACTTATATAAGTAAGTAAAGTCGTCGGGGCATCCTAATGTCGGTATCAGCCAGACAGTGAGAGAGTATTTCTCTGAATGTTTGAGATGGGTCTTGAAGATTAGTATTATCTGCGTTATTCGGACTATTGTCCCCATCTTCATTGTTATTTGTACAACGTTTCGGCCGATATGCCCTCCGGCCTTCTTCAGGTATTTTTTGTCGGACTCGGGAACCTTCTCGGATTCGGGAACCTTCTCGGACTCGGGGACCTTCTTTTCGAACTCGGGAACTTTCTTGTCGTAATTGGGAGCCATCACGGAACTTTGAACCTAACCCTTTATTCAGTCCACGGGTGTATCCTGTTCTCATTCCGCTAACCATAGCTGGGGAAGGGGTTGTGTTAATTATTTTTCTAACTGCCTCTACTCAGGATTGAATATAATGAAGATGGGGACAATAGTCCGAATAACGCAGATAATACTAGTGAGAGAGTATATCCCCTTTTCACTAGCGCTAGACCAAGGAGATTATGTTATCGTCTGAGGTGGAGCGCCACACCTTCCATCAGCTCCTTACTTTACTGCACAGGTCCCGTGCTACTCATACGCAGAGGGCCGGTATCGAACCAGGAATATTGTTATTCCTAGCTGAACGCTCTATCAAACTCTTCCACACGAGCAGGATATGACACAAGGTCGATTTCTTAAGCAGAGTTTAATAGGTTTGAATTCAGAGTTTATTTCTCCTAGACTGGTTGCCCAGCCATGGTTAAAGAGCCCAGTCTGCCCTACTATTTACCGATAGCTGGAGGGAGATTAGTTGGATGTTTACTTTCCCAAGTGTATTAGCGTTATTGAAATGTAAACAGCCTCGTCTAGGATTTGAACTCGGGTCGACGAGTCCAATTCCTACGACTCTAACCATTACGCCTCCATCACAACACAAATACATATACATTCTTACACACCGATACGCACATCGATACCGTTACACTACGCTCCTCCACAACTTTCAGTGTTAAAATGTCAGTCTTTGTCTATATTAATTTTTCTATCAGTCTTTTTTTTTTCTAAATACTTACATCTCTACCTTGGATTTCTTTTATCTGTTCAAAAATATTCCTATATACTAACGTGGCAAAAAATTATCCAATTAACACACCTTTTTATATTTTTTAGCAGTAAATTAACTAATAATAGATTAGACGAAAAACAGTTTAATTTAATATTTGAACATTCTGACTTCATAAAATATACCTTAAACAAACTAGATTAAATCATTTAAGTTAATGGTATTATTTTTTTGACATACAGCCTGTGTTGGCTTGGTAACGTCAGGAGGATGGACAAAGGCCGCATCCTCAAAGACCTACTCTATGGTGAATTAGTAGAAGGCACCCGACCGGTAGGGAAACCACGCCTGCGCTTTAAAAGATGTCTGCAAGAGAGACATGAAGACATGCCACATCGACATCAATACATGGGAGGCTTGTATAGAAGACCGAGCAACCTGGCGCTTCCTCGTCAAACAAGAGACAATAAGGAGTGAAAAAGAGAGGAAAGTAGCCGCCACAGAAAAGAGAGCCAGAAGTAATGAGAGACAACAGCAACTGTTTGTTTGCAGTCATTACATCATTCAAAAATTGATCTGTTCAGCCACTCACGCAGTTGCAGATAATGAAAAAGTGGACACTACGTCATTGTCTTTAGCATTGCCAACACAGAAGAAAAATTATGAAATATTTAAATGTTGAGGAAAAACTTATGGAATTTATTGACAAAAAACTTAGTTGGCTTCATCCCGAGCGAAGCGGTTTGCTTTTCACATACTGCTAATACGTTAGTATGACAAAAAGTTCCAGGACTGGTGTCACGAAAAGAATTTACCGCCAAGTCGGCTGGGGCGTTAGAATACACCGACTGCATCTCTGCAAAGGGGTAAGACTCCTCCAATGGGGCCACCTATTGGCCGTTGGGTGGAATTGGCCGTGATGCTTAAAGATTAAATCCAGGTGGGTGAGATGTCCATGACATGCAACACTCCGTTTAGACCCTTACTTAGGCTAGACGGGCGGTTGGAGAGGCCATCTCCGATCAATCAGCTGGTCACGTCAAGCCCTAGCTGGTCACGTCAAACTCTAACTAATGGTGAGGTTCCAGTTTTGGATGTTTGGGGAATGTGGAGCATCCCTTCATTACCATTGCTCCCAGGTCCACTCTGGCCCGCAGTGGTTGTACTTGTTAGGGTTCCATCTACGGGTTAAATAATAAAATCTGTTTGTAAAATAACTGAGTATCCATTAAGAATGAATTTTTCAAAACTTTGTCGGCATTAAATGACCCACTGAGGTTGATATGTCGTAAAACAAAACAAACCAAACAAAAAAATTATTTCAAATACAAAATACAAAATACAAACTATCCCCTTCAAAGTAATCCCCTAGAGTATAATGTACTTTCCAATCCTTCTGTCACTCTTCCATGCACCCCTGAAAGGATTCTTCCGGGATTCTCCATAGCTTTGTCGTCACGGTCTTTTTATGTCGTGCACATCCTCAAAACGGGTTCCCTTGATGGCCCTCTTGAGCTTGGGGAAAAGGAAAAAATCGCATGGAGCCAGGTCGGGCGTGTAAGGAGGTTTCTCCAGTACAGTAATGTTCTTCTGGGCCAGGAACTCTTAGATACTCAGGGCAGTGTGGGCAGGTGTGTTGTCATGGTGAAGCATCCACAAGTTGTCCTGCCACATCTCCCGCCTCTACTCGCGTACTGAACGAAGCAAACACCACAGTATCTCTTTGTAGACATGCTGGGTTAATCGTCTTGCCCTGTGGCAAGAACTCGCAGTGGACAATGCCACTCACATCAAAGTTTTCTGACATACTGGAACTTTTCTGACATGAAAGAGCATCTTTTTCTGTTTTTAGAAATAAATAAAATGTCTTCATCAATTCAGTTTTGTCTTTGATTTTTGGCATTTCGTCATGAATTTGAAATAGTGACAAAAATCTGTCTCCGCTGTAACTTTAGAATTGATTTTTACTATAATAGTGGAAATGATTTTTCTATGAAAAAAATAATTTCTGTCATAAAAATTCATTGCAAAGGATTTTTTATTATAAAAGTGCATTGGAAATGATTTTTTTGTTATAAAAATGTATTGAAAATAATGTGCTATAAAAATGCATTTTTTGTCATAAAAATGCACTGGAAATGATTTTTACTATAAAAATGCATTAGACAATGATTTTTACAATAAAAATGCATTGTAAATAATTCTTATTATAAAAATGCATTGGAAATGATTTTTACTATAAAATTGAATTGGAACTGATTTTTACTATAAAAATGCATTGGATAAAGATTTTTACTATAAAAATGCATTGGAAATGATTTTTCTATAAAAATGCATTGAAATCGTGCTTACATATAAGTGTATATATATATATATATATATATATATATATATATATATATATATGGTTGAGGATAGAGGAAAATGTGGATATAACAACACAAACAACTAAATTCAATTTAAATTGTGTTGTTATGTCCACAGTTTCCTCTATTCTCAACCACATTTTGTCGGATTTATTCAATCCTTCACTCCTCACGCACACACACAGACACACAGAAACACACACACACACACACACACACACAGATATATATATATACTTTTATGTATACTTATATATATATGTATATTATATATTATATTATATATATATATATATATATATATTATATATATATATATATATATACATCTTTTTGTCTTTATTTTACGCATTGTATTGCCTTCGAATTTTAATATTTTATAACATACTTAACAATGCTCAAGCAAATTATCAATTACTTATATATATATATATATATATATATATATATATATATATATATATATGTGTGTGTGTGTGTGTGTGTGTGTGTTGTGTGTGTGTGTGGAGAAAAGTAGACAAACATGGGATGTTATGGAAATGTTTCCCGTGTTTATCTACTTTTCTCCACATACTGTCGATTAACCTCCTCACATTTCTACCACATATATATATATATATATATATATATATATATATATATATATATATATATATAGTTTTAAATGTTTTTTTCTTAATTTTTCATTTTGGTTTGAGATTTTATGGACAACCCCACCCCTGAGGTCCCAGTAAAGAATGATTCTTTTTTTTTTCTGTTATTGGCACTTGGAAATCGAGTCTTTCGATTTACGATTCGTCATATCAATCACGATTTTTTTTTTCTTTTTTATTATCTTTTTTTTTTTTTTTTTTTATCGCTAAAATATTCGGAAAATCTTGGTTGTGGATATTTTTTATCTTTTTCTTTCTTCTTTTTCTTTCTTCTTTCTTTTCTTATCTTTTTTATTAACCACGCATAACCACTCTCTCTCTCTCTCTCTCTCTCTCTCTCTCTCTCTCTCTCCATACACACACACAACGAAACACACACAGATTCTCACTCCTCATTTTACTCTCTCCTCCTCCTCTCTCTCCTCTCACACACATACACTCACACACTCTCCTTCTCTTTCCTCTATCTATCTCATCTCCAAGACCTCACCTCTTCTTCTTTTTTTCTTTCTCTTCCGCCCGTACCTCTCTTACACCACACACACACACACACACTACCTATCTTTTCTCTTCTCTCTCTCTCTCTCTCTCACCCCCTCTCTTCACCCCTCTTCTATATCTTCCGTCTTCTTTCTCTGTCTCTCTCTCTCTCTCACACACACACACATACATATACACTCTCCCTATCACTCTTTTTCTCCTAACACTCCTTTCTCTCTCTCTCTCGCTCTCTCTCTTCTCTCTTCTCTCTACACACACACACACACACACACACACACACTCTCTCTCTCTCTCTCTCTCTCTTCTCTAATACCTCACCCATCTTCTCTTCCACACACACACTCTCCCTCTAACACCTCGATCCCCTCTCTTATATAATCCCTCGTCTTCTCTCTACTCTCTCTCTCTCTCTCTCTTCTCATTCTCTCTCTCTCTATCTATCATTTATCTATTTATCTATTCCCTCTCTCTCACCACACACACACACACACACATACATTACACATTCCCTAGTCACTCTTTTTCTCTCTAACACTCCTCTTCTCTCTCTCTCTCTCTCTCCTCTCTCTCTCTCTTCTTCTCTCTCTCTTCTCTCTATCTTCACAGACACACACACCACACACCCAACACACATACATGTAGATGCACAGCACTCACATCACACACAGTGGTCTCTTTTTTTTGTTCCTCTTTATTCATCATAACAAATTTTGAAAGTTCTTTAGTCGCGAATACTTCTTTCTTCTTTCTTTCTTTCTTTCTTTCTTCTTTTCTTTTCTTTTTCTTCTTTCTTCTTTTTCTTTTTTTGTTTATCCATTTCCTGATTTTGTAGAGAATCATTTTGCTTTTTTCCTGATCTGTCTTTTAGTTTGGGGGCGACCATCTTGCAGTCGCCGTCGTATCAAACGGACAATTGTAATCAAAGAAGAAAAAAAATAAGACGAAAAAAACGAAGAGAGAAAAACAAGAAAAAAGATCCCAAAAACAGAAGCTCAATGGCATAAACAAAAAGAACAAGAAAGAAAGAAAGAAAGAAAGAAAGAAAAAGAAAGAAAGAAAAGAAAAGAAAGAAAGGAAGAAAGAAAGAAGTATTCACTAAGAACTTTTCACAATATTTGTTAAGTGCGATACTAAAGAGGAACAAAAAAAAAGGAACACACTGCTGTGTGTATGTGATGTGTGGCATCTACATGTATGTGGTGTGTGTGTAGGTGTGTGTGTCTGCTGAGATAGAGAGAGAGAGGAGGAGAGAGAGAGAGGAGAGACGAGAGAGAGAGAGAGAGAGACGAGAGGAGTGTAGAGAGAAAAAGAAGATGATAGTGAGAATGTGTATGTATATTGGTGTGTGTGGTGTGTGTGTGAGAGAGAGATAGATAAATAGATAATAGAATAGATAAGACGAGAGAGAGAGAGAGAGATGAGATGGAGAGAGAGAGAGAGAGACGGGACTATAATAGAGAGCGGTTGAGGTGTTAAGAGAGAGAGTCTGTGTGTGAGAGAGAGATGGGTGAGGTATTTAGATGAAGAGAGAGAGAGGAGAAGAGAGAGTGTGTGTTTTTTTGTGTGTGTGTGTGTGTGTGTGTGAGAGACGGAGAGAGAGAGAGAGAGAGAAGGAAGAGAAAGGAGTGTTAGAGAGAAAAAGATGTTAGGTGTTGTTATGTTGGTGTGTTGGAATGTGTAGAGAGACGAGAGACAGGAGAAAGAGACGAGGTTTTTAGAGAGGGGGTGTGAGAGAGAGGGGGGTGAAGAGGAGCGAGGAGAGAAGAGGAACGATAGTAGTGTTTGTGTCGTATGGTGCTGTGAGAGAGGTAGGGCGGAGAAGAAGAAAAAAGACGAAGAGAGGTGACGGGTTGGAGAGTGAGATAGATAGGGAAAAGAAGGAGAGTGATGGTGTATGTGTGTCGAGAGGAGAGAGAGGGAGGAGAGGATGAAATGAGAGTGAGAAGTGTGATGTGTTTCGTTGTGTTGTTGTATGGGAGAGAGAGGAAGAGAAGGAAGAGGAGAGAGAGGGGGGGTAGCCGGGTTAATAAAAAAGAATAAGAAAGGAAAGAAAGAAAGGAAAAAAGAAAGAAAGAAAAACGTTCAAAAATATTACCCACAACCAAGATTTTCGATATTTGTTAGCATAAAACAAAAAAAAACCAAACAAAAAAAAAAACCAAAAAAAAATTAAAAGAAAAAAAAAAATCCAGTATTGATATGACGATCTCGGTACAACGAAGACTCGATTTCCAGTGCAATAACAGAAAAAAATAAGAATTTAATTCTTATTTGGGATACTCAGGGTCGGGGGTTGTCCCCATAAAATCTCAAAACAAAAATGAAAATTAAGGAAAAAAACATTTTAAACTTTTATATATATATAATATATATATATATATATATATATATATACTATATATATATATATATATATATATGTAGAAACTGTGAGGAGGTTAATCCGACAGTATGTGGAGAAAAGTAGATAAACACACCGGGAAACATTCATAACGATCCCATGTTTGTCTACTTTTCTCCACACACACACACACACACACACACACACACACATATAATATATATATCTATATATAGTATAATTATATATTATAAGTAATTATAATTTGCTTGAAGCATTGTTAAGTATGTTATAAATTTAAAATTCGCAAGGCAATACAATGCGTATTAAAATAAAGACAAAGATGTATATATATATAATATATAGATATATAATTATATTATATATATATATATATTATATACATAAAAATATATAGTATAGTAATTATAAGTTATACATAAAAGTATATATTATATATCCGTGTGTGCTGTGTGGTTGTGTGTGTGTTTTCTGTGGTCTGTGTAGTGGTGAGGAGTGAAGGAATTGAATTCAAATCCGACAAAATGTTGGTGAGAATAGAGGAAACTTGGCATAACAACACAATTGTAAATTGAATTTTAGTTGTTTGTGTTGTCTATATCCACATTTCCTCTATCCTCAACCATATATATAATATTATATATATAATATATTAACCTATAGTATATACTATACCACTTTATCGTACACGATTTCAATGGCATTCTTTATAGAAAAATCATTTGTCCAATGCATTTTTTCATAGTAAAAATCTGATTATCCAATGCATTTTTATAGTAAAAATCCAGTTCCAACTTCAATTTTATAGCTAAAAATCATTCAATGCATTTTTATAATAGATTATTTGCAATGCATTTTATCTGTAAAAATGCATGATCAATGCATTTTTATAGTAAAAATCATTTCCAGTGCATTTTTATGACCAACAATGCATTTTCTATAGCACCTTATTTCAATACATTTTAAACAAAAAAATCATATTCCAATGCAACTTTTAAAAAATCCTTGCACATGAATTTTTATGAACAGAAATTTATTTTTCATAGTTGAAAATCATTCCACTCTTATAGTAAAAATCAATTCTAAAGTTACAGCGGAGACAGATTTTGCACTATTCAAATTCATGAGAATGCCAACAAATCCAAAGACAAAACTGGAATTGATGAACATTTTATTTATCTAAAAACAGAAAAAAGCATGCTCTTCCTGTCAGAAAAGTTCCCAGTATGTCAGAAAAGCTCTTGATGTGAGTGGCATTGTCCATGCGAGTTACTTGCCCAGGACAAGACGATTAACCCGGCATGTTCACAAGAGACTACTGTTGTGCTTTGCTCGTTCAGTACGCGAGTAGAGGCGGGAGATGTGGCAGGAAAACTGTGGAGCTTCACCATGATAAAACACCTGCTCACACTGCCCTGAGTACCAAGAGTTCCTGGCCAGAAGAACATTACTGTTACTGAGAGAAACCTCCTTACCACGCGCCGACCTGCTCCATGCGTTTTTTTCATTTTCCCCAGCTCAAGAGGGCCAATCAAGGGAACCGTTTTGAGGATGTTGCAACGACATCCAAAAAGACCGTGACGACCCAAAGCTATTGGAATCCCGAAGAATCTTTCGAGTGATTGCAAGAGTGACAGCAGAAGGATTTGCAAATACATTTAGCTCTAGGCGGATTACTTTTGAAGGCGATTAGTTTGTGTTTTATTTTGAAACAATTTTTTGTTTGGTCTTGTTTTGTTTCACGACAGTATCAACTTCAGTGGATCATTTAATAGCCGACAAAGTTTGGAAAAATTCTTCTAGCATGGATACTCAGTACAAACAAGATTTTATTATGTAACCCATAGATGGAACCTAACAGTACAAACCACTTGACGGGCCAGAGTGGACCATGGGCATATGATTGATGAAGGGATTGCTCCACATTCCCCAACATCCAAAAACTGGAACCTCACCATCAGTATAGAGTTTAAACGTTCAGTTCCAGAAATGATATCCTCAGCACCACTTTCTAGCACCCTTATGATAAAAAGAGTTGGGTTGCCATCAAGGGCAATAGGTTTGTGGCAATCTATTAAATGCTAGGGCTTGATATGACAAGCTGATTTATAGGAGATGGCAAGCTCCAACCGGCTCGTCTAGCCCTAAGTAAGGTTCTAAGTGGAATTGTTGCAGTTATGGACTTGCCTCACCACACGGATTCAACTTTAAGCATCACGGCCCATTCCACCAACGGCAAAGGTGGCCCTATTGGATGAGTCTTACCTTTTGAGAGATGGTCAGTCGGGTATTCTAAGCCTCACGCCGACTGGCGAGTAAATTATCTTGCTGTGACACCAGTCATGCGGTACTTTCTTGTCAATGCTAACGTATACGTATGTGAATAAAGCAAACCGCCTTTCGCTTGGGTGAAGCGCTACGCGGCTTGTCAACTAAGATTTTTTGTCAATAAATTCCATAAGTTTTTCCTCAACATTTACATAGTTCATAATTTTTCTTCTGTGTGGCAATCCTAAAGCCATGCGTAGGTCCACTTATTTTTATTATCTGCAACTGCTGTCGAGTGGCCTACAGATCAACTTTTTTGGAATGATTACAATGGACTGCAAACAAAACAGGTTGCTGTTGTCTCATCATTCCTTCTGGCTCTCTTTTCTTTGGCGGCT
>CM042178.1:43438247-43445747 GCA_023376005.1 Doryteuthis pealeii
GAGAGAGATTATTAAACACATATTTCAGAAGATATTTCTGAAATTATCTAATAGGCAACAAAAATATAACCGTGAAAAGAACATAACTTGCCAAGAACTAACAAACGAACAAAGTCCTGATATTTTTTTTGTTTTGTAGTGTTTTTTAGGGCGTCTATAAGAGGGAAGAAAGGAAAAATACAAATAAAGAAAGAGAACTGACGAAGAAGAAAACGCGAGACTGCCAGTACTGTGCCGCAAAACAACACGTAAAACTAAAAACAACAACAACAACACCAAGAACCACACAATAAACCTTAGACTACATTGAAAACTGCGTAAAGGCGATAAAATAAAATAAAAATGGCTACGTTAATATTTATTTATTTATTCATTTATTTATTGTGGGGCGGGAAAAGAACGAGACAGAAAGAAAGAAAGAAGAAAAAGAGCAGAGCGTGTGTGTATTCGCTGGTTAGAGAAGGACAAAAAAGCTAGAGAAAGAGTAACGCGATATTAAATGTTCTGATTTACAAACATTGTAGAGAGTGGGGGGGGCGGAATAAAGAATGAATGAATGAATGAATGAAAAAAAAAACGGTGAAAAAAGACTCTGAGAATGGAATGAGAGAGTGACACACAGACACACAAATACGATACACACACCAAAGAGGAAAAAAATCGATACAACAGGTATTCGTATGAAGAGACGAGAGAAACGACAAGCGCGGTTAATGGAGGTAGAAAAGCTGTTGAGAATGAAAATTGAAGAAGTAACGGTATCGAAGCCGAATCGAGACAGAAAACAGTAGTGGGGTTACATGCGAAGCTACCATGACATGATTACGTATTTTCTATGTGAGAGGTCGGGGTTCGATTCCAGGTTAATTTTAAGAATTATTTTCTTCTTTTTTTTTGTTTCAACAATTAAAAAAAAAGCCAGATTTTTTTAATGTCAGAGATTAGGCGTTCAATTTCAGGTGAAGTTTACAATTTCTTTTTTTATTATTCAAAAAAATGTCTTTTTTATTCTAAAGAGTTGTGTTCGATTCCAGCTAAAAAAAAAAAAATTCTAAATAAATTCAAATATTGCTGTCTTGATTCTAGGTTAATTTTAATGTTTTTGCTTGAATAGAAAAAAAAAACAATCCTGACATTTTTTAATGCCAAAGATTGGTGTTCGAATCCAAGTGGATTTTTATAATTTTTTTCTTCTAATTAAAAAAAGCTGTCCTTTTTTTATGCTGAAGATCGGTGTCTGATTCCAGGAAAGTTAAAAAATACTTTTTCGTTAGAAGAAAAGATTATGACTTTTTTAATGCAAGAGATCGGTGTTTGGTCCCTGGTAAATAAAAAATAATGCGATATTTTAAACATTCTTTTAAATTTTTAAATTAAAATGTTTAAATAAAAAAAAAAGCTGGCTTTTCTTAAGCTTTTATTTGAAACACGGTAAATGTTGTTTTTTTTTTTAATAAATAAAACTCTCTCTTGAAGGATTGGCGTAATACAATCTTCATATTTACGGACATCAAATTTAATTTTGTCCCTGATTTACCTAAGGCCAATTAATTAATTAATGTATATACATTTACCCTCACCCTCCACACGAGCAGATTGTGACACAAGGTCAATTTCTTAAGCGGGCTTTAACAGGTCATAATTCAATTTTTCCTTATCGTAGACTGGTTGCCTAACCAATGTTAAAGAGCCTAGTCTGCCCTACTATTTACCCATAACTGAACGGAGAATAGTTGGATTCATACTTTTCCGAAATGTATTAGCGCTATGTGAAATGCAAACAGCCTCGTCTAGGATTTGAACGCGTCCCGTCGTGTCTATTTCATACGATGGTAACGATTACACTACGAGCCTAAATAAAAATTAAACGAATACGTATATCGTATCAGAGGTAAAACTGCATAGCTACGATAGAAACAGGCCTGACCTGTAGTGTATTTGTACGTATTTTCTATGCTAGATCAATGATCGATCCCAGGTAAATTCTTTTCAAATTCAAAATATTTTTTAAAGAATATACTAACATTTTTACGGTCTTGTTCGGTTGTTCAACCTCAGTTAAATAAAAATAGAAAATTAATAGAATTTAATAAAAATATTTGTTTCTCATTTTTGTTAGAATGCTAGATGTTTTTCAGACATTCTTCTCTCTCTCTCTCTCTCTCTCTCTCTCTCTCTCTCTCTCTCTCTCTCTATCTATTATTCTATCTATCTATCTATCTATCGCCCCTCTCTCTCTCTTCTCTCTCTATATATACTATAGTAGTATATATATATATATATATATATATATATATTTACGTGATAAGATTCAACCAAAATAGTGAGCTCAAGCGTACATATAAATAAAGTTTACATATAAGGGTCATATATATATATATATATATATATATATATATATAGTATATATATATATACTGGAGTGTGGGTGTGTGTGTGTGTGTGTGTGTGTGTGAAAACGTCTATCTATTTGTCTACTCTATTTGACTATATTTACCGTATGTCTCGTATCTCTATCTAACTCTCTATATCTAATCTTCTATCGTATCTAACTATATCTCATTATCGATGCTATATGCTATCTATCTAAACCCGTTCTATCCTATAATATAGTATATATATATATTCACACACACATATGTATATATAAATTATATAGTATATATATCATATACGCATGACCGACGGCACACACACACAGAACACACACACACACACACACACAGCTAGAAAGAGAGAGAGAAAAACAGAAGAAAGAAATGACATAAAATAGTGCATATGCTTGTATACACTTCTTACGAATACAATAAGGCATGAATCCAACTTACCCTGCGCCTTCTGATCGTCATATCCGGCAAATTAGTCACACACACACACACACACACACATACAGAGAGAGAGAGAGGGGGGAGAGACAAGAGACGGAGAGAGAAAGAAAAAGAAAAGATATAAAAACAGCATATGTTTGTATTCACTTCTCACAAATACAATAAGGCATGAATCCACCTTACCCTGCGCCTTTTGATCGTTATATTCAGCAGACACACACACACACACACACACACAGCGAGAAAGATACGGAGAGAAAGAGAAATAAACGACATAAAAACATCATATGTTTGTATATACTTCTCATGAATGTTATAAGGCATGAATCTATGCTACCCTGCGACCTCTCATCTCCTATATGTATACAGAGCTTTTAAGAGCGACTGTGAGAGAGAGAACGAGATAGAAAGAGACAGAGACAGAGAGAGAAAGAGAGAGAGAGAGAGAGAGAGAGAGATTATAATTTAAATTGTAGGTGAGGTGTTGTAAAAAGCGACAGAGGGAGAAATTTGACGAGGGGTCAAATAAAAAGGGGACAGACTCTTTCATTCACATGTTTTCATCAAGTGTCTACGGAGGGGGGGGGGTTAGAGCATATTGGGGGGGGGGTAGAGCATATTGGGGGGGGTAGACTTTATAAAGAAAACGAGAAAGGGAAAGTAAAAAAAACAGCTAAATCCTAAGCAGGTAAAAAACAAAACAAAAAACAAAAAAACAACTGCCGCGACGTCGCAAAAGAAAAGGCAGTTTAAAAAAAAAAAAAAAACGAGAATCACATGTTGCCTCGCTGATAATAGACGTGACGTTGATGTTTGTGGGAGGGGGTCGTGTCGAAGATAGGAGGGGAATAGGGAAGAGGGGGGAGATGGGGGTGACACGTGGTTGCGAAAGAAGAAAAAAGGGCGGGAAATATATAGGTGTGCGAGAGACGATTTTGCAGGACGTTCTCAGAGGAGGGAGAGATATTGTGGCTGGGGGGGTGACGGTGGTGTTGGTGTTGGTGGGGTGGGTGGTGTCAAGTAGAAATACGAAAGGATCACAATAATTTCGAGGGAAAGCAGAGGGAAATAGAGGAGGAGCTTCAAGATATGAGTGGAAAATCGGTCGAGAAGAAAAGAAAGAAAGAAGAAAGAAAAAGAACAAATTGGAAAGAAAGAAATAAACAAACAAGAAAAAGAAAGGAAGAAACAATACATTGAAAAGAAAGAAAGAAAGAAATAATAAAATTGAAAAGAAAGAAAGAAAGAAAGAAAGAAAGAAAGAGAAAGAAAGAAAGAACAATTGAAAAGAAAAAAAAAGAAAGTAAGAAAGAAAGAGAAATAACAAATTGAAAAGAAAGAAAGAAAGAAAAGAAAGAAAAAGAAAACGAAAAGAAGAGACAAACAAACAAATACATGAAAGAAAGAAAAAAGAAAGAAAGAAAGAAAGAAAATACGTAATCAAAAAGAAAAAGAGAAAGAAGAAAAAGAAAGAAAGAAAAAAGAAAAAAGAAAAGGAAGGAAGAAAGAAAGAAAGAAAGAAAGAAAAGAAAGAAAGAAAGAAAGAACGCAAGAAAGAAAATGAAAGAAAGAAAAATACGAAAGAGAAAAAAGAAAGAACGTAGTAAGAGATAATAAAAGAAGATAAAAGAAAGAAAGAAAGAAAGAAAGAAAGAAAAGTAGCAGATGAAAAAGAAAATAAATATTCTATTTAATGAATTGTTGTCTTTATTTGCAAGAATTTTTCTCCATTTTTTTTCTTCATCTGTCTGTCTGTCCGTCTGTCTGCCTGTCTCATAAAGTTTCAGGTTTTTCATTTCTTCAAATGTTTAAGAAAATACAGTACTTAATTGTCGCCAAAATTCTTATCATTTGATGGATAGATAGAATATAAACAGAATAGAGAAGAAAGAAAGAAAGAAGAAGATGATAATAGATAGATAGATAGATAGATAGATAGATAGATGAACAGATTGAGATACATAGATATGAACAGATTGAGATAGATAGATATGAACAGATTGAGACAGATAGATAGAAAGATAGATATGAACATAGATAGATAGATAGATAGATAGATAGATAGATAGATATGACAGATTGAGATAGATAGATATGAACAGATTGAATAGATTAGATATGATAGACAGAGATAGATAGTAGATAGATAGATAGATATGAACAGATGAGATAGATAGATAGATAGATAGATAGATAGATAGATATAAACAGATTGAGATACATAGATAGATATGAAGAGATTGAGATAGATAGATAGATATGAATAGTGAGATAGATAGATAGATAGATAGATAGATAGATAGATAGATAGATAGATAGATAGAACAGATTGAGATAGATAGATATGAATAGAGTGAGATAGATAGATAGATATGAATAGAGTGAGATAGATAGATAGATAGATAGATAGATATGAATAGAGTGAGATAGATAGATAGATAGATAGATATGAACAGATTGAGATAGATAGATAGATAGATATGAATAGAGTGAGATAGATAGATAGATTGATAGATATGAACAAATATGATAGATAGATAGATAGATAGATAGGTAGATGTTCAAAACTTAAGAGACTTACAAAAAAGCATTAGGGAATGAGAGAGAAAAGGTGTGTGTGTGTGTGTGTGAGAGAGAGAGAGAGAGAGAGAGAAAGTATGTGAGTGTTTTCGCAAAAGAATCAAACAGATAATTAAATATTAAGCAAGAGAAAGGTGGAAATAGGGAAAGAGAGAGGGAAAGAGAGAGTGGCAAGACGACAAAGTAGAGAAGGTAAAGAGAGTGTTGAGAATGAGTGGAGAAGAAAGAGGGAGAAATTATTTAGTCTCAAGGATTGGTGTTTAATATGACGTATTTCAGCGAGAAATTGGAGTAATAGGTATGCATTAGTGCATTTAGGGTTATATACATATATACATACACACATATATATATACATACATACACATATATATATACATATATACATACACATACGTATATATACATATATACATACACATATATTATACATATATATATACATATATACCACACACATTATATATATATATATATATATATATAGAGAGAAGAGAGAAGAGAGAGAGAATGGTAAATATTTACGGGATGTTTTTATACAGTCTCTCTCTCCCCATCTCTCTCTCTCTCATCTCTCTCTATCTCTCTCACTCTCTCTCTCTCTCTCTCTCTCTCTCTCTCTCTCTCCTCTCTCTCTCTCTTTCTTCCTATTCAAATAATAATATATAATTATATATATATATATAAATATGAGCGTGTGTACGTAGAGTTACAATTTTATTCACAATTTCGTTCTATATTACTCCTCCTCTCTCTCCTCTCTCTCTCTCGCTCTCTCTCTCTCTCTCTCTCTCTCGTCTATCTAATATATGTGTTTGTGTGTGTGTCTGTGAATTGTTTAGTATATATTAAACTTAATATCACTTTCTCTCCTGTCCCTCCACACACACGACATACACACACACACACACACACACACATATATTATAATTATATATATATATGTGTGTGTGTGTGTGTGTGTGTGTATAATATATATATATATATATAAATATGTAAGATATTTTATGTAATATATGTAGATATGTAAGTATATGTAATAATTTTTTATAAATTTAAATCTCCCGTGGAACCAGAACAAATTTTATATATATATATATATATATATTATATTATATATATAATATATAATATATATATATATATATATTTCTGTGTGTATTTTTCTGTGTGTTTATATATATTAAATAGTAATCTGTATCTCATTCTCTCTCTCTCTACACACACACACACACACATACACACACACACACACACACACACACACATACACTGAGTTGTCGAGGGCCAAGTTTTCGAACCTTGTGGTTCCTAGTCGAATACTCTACTGACTGTGCTAAACCTAGTTAATTATATATTCCGATAGAATTTTCCAAACACAAGGCCATCTTGGGATGTGTAAACACTCAAAGAGCACTTCACGGCTGGAACACTTTGAGAGCGTAAAAAGGGCTGTGGTAATCCGAGGAGGTACGCAGTGTATTAACAAAGGAAATATGTTGATAAACCTTATTTGGCAACCCTCAATTAATCCTTTTCGGCGACTACCTTGCGTTTATCTTGAATAACTTGAATTCACATACAATTTTATCAATGTGGTTGTGGTGATGTGTATCTGTGTGTGTGCAATGAGGGTTTGTATGTAAGAATTGAAATAATTTCCTTCTCTATCTCTCTATATATATATAGATGTATATATATAATAAAATATATTTATATGAGTATAGTGTGTGTATTAAAGCCTAACTACCAATTTTCTTTTTTAATACGCATGCATATATGTTGTGAGTGTGTGGTATGTGCGTTTGTATATACCTATCTCTCGTCTCTTTTCTCTTTCTCTTCTATCTCTCTATATCTATATCTAATCTATCTATCTATCTCTCTCTCTCTCTCTTATTATATATATATATATATATATTATATTATATTATATATATATATCTTACTCACTCTGTCAATATATGTGTGTGTATGTTGTTAGTGTGTGTGTATATTAAGCATAACTACCCATTTCCTTCTAATATGAATATATATGTGTGTATGAGTGGTGTATGGTGTGGTGTGTGTGCGTTATATATTAAATTCCCTC
>CM042178.1:43455747-43473247 GCA_023376005.1 Doryteuthis pealeii
TCACTTTCGAACTAATACCCTTGGGAAAGGTATGAACCCCACATCTTCCCAGCTATCTATATATTAATATACATGTTCATTAAAAGTACGACTCTTATCATCTTGGAACTCCCTTTGGTTGAAAATGAAACCATCCATATTGTCCAAGATGAAATGCAAAAATGTAAATCCTGATTATCTGGTGTTGCTTATCTGCTGAATTCTTATTTCTTATGAGTGTCGTCACCTCAGCTAAATAATGGATCGTTACGTTTTTATTATAAAGAAAGGTAGAGAAGAAAAAAGTACGTGATACACAGAAAAAATATTATAAGAAAGAAAGAAAGAAAGAAAGGGGAAAGATAGAGAGAGTGTGTGTGTGTGTTAGGACGTGGAAGCGATAACCCTAATCTGTTTCAATTGAACATAATAAAAAGAGGAAAAGAAGGAAAGAAAAAAAGAAAAAGAGTGACAGAGAGTTAAATCAAGATTATTATACTTTTTATATATTGAATTATTTAGTAATAGCTCTTAGGTAAACATATCAAACGTTGTAATAATCAAATGATCACACTGGATATAGCCATAGGTCCTGCTAGTGGGTTACATAATACCATTACTGTTCTTCTACAAGTATGACTTTGACATTAAAAATTATTTACCCTACAGGTATGATTTGACACATGGACACAAGTATGGGGCATCCTGCGAGGTTCGAACTCGCTTTTCAGTAGTAAAGGATTTTCGAGACTAGTTTGCGAACCATTACACCACAACAGGACGATATGTCATTAAAACAAAGAAAGCCAAACCATCAACTGAGACTTCATGGAAAAAAATTCTCCCAAAATCCCGTGTATTTTTTGAAGATTTGATCTTGGTTGGCGTGAGAACCTTTCAGTACCACCTTGCATTTGGCGTATTTCGTTAAGCCTAGCTATTCCGAAAATGTTCGGTTACTGCCCCCTATCTTTGGGTCCCTTCTCCTTTCGGGAGATTAAAGACCCGTTTTCAAACCATGGTTAAAGAGTCTGGTCTGTCCTACTATTTATCCATAATGTGTATATGTGATTACAAAACAAACCAGAAGCTGTCTTCTATATGCACCGTTTGACAATAACTTATAATGTCCTATATTATTTAGGAAGCACGTGGTGTAATGGTTAAAGTCATGGGAAATGGAGTCGTCGCCCCGAGTTCAAATCCTGGATGTGGTAATTGCATTTCACTTAGCGCTAATACCCTTGGGAAAGGTATGAATCCAATTCTCCCCCCCCCAGCTATGGGTAAATAGCAGGTAGACTGGTTCTTCAACCATGGCTAGGTAACCAGTCTAGAAGGAAAACTCTGAACTTAAACCTGTTAAACTCCGCTTAAGAAATTGACCTTGTGTCGCATCCTGCTCGTGAGGAGGGGTTGGTAAATATATATAACGTCCTATATTTTTAATAAGGACTATCTTACAACCCGTGTGTAATATGAGTAAGTAATAAAAGTAAGGTCGTCGGGGTGACCTAAAGTCGTTATCAGCCAGACAGCGAGAGAGTCTATCTCCTTTTCACTAGCGCAAGACCGAGGAGATGGTTTTTTTAGCGTTTGGGGTGGAGCGCTACACCTCCCATCAGCTCCTCACATATCTCTGAGCTACTCATTCGCTGAGTTGGCGAGGGCCGGTATCAAACCAGGAAGCTAGAGATACCGACTGAGCTAAACCGGTACATGCGAATAATTACCCAAACTTTTAATAAAAAGCAACTCTACATCCTTTATTTTAAATAATGATCATACTACTCGTATTTAATACATACTACCCATATTTAATATAGGTAAGTACTGCTTACCAGTGATTATCCAAATCTTTAATAAAAGTGACTACGCACTTTATTTCTAATAATGACCATCTTAAAACCCGTATGAAATACGGATAAGTACTACTTACGAATAATCACCATAAACTTTAATAAAACCGAATCTACAACCTTGAATCTATAATGACCATCTTATAACCCGTATGTCATATGGTTAAGTACTGCTTACAAATAATCATCGTAAACTTTAATAAAAAATAACTCGGTTATTAAAGAATAAAAGATATAATACAGCAGTTATTTTATTTAAAAACTTTTACATTTTTC
Organism: Doryteuthis pealeii; assembly: GCA_023376005.1. Lineage (NCBI taxonomy): Eukaryota > Metazoa > Mollusca > Cephalopoda > Myopsida > Loliginidae > Doryteuthis > Doryteuthis pealeii. The sequence continues at coordinate 43,457,862 of CM042178.1, forward strand.
AGGTCAGTTAACTTTGAACTACGTATCATTGAGGCGTAACACAGATTCTCCTAGATACTTAGTTCAAAGTTAACTGACCTGAAAAAATGTTCTAAATAAAATGACTGCTGTATTATATCTTTTATTTATTAATAAATCTACACTGAAAATTTCATTAAATTCGGTTAATTCCCTGATTTTTTTTTGTAATTTTTTTCTTTCGGCGAGGTGACAGACGATGGAGGAATTTAGGTCCGTTAAGTTCAATTTAACCAATAACTCTACGTCCTTTATATTTAATAATGACCATCTTATAACCCGTGTATAATATGACCAGTTTAGCTCAGTCTGTAGAGAGTTTGGCTAGGAATCACAAGGTTCCTGGTTCAATACAGACCCTCGCCAACTCAGCATATGAGTAGTACATGAATCTGTGGAGCTGATGGTAGGTGTGGCGCTCCACCTCAGAGGCTAAAATAATCTCCTTGATCTAGCGCCAGTGAAAAGGGTATAGACTCCCTCGCTGTCTGGTTGATACTGACATTAGGCCGCCCCGACGACTTTACATACTGCTTACTAATAATTCGCCAAAACTTAAATATAAAGACGTCCTATATTTTTAATAATGGCCATCTTACATCTCGTATGTAATATGGATAAATACTGCTTACGAACAAATATCCTAAATTTTAATAAAACCGAATCTACATCCTTTATTTTTTTATAATGACCACCTTACAATTCGTGTATGGGCCGGGTTAGCTCAGTCGGTAGAGTGTTCGGCTAGAAACCGCAAGGTTCCTAGTTCGATACCGGTCCTCGCCAACTCAGCGTATGAGTAGCACAGGGATCTGTGCGGTAAACTATGGAGCTGATGGTAAGTGTGGCCCGCTACCTCAGACGCAAAAACAATCTCCTTGGTCTAGCGCTAGTGAAAAGGGGATAGACTCCCTTGCTGATTGGCTGATACCGACATTAGGCCGCCGCGACGACTTTACTTTTACTGCTTAAGAATAATTCTCTGAAACTTTAATAAAAGCGACTCTACATCCTTTATTTTTTAATAATGACCACCTTACAACTTGTATGTAATATGGGTAAGTACTGCTTATGAATAGTCTATCCCGTTTTCGCTTGAGTGGAGCACCACAGCTACCATCAGTTCCCCACTCATACGTTGAGTTGTTGAGGGCCGGTATCGAACCCGGAACCTTGTAGTTCCTAGGCGGATGTTCTACTGACATCTTGCAATACTCTATGGTTAAAAATGAGACCGTCCAAATCGTCTAATGCAAAAATGTAAATTCTGATTATCTGGTGTTGCTTATGCGCCGAATTCTTATTTATTAATTTATTAATGACTGCCGTTACCTCGGCTAAATGATAGACCATTACGTTTATCATTTATCATAAAGAAAGAGAGGGAAGAAAAAGGACATGCTCAACAGAAAAAATATAACAACAAAGAAATAAAGAAACAAAGAAATAAAGAGAGTAGGGGAAAGATAGAGAGAGGGTGTGAGCACGCGGAAGCGATAACGCTAATGTGTTTCAATCAAATACCATGAAAAGATGGAAAGAAAAGAAAAGTAGAGTGAGAGAGAGTTAAATCAAGGTTATTATACTTTTTACATATTGAACACTATACAATAGCTCTTAAGTAAACGTAGTAATAATTGAATTATTATACTGTGGTATATCCACAGGTCCTGTTAGTATCAAATAAAACAGATGCGAATATTTGACGATAGATTTTAATTTACAAAGGAAATTATATCAAAGTTTTGATTGCCCCAACCCTATTGCCCTTATGGCAATCCCCAACCCTTTTTATCATATGGGTGCTAGAAGGCGGTGGCTGCGGGTCTACATGTCCTGGGAATGACGTTAAACTCTATCTGATGGTGAGGTTCCAGTTTTGGAGGTTTGGGGAATGTGGAGCACCCCTTCATCACCATTGCTCCCTGGTCCACTCTGACCCGGAGTGGTAGTACCTGTTAGGGTCCCTACTATGGGTTAAATAGAAAACATGAGTTGATAAACAAAATTGTATTATCCATTAAAAATGAATTTATTTCAAAACTTTGTCGGCATTAAACATTTTTGAATACCAAATTACCAATAGAAGTATTCAGCATAAAATAGCCCAAGGGGTTGACATGCCGTAAAACCCAACCAACCAAACCAAACCATCAAAGTTTTAAAAATGTCTATATTTTAGACTAATGAATAATTTTTATCCAAACTTTTATTGTATCTTGTATGGCTTCAAGGGGGTGGGGGTCCAGTGGATTCGGCCGTGGATCTTTAGAAGTTAATAGCGTCGATCCCAGGGGGCTTTCCCCCCCGGGCAATACCTGCCCCCTTGACTTAAAGGGGCAGGGCTGGGTTTAGTGCCCAGCGCCTGAGGCGCCCTCTTGAGGGGAATGCCGAAGGGATCGACGCAATTTTTGTTCTTTCCCACCCATGAGCTTCGGCTTGTGGGTGGGCCCACGTTAAAACGAGGCCTTTGTCCAGCCCATACAAGTGGGGTATGAGGCAAATACCTGTATGGCTTCAATTATTCCCGTGTAATATTCATATGTTTATCTTTTTATCCATTAACTTTTATTGTATCTTGTAATCTTCAATTACTTCCATGTCTTATTATAATGGAGATTGTGTGTTTTTCTGTCTGTAACCGAAACTATATTACTACTCAAGTCACAGTTCTCTTAGTTATTGACATCACATTTTCCATGATTTTATTTTTATCTAAACCTCAATTATTAATAAAATTGTCTTACATTATTAATACTGTTAACTATGTCTACATACTGACAACATGCTATTATATTTATATATACAACAAAATAGCGGTTTCCAGTGTGAACGGGAAGGCTAATTTGCATATTAATATTAAAAAATCGAATTTAATAAATATGTGCTTAGTATTATTGATTTCTAACTGTTTGGTTTTATTTTAATGAATATAAGCAAAAATCTCTTCAATGAATCTTAAATGAAATCCATTAACAAGAAAAAATAACTGTCATTTTATTCTTTACTTCCTCTTTTAACTAAATACTTAAATTAGAAAAAATAACAATGAAAGACGAGAGTGATGGAAGAGTAAGTTTCAGTTGTTCCATTTTTTATTATACTCCCTCTGTTTCAAATCTTTTATTATACTCCCTCTGTTTCAAATCTTTTTATCTGTATTCTTATTTAGTTTCATTAGCCTTTCTAATTTAATACAATATTTTATTACATTAAAACTTAAATACTTGCACCCGAAGGGTGCATATATTTGCTAGTAATATTAATATCTTATACACTATTATATGGTTTAAATTAACAAAATCCTCATAAAAGATCCTGGATTTTATTTGAACTCAAACATCAATGACCGGAACCATTGGTTGGAATAGGAAAATAGACATCTATTTCGACCAAATATCTATTGGATATCAGGCATAAAGATATCCTTTAAAAAACGGTTCGCGCTCTCCTCGACTGCCTGTACGTATCAGTAAAATTCTCTTCCACGAGTCGGGTCGTGCTGATAGCCTGGTGGTTAGAGACACTGACTGATGAAAAATCGATCTCCCTGCTGGAGATCGCAACCTAAGTCTAGCCACACTGAAGAGACGTGATACGTCGAAACAGGTCTGTATGTGGATAACTATATATATATATTGGGATAGCCTGTGTTCTTAAGGCTTGGTATGGCAACCAGTCTAGGAGAAGGAGAAATTTAAATTCAAACTTGGTGTACTCTACTCCCTCCTTGTCTGTTTTCCTTAATATATATATATTATATATTTGTATATGTATAAGTATTAACTTACCGGTGGGTATAAGAACGATCGTTGGAAGCGCACAATATCCAGAGGTTAAGGTTGAGAATATATATATATATATATATATATATATATTATATATATATATATATATATTATTCATTAACGGGTATTATTGTATTATTCACTTCCGCAATTGTCTTAAATTAATCAATTTCTTGATTAATTCATTATAATTAACCCTGATGATCTTTTTTTTTTTTTTTTTTGGTGAAACTTAAATATGTTAACAATCTATACCTTTCTAATTATATATATATATATATATATATATATATATATATATATATATATATATATATATATATATATATATGGAAATAACTCTGACAGTATGTAGATATAAGAAAAAAACTATGTATTTTAAAAGATAAGCTTATTTATAGATGGTGAGGTCGATGTTAAAACTTTTTGGTTTATCATAAAACCTATTTTAAAAACCCTCGCAAAGTACATATTTTCGTGAAAATCGATTTTATTCTCAATCCCTAATTCTAATCTCGAAAATCATTTTCAAATTTCAAATTTCAAATTATTTTCAAATTTCTGATCATTTTCACATTTTCAAATCAAATTTCAAATCATTTTTTAATTTCCCACATAGAAGGATACCCAAAAAGTACTTTTTGCTTACAATAAAAAATATATATAAACAACAGCAAAAAACATCTGAATAAAATATGTGAAATGATACCTAAATGTAGGCATGTTAACACATGAACGATTATGTTTAATCTATTTTTGAATCTTTCAAAACTTGGCTTTCATCTGAGTTCGAACTCACATAGTGGGAAAAAGTGAGAAAAGCACTTTGTGTAGCAATTATAGATTCTTCAGTCTTTAAAAACGTTTTGACAGCGAACTCACCGTGTGCATCGATCCATGCCAAAATCATAACTGATCGTACCTGACAAAAAGATATTAGCTCAATGGAACTACCATTATCACTTGCCTAAGTTGACTTGCACCACACAGGTTGTTACATAATAGATAGGTTGGCCTATTCATTTTGTAAGTTAGTGTAGAATTTTAAATAATGGTTTAGAAATAAAATTTAAAAAACACATGCAGGGTTTCATGTTAGTCTGATAGACAATACCTGACGCCTGACTGATATGTTAGGAGTACTCTCATCATTGTAACTGAACGTATATTAAAACTTATTTAAAATAACAGTTTAGAAATAAAAATTTAAAAAAACTCATGCAGGGAATCGTGTCAGAATGATAGACAAGACCTGAGGCCTGACTGACCTGTTAGTAGTACTCTCATCATCGGAACTGATCGTTTATTAAAACGTATCTAAAATAAAGGTCTAGGTGTAAACCCTCATGCAAGGAATCGTATCAGAATGATAGACAAGACCTGACGCCTAATTGGCCTATTAGGAGTACCCGTATCATCGTAACTGATCGTATAAACTCATGCAGGGGTTGTTTGTATGATATACAATATATGACGCCTGGCTGACCTCTTAGAAATATTCACATCATCGCAACTGATCGTATCTGGAAATAGAATAATGGTAAGACATTAGCTCAATGGATCTACTATTATCAGTTGCCTAGTTCTCTAGGACAGGTTCAGGTTTGTGCATATACCATTTGTTTGTATGGTGAAAACTGAATTTCTTCACAATTCCCAGTGGATTACCTTTGCAACCCAGTCATTCCAAGTCTTGAACTCTCTTTGTGCTATTTCTCTGAATGTTTGAGATTAGGCTTGATGATTAGTATTATCTACGTTATTCGGACTATTGTCCTCATCTTTATGGTTATCTGTACAACGTTTTCGACAAGAAAGTTCCCGAGTTCGCAAAGAAGGTTACCGAGTCCGAAAAGAAGGTTCCCGAGTCCGAGAAGGCTCCAGAGTCCGACAAGAAATACCTGAAGAAGGCGGATGGCATATCGGCCGAAACGTTGTACAGATAACAATAAAGATGAGGACAATAGTCCGAATAACGCAGATAATACTCTTTAGTATTATTACATAATAAATAGGTTGGTCTATTTATTTTCTATTAGCAGGACCTGTGAATATACTACAGTATGATAATTTAATCATTACAACGTTTGATATGTTTACTTAAGAGCTATTGCAAAAACTTCAATATATAAAACGCTGGCATACTGCTATTTGGTCATACAAGACAGCACATAATTTGTTGGCTATACAAGACGGCATACAGCTAGTTAGTCATACAAGGTATCACAGCGCTAGTTGGTCATACAAGACAACACAAATATTTGGTCATACAAGATGGCAAACAGCTAGTTAAGTCATCCAAACATACAACGAGATGGTCATACAATATGGCATACTGCAAGTTGGTCATACAAGACAACACGCAACGAGTTGTATTGCAAGTCAGCCCACAGCTAGTTCGTCATACAAGACAGCACACAATGAGTCGGTCATACAAGATAGCATACAGTTAGTTTGTCATGCAAGAGAGTACACAACGAGTTGGTCATACAAGTTAGCACACAACGACTTGGTCGTATAAGATGGCATACTCCTAGTTAAGTCATACAAGACAAGTTAGTTATACAATAGAGTACACAACGCGTTAGTCATACAAGTTAGCACACAACTAGTTACAGAACACAGAACACAGCTAGTTAGTAAGTAAACTTAGACAAGTTATCATACAGATAGACAAGAAAAACATACAGATAGTTTGTAGTTCAAGATAGCGTGTAGGTATTTTGTGAGACAATATACCATTTGTTGGGGGGGGGGGTAGGCGAGCTGTGCAAAGTAATTACGATTCGTGCAGTCGGTGGTCTGCAGCGTCCCTGACTGGATACCAGTTGTTTCCTGTGAACAACGAATTTATATCCGACTGGTACTATGTAATTATAACTTTCAACCACTAGGTGTCACTCCCAAAAATTTTGACGCGCCAAATCATAAAGATAAGTCTGAGCGAATCTATCTATCGATACACACACACACACACATATATATATATGTATATATATATATGCTCATATCTATTCATACTTATATGTCTATCTCAGTAAATTCATATCTATTACACTGTTCCCCTCTCTCTCTCTCTCTCTCTCTCTCTCTCTCTCTCTCTCTCTCTCTCTCTCTCTCTCTCTCTCTCTCTGAGTTTGTCGATTTTAGAGTAATTTCCATATATATATATATATATATATATGAATAAATGGATGCTTTTAGAGATAATGATTCAGATATAAATTTATTTCGGTATCTTTTTGCCTCTTTCAGTCTGGTTTCCACAATCTGAAACATCGTATCCATTTATTCATTGATTTATAATACTCCGTATATGTAAGAATATATACGCAAATCTTTATATGTAAGGTTTGAGTTCTCAATTTTTGTGGAACCCTATCATGAAACTCATGATATCGTCCACCAATATATATATATATATATATATATATATATATATATATATATAGTCATTCACATACTGCACTGTTTTGTCGTATCATGGTTTATCAGTGGGACTAGATTTTGCATTCTGCAATAAGTCGGCATTGAAACTCTACCGATTTGTCGTCAGTCAGAATCCCTAACACAGAACAACCAGCACAACCCACCTAAGTAAGGGAATTTCTTACTGATGAATATATAAAGACATAAATCCTTCTTACCGTTTATCATATAAAAAGTAACCGCCATTTTTTTACATAGGCCACCTTTTGTTTCTTTTTAGTCTTGCGATGTTATTACACGAAAAAGGTTTTTAATGAACTTCATTCAATTGTCTAACAAAAGGATTAAAAGTGTTTTGTTATTTTTTTTTCTAAGGTTTAAATCAGCCGATTGTCTTTTCCGATTTCATTTTCAGCTTTTATTCACAATAAAAATCTCTTTATTTCTTTGTCATTCGAAATATATATATATATATATATATATATATATATATATATATATATATATATATATATATATTACACAACCATTATAAACAAAAAGTAAGTTACAAAAACACACACAACCTATCAAATATCGGACATATTCTGCTAAAATATAGTAATTCAATGTCTGAAGAAGATAACAGATCTGAAACACGTGTCGCATATGTAAGTTAATAATTAAAAAAATTTAAAAAACATAATGCTTTTTGCAAACATTCTTTTTCTATAGAATATCTATTTTTCTCCCGTTGGACCCATAACAACACTTTATATATATATATATATATATTATATATATATATATATATATTCTTTGGCTTTTGACCAGACGTGACCTGGAGTGGAGTGGAGTTGGACGAAAATTTGTCATTGCTTATTTAAACGAAAAACACGAAATAAAATTAATATTTTTTCATGTCACTGAAATTAAGTGTATTAAGAATGAACATTAATTGAGAACATAAAATAATGTGTTAAAAGTTAATAAGTTTTGCAATGCAGAACAATATAAAATGAACTTATCCAAGATGAGTCCATTTTCTGCAGTATTATAGCTTTTGATATCCCAGTGTGTCTTGCCGAAGGATTTTTTTTTTTTGGGGGGGGGGGGTATTTTATTTACAGGGTGACTCCCATCTATGGGTTAAATAGAAAAAATGTGTATATAAAAAAATGATTATCCATTTAAGAATTTATTTCAAAACTTTGTTGGCATTAAATGACCCACCGAGGTTGATATACTGTAAAACAAAACCAATCAACCAACCAACCAACCAACCAACTACAGGGTGACCCCCCCAAAGCAGGCCCCACAAATACTTTTCGGGGTGTCACACACACACACACACACACACACACACACACATACATACATATATATATATATATATATATATATATATATAATAAATGAAGGAAAAATCTTTAAACTTACTAGCAAATATATGCACCCTCCGGGTGCAAGTATTTAAGTTTTAATGTATTAAAATATTATATTAAATTAGAAAGGCTAATAAAACTAAATAAGAATGCAGATAAAAAGATTTGAAACAGAGGGGGATATAATCGAAAAATAGAACAACTGAAACTTACTCTTCAATCACTCTCATCTTTCATTGTTATTTTTTCTAATTTAAGTATTTAGTTAAAAGAGGAAGTAAAGAATAAAATGACAGTTATTTTTTCTTGTTAATGGATTTCCTTTAAGATTTATTGAAGAGATTTTTGCTTATATTCATTAAAATAAAACCAAACAATTAGAAATCAATAATACTAAGCACATATTTATTAAAATCACATTTTTAATATCAATATGCAAATTAGCCTTCCCGTTCACACTGTAAACCGCTATTTCTTGTATATATAAATATAATTGCATGTTATTTGTATGTAGATAGGGACAACACTAATAAAAAGGTGAAACAATTTTATTAATAATTGAGGTTTAAATATAAATAAAATCATGGAGAATCTTATGTAAATAACGAATGGAATTGTGACTTCAGTAGTAATATAGTTTCGGTTACAGACAGAAAAACACACAATCTCTATTATAATAAGATTTCATTACAATAATTTATTTCAACCGTATTACTACGGCATCTTCAGGTAATCACAAAGAATATATATATATATATATATAACAGGCCTGATTTTTTTTTTAATATTGTGTGGGGCCTGTTTTTGGGCTCACCATGTTTATATATCAAGATCTCGATTGTGTGCACGCATGCCTCCATACGCACACATACGAACAGAACATGCGCATCCGACCTTATACATAACACACACAAACACGTAAACAACAAGTGACATGCAAATACAGTTAATCAAACGTACATATTTGACCATTTTTTGTCATTTTCAAACATTTTCGCTGCCCGACGATTGCTCCGCTTAAAATATTAAGCCTACATAGCATGAAACCAATGGTAGCAGACTTGTTCTCATGCAAATAAATATATACTAAAATATATATTTTTTTATTTATTTATTAACAGTCTTTCACAGATATTGAGCACTGTCCTAATAATACTGTACGTTGGATCACTACTCGCTCTTAAAGTGTAATAGTGCCAACCATACACATTGATGAATATATATATATATATATATATATATGTGTGTGTGTGTGTGTGTGTTGTGTGTGTGTGTGTGCGCGCACGTAGAGGAGAAACATATGTTGGATTTGGGGCTTGAGGAAACAATAAAATTAATGCTTGTCTGACATTGGTGGTTAATATAAAAGGACAAAAGCTTACCCAAAAATGAGAATTTAATGAGATAGACAGTTTTAAAATTGCACACTCATAAAGTCCATTACTCCATACACAGGACCACATGCCAAAATAACTCCTGAATATGAACAACTGACCAATGGTAATGAAAATATATATGAAAAAGTGAATGGAAATGAATCCGACAGTATGAAATAAATATTATGTTATATAGATTGTTATAATCGCTGACAGAAATCTGTTTCGACCTTTTATTAAAACGGTCTTCAAGAGCGAAATGTTTGTGATAGAAAGACGGTGTGAGTAAACCGTTACAAACAACAGTGGTACAAACGAACGTTCGTGTTCGGAGCCGGAATTTTTTTTTTTAATTTTGAAAATGCATATTCCGTTTAAAAAAAATTAATAAATAAAATTTTATTTTTATTTTATTTTTTAAATCAGAAGCATTATAATCCACAAAGAAAACTCAAAAGAGTTTGATGTAAATATGTATAAAATAAAATGTATAAAGAAGTATCAAAAAGTTCAAGATTCCCACCACTGCAGACCATATTAGCCTCCGGAAAGATGTAGATATCCAGGTATTTTTGTTTTTTCAAAAGACAGTATGAATATATAATATATATATATATATATATATATATATATTATATATATATATACATCCACAGCATTTCCAATTCCATTTCAATAAAGTTGCGGTCTGAAGAAGCCCATTTAATATGGATTAAAATAGATCTATAATTGCTGATATTTAAGCCCTTTTCTTTACGACACACACACACACACACACACACCACACACACACACACACACACACACACACATCCATGCATCCATGCATATATATTTATATATATATATATATATATATATATATATATATATATATATATATATATATATATATATATAAGCGGCGGGATTTAACAGGTTTGAATTCAGAGTTTTTCTTTTCCTAGACTGGTTAACTAACCAAGGTTGAAGAGCCCAGTCTGCCCTACTATTTACCCATAGATGGAAGGATAATAGTTGGATTCATACTTTTCCAATGGATATTAGTGCTATATGAAATGCAAAGAGCCTCGTCCAGTATTTGGGCTTGTCTCGTCATGCCCATTTTCTACGACGATAACCATTACACACACGCCTCCATCACAACACAAATACATATGCATTCTTTTCCTACACACCGATACACACACAACGATACACATACAAAAACCAATACACAAAATTACACCCTTATACGTATCGTCGGTAAAGGTCGTCGGGGCGGCCCAATGTCGGTATCAGCCATGCAGCGAGGAAGTCTATCCCCTTTTTACTAGCGCTAGACCAAGGAGATTATTTTAGTGTCTGAGGTGGAGCGCCACACCTACCATCAGCTCCTTACCGCACAGATCCCTGTGCTACTCATACGCTGAGTTGGCGAGGGCGGGTATCGAACTATGAACCTTGTGATTTCTAGCCGAACGCTCTACCGACTGAGCTAACCCGACGTATACACATCTACAATTCAATAGACCTCGCACGCACACATACACACACACACGTATACACAGTGAGTATCTTTTGATGTGAGGCCCTGTCGACAGAGGCAATAGAATACATCCGACTGCACCTCTGCAGAGGGGTAACATTCCCTGAATGGGACCACCTGCTGACCCTGGATGGTGATTCATGATGCTTAGGAACAGATTCTTGGTGGCAGAGCAATCTATGACATGCAATATTCCATTTTGGCCCTTACTTAAGCAAGACGGGCGCTCGGAGAGGCCCCCTGCGATCAATCGGCTGGTCAAATCAAGCCCTAGTACGACGATTATCCTGACCATATTAGTCGTATTGCAAGCCCCAACTCTTTTTTTTTTTTTTTTTTTTTTTTGCATATGTGCTAGAAGGTGGTGGCTGAGGGTCTTAGTGACCTGGGTTTGACCTTAAACTGCATCTAAGGGTGAAGTTCCAATTCTGGAGCTCTAGGGAATGTGGAGTATCCCTTCATTGCCATTACTCCAACATTCACTTTAACTCGGAGTGTTAGTACTCGTTTAAAAAAATAGTTAAAAAGGTTGTTTAAAAGAAATTGTTTTGTTTTTTTAAATTCAATTCAAAAATAAATAAAACAAAATGTCTTCGGCATAAAATAACCCAACAAGGGTTGCCATGCCGTTGAAACCAACCGACTGACCGACCAGCTATTCCTATTACAAAACACGTCAATTTGATTTTCCCTACTGACTTCCTTTTTAACTTTTACATGCTGCAAAAGAATGGCACAATGCCAAAAAAAGACACAGTGAAAACAAAACACAATGCGAAAATAACACAATATAAAAAGGCACAATGCAAAGACGTTGCAAACTAAAAAAGGCACACAATGAAAAAGGACACAGTTCATAAAGGGAATAATTGGAAAAAGACACAATACAGAAAATACACAAAACAGAAATGACACATTGCAAAAAAAAACACAATGCAAAAAAGACACAGTGCAAAAAGACACAATACAAAAAAGGCAAATGGAAAATACCACAACGTTAAAATGGCACAACGCAAAAAGACACAACGGAAAAGGCACAATAGATAAAAATTGATAATGCATAAAATACATATTGCCATCCAAAAGAGACAAAATGATAAAAGGAACAAGAAAAATACTTATTATTTGGATTTTTCGGACTGTTGTCCTCAGCTTTATTGTTATATACACAACGTCGGGCACATGGCGCAACGGATAGAAGGATTGAGTTAATACAGTTCTAAGTGACAATGATCAATAGGTTGCAGGTGCAATACTGGCTGAGGGCGATCATAACATAGAATAAACATAGCTTAACACTTGTACCCGGTCATGGTTAACGGAATGAGAACGATCTACCCCCGTGGATTGAATAAAGGGTTCGATTCGAAGTTCCGTGACGGCTACCGATTACGACATAAAGGCTCCCGAGTTCGATAAAAAGGTTTCCGATTTCGACAACGACCGAAACGTTGTATATATAACAATAAAGATGAGGACAACAATCCGAAAAATCAAAATAATACAAAATATCATGCGCCATCCCAAAAATTCACAGAAATAGGGAAAAGGAATACGATGCAAAAAATATGATATCGAAAATAGGCACTATACAAAAGAGAGGCATTGCAAAAATGGCACAATACAAAAAAGACACAATACAAAAAGAATACAATACAAAAAAGACACAATACAAAATAACCGAATAGAAAAAAGGAAATGTAAAAACAGCACAGTGTAAAAAAAGACACGACAGTAAAAAGACACAATGCAAAAAAGACAATAGAAAAATGGCACTATGCAAACACATAGACACAACAGAAAAGACTCAACAAAAAACAATTCACTACAAAAAATATGCAATACAATAAAAGACACCACAGGAAAAAGACACAATACAAAAAGGCGCATTAAAAAAGAAACGACAACAAAAATAGCACAATGCAAAAAAAGACACTACAAAAATGGCACACTACAAGAAATATACATGTAAAAAATACAATGCAACAAAGGCACATTAAAAAAGACACAGCAGAAAAATGACACAATGCAAAAAAAAAACACAACAGAAAAATGACACAATGCAAAAAGACACGATAGAAAAGAAACAACAAAAATAACAAAATTCAAAAAAAAGTCACAACAGAAAAAGCATAATGCAAAAAAGGCACAATAAAAAGACACAACAGAAAAATGACACAATGCAAAAAGACACGATAAAAAAAAGAAACAACAAAAATAACAAAATTCAAAAAAGTCACAACAGAAAAGACACAATGCAGAAAAAACACAATAAAAAGACACAACAGAAAAATGGCACAGTGCAAAAAAGCCACAACAATAAAAAGATTCAAAGCAAAAAAAAAAGACACAATTCAAAAATAGACTGAGTTGTAGTAGCTGTTAGAATCCAATATAAACAGCATATAAGGGTGAAGTTCTAATTTTGGAGCTCTGGGGAGCATGGAGTATGGAAACCGGTCAAAATGAATATTCTTAAGTCACTGCCCCTAATGAATTTTTAATTAAAAATTAATTTTCTTCTAAACTAAAGATACTAGGATTTTACTATTTTTCGTGGAACATTATACAATGATAAATTATTGATTTTCAGTCGACCGATTAGAATCTTTCTTTCTCTAACTCACTCTTAACATTAACGCTCTTAACATCACCATTAGTCCCAAGTCTATTCTGACCCTTGAATTATAGTACCTGTTAGGGTCCCATCTAAGGGTTTAAAAAAAGTAGTTTCAAAAAATAGATTTTTTAAAAAAACGAGTTTGAAAATAAAAAATTGAATACCCATCAAGAATGAATAAAACAAAACGTCATCAGCATAAAATTACCCGACAAGGGTTGACATGCCGTAAAATTCAACCAACCAGCCAAACAAGAACACGCACCTCTCTCTTCATTGGTATAGGCATTTGAGAATTTGTCTATCCTGATCTGGAGTGGTAGTACCTGTTAGGGTCCCATCTATTGGTTGAATAGAAAAGAATGAGCTTTAAAAATTGCGTTAAAAAAATTAAATACTAATCAAGAATGAATAAAACAAAAACGTCTTAGGCATAAAATAACCCAAGGGTTTACATGCCGTAAAATCCTACCAACCAAGAATACGCACCTTCATGTTCATTGGTATTGACATTTGAGGATTTGTCCACCCGGAGTGGTAGTACCTGTTAGGGCCCATCTATGGGTTAAATAGGAAAAAATGAGCCTAAAATTGAGTTTTTAAAAATCGTATACCAATCAACAATTAATAAAACAAAAACGTCTTCGGCATAAAATTTCCCAACAAGGGTTGACATGCCGTAAAATCCAACCAACTAACCAAAAATACGCACCTCTCTCTTCCTTAGTATAGGTATTTGAGAATTTGTCCACACTGACCCGGAGTGGTAGTACCTTTTAGGGTCCTATCTCTGGGTTAAAGAGGAAAAAATTAACTTAAAAATTGAGTTTTTTTAAAAATTGAGTACCCATCAAGACTGGATAAAACAAAGACGTCTTCCGCATAAAATTACCCAAGAAGGTTTGACATGCCGTAAAATCCAACCAACCAACCAAAATACGCACCTCTCTCTTCCTTAGTATAGGTATTTGAGAATTTGTCCACACTGACCCGGAGTGGTAGTATCTATTAGGTTCCCATCACTGGGGTAAATAAAAAAAAATGAGATTAAAAATTGAGTTTATAAAAAATTGCGTACACATAAAGAATGAATTAAATTATGTCTTCGGCATAAAATTACCCAACAAGGTTTGACATGCCGTAAAATAAAACCAACCATCCAAGAACACGCACCTTCCTGTTCATTGGTACTGGCTTTTGAGAATTTGTCCACACTGACCCGGAGTGGTAGTACGTATTCGGGTCCCATCTATGGGTTAAATA
>CM042178.1:43483247-43490747 GCA_023376005.1 Doryteuthis pealeii
GACCCGTGATGCTTAAGGATGAAGTCTTGGTGGATGAGCAGTCCATGACATGCAACACTCCACTTAGACCCTTACTTTGGCTAGACAGGCGGTCGGAGAGACCCCCTCTGATCAATCAGCTGGTCACGTCAAGCCCTAGCACCTATATGATTGCCCCAACCCTATTGCCCTTATGGCAAGCCGCAACCCCTTTTTATCATATGGGTGCTAGAAGGCGGTGGCTGAGGGTCTACATGTCCTGGGAATGACGTTAAACTCTATCTGATGGTGAGGTTCCAGTTTTGGAGGTTTGGGGAATGTGAAGCACCCCTTCATTACCATTGCTCCCTGATCCACTGTGATCCGGAGTGGTAGTACCTGTTAGGGTCCCATCTATGGGTTTAATAGAAAAATGTATTTATAAAAAAATTGTATTATCCATTAAGAATTGATTTATTTCAAAACTTTATTGGCATTAAATGACCCACTGAGGTTGATATGCCGTAAAACAAACCAAACCAAACCAAACCAATCAAACTTATTAATGTTAATAGATTTGTATAAAACTACTTCAGTATTTAAAGCATTTTTGCTTCATAATATTTCAGCAAAAAACACTTTAACAGCTCAAGATGCCAGTTTCTTCCGCTCTTTTGTTGTTAACAACAAAGAGAACTCGCCGTGTTACATTTGTGAAAAAGTAATCGAAATCAATAAATAGAAAAATGGATAGAAAACAATCTTTAAGAAATAAACAACATTATTAACACTTTGCCCGCCATTGCTAATGCAATACTTATTCCCAGCCGGTGCCATGTTCAAACTCTTATAACTTCATGACCAACACGAGTGATGTGTGCTGTGTGTTGTGTAGTGTCGTGTGTGTGTAATGTGTGTGTGTGTGTGGTAAGATAAATCAAGAAACGGAGCGCAAGAAATGATGTTGTGTTTTAAAAGTGAAATAATATATATATATATATATATTTAATATTTAAATGGACCCCTCTCTCGATTTTCTAGCATGAGTGTTCATCCAATGAACAACCAACACAGTGATTTGTTTATAGTGGTGAAGGCTTGTGTTGGACTATTCCGCACTTTTTGGCACAGTCGATAGGAAAGAGTTGGTGCACAAGAAATGCCACAAACCCAATCAACGACTGACCTCAGGGTTTTGAATTTAAGAATTTATATGGAGAAGGGATATATATATATATATATATATATATATATATATATATATATATATAGTAAAATGGTATAGTCAGATAGTCTACTTGAGTATCACCTTGAACAGATTATCAGGGTTATCTGCGATCAAATTAATTTAATTATTTAATTAAGAACAAAAGCGGTGGTAAACAAAACGCTTTATAACGGTCACTCAGAGAATAGGAACGTTGCTGTCTGATTTTGAATCGTTTACTTCCGCTTTTTGTTCTCAATCATTAATTTAATTGATTCATCGTGGATACCTGATATCCGTTCAGGGTGAAACTCGAGTAGGCCATCTGACAATACCATTTTACTAAATCTGCTTTACAAACGTATTGAGGACTCTTTATATTCTTTATACAACGAGTTATTTGCACAATGTAATTATTTGATATTTGATATTCTCCGTTAAGTCACACACTTTCATATATATATATATATATATATATAATATATATATATATATATATATATAACATATATATATATACTATATAATATGTGAGGGGGTAGTGTAAGAAATAACAAATTAGGAAAAATTCAAGAAGCTTCATCAGAATTAATCGTGATGAAGCTTCTAAAACCAACATAGGCCAAATATTATTAAAATGTAATTATCTGTGTCGTTATTCACTTATTCAATATTTTCCTCGCATACAAACACACAACACACACACAACACTTATATATATATATATATATATATATATATATATATATAATAATATTCAATAATCTGAGCATAGTAAGACATAAGACTAGAGGTTTGGCTGCACTCAGTGAGGATCATACTCATTAACAATTATCTTCCATTGAGAACTCTCCAATGTTGCTATAAACGGCCATTATCATGTTATTCATCAACAAGATGGCGTTGTCTGATGACGTCATTCTCATTAGGACTCGTGAATCTCGCGAGGACTCTTCACTTGGTGAGAAGCCAACTGCTTCCATTTTTAATTCGTGCAAATAGTTGAAGATATGATTGCTTCCCGCGCTCTGGGTACTGGGAGTGGGGAGGGGGATTTTTTCTTGTTTCTTTCTTTTTCCGTTGTTGAATTTCTATGGTAGGTGGTTCCATATTTTAAATAACGCGCGAAAGCGTCACTGCGCGCTTTCGATATTTTCACCGGTGTAGGCTTTTCTCTTTTTGAGATCTCAGCTCAACGGGTGGAAAAGATGTTTAGGATGTGATTAAAATTATTTTCAATGGACAAATATTAACTGTCACATTTTGGCATTTGCTTAAGAGCAAATATAAAGTTGAAATGTCGATAGAAAGAGTGATTTTTATTTGTTTATATAAAGTATCGCCCAGAGATAATAAAAAAAAACAATTATGAATAAATCGTGTGAATACGAAAAATATGGATGTGTCGAAAATAATATTTTTTGAATACGATTTTTTTTTTGAATACACACTGTTTATTTTCAAAAATTAAAATATTTTTGTATACTCAAATTTTATGTTTCTCTGTTATATTACTTATTTTATTTTATATTAAAAATAATACTAAATAGCATACTATGTATACAAGGACAAACTGTTGGTCAAAACACGTGTCGGCATTTCAATAAACATTTTCATCCATACAACATTTTCTTTCCATATGGCTTTTCAGCATATTGTCGGATTCACTTCCATTTTTCTCACTTACACACACACACGCGCGCGCGCACACACATACACACACACACACACACACCAACACACACACACACATATATATAATATATATAATATATATATATATATATATATATAGTTTTAAAAATATCAGATTCAACAATTTTTTCTTAGTTTTTTTGTTGTGTATATCACTAACAATTTGGATTCTTTGAAAATAAAAACAGCATTGACGAAACATATTTTGGATTATTATATATATATATATATATATATATTATATATATAATATATTATCGNACTCCCCAATGGAGCCACTTTGGCCGTGGGTGGTGACCCGTGATGCTTAAGGATGAAGTCTTTGGTGGATGAGCAGTCCATGACATGCAACACTCCACTTAGACCTTACTTGGCTAGACGGGCGGTCGGAGAGACCCCCTCTGATCAATCAACTGGTCACATCAAGCCCTAGCACCTATATGATTGCCCCAACCCTATTACCCTTATGGCAAGCCCCAACCCCTTTTTATCATATGGGTGCTAGAAGGCTGTGGCTGAGGGTCTACATGTCCTGGGAATGACGTTAAACTCTATCTGATGGTGATGTTCCAGTTCTGGAGGTTTGGGAGATGTGGAACACCCCTTCATCACCATTGCTCCCTGATCCACAGTGATACGGAGTGGTAGTACCTGTTAGGGTCCCACCTATGGGTTTAATAGAAAAATGTATTTATAAAAAAAATTGTGTATCCATTAAGAATGTTTTTATTTCAAAATTTTATCGGCATTAAATGACCCACTGAGGTTGATATGCCGTAAAACAAACCAAATCAATCAAACTTATTAATGGTAATAGATTTGTATAAAACTATTTCAGTATTTAAAGCATTTTTGCTTCATAATATTTCAGCTAAAAACACTTTAACAGCTCAAGATGCCAGTTTCTTCCGCTCTTTTGTTGTTGACAACAAAGAGAACTCGCCGTGTTACATTTGTGAAAAAGTAATCGAAATCAATAAATAGAAAAATGGATAGAAAACAATCTTTAAGAAATAAACAACATTATTAACACTTTGCCCGCGATTGCTAATGCAATACTTATTCCCAGCCGGTGCCATGTTCAAACTCTTATGACTTCATTACCAAACGAATGTGTGTGTGTGTGTGTGTGTGTGTGTGTGTGTGTGTTGCATTTTTTTGTAACAATGCCAACAAAGTTACCTCCCTTTATTCGTCAAAAATAGAAAAATGTTTATTTTGAAAAAAAATTTTTATTTTTTATTTTTAAATTAATTCCGTTTGTTAAAGGATGTATATGTTTTCAAAAAAACATTTTTATATATGGTAGAGTCCAGAATGTGACATTAAGAAAAGATCTTCAATAAACACCATGGGATCTAATTTAACAGCCTTGCAAGAAACCTGGGTAGCTGTTTATAATAAACATTGATCTATAAAAACTCAGCAAATTAAATAAATATTATCTCACACAATTTGTGATTGAGCACTGTATTTTCTTTGTTTCATCACAAAAAAAATTTGTTTTTATATATACCTATATATATATATATATATATATATATATATATATATATATATATAATTTTAAATGGACCCTCTCGTCGATTTTCTATGCATGAGTGTTCATCCAATGAACAACCAACACAGTGATTTGTTTATAGTGGTGAAGGCTTGAGTTGGACTATTCCGCACTTTTTGGCACAGTCGATAGGAAAGAGTTGGTGCACAAGAAATGCCACAAACCCAATCAACGACTGACCTCAGGGTTTTATAATTCAGAATTTATAGGAGTAGGGATATATATATATATATATATATATATATATATATATATAGTAAAATGGTATAGTCAGATAGTCTACTTGAGTATCACCTTGAACAGATTATCAGGGTTATCTGCGATCAATTAATTTAATTATTTAATTAAGAACAAAAGCGGTGGTAAACAAAACGCTTTATTACGGTCCCACAGAGAATAGGAACGTTGCTGGCTGATTTTGAATCGTTTACTTCCGCTTTTGTTCTCAATCAATTAATTTATCCGTTCAGGGTGAAACTCGAGTAGGCTATCTGACAATACCATTTTACTAAATCTGCTCTACAAACGTATTGAGGACTCTTATATTCTTTATACCCACGACTTATTCGACTAATGTACTAATTCGATATTTGATATTCTCCGTTAAGTCACCCACTTTTCATATATATATATATATATATATATATATATATATATATATGAAGAAAATAACATATTAGGAAAAATCCAAGAAGCTTCATCAGAATTAATCGTGATAAAGCTTCTAAAACCAACAGAGGCAAAATATTTATCAAATGTAATTATCTGTGTTCGTTATTCACTTATTCAATATTTTCCTCGCGCGCACACACACACACACACACGCACGCACACACTTATATATATATATATATATATATATATATATATATATATATATATAATCTGAGCTTTGTAAGACATAAGACTAGAGGTTTGACTGCACTCAGTGAGGATCAAACTCATTAACAATTATCTTCCATTGAGAACTCTCCAATGTTGCTATAAACAGCCAATTTCATGTTATTCATCAACAAGATGGCGTTGTCTGATGACGTCATCCTCATTAGGACTCGTGAATCTCGCGAGGACTCTTCACTTGGTGAGAAGCCAACTGCTTCCATTTTTAATTCGTGCAAATAGTTGAAGATATGATTGCTTCCCGCTCTCTGGGTACTGGGAGTGGGGAGGGGGATTTTTTCTGTTTCTTTTCTTTTCCGTTGTTGAATTTCTATGGTAGGTGGTTCCATATTTAAATAACGCGCGAAAGCGTCACTGCGCGCTTTCGATATTTTCACCGTGTAGGCTTTTCTCTTTTTGAGATCTCAGCTCAACGGGTGGAAAAGATGTTTAGGATGTGATTAAAATTATATTCAATGGACAAATATTAACTGTCACATTTTGGCATTTGCTTTAAGAGCAAATATAAAGTTGAAATGTCGATAGAAAGAGTGATTTTTATTTGTTTATATAAAGTATCGTCCCAGAGATAATACAAATAATAAATATAATGGAATAAAATAGTGTGAATACTGCAAATTTGGATGTGTTCGAAAAAAGAATCTTTTTTAAATACACTTTTTTTTTCGAATACACACCGTTTTATTTTCAAAAATTAAAATATTTTTGTATACTCAAATTTTATGTTTCTCTGTTATTATTATCTTTTTTATTTTATATTTAAAATAATAGTAAATAGCATACTATGTATACAAGGACAAACTCTTGGTCAAAACACGTGTCGGCATTTCAATAAATACATTTTTATCCATACAACATTTTCTTTCCATTTGGCTTTCAGCATAATTGTCGGATTCAGTTCCATTTTTCTCACTTACACACACACACGCACGCACGCACACACACACACACACACACACACACACACACACACATATATATATATATATATATATATATATATATATATATATATATAAGTTTTAAAAAATATCAGATTCTACAATTTTTCTTAGTTTTTTGTTGTGTATATTCACTAACAATTTGGATTCTTTGAAAATAAAAACAGCATTGACGAAACATATTTTGGAAATTCATATATATATATATATATATATATATATAATAATGAAAAAGTCCTCAAGTGGTATGAATTTTTTTTTATATATTGTTAAACAATGATAAATAATAGAATTAAGAAAGATTTTTTTTTAAATCACAACATTTTTCAGGGCATTTTCCTAATGAAAAATATATTGTTTCACTCCTGGGTTTGACAAAACTCTGAAATATATATATATATATATATATATATATATATATATATATATATATATATATATATATATATATGGGGTAGTGTGTGTGTGTGTGTGTGTGTGTGTGTGTGTGTGTGTGTGTGTGTAAAGAGACAGACAGCGGGTAAAGGGTGACAGAAACTCAATTTTATCCTGAAGATCCTTTTTAGGTAGACAGCATCTGATTCAATTTAGTGTATATATATATATATATATATATATATATATATATATATATTATATATATATATATATATATATATATATTAGAATGACTTCGGCACGGTTCGGTGTTAGCTACTGTAATGAGTTAATTGACGTTCCGAACCCCCTTAGTTATGACCTTTTATTGAAAAAGAAAGATAGATAAAGAGAAAGAAATCTATAATAAGATACAGAAAACCAAAGGAAGAAAGAAAGAAAGAGAAAAAGAAAGAGAAAGAAAAAAGAAAGAAAAAAAGAAAGAAAGAAGAAAAATGAATGAATGAAAGAAGAATAAGAAAGAAAGAAAAGAAAGAAAAGAAAGAAGAAAGACAGAAAGAATGAAAAAGAAGAAGCCTAATAAGAAAGAAAGAAAGAAAGAAAGAAAGAAAGAAAGAAAGAAAGAAAGAAAGAAAAAGACAGAAAGACAGAAAGAATGAAAAAGAACAAGCCTAATAAGAAAGAAAGAAAGAAAAGAAAGACTGACAGACAGAAAAAAAAGAAAGAAAGAAAAGAAAATTTCAAAAAGAGAGAATAGAAAAATGAAGAAAGAAAAAAAAAGAAGATAGTATAAAGAAAGAAAAAAAAGAAAACTGGATGAGGGACGATTAGAAGCAAAAAGAAAGAAACAAACAAAAGAA
>CM042178.1:43498247-43503247 GCA_023376005.1 Doryteuthis pealeii
TATATATATATATATATGTGTGTGTGTGTGTGTGTGTGTGTGTGCGTGTGTGTGTGTCTCTCTCTCTCTCTCTCTCTCTCTCTCTCTCTCTCTCTCTCTCTTCTCTCTCTCTCTGTGAATGTGTGTGTGTAGAAAATTTTTAATGAAAACAAACACAAGATGTCATGAATATATATATATTTATATGTCATATATATATATATATATATATATATATATATATATATATATATATATATATATATATCAAGGAAATGGTTTGTTTGTTTTTGGAGATTTTTAGCCGTCTAATTTGACAATAACGGCCATTTTTAATTTCCGTGAGAAACGCCCTCCCTCACACACCTAATTTGTTTCGTTCTCTTCTTTTGGTGATTTTGATAGTACTTGACCATCCTGTTCACTACCCCCCCCCCTTTGAATCGTATCCGGATCGACAAACCCGTCCTCCCGTCTCCAGTGACACCGATAGTCGATAGTCTATTAACGTTTGCCTACACCCACCTCAAACCCGCACCTGTTGACTCCATTCTTAAACTTCCCCACCCTGGAGCCTCGATTATTTGTCTGTCGTTAAAATAGTCGCTCCGAATCGCCTGCCTTTTGGTATTGGTTGGTGGTGGGGGGGAAGCAGGGTTCATCTGACGCCTTCATCTATTGATCCAATGTGCTCAATTTATATGTATCTCTTATATATATATATATATATATATAAGGACCGTAAGGACGTATATACACACACACAAACACACACACACACACACATATGTATATATATATATATATGTTAGAGCTTTCGGCTAGAAATTGCAAGGTTCCTAGTCCGATATCGGCCCTTGCCAACTCAGCGTATGAGTAGCACAGGGGTCTGTGCGGTAAAGTAAGGAGTTGATGGTAGGTGTGGCGCTCCACCTCAGAACCAAAAACAATCTCCTTGGTCTAGCGCTTGTGAAAAGGGGATAGACTCCCTCGCTGATTGGTTGATACCGACTGTAAGCTACCCCGACAACTTTACTATATATATATATATATATATATATATATATAATATATCACAGATATATATACTATACTTTACTATAAATATATATATATATATATATATATATATATATATATATATATATATCACGACTTTACTATATATATATCACAGATATTGAGCAGTCTATATCTATAAATGTAGTTAACTATATATAATATATATATATATATATATATTATATATATATATATTCTATAGATAATATGGGGGCTATATTTGTAATTAGACAGTGGTCAATATTATTGATAGACCATTTATATTTAAAGGTTTTTATGTTTCGTCTGAAGATCACGCGAATCTGTCAGTGACCAGGTGTTGAATCCATGTCCACGTTACCTTAGCTTAAACATATATATATATATATATATATGTGTGTGTGTGTGTGTGTGTTAAAAATAAGGAAAATAGAGAAAAACAGAAAGAAAGAAAGAAATTAAGAAAGAGATAAGTAAATATCGATTGAATTTCTATTGATTCTGTGCAATGAGTCATTCTCAAAAGGTTATGTCGATTTGTGAAGAGCCACCCGGAGCTGAAAGGCTTCGGGCTATTCCAGGGCCAATAGTTTACAAGTGGATCAGGCTTTATCTCCTCTCTCTCTCTCTCTCTCTCTCTCTCTCTCTCTCTCTCTCTCTCTCTCTCTCTCTCTCTCTCTCTCTCTCACACACACACACACACACACACACACACACACATATATATATATATATGTTATTAACATAAAGGTACACGGTATCAACCTACTCGAGTTTCACCATTAGGATCTTCAGGGTTAAATCTACTGGATTAATCAAGATATTGATTAATGGCAGTCGATTACACGTGTGTGTTTTTTTTAATTTGCTCTACTAACGTATTGAGCACTTTATATTTGTTATATCGCTGTCTTATCATTGTGAAACTTGAATCAACTAACCACTGTGACCAGTCACTTTTTTTCCACAAATACCATATATATATATATATATATATATGATAAGATGACTTACCGGGGAATAGAAACGGCTAAATTTTTTTTGTACGAGGCTTTAATTGTATCACTTCTGCGGTTGTCCTTAATTAATCAAATTCTTGATTAACTCATTACGATTAACCCTGATGATCCATTTTTGGTGAAACTTAAGTAGAAATCAAATTTGGTTAAACATAATAGTATCCTTATTGTTATCAAGTTTTTTCTTTCATTGAATGTTTTGTTTCTTTAAAGTTTCCTTTCATCTTGAAAGGTGTTAATGAGTTGTTCAAAAGAGTTATTATTGGTAGTCCAAGTACTTTCAGTTCTTTTCTGAACTATTATCAAGGCCTTGTATATTTACCTAGGATATCATTACCTAACCTGTTTAATATTCAACTAAAATGTTGTTTTTGTTTTTGTTGCTAAGGCGACGCTAAATAACTACCAGTTTGTTTCTTATATATATATATATATATATATATATATATATATATATATATATATATGTAGTATATTAAGAAAATTGAAAAAACACAGGTTTAAATAAGTTGAGTGGTAAGTTTAAACCTGTGTTTTTTTCATTTTTCTTAATATACTACATACCGTCGGATTCACTTCCATCTCTTCATATATATATATATATATATATATATATATATATATATATATATGATGGACTCTCCCGTCGATTTTGACGTATGAGTGTTCATACAATGAACATCCACACAGTGATTTGTTTATAGTGGTGAAGGGTTGTGTTGGACCATCCATCAAGGGTTGCCACAAATCCAATCAACGACCGACCTCAAGAATTTTGAATTCAGAGTTACCCCTCTCCTAGACTGGTTACCTACCCAAGGCTGAAGAGCCCAGTCTGCCCTACTATTTAACCGATAGCTGGAGGGAGAATATATGGATGCATACCTTTCCCAAGGGTATTAGCGCTATGTGAAATGTCCATTTTCAACGACTCTAACCACTAGCACACGCACCTCCACACACATATATATATATATATATATATATATATATATATATAATATATTATTGTTTTTATTTTTGAAGGCAATTACAATGTGTATATCGTATAAAATTCGATAATTATTGAAAATAATCATGACAAGTAAACTCAGTAAATAACGAGAGTGACGTGGAACACCGTTCAGCTGTTTCAACTTTAAAGTTGAAACAGCTGTACGGTGTTCTAAGCTGTACGGTGTTCCACTTCGCGATCGTTATTTGCCGAGTTTACTTGTCATGATTATTTTCAATAATTATCAAATTTTATACGATATACGCATTGTAATTGCCTTCAAAAAAATATAAACAGTAATATACTTAACAATGCTCCAAAAAGCAAATTTTCAAATTATATATATATATATATATATATATATATATATATATATAATAACAATAGCATAATCTTTACAGATCATTGCCGTCCCTCACAATCCTATAACTTCACTACCAGAACCCTTCCTTGCATGAGCCCTCAAATGACTCATCAAACCTGATGCAGATCCACGAAGTTTGATGCAAATATGACATTGAAAGGACTTCCTTCCCGATGAATAAGATGATTCAGATGAATCAGATCATTAAATTTGATGATTATACACCACCCTATGTCTCTTAAGACCAGAAGCCGACTTACAGACCTTGCCACAGATAGCACAAGACACATTGTTTGTTCCTGGAATTTGCATGGATTGACCCTGGTGATATTTCCTATGATTGACATATCCAGCCTTAGAAAGCAAAATTCGACCACATGTCTGACATTTCCAACCCTCCATGTTCTCTCCAGTATGACAGGTGTAACCCTTTCGAAGTTGACGCTTTAGGTTTTCATGCACGATTCTTTCACTGTCAAAACTGGTACAACCATCATCCAGATGAACTCTCCAGTCAGTTCTCTCCAAAGCCAGCTTTTCCCAGTAGTCAGGATTTATTTTTATTTTTCCAAGTTTGTATTTTAAGCAATCTTCCTAGGCTTGCTGTGGCCTTTTGCCATCACGCAGCTGACCGTATATATATATATATATATATATATATATATATATATATATATATATATGGGCAGCATTTTCCTTAATGTATACAGTATTTTAAAAAACGGCTCCTGTCTGACGGGTTTCTTTTCGACCCTTTCAAGTTTTTGGGGCAATTTCTAAATATCAGGGTGGAATCTGTTGATTAGTACACACAAATTTTCATTCCGAGTACTTTCGGCACTTTGAAGTGCCATCTTCAGGGGTGGATAATGAGTACGTTCCTGATTTTATTTAAACATGGAATGTGGTTAAACGATCAAGTAGTATTGGGTGTAAGTAAGAGGGGGAACTCATAGAAATCCAACCAACCAACAACAACAAAGGCATGTACAACAAAAAAGCATCAGCCATTAATTTTTTCAAGAGTTGTTTTTTTTTACCGTCATCACCACCCACAGTTCTGCGGGGGTGCCTTAACAAAGAAGATTTGTTAATTGAAATCTCATTTTGTGACAATTCGTATTTAGTGTTTGTAGTTTGCGGTATTTTGGCATCCCACGCGGTTTTTGGAGTTACAGTTAATTTATTTATTTCTTTACTTTAATCAAATTACACCGTCATTTTAGAATTAGATAAAATTCAATTATCTTGGGGCACCGTCGATTTTAGCGTTCGAAGAAAATTTCGCATTACCTCCCTTTGATAACATACAGAGGTCTCCCTAGAATATTAGGTTTGGTTTGGTTTGGTTTGGCTTATCAACCTCAGTGGGTCATTTAATGCCAGCAAAGTTTTGAAATAATTTCATTTTTAATGGATACTCTGTTTTTATAAACATTTTTTTCTATTTAACCTATAGATAGGACCCTAACAGGTACTACCACTCCGGGTCAGAGTGGACCAGGGAGCAATGGTGATAAAGGGGTGCTCTACATTCCCCACGCCTCCGGAAGTGGAACCTCACCATCAGATTGAGTTTAACGTCATACCTTGGACATGAAGA
>CM042178.1:43505747-43515747 GCA_023376005.1 Doryteuthis pealeii
TACAGTCAAAAGTGGGATTCGTTTGTTTTAGTTTTAGTTTTCTTTCTTTATTTATTTTTTCTTGTGTTCCGTTGAGTTCCCCCCAAAACCATTTTTAAAAGAAACTATATTTACAGCGGCCACAATATGAATGCACGTGTAAAAACTTTTTTTTTTATTCAGATTAGCATTGAGGCTCAATTGGTTGTTGCCTTGTGGCAGACTAGTTAGAAGTAATAAATGTGTGAATGTTTGCATACAAGATTCGATGGGATTTCGGAGCGCAATATCGCATCTCAAGTGATATGAAGATCCACAGCAGTTATCGACTATTGAGTATCTATTATTAAACTTATATCGCTACCGGGTCGTCGACTGAAGTTCTATTGAGACATATCAAATGAGAAATGCTGTACCGAACAGATAATATCTCATAGATATATATCTTGGTGGGGGGGGGATATGGAAGTAAATACGAAAGTTTGTAGAAAACAGAAAAAAAAACAAAGTATTCCCGAAAAGATAAATTTATTATAGACTAGAAGCGGCTACCCGGCGTCACCTGGGTAGAGGTTTTTTTAAAGTTAGTCCTGCAGATCCATTATTACTGAATCGCGAGTTGAATCCTCATGGGATGCCCCATTTAAATCCCTATGTAAAAAAAAAAATAGACCTTGCATTGATCCAGCTACTCTAAAAAGAAATGTTAATGTCTACTATCTAAAATATTAAATGAAAAAAAATCCATGCTATTATCATTTAAATTTCATTTTTTAATTATCTTCACGAATATAAATCAAATCTCTATCATTTTTGCTCAAAAACCAAGCCCTGGTGATATTTAATGTGTATATATATTTACTTTGTCGTTGATTGTTTTATTTTCGAAGTTTCCCCCGAACATACATATACACATAACTGCCCTTTATATATGGATAGATAGTGAAACTTGCCTTCCATTGCACTATACCAAGGAAGTCTTTATTAAGATTATGTTCTGTTTCTTGAATTTCAAAATCCCTTCTAAATATAAACATTTTGTTTACATAATGTCACCTATCAACAGGCAACCCTGTCAGTGTATATCTACAATGCATGCCCATGAAGATGCACACCTATAGATTTATAGATTTATATCATTTCAAATCCCTTAGAGCTCAATGTATGTCTATATTATATATTTGTGCTAAAATAAGTTTTTGGTTGTAATTCGAAGCATGAAAGAAAGATGTAAAATAAAAAAAATAAAAACTGAGGGTTTTTTTCTGATATTTCGAAAGATGCTATCTTTCTCTTTCAATGGTTTTTGTTAGACTGGTTGGTTCTTGTAGTCTCTGGTGTTCTATAGGTCAGGGGGTGCTCATATCTCGACCTGTCTTTGATGTTCAGCTTTGTTCCCTACCCTTTGCTGATTCACTGGCTGGGTTGGAAGTGGCTAGGGTGGGATGGTATGTAGGTCTGTAGGTCTTTGGTTCCCTTGTGTGTGTAATGGAGGAGGGGGGTAAAATGAATGAAATAATATAATTCTGAGAGATTGTTGATTGGTTTGGTTTGTTTTTTTATTTGTTTAGTCACTACGCCACGGGGATTCCCCTTCTTGATGCAGAATCATTTGGGTTTTAAATCATTGTAAAAAAAATGATTTATATTTTTTTAATGGAGGCGCGTGGTGTAATGGTTAGAGTCGTAGGAAATGGACTCGTCGACCAGAGTTCAAATCCTGGACGAGGCTGTTTGCATTTCACATAAGCGCTAATACCCCTGGGAAAGGTATACATCCAAGTATTCTCCCTAAAGCTATGGGTAAATAGCAGGACAGACTGGACTCTTTAATCTTGGCAAGGTAACCAGTCTAAGAGAAGGAAAACTCTGAATTCAAACACCGCTTAAGACACTGACTTGTATCATATCCTGCTCGAGCAGAGGGGTTAGTATATATATATATAACACACACACACACACACACACACATATATTATATATATATATATATATATATATATATATTATATATATTCAAATAACGTATTGAACATTAACTAGTTGGAACCGCTGCTTCTCAGCGTAACTTGATAATCACAATGAATAGTATTACAGCAATACCCATAAATAAGAACACACCAGACAGATTTTAAATAAGAATAAAATATTTTTTTTAATTAATGATTTGAATTTCTTGTGGAATATTATACAAAGTAGTTGACTTGTTTGTTTTGTTTTGTGGCATATCAAACCTTTTTGGGTCATTTAAGGACCCAGTTTGCTTAGAGTACCTGCTCTTGCTTACGTGGTCACCCAATAAAGTATTGAACAGGATCATCGCTGCTTAACTTCGGTAATCTAGCGGGATGGTCGTTTCGTAGACATTTGGACCGATTATGATAAACTATATACAATGGCTACATTGTTTTATTTTCAAACTTTCCTTCGGACATACATACAGACAAACCGCCCTTTATATATGTATAGATGGATACATGTTTATGAGCCAGAATTTCGCCATGAATCCACGACAGCGGCGTTCTTCTCTGGGCTCCTATACATAAACGTGGAGTCGTGCGTCATGTAATGGTTATCTTCACAGGAAATGGATACAGTGGCCCAGTTCAAATCTTGAACATGGCTGCTGGCATTTCATTTTGCGCTAATGCCCATGGGGAAATGTTGGTATTTTCTGACCTCCCACCATGTCAGATGAACACAAAGTCCGATTATTGTGGGGAGCCACGCACAAACCGAAGCTCGTGTAGTGGCCAGTGTAAAAATTGTGTGTATCCCGTCGGCATTCCGTTTTTTAGGCATATCAGGCACCGGACAATAAACCTAGCCCTGTCCCTTTTACTCGAGGGCAGGGGTTGCCGGGGGGCGGTATGGCCTCTTTACCCTGGGTAAAGGTATGCATCCATCTATTCTGGTTTCGGGTTTTTATTTAATGGCATATAAACCTTCATTAGTTATTTAATGCCAAAGGCATCCTTGTAGAAGAACAGTATTGCTACTATTTAACTCATTTCCAAAGGCTATTAGTCTGTGAGAGAACGTAATTGTGGGACTGGAGTTCGAACTCGTTTACAACGACGTCTCAGTCCAGCAAATTAGCCAGTACGCCATAAAGACTCCTTCCTTATCGAAAGATTTTTGTTTTCGCCCCAAAGAACAGGTCTGTCTGTCTGTCTGTCTGTCTGTCTGTCTGTCTGTCTCTCTCTCTCTCTCTCTCTCTCTCTCTCTCTCTCTCTCTCTCTTTATTGATGTCTGTTAATCATCCCTCTGATAGATATGAAGATATGAACGAACGTACATCGATAGATAAATGAATAAATAAAGATAGATAGATAGATAGATAGATAGGAACTGACATACATATATACATACATACATATGAACAGATTGAGATAGATAGATAGATAGATATGAAAATACATTCATACATACAGACAGATAGATAGATATGAACATACATGCATATATACATACATATATATTAACGGACTGAGATAGATAGATAGATAGATAGATAGATAGATAGATAGATAGATACGAAGATAGATAGACAGATAGATAGAAACATACGAAGATAGATAGATAGATAGATAGATAGATAGATAGAAAGAGAGAGAGTTATATAGACAGAAAGAGAGAGACAGAGAGATACAGCGAGAGACAGAGAGGCAGAGATACAAAGGGGGGGGGGAGAAGAGCATCTAAGTAATTTGCAGATAGATAAATAAATAATAGATTCGAAAAAAAACTCAGAAAAAAGATATATACTAACAATCCAAATATATATATATATATATATAATATAGAGAGAGAGAGAGAGAGAGAGAGAGAGAGAGAGAGAGGGGGGGGGGAGAGAGAGATGGGGGCATTGTAATACTGTAATATACATATATACATACATTTGAACAGACTGGGATAGATAGCTTGACAGACAGACAGACAGACAGACAGATAGATAGATAGATAGATAGATAGATATACACATACCAATATATACAGATGTATAGACATAAACATACGAAGATAGATAGAGAAAGAGATAGATATACACATACCAATATAGACAGATAGACATAAACATACAAAGATAGATAGATAGATAGATAGATAGATAGATAGATAGATAGATAGATAGACATAAACATTCGAAGATAGATATAGTTAGATAGATAGATAGATAGATAGATAGATAGATAGATAAATAGATAGACAGACATAAACATACGAAGATAGATAGATAGATAGATAGATAGATAAAACAATCTGAATATATCTGTTTGGAATAATTGATTATGTCTATCAATCTTATATGAATCCCGTGATACAATATTCCATCGATTCATTTTCGTATTTCTCAATCCGTTCACGTTTTAATACGTACGTCAACCTGTTGATTATATTTCACTATTTTCTTTTCCTCTATTCGCCGCCAAAACTGAAGGGGGGCGGGGGCTTGTTTGTTTTTGGTTTTTGTTGTTTGTTTTTTGTTTGTTTTGTTGTTGTTGTTTTTTTTGGGGGGGTCTTTTTTGGTTTTATTTTCTCTCTGCATTCTTCGCAATAGCAATGCCTTCAGATACGAACGAGCAGGCAATTAGATTAGGAAAGCTGTAAAAATCTACGCCGGAAGATTAGTAGCATCTGCTCATTAATAATAATAATAATAATAATAATAATAATAATAATAATAATAATAATAATAATAAATTATCTGAAAGCAAAAATAGATAAGACACAACTAAAAACAGCAAATGTAGGGTGTGTGGAGAGAGAGAGATGAGATTATCAAATAAGCGAATTCAGCAAACTAGCACAATAAGAATACAAAACTGAACAAGACTGGGTTAGAAAGGTGATCTACTGATAATTGTGCAAGAAACTAAACTAAATTCAGTCTTGAACAAGTCGTGGAAACAGCACCCCACAAGGGAGCAGCTGTATGGTCACCTGCCCCCTATCTCACAGGTCATCCGAGTGAGACGGACTAGACATGAAGGACACTGCTGGAGAAGCCAGGATGAACTCATAAGCGATGTTCTCCTGTGGAAGCCAACACATGGACATGCTAGTGTGGGCCGCCCAGCAAGGACCTACATTGACCAGTTATGTGAAGATGCTGGCTGCAGCGAGGAAGAACTCCCAGGGGCGATGAATGATAGGGAAGGTTGGCGTGAGATTGTCATGGATATCCGTGCTGCCTGCACGACATGATGATAATGATGATGATCATCATAGGTGTTTTGTTCAACGGGCAAAAGTAGTAGTTTCCTTTATTCTTTATTATTCTGACTCATTCAGTTTCTTTCTTTCTTCCGACATTCAAAATTCTGATTCTCTCTCTCAAAAAAAAAAGATAGATATAGATCTATATTGTCATACAGTCTTGTTTTGCGGCTCATCAATGTGACTAGACAAGGCAGACTGTTTTAGGCAGGATCGAAACCTGGCCGATTTTTTCCCAACCAGACCTTACCACTGCGCCATATACACATCCATTTTTTAGAAATGGAATGTTACTGTTATAATCATACTAGGCCACCGGGAGTGCTCTATGCGTTTTAAGGAGAGCTATATATAGCCATACGCGCGTGGTCTAATGGTTAGAGTCGTGGGAAATGGACTCGTCGACCCGAGTTCAATTCCTGGACGAAGCTGTTTAGATTTCACATGGCGCTAATACCCTTGGGAAAGGTATGAATCCAATTCTCCCTCCAGCTATGGGTAAATAGCAGGGCAGACTGGGCTCTTGAACCATGGCTAGGTAACCAGTCTAGGAGAAGGAAAACTCTGAATTCAAACCTGTTGAACTCCGCTTAAGAAATTAACCTTGTGTCACATCCTGCTCGTGCGGAGGGGTTGGTAAATATCTATATATAGCCATACGCATACATCCCGTCTCTTCAGTCTGGCTATATTTTGCAGGTTGCGTCAAGCCGGGATTGAGACCCGACTGATTTTTCATTAGTAAAAACCTCTAACCACCGGGCTATCAGCTCTAATTGGAAATCTATTAATCCGTCATTTAACGTCGTCTACCCGGCATCTTCAACATTTATCTACCCTGCTGCCTCGAAGATACCAAACAATTCACATAGAAAAAAAAAACAGTTTTTAACAAAAGAAAACCACGAAAAACGCAGAAAATATCTCCATCTCCTTTTGTACCGCCCTCCCCAGAAGACCTGCATCTTCATCTTGAGTTGTGAAGTGATAGCAGATGGTTTTGTCTACTCTAATAAAAGACTTTGTATCTTTCTTTTTTTAACCTCCGAAGAAGAAGGAGGTGGTGATAGTGAGACTGAGAGGCAGTGACAAGAGTTACAAGAAGAAGGTAGATGTCTGACGGAGAGAAACCTCAAGTACCCTGTCTCGGTGGTACCTACCTGCCAGTTGAATGAACATCGTTTGTAAGAATGAGCGGCAAAACGATCTAGAGATCTGGTCGAACATCTGTCGTCTTTTCCCGCCACTCGAAGTAAAGAGGGTGTGCTCCGTTGGGCACATCGGTAACGATTAGCAAGTTTAGTTTTAAAATCTATAGTTTCCTATATTCGTTATATGTATGTATATGTTTCTATCTATATATATATATATATATATATATATATATACACACGCGCGCACACACACACACACACATATATATGTGTGTGTGTGTGTGTGTGTGTGTGTGTGTGTGTGTGTGTGTTGAAATGAAAAATAAAGGAAAGAAAATGTTGAATGGATTAAACAGGATTTATTCTATTTTATTTTACTGACCCGTGTTTCGGCCAGGATTTTATCCATGCATATATGTATTATTATTATCTATTATTATTTTAAATACAAAATAAAATAAAATAACAATAATAGAAAAACTACAATTTTTTTGTTTTAAATCAAATCGGTTGAAATACGGAGAATTTCTGAGATGTTCGAAAAAATTAAATAAAAGGAACAATTTTTTATTCTAAATGATGTTTGCATAGCACTCTCATAGAAGATTTGGCATCTTTGATTCAACCTCCGAAGAAGAATATGAATGATTATGATATTTCGGACTGTTGTCCTCATCTTTATTGAGTAAAAAACACAACGCTCAAGCCACTGAAACTTCGGTCTCTAATTTTAGGTCTTTTTATTCATTATTATAATAACCTTAAAATAAGTCATCTTCAGACGATTACCATGAATTCAAATGCAGTTTCATTACTGCTCACTAGAGGGCGCTTCAAGCAGCATAAATGCTACCAGACAAAATTGTGATTAGACTTTGAAAAACTAAATGTGCCATTGATTGAGTAGTAACGATTAAGCTCCAAAACTGCGTTTAAATTCATGGGTAAATTTAAATTCATTATCTGAAGATAACTTATTTTAAGATTATAAAAATAATAGATTTAAAAAACACCTAAAACACAGCCCGAGATTATAGCGACCTAGACGTTGTTTGGTTTGGTTTGGTTTGGTTTGTTTTACGGCATATCAACCTCAGTGGGTTTAATGCCGATAAAGTTTTGAAATAAATCAATTCTTAATGGATAATACATTTTTTTTATAAATGCATTTTTCTATTTAACCCGTGATGAAGGGGTGCTCCACATTCCCCAAACCTCCAAAACTGGAACCTCACCATCAGATAGAGTTTAACGTCATTCCCAGGACATGTAGACCCGCAGCCACCGCCTTCTAGCACCCATATGATAAAAAGGGGCTGGGGCTTGCCATAAGGGCAATAGGGTTGGGAAAATCATATAGATGCTAGGGCTTGAAGTGACCAGCCGATTGATCGGAGGGGGCCTCTCCGACCGCCCGTCTAGACCAAGATACTAAACGTTGTGTTTATACACAATAAAGATGAGGGCAACGGTCCGAAATATCATAATTATTCATATCAAGCCTCATCTCATAAATACACATACAAGTATATAAAGATTATTTTGTTCAAGCATTCGGACCATATGACCTTTAGGCACCACTTTTTGATCTCGATTAAGAAAGGACATGTTTTTCATTTACACCATCAATTGACGGTTGTTTTAACAGACGATTTTTAGATTTGTTTTTAAATTATAAAACTAACCCCTAACCCTAACTCCTAACCCTAACCCTAGCCCCTAACAAACAACCGGATATTGACGGATATTAAATCAAAAACATCTCCTTTCTTAATCGAGATCAAAAAGGGGTGCCTAAAGGTAATATGGTCCAAGCATTCATATGCTTTCAACTAAAATAAGTGGTAGAAATGCATTTTCAATGTATTTCTATAGAAAACATATTTTTTATTACAATGCATTCCTATAGTAAAAAAAAAAATTCCCAATACATTTCTATTGTAAATTAGTTTTCAATACATTTCGACAGGAAAATCATTTTCAATGTATCTTTATAGTCAGATCATTTTTTTTTTCTTCGGCATTAAATATCCTAACAAGATTTGACACGTCATAGAATCAACCAATCAAATGCCGCACAGCCTCGTCACTGCGTATCTACGGTGATCTTACAGAAGAGCGGCACTTTCAATATAAGTGGACTGTATAAATCATTATGAATATCAACTTGTTAGTACTTGTTAGATACCAAAACTTTTTTACGACACTTTCTTTTATCAAACTCTATACAAATATTAGGCGGTGCCCGTTTACATAAATATTTAAACATTAATTAATTCATAAACCTTTTATCTCTCGTTAATTGATACGCCCACGAAAAGCAATAAGCAAACGAAATAAGCAAAACACACACACACACACACACACACACACCACACAATATATATATATATATATATATATGTATATTTCTTTATATATATATATATATATATATATATATATATATAGAGAGAGAGAGAGAGAGAGAGAGAGAGAGAGAGAGAGAGTGAGAGAGAGAGAAGGATATGAAAATATTTTATATCATATTCATAGCTAATATTGAACAATATTTCGATTTATAAAAATCATCTTCAGAGCTTGTTTTTAATCTGGATTCATCGAGAGCGAAGCAGAAAATAATTTAAATTCAAAACGAAAAACATTGATGTTCCAAAAAGCGTGCAAGTCATGCGATCGTTTCGTCATTAGCACATCCGCTACGCGTTTCTAAGCCAACAACATAATTGTATATCTTTAGTGTAACAGTTTTTTGTGTTCAAATATTATATATTATGTATTTTATATCCCGTAACTAAAGTTTCATGCTTACTGCAATCATCAGACGGTCAAAGTGTTAAGTATCCAATTGACTGGTATGTAAAGGATAATTCTATTTGGGATTATCAATATTTCCTATACATCCACAATGTATGCACATGTTGATGCAAACTTATATATTTATACAAGGATTTTTTACAAATCCCTAAGAGAGCCCAATATATATTAAGTAAAAATTGATTATATGCAGATAATTGATACGTCAACGAAAAGCAACAAGCAAACGAAATAAGCAAACACACACACACACACACACATATATATATATATATATATATATATATATATATATATATATGTAAGGTAATCCAAATGACTGGTTGTAAGGGATGATTCTATTTGGGATCTAGGGATCTTCAAAATCTCACTGTATAACCATACTGTATGCTCTTTGTAGGTGCAAACGTATATTCATACAAGGATTTTTTATAAATCCCCAAAGAGTGCTCAATGTATAATAATCAATAAATTAGATTATATACAGAGCAATATTTAACTTTCAAAGAAAGAAAAACTTAACAAACTGTCATTATGTAATAACTTATTTCGACCAGAAACTCAAAAGGCTTTTTTTAAATTTCTATTATTTAAAAAAAAATTTTTTTTGTTAATTTTTTTTTTTTTTTTTAAGAGCCTTTTGAGTATATATATTCGAACACTTCAAAATTCGCTGTATTTTCACTTTTTTAACTTCAAATATCAAACATTTTAACCTGACGAAGGCCGTTTTTCTTTTTATGCTTAAATATTTTATAATTTTCTATTATTATTATTTTATTTTATATTTAAAATAATAATAAATAAAATACATGAGTACATTTTCAAAC
>CM042178.1:43520747-43522000 GCA_023376005.1 Doryteuthis pealeii
TTACCCAACTTCTTGCGTCACGAGCGGGATATGACACAAGGTTTATTTTTAAGTAAGACTACAAGTGTCGGCTTAAGCCACCCGAGTAGAGTTATTACAAGGTTCCCAGTTCGATACGACTCTCGTCAACTCAGCGTATGAATAGAACAACCCACTTTTTAAGCATTAAATACCCCAACAAGGGTGACATGCGTGAAATCCAACCAACAACATAATTGCAGTGGAGACTTTGTAAAACCGTAGGCGGTCACCAATCTCGTTATGGAAGTTTTTTTCTTTGCAAAAATGCCCTTGGAGATAGCATTTTAATCTATGGCCCTGTTTAACTTATGGACAAAATGCAGGCCAGATTTAGTCTGATTTGCAAACCAGTTCACTAGGAGAACGATTAAAATTCAAAACCAAATAGGATGTGGCTTGTGCATCACACGACTTATTGACGTCTGGGCAGATTGACTGATTATCAATACTATTCATTAAGCGGCACAGTACAGACTAGTATGCAAATTTTTGTCCTAGACTCCGTGGTCAATAGATTTGTAACTTAAAAAATTAAAGACACATGGAAAAAGCAGAATTTATGAACATTTTTAGTAGATTCCTATGACATCCATGGAAAGACACCACACGCAAAGAATCACACACACCCACACACACACACACACACACACTCTCTCTCTCTTTCTCTTTCTCTCCTCTCTCTCTTTCTTCTCTCTCCACCACACAACACATACATACATACATGCATACATTACATACATACATATAACAAAACAAGACAGACAGACACTAACCGGCTTTCTTTTTCATAAGACCAGTGAAAATCACTCCTCTTACTCTTATTGTCTTTATGAAAGAGAAAGAAAAAAAATCTCTATTCTAGTTTGTGTTTTTCTCAGTCATTATGTAGTAGGCTATCTGATGACACTAGGGCTCATACTGAGTTCTGACCAAAAAAATAAAAATATTGAAGCCAAATGACGAATTTTTATTAATTTTCTTTCATATTGAAAGTTATAAATATTGCTCCGTATATAATTAATTTATTAGTAATTATTACATTGACCCTGGGATGTAAAATCCTAGTATAAATCTATAAGTTTGCACAACCAGGGCACAAATAGACAGAAATATTGAGGATACCAAAGTGATTACCCCTTACACACTAGTCAGAAACACCATGTATATATGATATAATATATATAATTTTATATATACTCTCACAACTGGCTATTTATAAATAACAATAAATA
>CM042178.1:43522100-43532100 GCA_023376005.1 Doryteuthis pealeii
TGAAGGAGATCAGAAATGTTAATGCTACTATCTAAAATTTATATGAAAAAAAAAATCCATGCTGTTTCATTAATTTTATTTTCTAATTATCTTCACGATATGAATTAAACTGCTTTTATTTGCTCAAAACCAAGCCCTGGTGATATTTAATTTGTATATAATATTTAATTGTGCTCGTTAATGTTTCGAAGTTTATACACACAATGCTTAATATGGATAGATAGTGAAACTGCCTTCCATTTGCACTATACCACGGAACTCTTTATCAAGATTCTGTTCTTTTTCTTGAATTTCGAAAATCCCCTTCTAATAAACATCTTTGTTTACATACTGTCACCGTATAACAGGCAACCCTATATCAGTGGGTAGAATAAGAACGGTAAGTAGGAGATCTAATTGGGATCAATCGATATCTTCTGTGTATTACTCTACAAGTGCATGCCCATAATGATGGCCACCAGTATACATTTATAATTTGTATTAATTTCAAATCCCCTTAGAGCTCATGGGAGAGAAATGTATGTCTATATTATATATTTGTCGGAAAATTTATATATGGTTGTAATTCGAAACATAGAAATATGAAAAATAAATAAATAAGTTTTTTCTGATATATCGAAAGATTCTATCTTTCTTTTTCAATGGTTTTTGTTAGACTGGTTAGTTCTTGTAGTCTCTGGTGATCTGTAGGTCAGGGGGTGCTCATATCTCGACCTGTCTTTGATGTTCAGCTTTGTTCCCTGCCCTCTGCTGATACACTGGCTGGGTTGGAAGTGGCTTGGGTGGGAGGGGTGTAGGTCTGTAGGTCTTTGGTTCCCTTGTGAGTGTGATGGGGGAGAGGGGTTAAAATGAATGAAAGAATATAATTCCGAGAGATTGTCGATTAGTTTGGTTTGGTTTTTATTTGTTTAGTCACTACGCCAGGGGGATTCCCCTTCTTGATGCAGAATCATTTGGGTTTTAAATCAATGTAAAAAAATGATTTATATTTTTTTAATGGAGGCGCGTGGTGTAATGGTTAGAGTCGTAGGAAAGGGACACGTCAACCAGTGTTCAAATCCTGGACAAGGCTGTTTGCATTTCACATAGCGCCATTACCCCTGGGAAAGGTATGCATCCAACTATTCTCCCTCCAGCTATGGGAAAATAACAGGGCAGACTGAGCTCTTCGGCCTTAGCAAGGTAACCAGTCTAAAAGAAGGATAACTGAATTCAAACACCGCTTAAGATACTGACCTTGTATCATATCCTGCTCGAGCAGAGGGTAGTATATATATATATATATATATATATATATATATATATATATATATATATATACACGCACACCACACACACAAACACACACACACTCACACACATACATATATATATATATATTATTATTATTATTATTATTTATATTTTGCTTGAAGGCAATTATAATTCATGTATCGCATAAAATTCGACAATTATAGAAAATAATCTTGACAAGTGAATCCCGGCAAAGGATGGCTCTCTATGCAGAACATCGTACAGACTGTTTCGACTTTATATATATATATATTCAAATAATGTACTGAACATTAACTAGTGGGAACCGCTGCTTCTCAGCGTAACTTGATAATCACAATGAATAGTATTACAGCAATACCCATAAATAGGAACACACCAAACAAATTTTAACTAAGAATAAAAGAACATCTTTTTAATCAATGATAACAGAATTTTATTATTTCTGGTGAAATATCATACAATCTCTAATATTAAACAATATACAATCAAAGTAGTTGATTGGTTGTTCTGTTTTGCGGCTTATCAAACGTTTTCGGATCATTTAAGGACCATGGCTGCTTAAAGTACCTGCTGTTGCTCAATCAGGTATTGAATAGGATCATCGCTGCTTAACTTCGGTGATCTAGCGAGATGGTCGTTTCTTAGACATTTGGACCGATTATGATAAACTATATACAATGAGTACATTGTTTTATTTTCATACTTTCCTCCGGGCATACATACAGACAAACCGCCCTTTATATATGTATAGATGGATACATGTTTATGAGCCAGAATTTCGCCATGAATCCACGACAGCGGCGTTCTTCTCTGGGCTCCTATACATAAACGTGGAGTCGTGCGTCATGTAATGGTTATCTTCACAGGAAATGGATACAGTGGCCCAGTTCAAATCTTGAACATGGCTGCTGGCAATTTCCTTTTGTGCTAATGCCCATGGGGAAATGTTGGTATTTTCTAACCTCTCCCACCATGTCAGATGAACACAAAGTCCGATTATTGTGGGGAGCCACGCACAAACCGAAGCTCGTGTAGTGGCCAGTGTAAAAATTGTGTGTATCTCGTCGGCATTCCGTTTTTTAGGCATATCAGGCACCGGACAATAAACCTAGCCCCTGTCCCTTTTACTCGAGGGCAGGGGTTGCCGGGAGCGGTATGGCCTCTTTGCCCTGGGTAAAGGTATGCATCCATCTATTCTGGTTTCAGGTTTTTGTTTAATGGCATATCAACCTTCATTAGTTATTTAATGCCAAAGCCATCCTTGTAGAAGAACAGTAGTGCTACTATTTAACTCATTTCCAAAGGCTATTAGTCTGTGAGAGAACGTAATTGTGGGACTGGAGTTCGAACTCGTTTACAACGACGTCTCAGTCCTGCAAATTAGCCACTACACCATAAAGACTCCTTCCTTATCGACAGATTTTGTTTTCGCCCCCCCCCCCCAAAGAACAGGTCTGTCTGTCTGTCTGTCTGTCTCTCTCTCTCTCTCTATCTATCTATCTATCTCTCTCTCTTTATTGATGTCTGTTAATTATCCCTTCTGATAGATATGAAGATATGAACGAACGTATATCGATAGATAAATGAATAAATTAAGATAGATAGATAGATAGATAGATAGGAACTGACATACATATATGCATACATATATGCATACATACATATGAACAGATTGAGATAGATAGATAGATAGATAGATATGAAAATACATTCATACATACAGACAGATAGATAGATATGAACATACATGCATATATACATACATATGAACGGACTGAGATAGATAGATAGATAGATAGATAGATAGATAGATAGATAGAAAGAGAGAGAGTTATATAGACAAAAAGAGAGAGACAGAGAGATACAGCGAGAGACAGAGAGGCAGATAGAGAGGCAGATAGAGAGACAGAGATACAAAGGAAGGGAGAAGAGCATCTAAGTAATTTGCAGATGATACATAAATAAATAGATTCGAAAAAAAAACTCAGATAGATACTAACAATCCCAAATAGATAGATAGATAGATAGATAGATAGAGAGAGAGAGAGAGAGAGAGAGAGAGAGAGAGAGATGGGGGACATTGTAATACTGTAATATACATATATACATACATTTGAACAGACTGGGATAGATAGCTTGACAGACAAACAGACAGACATACAAATAGATAGATAGATAGATAGATAGATAGATAGATATACATATACCATATAGACAGATGTATAGACATAAACATACGAAGATAGATAGATAGATAGATAGATAGATATACACATACCAATATAGACAGATAGACATAAACATACAAAGATAGATAGATAGATAGATAGATAGATATACACATACCAATATAGACAGATAGACATAAACATACAAAAATAGATAGATAGATAGATGGATAGATAGACATAAACATACGAAGATAGATAGATAGATAGATATACACATACCAAGATAGACAGATAGACATAAACATACAAAGATAGATAGATAGATAGATAGATAGATAGACATAAACATACGAAGATAGATAGATATACACATACCAAGATAGACAGATAGACATAAACATACAAAGATAGATAGATAGATAGATAGATAGATAGATAGATACCAATATAGACAGACATAAACATACGAAGATAGATAGATAGATAGATAGATAGATAGATAGATAAAACAATCTGAATATATCTGTTTGGAATAATTGATTATGTCTATCAATCTTATATGAATCCCGTGATACAATATTCCATCGATTCATTTTCGTATTTCTCAATCCGTTCACGTTTTAAATACGTACGTCAACCTGTGATTATATTTCACTATTTTCTTTTCCTCTATTCGCCGCCAAAACTGGAGGGGGGGGGGGGCTTGTTTTTTTTGTTTTTTTGTTGTTTGTTTTTTGTTTGTTTTGTTGTTGTTGTTTTTTGGGGGGGTCTTTTTTGGTTTTATTTTCTCTCTGCATTCTTCGCAATAGCAATGCCTTCAGATACGAACGAGCAGGCAATTAGATTAGGAAAGCTGTAAAAATCTACGCCGGAAGATTAGTAGCATCTGCTCATTAATAATAATAATAATAATAATAATAATAATAATAATAATAATAAATTATCTAAAAGCAAAAATAGATAAGACACAACTAAAAACAGCAAATTTAGGGTGTGTGGAGAGAGAGAGAGAGATGAGATTATCAACCATGTATTAAGCGAATTCAGCAAACTAGCACAATAAGAATACAAAACTGAACAAGACTGGGTTAGAAAGGTGATCTACTGATAATTGTGCAAGAAACTAAACTAAATGCAGTTTTGAACAAGTCGTGGAAACAGCACCCCACAAGGGAGCAGCTGTATGGTCACCTGCCCCTTATCTCAAAGACCATCCGAGTGAGACGGACTAGACATGCAGGACACTGCTGGAGAAGCCAGGATGAACTCATAAGCGATGTTCTCCTGTGGAAGCCAACACATGGACATGCTAGTGTGGGCCGCCCAGCAAGGACCTACATTGACCAGCTATGTAAAGATGCTGGCTGCAGCAAGGAAGAACTCCCAGGGGCGATGAATGATAGGGAAGGTTGGCGTGAGATTGTCATGGATATCCGTGCTGCCTGCACGACATGATGATGATGATGATGATGATAGGTGTTTTGTTCAACGGGCAAAAGTAGTAGTTTCCTTTATTCTTTATTATTCTGACTCATTCAGTTTCTTTCTTTCTTCCGACAGTCAAAATTCTTATTCTCTCTCTCAAAAAAAAAAGATAGATATAGATGTATATTGTCATTCTCATACAGTCTTGTTTTGCGGCTCATCAATGTGACTAGACAAGGCAGACTGTTTTAGGCAGGATCGAAACCTGGCCGATTTTTTCCCAACCAGACCTTACCACTGCGCCATATACACATCCATTTTTTAGAAATGGAATGTTACTGTTATAAACATACTAGGCCACCGGCAGTGCTCTATGCGTTTTAAGGAGAGCTATATATAGCCATACGCGCGTGGTCTAATGGTTAGAGTCGTGGGAAATGGACTCGTCGACCCGAGTTCAATTCCTGGACGAAGCTGATTAGATTTCACATGGCGCTAATACCCTTGGGAAAGGTATGAATCCAATTTTCCCTCCAGCTATGGGTAAATAGCAGGGCAGACTGGGCTCTTGAACCATGGCTAGGTAACCAGTCTAGGAGAAGGAAAACTCTGAATTCAAATCTGTTGAACTCCGCTTAAGAAATTAACCTTGTGTCACATCCTGCTCGTGCGGAGGGGTTGGTAAATATCTATATATAGCCATACGCATACATCCCGTCTCTTCAGTCTGGCTATATTTTGCAAGTTGCGTCAAGCCGGGATTGAGACCCGACTGATTTTTCATTAGTAAAAACCTCTAACCACCGGGCTATCAGCTCTAATTGGAAATCTGTTAATCCGTCATTTAACGTCGTCTACCCGGCATCTTCAACATTTATCTACCCTACTGCCTAGA
Source organism: Doryteuthis pealeii (assembly GCA_023376005.1). NCBI lineage: Eukaryota > Metazoa > Mollusca > Cephalopoda > Myopsida > Loliginidae > Doryteuthis > Doryteuthis pealeii. The sequence continues at coordinate 43,527,867 of CM042178.1, forward strand.
AGATACCAAACAATTCACATAGAAAAAAAGCAGTTTTTAACAAAAGAAAACCACGAAAAACGCAGAAAATATCTCCATCTCCTTTTGTACCGCCCTCCCCAGAAGACCTGCATCTTCATCTTGAGTTGTGAAGTGATAGCAGATGGTTTTGTCTACTCTAATAAAAGACTTTGTATCTTTCTTTTTTTAACCTCCGAAGAAGAAGGAGGTGGTGATAGTGAGACTGAGAGGCAGTGACAAGAGTTACAAGAAGAAGGTAGATGTCTGACGGAGAGAAACCTCAAGTACCCTGTCTCGGTGGTACCTACCTGCCAGTTGAATGAACATCGTTTGTAAGAATGAGCGGCAAAACGATCTAGAGATCTGGTCGAACATCTGTCGTCTTTTTCCGCCACTCGAAGTAAAGAGGGTGTGCTCCGTTGGGCACATCGGTAACGATTGGCAAGTTTAGTTTTAAAATCTATAGTTTCCTATATTCGTTATATGTATGTATATGTTTCTCTCTCTCCTCTCTCTATATATATATATATATATACACACACACACACACACACACCACATATATATATATATATATGTGTGTGTGTGTGTGTGTGTGTGTGTGTGTGTGTGTGTGTGTTGAAATGAAAAATAAAGGAAAGAAAATGCTGAATGGATAAAATAGGATTTATTCTATTCTATTTTACTGACCCGTGTTTCGGCCAGGAGTTTATCCATGCATACATGTATTATTATTATCTATTACTATTTTAAATACAAAATAAAATAAAATAACAATAATAGAAAAACTACAGAATTTTTTTTCAGTATACAAAGAAATAACAGCCTTCGTCAGAATAAATCCATATTGTTTTAAATCAAATCGGTTGAAATACGGAGAATTTCTGAGATGTTCGAAAAAATTAAATAAAAGGAACAATTTTTTATTCTAAATGACGTTTGCATAGCACTCTCATAGAAGATTTGGCATCTTTGATTTAACCTCCGAAGAAGAATATAAAATGATTATGATATTTCGGACTGTTGTCCTCATCTTTATTGAGTAAAAAACACAACGCTCAAGCCACTGAAACTTCGGTATCTAATTTTAGGTCTTTTTATTCATTATTATAATAACCTTAAAATAAGTCATCTTCAGACGATTACCCATGAATTCAAATGCAGTTTCATTACTGCTCACTAGAGGGCGCTCCAAGCAGCATAAATGCTACCAGAAAAAATTGTGATTAGACATCAAGCCTCATCTCATAAATACACATACAAGTATATAAAGATTATTTTGTTCAAGCATTCGGACCATATGACCTTTAGGCACCCCTTTTTGATCTCGATTAAGAAAGGACATGTTTTTCATTTACACCGTTTATTGACGGTTGTTTTAACAGACGATTTTTAGATTTGCTTTTAAATTATAAAACTAACCTCTAACCCTAACTCCTAACCCTAATCCTAACCCCTAACAAACAACCGGATGTTGACGGATATTAAATGAAAAACATGTCCTTTCTTAATCGAGATCAAAAAGGGGTGCCTAAAGATAATATGGTCCAAGCATTCATATGCTTTCAACTAAGATAAGTGGTAGAAATGCATTTTCAATGTATTTTTATAGAAAAGCATTTTTTATTACAATGCATTCCTATAGTAAAAAAAAAAAATTCTCAATACATTTCTATTGTAAATTAGTTTTCAATACATTTCGACAGGAAAATCATTTTCAATGTATCTTTATAGTCAGATCATTTTTTTTTCTTCGGCATTAAATATCCTGACAAGATTTGACACGTCATAGAATCAACCAATCAAATGCCGCACAGCCTCGTCACTGCGTATCTACGGTGATCTTACAGAAGAGCGGCACTTTCAATATAAGTGGACTGTATAAATCATTATGAATATCAACTTGTTAGTACTTGTTAGATACCAAAACTTTTTTACGACACTTTCTTTTATCAAACTCTATACAAATATTAGGCGGTGCCCGTTTACATAAATATTTAAACATTAATTAATTCATAAACCTTTTATCTCTCGTTAATTGATACGCCCACGAAAAGCAATAAGCAAACGAAATAAGCAAATACACACACACACACACACACACACACACACACATATATATATATATATATATATATATATATATTTCTTTATATATATATATATATATATATATATATATAGAGAGAGAGAGAGAGAGAGAGAGAGAGAGAGAGAGTGAGAGAGAGAGAAGGATATGAAAATATTTTATATCATATTCATAGCTAATATTGAACAATATTTCGATTTATAAAAATCATCTTCAGAGCTTGTTTTTAATCTGGATTCATCGAGAGAGAAGCAGAAAATAATTTAAATTCAAAACGAAAAACATTGATGTTCCAAAAAGCGTGCAAGTCATGCGATCGTTTCGTCATTAGCACATCCGCTACGCGTTTCTAAGCCAACAACATAATTGTATATCTTTAGTGTAACAGTTTTTTGTGTTCAAATATTATATATTATGGATTTTATATCCCGTAACTAAAGTTTCATGCTTACTGCAATCATCAGACGGTCAAAGTGTTAAGTATCCAATTGACTGGTATGTAAAGGATAATTCTATTTGGGATTATCAATATTTCCTATACATCCACAATGTATGCACATGTTGATGCAAACTTATATATTTATACAAGGATTTTTACAAATCCCTAAGAGAGCCCAATATATATTAACTAATAAATTGATTATATGCAGATAATTGATACGTCAACGAAAAGCAACAAGCAAACGAAATAAGCAAACACACACACACACACACACATATATATATATATATATATATATATATATATATATGTAAGGTAATCCAAATGACTGGTTGTAAGGGATGATTCTATTTGGGATCTTGGGATCTTCAAAATCTCACTGTATAACCATACTGTATGCTCTTGCAGGTGCAAACGTATATTCATACAAGGATTTTTTATAAATCCCCAAAGAGTGCTCAATGTATAATAATCAATAAATTAGATTATATACAGAGCAATATTTAACTTTCAAAGAAAGAAAAACTTAACAAACTGTCATTATGTAATAACTTATTTCGACCAGAAACTCAAAAGGCTTTTTTTAAATTTCTATTATTTAAAAAAAAATTTTTTTTGTTAATTTTTTTTTTTTTTTTTTAAGAGCCTTTTGAGTATATATATTCGAACACTTCAAAATTCGCTGTATTTTCACTTTTTTAACTTCAAATATCAAACATTTTAACCTGACGAAGGCCGTTTTTCTTTTTATGCTTAAATATTTTATAATTTTCTATTATTATTATTTTATTTTATATTTAAAATAATAATAAATAAAATACATGAGTACATTTTCAAACTTCTGGCCGAAACATGTGTTGGTAACTCAAATTAAATCAATTATCCATTCAATTTTTCTTTCCTTTATTTATTTATCCTTTCGAGATATATATATATATATATATATATATATATATATATATATATATATATAAGGTAAAAGTATCCAACTGACTAGTGTGTAAGGGGTAATTCTATTTGGTATCCTCAATATCTCCTGTACATCCACAATGAATGCACATGTTGATGCAAACTTATAGATTTATACTAGGATTTTTACAAATCCCAAAGAGAGCTCAATGTATAATTACTAATAAATTAATTATATACGGAGCAATATTTATACTTTCAATATGAAAGAAAAAATTAATAAATCGTCATTTGGCTATCATATTTTTTTTTGGTCAGAACTCAGTATGAGCCTAGTGTCATCAGATAGCCTACTACATAATGACTGAGAAAACAAACTAGAATAGAGATTTTTTTTCTTTCTCTTTCATAAGACCAATAAAGAGTAAGAGGAGTGATTTCACTGGTCTTATGAAAAAGAAAGCGTTAGTGTCTGTCTGTCTGTTTGTATATGTATGTATGTATGTATGCATGTATGTATGTATGTGTGTGTGTGTGAGAGAGAGAGAGAGAGAGAGAGAGAGAGAGAGAGAGAGAGTGTGTGTGTGGGGGGGTGATTCTTTACGTGTGGTGTCTTTCATGGATCATAGGTCTACTAAAAATGTTCATATTCTCTTTTTCCATGTGTCTTAAATTTTTTAAAGTTACAATCTATTGACAACGAGTCTAGGACAAAAAATTCAAACTAGCTGTACTCCGCTTATGAATTGTCATTGTATCGCATCTGCCCATGACGCAATAAGTCGTGTAAATGC
>CM042178.1:43542100-43544600 GCA_023376005.1 Doryteuthis pealeii
TTTACATATTTATTTATTTATCTATTTTGTTAGCCATATGACAAATTTATGACTGAGCTAAGTAAGGAGGAACAATAACATCAGTTATATATCAGTGCTGCTGTATGGCTGCACCACCTGGACCCTAACTAAGCGACTAGAGAATAAACTAGACGGGAGCTGCACAAGAATGCTGCGGGTGATCCTAAACAAGACGTGGAAACAGAACCCCACGAGAAAGCAGCTGTACGGCCACCTGCCACACATCACCCAAACCATCCGAGTAAGACGGACAAGACACGCGGGACACTGCTGGAGAAGCAAGGACGAACTCATAAGCGACGTCCTCCTGTGGAAGCCAGCACATGGACACGCCAGTGTGGGCCGACCAGCAAAGACGTACATTGATCAGCTCTGTACGGATACAGGATGCTGTACAGAGGACCTCCCGAGAATGATGAGTGATAGGGACGGATGGAGAGAGATTGTCATGGATATCCGTGCCAACATCGCAACATGATGATGATGATATACACACACACATACACACACACACTCATATATATATATATATATATATATATATATATAAAGCATCGAGATTCAAGCTGTATTTACCAAGATAGGAATGAATAATAAATGGAACGTTAATTTTTTAACGTTAGTTTCAAAAAGTAAAGATTTTAAAGCTGTATTTACCAAGATAGAAATGAAGAATGAATGGAACATACGTTTTCTCAAGAGGGCTGTTGGTTAACCATCTTCTTCTTTCCAAAGACTCATTCGAGCACGTGACTCTCTACGTCAATCAGAGTCCCGCTTTCGGATGACACTGGCTTCAAGGCTACTGTCAATACAACTCTACGACACTACTTCCACTGTGTTTTTCCCCCAGTGTTAATGCTAATTTCATTTTGTAAAGTACACAACCTTACAAAAATGATCGGCTATGCCTATCTGTTTTGTAACAGGTAGAGAGAAATGGAAAGATTTTTTTTTTCAAGAAAAAGAAATTCAGCTAAAGTCTGCGTGTACTCTTGCTAGCTCAAGATGACAACCATCCTCCATTCTGCTGAAGGTAGTCACGTGACACGTTAGTTTCACACTTGCTTCTCACTTGTTTCTCTTGCTGGAGAAATTGTAAACAAAAACAAAGACAATCTCAAAAGGATAAGGTTAATTGAATTTGTGTCTCCCCCACCCCCGAAAAAATCCAATGAAACCGTTTCAAGATCGAATTTTGGTATCGCTCTTAGCACCCCCCACACCACACACTCCAGCTGTGTCATCAGTGTAATTTATTTTATTATTATTTTATGTTTGTTTTGTTTTTTGTTTGTTTTGTTTTGTTTTTGTTTTTTTGTTTGTTTTTTTTTTTTTTTTTTTTTTTTTGTCTTTCTTAAAAGTGATCAGAATCCCCAAGCAGATCATACGAAGACAAGAACAATACTTAGAAGAAAAAAAAGAAGAAAAAAAAACGAAAGCCGAGAAAGAAAACTAAAATGGAACTTGGGTCCCAATGAATGAAATATTTTCTTTTTTCTTATTTTTTTTTCTTTTCTTTTCTTAAAAATCGGTTCAGTTTTCACTTTGTCAACTTCATGTTATACACATTTGCATTTATTACGGTCACGTCAAGTTGAAAGCACCGGTTCCCGCTAGATCGCCGAAGTTAAGCAGCGATAAGCCTCTTCATTACTTAATTGGGTGACCACATAGACAACAACAGGTATTGTAAGCAACCTGACTCCTTTATCTATTAAAATGACTTCATTCAGCATTAAATTACCCGAAGGAGGGTTGATATATCGTAAAACACAACAACCAGCCTGTTCAATAAATATACCAAGTCAAACTAGATACCTCCAAAATTTTTGACCAATTGTGTTTCTGGATGTAAATTGAGGGATGGTTTTGGTATAATAACCAAATTTAAAACTGAACCCCCATTTCTTGGCCACATTAGATTCATTAACAAATTTCGGTCAAATCACACTGAAAGTACGGATTTCTGCTATATCAACGAAGTTAAGCAGCGATAAGCCTTTTCAATACTTAATTGGGTGACCACATAGGCAACAACAGCTACTGTAAGCAACCTGGGTCCTTAATAACACAATTACTTAATTACATTTAAGTATTACTCAGAAATATCTTATCCTTATTAAAAAAAAAAGGTAAATGTTTTTACGTTCCACATGTTGTAATAATTAAATTATCATACTGTGGTATATCCACAGGTCCTGCTAGTTTAAACTAAAATCACTACAGTGGGATTCATTTAACAGCTACACTAATTATATAGGATGTGGCAGAAATATCTACCACTTTTTAAACTATCACCTGGTGTAAGTGAACGTAGGCAAGTTGTAATGGTAGCTACACCTAACTAATGTCTTACCATTTTCAAATACGATCTCTGTTACGATCATGGTTTGTGTTATATAGCCCTTATACAACAGATTAGTCGCACCCAGCTGCATTTTAAGGATGTCTGCAAGAATGATAGCAGGTGCTTTGG
>CM042178.1:43549600-43557100 GCA_023376005.1 Doryteuthis pealeii
CAACAGAGACGTAAAATTTTATACATTCAACTATTCTCTCTCCAGCTATGAGTAAATAGGTAAATAGTAGGGAAGTCTGGGCTCTTTAATCCTGGTATGGCGACCGGTCTAGGAGAAGGAAAACACTGAATTCAAACCAGAGTTCATATACAGAAAAAACACTGTTTTGCATTTCACATAGTCCTAATATCTTTAGGAAAGATATACATACAACTATTCTCCCTTAAGCTATGGGTAAATAGTTGGGAATACGTAAAACCATATAACACTGTGCTGCTTGTATTTCACATAGTGTTGATACCCTTCGGGAAAGGTAGAAATCCACCAATTATCTCTCAAGCTATGGGTGAATGGGTGAATAGTAGGGAAGTCTGGGCTCTTTAACCTTGGTATAGCAACCGGTCGAGAAGGAAAACTCTAAATTCAATCCTGTTAAACTTCGTTTAAGAAATTGACATAATGTCGCATCCTGGTTATGTGGAGGGATTATGCATATATATATATATATATATATATATATATATATATATATATATATATAATGAGACGGGAAATCGTATCAAAAAGACGGGATGTTGAATATTCAAACTTTTAAAAATCAGACCGAAAGAGGCAAAAATCCCGAAGTAAATTTAAATTTATATCTGAACTAAGGTAACTATATATATATATATATATATATATATATATATATATATATATATATATATATATATATATGGGGGTTGTCAGAATTATATTAAATGTCCTTCTCAGTAGAACCTGGGTAGTTAACTTCTGTCACTGATTTGGTTGTCTAAACCGACTCTACAAGTATATATTGAGCACTTTCCAATGTTTATTATCTTTACTCATTCGGTGTCTTTTTCTTTTTTCCACATGCTAAATTGCCCTTTTTTTTTGTTCTTTCTTTCTTTCATAGAGTCTTTCCTTTAAACTTATATATATATATATATATATATATATATATATATATATATATATATATATATATATATATATATATATATATTAATACTGAATAAATGTATGTTGGCTTACTACTGTCTCATCAAGTGAGATAATGTGTGTGTGGACATATATAGATATAGATATAGAGATATAAGTTTACTGTTTTAGCACACTAAAATAAACATTCAACACAATAAAGACTTCGGGAAATATATATATTTATATATATATATATATATATATATATATGTGTGTGTGTGTGTGTGTGTGTGTGTGTGTGTGTGTGTGTAATCACTCGCAGGTGAACGCACAAAACGATAAACTTACATTATTCTATCTTTTTTCAACAAATTTAAAAAAATAATAATGATATACACAAAAATCAAACATGGCGACAAAGTAGTAATCACGTGACCTTTCTTAGCGAGATGTTGCCTTAAGTAACATTTCAAGTATTTTCTGTTCAATTTATTTTCTGTTCACTCTCATTAGTCTCTATTTCTTTTGTTTATGTTTTTTTATGTTTTTGTTTTGTTTTGTTTTTGTTTTTTGTTTTTTGTGAGGGGAAGTGGAGGGCTTTATATTGTCTTTAAAATTTATTCAAGTAATGTTTCTATTTCTTTGTTTATAGTTACATTTTAGTTTCTTTGTTTCTTTTAAAATTGGCTTTTATGCCCGCCATTATTTCGCCGCCATTTTGTTTATTCAATAAATGGTTTATTCTTGGCTTTATGTGCAAATCAAACAGCGATCGTTTGGAAGTAGGGATTGGCGGGAAATAGTTAATGTGCATTGTTAAGGGTAAGGAAGGAAGGAAAGAAGACAGGAAGGTTGCGTAAGAAAAAAGAGAAAGAAAAATTGAATTAACTTTTCGAAATGTTCTTCTCGGTAGTTTAATTTACATATGTAAATGAGTATTGAATATATATATATATATATATATATATATATATATATATAACATGATATGTATATGTATGTATGTATTTATATATATATTCAATAAGAAAGAAAAACTTGATAAACCGTAAAGACAGCTCTCTTCTATAAAACGGATGGAGCTCTCTCTTGTGGCCTTTACATATTTACAGATGTGTGTATTTAGCCCACTCTGTGGGTGACGATGGCCGAGTGGTTAAGAAGCCTGACTGATGATGAATCTATTAGATTTGCATCCTAGCTGGAGGTAACCTGCAAATGTCTAGCCATACTAAAGAGACGTGACACATCGAAATACAGTGCCTATGGATGACTATATATATATATATATATATATATATATATATATATATATATATATATATATAGTACGGTTGTTTTGTTCTTTTCATTTTCGTTTTTTTCTCCTGATATCAGTTTGCAACATATTTCTTTATTTACAAATTGTATAATCAAGGTTTTTCACGCCGTAGGAGTTATAGAAATAGTAATTGATGAATAAATATATATATATATATATATATATATATATATATATATATATATATATATATATATATATATAATTATAATTAAAATTTAACGCCAAAAGCGTTTTTCATCTATATTCTACATTCACAGACAATATATATATATATATATATATATATATATATATATACTTTCTTTCCTTTATTTATTTTTTCAACATATATATATATATATATATATATATATATATATATATTGTCTGTTTCTGTTGAATATATAAACCCTGTTTAAAAACATCGATTAAAAACGAATTGAAAGACTTTTTTCTTAAAGAAAAAATAAGAAAAAGAAAAAAAACACCTTCTTTATGTTACTATCAGTTTCACGGATTTTCCTCGATCATTACACCACCCCGTTGGCGGAGCTTAGAATGCACTGACTGTAATCTCTGCAGGAGAATAAGATACCCTTCTATACTAAATCATATGGTTTAAAGTAATAATCTCTATTTATTAATAGTCATTTCTTTTTATACGGTTACAAATAACTAATAATAATAACCCTTAGTAAACATTATTAGCTTCAAGTAACTATTCTTTATACAAATAATTTACAGTTATATGGTATCAAGTTTTTCTATCGAATACTAATCAAAGCAATGGATATCAATGTATATAGTAAAGACATAGACTGCTATATATAGATCACAAGTACGATTATGCACCGCCTGGAGTAAGTATTAAAGTTTTAATGTAATTAAACATTAAATTAGCAAGACTATTGAAATTAAATAAGAACGGATATAAAAATATTACATTTATTTTAATTATATATCAATTGTTTTCTACATAAAATCATTCATCGAATCTCCTTTATATTAAGACTAACAGCGGCTACCCAGCGTTGCCTGGGTAGAGGGGGATTTTTTTTAAGTTAATCCCGCAGATCCATTATTACTGAATCGTGAATTGAATCCTCGTAGTATGCCCCATTTAAATTCCTATGTAAAAAAATAGACCTTGCATTGATCAAGCTACTCTGAAAAGAAATGTTAGTGTCTACTATCTAAAATATTAAATGAAAAAAAAATCCATGTTGTTATTTAAATTTTATTTTTTCATTATCTTCACGAATATAAATCAAATCTCTATTATTTTTGCTCAAAATCCAAACACTGGTGATATTTAATGTGTATATATATTTACTTTGTCGTTAATTGTTTTATTTTTGAAGTTTCCTCTGGACATACACATATACATACAACTGCCCTTTATATATGTATAGATTGATAGATAGATAGATAGATATGAAAATTCTATCTCACTAATAAGATAAATCGAAAATTCTTTAAAACTGTAGCATTGTCATTACTACTATTCGGTTGCACCACTTGGACTCAAACGAAACGCTTAGAGAATAAGATAGATGTGAGCTACACAAGAATACTGCGTGCTATTTTGACAAATTCTGGAAGCAGCACTACCCTCCCACCCACCAAAAAAGCAGCTGTACGGACACTTATACCCTATCACGTAAGACGATCAAGACATGCTGGATACTGCTGAAGAAGCAAGGACGAACTCATAAGTGACGTTCTCCTCTGAACACCTTCGTATGGAAAAACCAATATAGGCCGACCAAAAATCTACATCAATCAGCTCTGTGCGAATTCTGTATGCTGTGCAGAAGACCTCCCAGGGGTGGTGACTGATAGGAATGGCGGGAAAGAGAAAGAGGGGGAGAGAGAGTGAGGGTCATGGATATCTGTGCTCTCAGTTCTACATGGGAATTATGATAATTTTGTTTTTTTTTGGGTTTTTATAATAATAATAATAATAATAATAATAATAATAGAATACAAAATTAGACACGACTGGTTGGGAAGGTGATCCACTGGGAATTATGCAAAAAATTAAATTTTGACCACACAACAAAATGGTATATGTTCTTGAGAACGAAACGCATAAAATTCTCAGGGACTTTGAAATAAAAACGGATCACCTTATCCCAGCAAGAAGACCAGACCTACTATTGATAAACAAAAAAGAAAGAACTTGTCAACTGGTGGATTTTGCAGTGCCAGCAGATCACAGGGTGAAGCTAAAGGAAAATGAAAAAATGGACAAATATCTGGACCTTGCCAGAGAACTGAAAAAGTTATGGAATATGAAAGTCAAAGTGATACCAATTGTGGTTGGTGCACTTGGAACAGTCCCAAAAGGATTAGAAAAGGGTTTGGAAAGTTTGGATATCAAAGGAAGGATTGAAACCATTCAGAACACTGCACTGCTGCAATCTGCCAGAATACTCAGAGGAGTCCTGGAGACCTGAGGAGACTTGCTGTCACTCAGACTCCAGTGAAAGACCATCAGCATTAGCTGATGTTAAAACTCAAAAGGAGTAAATAATAATAGCTAGCAGAACCTGTGGATATACCACAGTATCATAATTCAATTATTACAACGTTTGATATGTTTACTTAAGGGCTATTGCCAAATAATTCAATTTGTAAAAAGTATAATAATCTTCATTTAATTTTCTCTCACTCTTATTTTTCTTTCTTTCATTCTTTGCATCTTTTCCTTATATTCAATTGAAACGGGTGAGCGTTATCCCTTCCGCGCGCTCACCCATCTCTCTATCTTCATCTACTCTCTTTCTTTCTTTTTCATTTTTACATTTTTTCTATGTGGCATGTCCTTTTTCTTTCTTTCCTTTCTTTCTTTATTATAAAAACGGAATGATCTATTATTTGGCTGAGATGACGGCACTCACAAGAAATAAGAATTCGGTCATTAAGCAACACTAGATAATCAGGATTTACATTTTTTGCATTTCATTTTGGACGATTTGGTCGGTCTCATTAATGGTAATTATGATAATAATGGCAATGAAAGAGTACTCCACATTCCCTAGAGCTTCAGAATACAGATTAGTGCCATACCAAGAACGCCCATTTTTTTAAGGGGGTGGGTATTCTGATCTCCGCCCACAGGGTCGATAATTAAGTTGATTATGAACGTTTTTATGCAATCGGTCACATTTCTTGTTCGATCGAACTTCTTTTGTACACTTCTTTCACTTCTTTCTACATTTCTTTTTCGGTTATTTGTACACTTCTTCGTAAACTTGATTGTTTCAGCGCTCACGTGCGTTTTTTTTTTGTTTTTGTTTTTGTTTTTTTTTCTCTAAAGTAGCTGTACGACCAATCAACTGTTTCTATAAGCGGATATCCGCTATCGGCTACTGAATTTCCTCTCGAACATAACGCGAGGCACTTTATGTGCTTGTAACTACAGACCCACAAAAGACACTGAAAATGGTAGGATACATCGAAGCCTGTTGAAATATTTGTTTAAATACGCTTCAAAGGGAGTCTCATTTGATGGATAATAATAATAATAATAATAATAATAATAATAATGATAATAATAATAATACAGTTAACGCTAGTGTGAAAAACTCACATAATGATAGGAATGGAGATTAGGTCTCTATTTGTCTGTAACCGAAACTACGTCACTGCTTACGTCACATTAACAAGGGATGACATGCCGTAAAATCTAACCAACCAACTTTTTTTTATATAAGTTCGCTGAAAATTGTATCTCTGATAGCAGAACATATAAAGAAATCTATTCAATCCATATATATATATATATATATATATATATATATATATATATATAGAGAGAGAGAGAGAGAGAGAGAGAGAGAGAGAGAGAGAGAGAGAGAGTCATCCACAGACACGTGTTTCGACTTATCAAGTCTCTTCAGTGTGGCTAGACATTTGTAAGCTACCTACATATATATTGTAAGCTACCTACATATATATATATATATATATATATATATATATATATAGAGAAGAGAGAGAGAGAGAGAGAGAGAGAGAGAGAGGGGAGGGAGAGGATTATATACACAGTTTAGGTCAGTCGGTAGAGCGGCGCCTAGGAACCACAAGTTCCTGGTTCGATACCGACCCTCGCCAACTCAGGCTATGAGTAACACATAGATATGTGCGATAAAGTAAGGAGCATATGGTAGGTGTAGCGCTGGTGAAAAGTAGATAGACTCCCTCGCTGTCTCGTGAGAGAGAGAATTATATATAGAGAGAGAGAGAGAGAGACAGACAGACAGACAGAGACATAGATACACAGTTTAGCTCAGTTGGTAGAGCGGCCACCTAGGAACCACAAGATAGATAGATAGATAGATAGCCGAAAGCTTTGAAAAAAATGTAATTTAGTTATAATTAAAGGCTGTTTTTTTTTTCCTTTTTTTTTTTGTTTTTTCAAAACTTTCTATTACTTATTAATATTAGTTATATATATATATATATATATATATATATATATATATATATATATATATATATATATATGTCTGTGGGGGGGGGGGATGTCATCTTAATCATACACCGATTTATACACGCAGCACACACACACACACACACATACATATATATATATATATATATATATGGCCAGACGGAATCAATACATACAATATTTTGAAACTTATGTACTTAGGTAGGTAACTGGGTAGGAATGACTGACTGACTGACTAAATGGTAATAGATTCCAATGTGAGAGTCAACTTACTCGTAGCGGACAATTAATAAATTGATAATGGCCATCTTCTTTTTGTGTTATTGGTCTCTAACAATGCCCAAAATGGCGAGTCCATTATCGATATATGATTGGTGGTAATTCCCTTGGGAAATTTAGACAAACAACAAAAAAAAAAACGCCACAATTAGAGGGACAATGAACAGTATAACTGTCTTTTTGTTCTGTCATCGTGTTTTTTTTTTAATTTCGAGTCTGTCGTGATATTTGTTTCGGGATTTTGTCGTCTGTTAGCGACAGAAGTCGCGTTCGGTTGATCGTCTCATCTGCAAACCGAAAAAACGTTAGAGTTGAATCAACTGACAATACCGCCCTGTCGGCTGGGGCGTTAGAATGCACCGGCTGCACCTCTGGGGCCACCTGATGCTTAAGGATATAGCCCAGGTGGATGAGCAATTCATGACATGCAATACTCCACTTTGGCCCTATCTTGGGCTAGACGGGCGGTCGGAGAGGCCCCCTCCGATCAATCGGCTGGTCACGTCAAGCCCTAGCAACTATTTGATTT
>CM042178.1:43567100-43569600 GCA_023376005.1 Doryteuthis pealeii
AATCACAAGGTTCCTGGTTCGATACTGGCCCTCGCCAACACAACGTATGAGTAGCATAGGGATCTGTGCGGTAAAGTGTGTAGCTGGTGGCAGGTGTGGCGCTCCACCTCAAACGCTAAAATAATCTCCTGGGTCTAGAGCTATTGAAAAGAGGATAGACTCCCTCGCTGTCTGGCTGATACGATATTAGGCCGCCCCGACGACTTTACTTTATATATATATATATATATATATATATATATATATATATATATATATATATTCGCCCAAGTTCTGTATACTAGTGGCGTGTTTATCATTGACAGGTTAATTTGGCATATTTCATGCGCGGCGTAGGGTGTACAGTCTCTGCTGGGTTCTCCGGTTAGATCCCTGTCGAGGGGAGATCGTAGGTATACACTGCTGATGAGACCTGATAAGGTTGAAACAGCTGTACGGTGTTCCACACGTCACACGCGTTATTCGCCGAGTTTGCTTGTCATGATTATTTTCAATAATCATCGAATTTTATATGATATACGCATTGTAATTGCTTTCAAAAATATTATATATATATATATATATATATATATATATATATATATATAGAATGAATAGAGAATAAATGAGAAAGTATTGACATAAAAAGGTGCTCAATGCTAATAAAGCAGAGCAGATTTACAATCAATAATATATCATGAGTTTATAATATCCATAATATCATTATATATATATATATATATATATATATATATATATATATATAAAGCCAGATTTGCCCAAGGATTGGTTCTCTCAGCTTAATTTCATCTGCGATAGATAGATAGATAGATAGATATATGGGGGCGTTCGTCCTGTAATGGTTATTCTTGTAACATCACATATACATAATGTATATAAGAGAAGAATAACTTAAGTATATAGTAAAAGTAAGTAAAGTCGTCGGGGCGGCCTAATGTTGGTATCAGCCAATCAGTGAGCGAGTCTATCCCCTTTTCACTAGCGCTAGACCAAGGAGATTGGTTTTGCGTCTGAGGTGGAGCGAAATTAGATAAATTTTAAAAAAAAAAACAGAAATAAAGATAAACGAAAGATTATTACTTATCTTCTAAGAAAAATACGGAGTCGCTTGAAACACACCGGGCCAATCTATAATTGCAGATCCTTCAATCCAAGTAGCACAATAATTTATATAAAATGGAGGTCGGCCATTTTCATTTTCTGACCATCAGTGTTCCAACTCGAGTGTCGAGAGCGACACATTATTCATATATGACAGTTATCCCCATAGAAAATGAACCCAACGACCAGCGTTCAAATCCTGGATGAAGCTGCTTGTATTTCTTATAGCTAATGTGAAAAATATGAATATTATTATTATACCTTCATCTATAATAGATAGATAGATAGATAGATAGATAGATAAAGACTCATGCTTCTAAAACAACCAAATATTTAACTCTAATATATATATACATATATATAATATCGTTCAAGGTGTCTGGCCATCTTTTTGGTGTCAGGGTGGAACATTGAAACCAAAAAGATGGCCAGACACCTTGAACGGATTGAACAGAAACTTGTACGCCAGGAATTGTCACTCGAGTTCAACCAAACATTTTTAAAAGAGAAAATGCTGCTAAAATACACTTATATATATATATATATATTGGTGTTGGGGTTATGGGATCGGCCTGTCAGCTTGACGGTCCGGTTTCAAATCACGCACAGGGCGGTCTTCCGATCTATAGCTCTGCTGATGAGGCCTAATAGGCCGAAATGTACATACAGAGATTGATTTTTCTCGATTTGTTTAGCTATACATTTAATAGGTATTCCCGCCTAATTCATTATTAATTAATTAATTTTCAAAATTAGGTACGACTCCAATTAAGCACTATATATATATATATATATATATATATATATATATATATTGAGAGATAGATAGATAGATAGACTCACCAATATATATATATATATAATATATATATATATATATATATATACACATATATATATATATTGAGAGATAGATAGATAGATAGATAGATAGACTCGCCAGATATACCGACAAAGAAGCATACGTTGACCCCATAACAATATCATATATATATATATATATATATATGTGTGTGTGTGTGTGTGTGTGTGTGTGTGTGTGTGTGTGTGTGTGTGGAGAAAGGTAGACAGAAACGGGATGTTGTAGTAAATCGATGTTTATTGTAGGTCGTTTGAAATTGTTCACCATTGAAACAAGAACTATATCCAAGTCCTGAAGAAGGTCTAACAGACCGAAACGTTACAACGTTGACATCACTACCTACAATAAACATTCATTTTCTACAACATCCCGTGTTTGTCTACCTTTCTTCACATACTGTCGGATCAATTTCCTCATATTTCTCCCATATATATATATATATATATATATATATATATATATGTGTGTGTGTGTGTGTGTGTGTACATATATATATTATTATAAAGAACTGAAAAGCTCATGTGAGTGTGCGTGTGT
>CM042178.1:43579600-43587100 GCA_023376005.1 Doryteuthis pealeii
TTCAAATCTATTCGGGGAAATTTTACGAATAATAATAATAATAATAATCTTATTATAATGTAGATTGTGTGTTTTTCTGTCTGTAACCGAAACTATATTACTAATCGAGTCACAATTAACATAGTTATTTTCATCACATTCTTCATGATTTTATTTATATTTAAACCTCAATTATTAATAAAATTGCTTCACCTTTTTATTAGTGCTGTCCATATCTACATACTAATAACATGCAATTGTATTTATATATACAAAAAATAGCGGTTTCAGTGTGAATGGGAAGGCTAATTTGCATATTGATATTAAAAATGTGATTTATTAAATATGTGCTTAGTATTATTGATTTCTAACTGTTTGGTTTTATTTTAATGAAATATAAGCAAAAATCTCTCCAATGAATCTTAAATGAAATCCATTAACAAGAAAAAATAAGTGTAATTTTATTCTTTATTCCTAATTTAACTAATAGTTAAATAAGTAAAATTCAGCAATGAAAGACGGCAGTGATGGAAGAGTAAGTTTCATTTCTATTTTTCTATTATAACCCCACTCTGTTTCAAATCTTTTTATCTGTATTATTAGACTTTCTAATTTAATACGATATTTCATTACATTAAAACTTAAATACTTGCACCCGGAGGGTGCATATATTTGCTAGTAATAATAATAATTCTATTTCTCTTTTCTTATCAGCTAAGCGACCCAGAGTAGAGGAAATTTACCATTATCTGTCTAATGAGGAATCATGGATTTTACCAAAACTCTTTGATGGAATTGACAAGGACGTCGTCGCAGCAGGATTAGCAAGTAAGTGTCTTTTTCTTTTTCTTTTTTTTTTTTTTTTTCATGAAATGCCGTGAAACTCTTGTCGTAATTCAAACAGTTTCAATGGCTAAACAACTCTTCCTTCCCCCAACCTGGTTGTGTTGATGCTTTTAAAAGGAAGAAGGCGACTAATGTTTGGTCGAAACCGCAAGAGACATGCGCCAGGTCCTCAAAAAAGAAAGAAAGGAACGAAGTTAAGGAGACAGTGTGTGTGTGTGTGTGTGTGTGTGTGTGTGTGTGTGTGTGTGTGTGTGTGTGTGTGTGTGACATAGCTTTCAACCAGTCAAATTGCAAGGAGAAGCAAGGACGAACTCATAGGTAACGTTCTCCTATGGACACCAACACATGGACACACCAGTGTAACTCGGCCAGCAAAAAACCTATATCAATCAGTTTTATATGAATACTGAATGCCGTTGCGGGAGACTTGCCAGGAGCGATGACCAATAGGGATTTATGGCGAGAGAGAGAGAGAGAGTCATAAGAATCCATGCTGTTAGCACAACCTGATTATTATGACCATGATGATAGCGATATTGAACTCACGAAGTAGGGAACCCGTCTGTCTGTCTGTCTGTCTGTCTGTCTGTCTGTCTCTCTCTCTCTCTCTCTCTCTCTCTCTCTCTCTCTCTCTCTCTCTCTCTCTCTCTCTCTCTCTCTTTTATTAACTACTCATTGCTAACTATCCAATCTGTATGTAAGTATGTATGAATTGAGCATGAAAACCTCAAGCGTCAACTGCGAAAGGGATACACCTGTCATATTGGAGATAACATGGAGGGCTGGAAATGTTAGACATGTAGTCGAATACTTATTTCTAAGACTGGATATGTCACTCATAGGAATTTTTATCAGGGACAAGTCATGCAAACTCCAGGAACAATGTGTCTTGTGCAATCCGTAACAAAGTCTATAAGTCAGCTTCTGGTCTTAATAGACACATGGTGGAGCATAGAGCATAACATTTTATCATATGATGCAATGGGAAGGACGTCCTTCCTATGTCATATTTGCATCCAGCTTTGTGGATCTGCAGCGGGTTTGATGGGTCATTTGAGAGTTGATGAGAGGAAAGATTCTGGTGGTTGGGTTATTGGATTGTGAGGAACGGCAGTGATCTTTCAAGATTATGGTATTGCTATGTATGTTTGGGTTTCAAAACGGAGTTCAGCGAAAAGGAAATTTACCACTTCGACCACCCAAGTACTAAATACATTGAAAAAACAAGATATTGTCTTTTAACCTATGCCCTTAAATTGAATTATCTTTTACCTTTTTAATATAGAGAATTTTTTTTTTCTAATTTATCATCTCTCTTTAAAAACCTTCCTTACTCGGACATTTTAAAGTTCTATAATTGAAGGGCTCATATCTCTGCAAATTCTTAGAATTGACTGCTTTCTTTGGCATCAATCAATTCTACGCATCAAAATTTATCAGAAAGACCAATAAAATCGAAACTTTTTTTCAGAATCTATAACCAGTTTTGGAGGTTTGGGGAATGTGGAGCACCCCTTCATCACCATTGCTCCCTGGTCCACTCTGACCCGGAGTGGTAGTACCTGTTAGGGTCCCATCTATGGGTTAAATAGAAAAATGCATTTATAAAAAAATGTATTATCCATTAAGAATTGATTTATTTCAATACTTTATCGGCATTAAATAACCCACTTATGCCGTAAAACAAAACAAAACAAAACAAAAGCAAAAAAAAGAATCTATAAAAAAAATTTAAAAATCGAAAACTAAAATTTTCACGAAAATTGTGATTTTGAGGCACTATAAGGGGAGTTTTAAGTGTTCATATTTCTGCCAATCCTTCAAATTGGACCCTTTTTTGGCATCAATGTATTCTACGCATCGAAATCTATCAAAACAAGTCGTCACCGAAAATTGTAACGAAATTCGACATTTAAAAGCTCTATAAAGGGTTTGAAGGGCTCATATCTCCGCAAATTCTTAGAATTGGATGTTATCTTTGGCATTTATCAGTGTAGCGAGATGGTGATTTTCCTGAGTTTTTCCGAGAACTACTATATTAGAAAAGAGAGGAAGAAGAAATAAGAGATAGTAAAGGTTTTTAAAAATAAGTGATGAGCACAAAAACGGTTGTCGTGAGTTTGACCGGGACGTGACCCCCCCCCCCCCCGAATGCAGAATTGAAACGTCAACCGGAAGTTTCGGGTGTTGACCGGAACCGGAAGTCACGTGGTGACGTCGAACGACGAAGAAAAATACCGACCTCTTTTTGCTTTCCGAGGCCTAGGGGACGGGCGGGCCTCTGGTGACTAGTGTGGGATGACAGTAATTTAACAGTGTCCTCTCTCTCTCTCTCTCTCTCTCTCTCTCTCTCTCTCTCTCTCTCTCTCTCTCTCTCTCTCTACTTTCCTCCTCTCCGAACAGAGCCCACGATACGAGCCTGGAAATAAAAGCTAAGCAGCTTGTGACGATATATTTCTCGCGTTGTACTTTTTTATCGACAAGATGACCGCCACGTGCCGAACACCTTTTTAGTGTCGTGAATTTGGAGGCACGTTGACAAGACCCGCTAGACAACGTATATCGCTATTAGAACGTTACGTATATCCGTTTTGGTACGGTGAATATATCGCTACCGCCACGTTACAATCAGTTCTACGCATCAAAATCTATCAGAAAAGCCAATAAAATCGAAACTTTAAATATTCACGAAAAACTGTTTAGCTCAGTGGGTAGAGCGTCCGCCAAAGAACCACGATGTTAAGACATACGTATAGGTGTAGTCTATAGGCATACATGTGAGTGTATCGTATGTAAAAAAAAAAAAAAAGAAGAAAAGTCGTCGGTGTAGCCTAATTTCGGTATCTGTCAGACAGCGAGGGAGCCTACCCTTTTTCCCTAGCGCTAGACCAAGGAGATTATTTTAGCGTCTGTGGTTGAGCGCCACATCTGCCATCAGGTCCTCACTTTAATTATACGCTGAGTTGGCGAGGGCCGGTATCGAACCAAGGACCACGTGTTTCCTAGGCGGACACTCTACCGACTGCGCTAAACCGGACCATATATTAGTATTATCTGCGTTATTCGGACTATTGTCCCCATCTTCATTGTTATTTGTACAACGTTTCGGCCGATATACCCTCCGGCCTTCTTCAGGTATTTCTTGTCGGACTCGGGAACCTTCTCGGACTCGGGAACCTTCTTTTCGAACTCGGTAACTTTCTTGTCGTATTCGGTACCCGAGTTCAATCCTGAGTGAAAGTAGTTAGAAAAATAATTAATTAACACAACTCCTACCCCAGCTATGGTTAGCGGAATGAGAACAGGATACCCCCGTGGAATAAATAAAGGGTTAGGTTCAAAGTTCCGTGATGGCTCCCGAATACGACAAGAAAGTTCTCGAGTTCGAAAAGAAGGTTCCCGAGTCCGAGAAGGTTCCCGAGTCCGACAAGAAATACATGAAGAAGGCCGGAGGGTATATCGGCCGAAACGTTGTACAAATAACAATGAAGATGGGGACAATAGTCCGAATAATGCAAATAATACTAATTTTCAAGCCTCATCTCAAACATTCAGAGAAATACGGACCATATATATTATATATATGTGTGTGTGTGTGTGTGTGTGTGTGTGTGTGTTGTCATTCACATACAGTCCTGTTTCGTTGATTCAAGGCTCATCAGTGTGATTAGTGGCCAGTCGATTTGCCATCAGTCAGAGTTCTTACCACCGCGCCATCTATACACCGACTTTTTAGAAAGAGATTTTTTACTATTATAAACATATTAGACCACAGGGAGTGCTCTATCCATTTTAAGGATATATCGGTAGAGCGTTCAGCTAGAAACCACAAGGTTCCTAGTTCGATACCGGACCTCGCCAACTCAGCGTATGAGTAGCACATGGATCTGTGCGGTAAAGTAAGGAGCTGATGGTAGGTGTGGCGCTCCATCTCAGACGCAAAATCAATCTCCTCTGTATGGCGCTAGTGAAAAAGGGGATAGACTCCCTCGCTGATTTGCTGATACTGACTTTAGGCCACTACCCCCCATATATATATATATATATATACCTTTCAAAGAAAGGAAAAAACTCAACAAACCGTCATCTATAAAATTTATTTTGACCAAGACCCTATTTGATGAAATTTCTAAAGCTCCTTAAATGTTCATTTTCAAGGAGTTTTAGAAATTTCTTTAAATTTTTAAAAGCCTATTGAGTTTCTGGTCGAAATAAATTAATTACAGAATGACGGTTTATTGAGTTTTTTCCTTTTTTTGAAAACTAAATATTGCTCTGTATTTAATCTAAATCATTGATTATTATACATTGAGCTCTCTTTAGGGATTTATAGAAATACTTGTATGAATATATGTTTGCACATACAAGCGCATGCAATATAGTTAAACAGTGATATTTTGAAGATCCCAAGTAGAATCATCCCTCACTACCA
This sequence comes from Doryteuthis pealeii, assembly GCA_023376005.1. NCBI lineage: Eukaryota > Metazoa > Mollusca > Cephalopoda > Myopsida > Loliginidae > Doryteuthis > Doryteuthis pealeii. Next base: position 43,584,858 of record CM042178.1, read on the forward strand.
ATTTTGGATACCTTACATTTATATATATATATATAATATATATATATATATATATATATATATAATCCAAAAGTCAAGAGAATAAATCTTCCTTACGACACAAGAGTTTTTTTGTTGTTTTTTTTAATTTAAAAAACCTGTCGCAGTTTGAGAGCTCAATGTGTGCTCTTAAAGTTAGAGTCTCAGAGCAAATATATAAGTAAAGAAATAACAAAAGACTTAGAGATTTAGCATTATAGTCTATTTCAGGGAGCTTGGACAAAGTGTCTAACTCTCCCGACTCATCAGATGCAAATGATGAATTCTTTATTACTTTTAAGGCTTTTGAAAACAGATTAAGATCCCTGAAATAGATTATAATTCTAAATCTCTAAGTCTTTTGTTATTTCTTTATATATATATATATATATATATATATATATATATATATATATAATTCGCTTTGTGGGTTATTTAATGCCATCCTTGTAGAACAATTCGCTTACTAAATTGTCGCAGTTCAGCTCGTTCCCCACTACTCCACACACCCTCGAAAATGTCACGTTATTCCAATAATTCGGTTACAAATAAACGGAGGTAAAGATTAAATATTATTATATATATTATGATATATTATATTAAATATATTATAATTACATTTGATATTATAATTTATTTATTTACTCCCACTTAAAACTGTTAAATATATTTTTCTTTCTTTCTTTTCTCTTTCTCTTTCTCTTTTTTATTCATGCTTCCAGCTTCAACATATAATTCGGTTAAACACTCATATTCTATTCTATAACCATATGATATTATAATCACCAGGTCATGCTGTCAGCAGGGATTCCCATGCCTCTTTCCCGCCAACCATCCCTATCCGTCAAGACACCCTGGCAGGTGTTTCGCTGGGTATCTGGAATCCGTTGATTGATGTCGGTTTCTGCTGGTTGGTCTACACTAGTGTGTTCATGTGTAGGCGTCCATAGAAGCACGTCGCTTATGACTTCGTCCTTGCTTCTCCAACAGTGTCCAGCTTGTCTTGTTCGTCTCACTTGGATGGTTTGTGTCATAGAAGACAGGTGACCGTATTGCTTCCAAAATGTGTTCATGACAACGCGCAACATCAATGTGTAGCTCCTACCTAGTCTTTTCTCTGGGTTTTCTCTTTATTAGGTCCAGGTGGTTCATAGCTGTCTAGAAGCACTGATACGGCTACGGCTTGAAAGAAATCTCGCTTCATCTTATCAGAGAGAGCATGTAGACAAGCTCGGGATGTTACAATCAATGAATATCGTAATACGCTATAATGTCCTGAAGAAGGTCCCGAAGACCAGGACGTTATAGCGTCAACATTATCACAAGAATAAATGATCATCCTTTGTAACATCCCGTATTTGTCTACTCCACACATAAACACACACATACTGACACACACACACACACACACACACACACACACACACACACACATATATATATATATATATATATATATATGTTGAAAGGATAAATAAATCAAGTAAAGAAAATGTTGAATGGATAAAAATGGTTTAATGAAATGCCAACACCTGTTTTGACCGAGAGTTTGTTCATGTACACATTGTATTCTATTTATTTTTATATTGAATATGAAAATACGTAAGGACTGCGACGTCATGATCACATCCATGCGTGTGTGTGTATGAATGTGCGTATATATATATATATATATATATATATATGCGAACAATTTTTTTGCGACTAATGTCTTCCTAAAACCGGGTAATTTGTCCCTCGACCCTAACAATTTTTCTTATACCTCTATTTTCTCTTTCTTTTTTCTTTCTTTCTTTTAATAGCTGCCGGCAGTATGGAAGATCTCAAAATCATCTTGGGTCTCAGTGATGAGGCTCAAAAGAACATCCGAATGGCTCTGATGGCGTCCGAAGAAGATGACCCCCGACCAATGACGGCCCTCGGGATGCCGGATAGATCATGGCCGGCTACATCCCAGCTCTTCATGAATTTAATCGAAACCGGATTTGAACTGTAAAAAAAACAAAAAAAATAAAAAGAGAAAAAGATTTTTAAAAAAATATTCATAATTTTCCCTAAAGAACAACTATTGTATACCTGGAACATACAGACCCCACACACAAGAAACAATACCACCAACAACAACAAAAACAAAACAACAACAATAAACAACAGCAACAACACTACAATAAAACGACAAAAGAAATGAGGCTCACTCGTAGTTATTTATTAATATTAATATTAAC
>CM042178.1:43594600-43627100 GCA_023376005.1 Doryteuthis pealeii
TAACAATGAAGATAAGGACAATAGTCCGAATAATACAAATAATACTAATTATCAAGCCTCATCTTAAAAATTCTGAGAAATAAAATAAAATTACCAATTTTTTTATCCTTATATACAAATAATCTCTTCCTAATAGCGGTCACTGAAAATAAACCATAATCAACTGGAATCCATCCTGCTGCAAGACTGAAGTACTTGTACAGAATTTCAGCTAAAAATCATAAAAAGATAAAATTACCAAATTATTTTTGCTCCTCATATAGAAAAAAGTCTTTCACCAATAGCGGTGACTGAATTTATTAAATACAACATAGAAAATCCGGAAAAGGTTTATTACATTTTGTACAGGAATATAAATAATAGAGTCGACGCACAGTTCTCAGACAGTATAACTAGCGACTCGAAGACTAGTAGTGACTTGACTACAAATACTACTACGTAGCTCGAATACGAATAACATCGCGTAGTCGTATCTCTATATATGTATCTGTGTTGCGTTGGACGAGTCCAACTATCTTGTAGGAGAAATATCTTCCCTTACAACACTGACAATAAAGGATAATCAACGAGAATCCATGCTGCTGCAAGACTTAACTACTTGTACAGAATTTGTAAGTTCAAAACAAATAAAATTATCAATTTAGTTTTAATCCTCATGAAAGAAAGAATCTATCACCAACAGCAGTAACTAACAATAGAAAATAATCAATGGAAATCCATGCTGCTACAAGACAGAACTACTAATAATTCAAGCTTCAAAATTATTTAAAAAATAAAATTACCAATTTATTTTTACTTATCATATACAAAGTATCTCTCACAAATAGCAGTCACTAACTATTGTGACTGAATTTATAAAATATAAATACAACATTAAAAATCCAGAAAAAAAGGTTTATTACTTTTTGTACATGAATATAAATAATTCAGACAACCCGCAGTTCTCCAACAGTATGACTATCTTCTCGACTAGTAGTGACTTGACTACAAAAACTACTACGTAGCTCGACTACAAATAACCTTGCGTAGTCGTATCTTTATATATATATATATATATATATATATATATATATATATATTATATATATATATATAATATAAGTTTATTATAGTACAAAATTTAATGAGGACGCGTAAAAGCATATGCATTATGTAAAATAAATTGTTTTTTTTTTTTTCTTAAAAAGAAAGGAAAAGGGTACCCTAGTTTTGATTTAAAATCAGAAATGAATTTCTTCTTTTCGATCAATGCTCCTCAGAGAAAAATTACATTGAAAGATGGTAAAAAGTGTAGTTGAAGACAACGAATAAGACAGGAAGCAGTGAGAACAAGGAAAAAAGTTTGTTCTTTTTTATCTCTCAGAAAGAGAATTCGTAAAATATCCGAAACTTAAAACTCACGTGGGGGGGTTCGGAAATTACGGGTGCCCCCGTTCGATAAACTGAGGCTTGAAATGCCAAAAAGGAGTAGCTGTTGTGACTGTTTCTGCACGCACAGGATGGGTTGAGTGCGAGAAATGAAGAGAGACTCAAGGATTTGAAGTTGTAGTTCGCTATTGGAACTACAAAGGACTGAGAACATCGCAGGATGGTAGGAGCGCGCACAAGCAGAATTTCTTAATAGGTGTTGTCCTATGGTGGAAGGAGTATTTAAGCCTGCAGCTGTGGGACAGTCCACGTTGCCTGAACGGATGTTGTAGGGTATGTGCTGCTTGATTCGAGACTCCAGTCTCAAGGTAGTACGGCCGATGTAGCAAATCTCGCATTTGCAAGTAAACTTATAGATACGGTGGCTTTTGTGATGAGGGGCAATACTATCCTTGAGATTAGGAGGAAACATATATATATATATATGTGTGTGTGTGTGTGTGTCTGTGTGTGTGTCTGTGTGTCTGTGTGTGTGTTCCGTTGGACGAGTCCAACTATCTTGTAGGGATATATATATATATATATATATATATATATATATAGAGAGAGAGAGAGTTTTATAATTTACTTGAAGCATTGTGTATATATTGGTTTGGGTTTGGAGGTTGATTTTGAAATGATTTTGAAATGCAGGTGTAAAGAAAAAATATAAGGTTATAATGGTGTTGTTTGTTAACCTGTGATTTATTGTTGATATTTCAGTTCCAGTGTTCTTCTGAAAAAGAGATTTTATCTCGAAATATTAAGAATAAATTACAGGTTAACAAACAACACCATTGTTACCTTATTATATTTTTTCTTTACACCTGCATTGTGATAGCCTTCAAAATCAACCTCCAAACCTATATATATATATATATATATATATCACGTACACACACACACACATAATCACACATTAACACACACGCAGAGACATAATCAAATATTTATAAAATGGGTTGATATCGCATTGAATAATAAATAAACCAAACCTCCCTCTCATCTTTTCTCTTTGCTCTCTCTCTCTCTCTCTCTCTCTCTCTCTCTCTCTCTCTCTCTCTCTCTCTCTCTCTCATATAATCAAACATTTATAAATTAATGAAATTATCCAAACTCTTTAGGGACCATTCCAAGCTCACCAACTACAATTTGTACAACCGTCACTTTCTTGTTCCACAGTTTTTTTCCTGTTATCTGGCAAGGTCCTAGTATTTGTCTACCTTTTTCGCTTTCTTTCATTTTCAGTATCATCCGCCAGATGATAAGTTCTTTATTTATTTATTTATTTTTCCTGTTAATTAACACAAGGTCTGATCTCCTGATTGGGATTGGGTGATCCGTTTGCATCTGTTGACTAGGGCTTTAGAATACACCGACTGCACCTCTGCAGAGGGGTAACACTAACACCCACCCACGCCCAATGGGGCTGCATGTTGGCAGTGGGTTGTGACCCTTGATGCTTAATGACAGAATCCTGGTTGCTGAACAGTTTATGAATTGCAACACTCTACTTTAACCCTTACTTAGGCTAGACGGACGGTCCTAGAAGCCCCCTCTAATCAATTGGCTGGTCACGTCAAGCCCTAGCACTTATGTGATTATCCGACTCAATTGCCCTTACGACGAACCCCGACACTTTTGTTATTATATGTATTTAGCAACTCCCTCCGCATGAGCAGGATGCGACACAAGGTCAATTTGTTAGGTGGGGTTCAACAGGTTTGAATTCAGAGTTTTCCTTCTCCTAGACCGGTTGCCTAACCAAGGTTAAAGAGCCCAGTCTGCCCTACTATTTACCCATTGCTGGTGGGAGTCTGGGATTTATACCTTTCCCAAAGGTATTAGCGCTAATTAAAATGCAATTACCACGTCCAGGATATGAACTCGGGGCGACGAGTCCATTTCCCATTACTTTAACCATTACACCACGCGCTTCCTAAAGCCCTTTTCATCATATATGTGATAGAAGTAGGTGGTTGAGGATCTTAGGGATCTAAGTGTGACGTTAAACTGCATCTAGTGGTGAAGTTCCAATTTTGTAGCTCTGGGGAATGTGGGGTACCTCTTCATCGTCATTACTCCCAGTACCACCCTCACCTGTAGTGATATTACCTGTTAGAGAGCCATCTTTTGGCTAAATAAAAAAAAAACAGTTAATAAAGATATGTTTGAAACAATTGAGTTTAAAAGGAAAAATGTTCAATACCCTTAAAGAAGGAATTGAACAAAAAGTCTACGACATAAGATAACCCAACAAGGGTTTACATGCAGTAAAATCCAAAAAAAGAAATAGAGATTGCAATAGAAAAGATCAACAGGCAAGATTTAAAGGTGAAACCATGAAATTAGGTATGTCAGAACATATATATATATATATATATATATATATATATATATATATATTTAAAAAATTTTGAGATGGAACTTTATATAACTTAATAGATAAATACTTCCCACCTCAAAACAGATATAATAAAATATTTAATAGAAATACTATAAAAACTAGCTATTCATGGGGACCTTCTATGAAGTCCCTTATTACAACGAAACCTAAGCCAAATACAAACCCCACATGTTCATGCAGAATTAAGGAAGAATGTCCACTGAGCCAAAAAAATGTAATATTGAATCGGTTATATATGAAGCAGAAGTCACAACCACATGTGATAATCATCCTAAAACCAATGTTATATATATAGGAATGACACAGGGAAAATTCAAACTAAGATACTATTCGCATGTAGAATCATTCCGAAAAAAAGAAAAGAAAGAAGTGACATCTTTAGCAACTAAAATATGGGAGCTGAAAGAAAAAAATATCCCATATAAGATAGAGTGGAGGATATTAGATCATCCCAAATGCTACAGGAACGACTCAAGAAATTGTAATCTATGTGTGACAGAAAAATTTAGGATACTGAAAAATCTGATTTCGAATAATAATAAAAGTCTAAATAAAAAGTCTGAGATTTTTAAGGCATGTCCACACAAGAAAAAATTCTTCCTAAATGCATGGATAAGCGAAACCCAACATCCACCCTGAAAGATAAATTTACAGATTTTTACAAGACCTTACCATCAGAAAGTTTGAATATAAATAGACTTTTTCAAATGTGACTTTGGATATATAATTCCATAAAATAATGGATTTTCGATAAATGAAACTCACCATCCCCCCTGAAAAATTAAATTGCGAATTTTACAGGACTTTACCATAAAATGATTTTCCAATGCATTCCTATTGTAAATATCATTTTACAATGCATTCTATTATTAAAAAAATACTTTTCCAATATATTCCTGTAGCAATAACGCTAATCTGTTTCAATGGAACATAATGAAAAAATGAAAGAAAAAAAAGAAAAGAAAGAAAAAAGTGGGAGTGGGAGTTATATGAAGATTATTATACTTTTTACATATTGAACTATTTCGCACTAGCACTTAAGTAAACATATCATACATTGTAATAATTAAACTATCATACTGTGGTATATCCACAGTTCCTGCTATTAATCATAAAAGTAAAAAAAAAGTCAAAGATGGAAGCCAGAGAAAATCAACCCCCACCCTCAGTAGAAGAAAGGGGGTGTCCACCCCGATACGAAGAAGATACCCCTGCCTGAAAGAGAAGAAAAAAACCCGATACAACCCAATGGAAAATAGAAAGAGGATTGGTGCAGACTTTAGAAGAACTTAAGAAACAGCATTCTGAAAAGTCCTCCTCGCAGCATCCACTGTCCGTACAGAGCTGATCAAATAATTGTTTACTTGTCAGCCTACTCTGGTGTGTCTATAAGTAGGCGTCCACAGTAGAACGCCACTGATGAGCCCAACATGGGTGTAATTATTATTATTTTTATTTATTTTTATTTTTTTACGTTTTACTTTGCAGTAATAACCTTGGGAAAGGTATGAAGCCATATGTTTTAAAAAATAGTCAAGAAGAAGGAAAACTCTGGATTCAAACCAGCTTTACTCCGCCTACAAATTGACCTTGTGTCACATCCTGTCCGTTGCGTAGGGATTCGGTAAATGTATATCTTAAAATGATTATTTTCAGGGACGTCACTAACCAGGAACATTAGAAAGAATTTTTGGTGAAATCGAACTTAATGGACCTAAATTCCACCCCGCCGAAAGAAAAAAAATACCAAAAATCAGGGAATAAACTGAATTTAATGAAATTTTCAGTGTTCATATATTAATGAATAAAATATATAATATATCAGTTATTTTATTTAAAAACTTTTATATTTTTTTCAGGTCCGTTAACTTAGAACCACGTATCTTTGAGAATCTGTGTTACGCCTCAAAGATACGTGGTTCAAAGTTAACTAACTGGTGCATTATATCTTTTATTCATTAATATATCAACACTGAAAATTTCATTAAATTCGGTTGAATCCCTGATTTTTGGGGTTTTTTTTCTTTCTTTCGGCGGGGTGATATACGATTGTAGAATTTAGGTCCGTTAAGTTCGATTTAACCGAATGTTACCCAGAGACAAATGGAGAAAATAAATTTAGCTGAAGTGACGACACAGAAATAAGAATGCGGTGGATAAGTGACACCAGTTAATCAGTATCTATATTTTCACATTTCATCTTGGACGAGTTAGACGGTCTAATTTTTAACCAGAGGGTGTTGCAAGGTGATAACGGACGGATGGTAAAGGAGCACCAGTATTAATATATAGATATTGAATTAGAAAAACTAATGAAATTAAATAAAAACACACGTATTTTTTTAATTTATTCTAATGGATTAGGATTGATTTTAATACATTTGAGAATAAAACAATAATATTAGAAATCAATGACACCAAGTAATTATTTATTAAACACGGTTTTGTTAAAATCATAATGCAAATTATTCCCATCATATTCTATGTAAATCTTTATTTCTTAGAGATATATAAAACATACTAGCAAAATAAAAAAACACCCTCCGGGCGATGTAAAAATAGATTTTTGAAACATATTGCCTGAGGGGTGGGAGTTAAAAATTTAGCAACTTTAATAACTTCTTTTAAATGTAACTGAAGAAGATAAAGTTGTAAAGAACAATTTTTATCTTGGATAATTTGCTCGATTTCCCAACTGAGGAGCTACATAATCTTCACTCATAAAAAAGCAGCAAACGTGAATCACCATAAAAATTATTTAAGAAACGTTACACAGATAGCAGCTGAATAGCAACCTGGAAAATGCTGTCTGGTGTGAATCAGAACGGTGTAATTAATCCCTCGCGGGAAAAAATGGTTCAACCTCTGCTGCCATATCACTATCATTGATTCTGGCGTGGAGAGAGCTTAATTAAATAAAGATGCATAATTTGCATTGGCCAGAATTTTCTGTTATCTGGTTGACGAAGGAGAAAGACCTGTTAGCAAATAGGGGTCCCCCTGGGAAATCAAAGCTTATGGATCACCGGTTGAGAGACCCCATCATCCTTGCTGAGAGTGAAACCTCCTTTCTTTCCTTTTTTCTTCTTTTTTTTCTTCTTTTTTTTCTTCTTTTTTTTGTGTTGTGTTTTTTGTTTTTTTTTTCATTCCTTTGATTTATTTAATTCTTGCATGATTTTTTTTCTTTCTTTTTTTCTTCCTTTCTGTCTGTCCCTGATTCTTCTTCTTCTTCTTCTTCTTCTTCTTCTTCTTCTTCTTCTTCTTCTTCTTCTTCTTCTTCTTCTTCTTCTTCTCAGTGTATTTCTTTCTGTTTTATCTATTTTTCTATTCTTATTGTTTTCTTTCTTTTATTCATTCTTCTTTCTTTCTTTCTTTCTTTCTTTCTTTCTTTTTTGCACTCTTATTTTCCGATCTCTTCCCACTTCTCTTTTCTTCTCTTTTCTTCTCTTTGTGTTCCCTTTCGTTCTTTCGCTCTTTCTTTCTATTTTCGAATGTTCTTTTTCTTTTCCTCTTTCTTTATTTCAGTTTTTCTTCTTCCTTTCTCTTTCTTTCCCGTTTTTTCATTTCTTTCCCTCTTTCTTTCTTGTTTCGTCTCTAACTTTCTTTCTTTTTTATTTTTCTCCTGTCTTTTTTTCTTTCTAGCACTCTTTATCCCTTTCCTCCTCTTTCTTTATTTTTCAATAATGAAATTATATATAGAGATAGAGAAAGGGAGAGACAAAGAGAAACAGTGAGAGAGATAGGCAGACAGAGAGACAGAGAGGGAAAGGGTGAGAGAAGAGCATCTAAGTAATTTGCAGATGATAGATAAATAGATAAAAACAATCATATTGAGGGATAGATATGAAAAAATCTCAAAAGGATAGATAGATAGATAGATAGAGAGAGAGAGAGAGAGAGAGAGAGAGAAAGAAAGAGAAAGGGAAAGAGAGAGAGAGTGAATTGTAATATTGTGATATACATATATACTTAAATTTGAACAGACTGGGATAAATAGCTTGATATATATATATATAAAAAAATAGATATAAATGAGACTGAAATAGATAGATAGATAGATAGATAGATAGATAGATAGATAGATAGATATAAATGAGACTGAAATAGATAGATAGATAGATAGATAGATATAAATGAGACTGAAATAGATAGATAGATAGATAGATAGATAGATAGATAGATATAAATAGATAGATAGATAGATAGATAGATATATAAATGAGACTGAAATAGATAGATAGATAGATAGATAGATATAAATGAGACTAAATAGATAGGTAGATAGATAGTGACAAGACTAACAAGAATAGATAGATAGATAGATAGATAGATGTAAATGAGACTGAAATAGATAGATAGATAGATATAAACGAGACTAAAATAGATAGATAGATAGAAAGATATATAGATATAAATGAGACTGAAATATATATATATAGATAGATAGATAGATAGTCACAAGACTAACAAGAATAGATAGATAGATAGATAGATGACAACGGTATTTGGGTAAAACTGATTGCTTGCAAAACAACATTTTAAGCACGAAATATGATTCCCAGACATTGTAAACACTAACGCTATGGCGTGTGGAGCATGAGGGGCCATCAACAGACAGAATAAAAAAAGTCATTGAACCCGAGACGAATTTCGCCTAATCAAAATCATTTTCCACCAATAATCGGAATATTGATCAGTCATTTTTTATCCATCTCTCACGCACACCTGCAAACATTTTTTTTTTTTTTTTTACAAAGTGGAAAATAAAATTGCGAAGAAGAAGAAAATAAAACAACCAATAATGGCCAAAGGTCTATGGGGCGTAGCGTTTGTGACTCATTAAGTCTCGTTAACCATTGCCTTCCTGTTTGGCGGCGCATGCGTAAAAGCGAGAGTAATTTGACAGATTGAAATCAATAGTCAATCGGTCAAGCTGAAAGCACCGGTGCTTATTGGATCCCCGTTAAGTTAAGCAGCGATGAGCGTATTCATTATCTAACAGGTTTGGATTGTTTTTTGGAACAGCATATAAACCTCTGTTTGGGCATTAAATAACCCTTTGGCTATTTAATGCCCCCAAAAATACTAATAATCCCCACACAGTTATATGGTTCCAAGTATTCCTATCTAATACTAATAATTTGTACACAATTATATGGTTCCAAGTATTCCTATCTAATACTAATAATTTATACACAATTATATGGTTTCAAGTATTCCTATCTAATACTATGAATTTGTACACAATTATATGGTTCCAAGTATTCCTATCTGATACTAATAATTTATACACAATTATATGGTTTCAAGTATTCCTATCTGATACTAATAATTTATACACAATTATATGGTTCCAAGTACTCCTATCTAATACTAATAATTTATACACAATTATATGGTTTCAAGTATTCCTATCTGATTCTAATAATTTATACACAATTATATGGTTCCAAGTACTCCTATCTAATACTATGGATTTGTACACAATTATATGGTTCCAAGTATTCCTATCTAATACTATGAATTTGTACACAATTATATGGTTCCAAGTATTCCTGTCTAATACTAATAATTTGTACACAATTATATGGTTCCAAGTATTCCTATCTGATACTAATAATTTGTACACAATTATATGGTTCCAAGTATTCCTATCTATTACTAATAATTTATACACAATTATATGGTTCCAAGTATTCCTATCTAATACTAATAATTTATACACAATTATATGGTTCCAAGTACTCCTATCTAATACTATGGATTTGTACACAATTATATGGTTCCAAGTATTCCTATCTAATACTAATAATTTGTACACGATTATATGGTTTCAAGTATTCCTATCTAATACTAATAATTTGTACACAATTATATGGTTCCAAGTATTCCTATATAATACTAATAATTTATACACAATTATATGGTTTCAAGTATTCCTATCTAATACTAATAATTTATACACAATTATATGGTTCCAAGTATTCCTATCTGATACTAATAATTTGTACACAATTATATGGTTTCAAGTATTCCTATCTAATACTAATAATTTATACACAATTATATGGTTCCAAGTATTCCTATCTGATACTAATAATTTGTACACAATTATATGGTTTCAAGTATTCCTATCTGATACTAATAATTTATACACAATTATATGGTTCCAAGTATTCCTATATAATACTAATAATTTATACTCAATTATATGGTTTCAAGTATTCCTATCTAATACTAATAATTTATACACAATTATATGGTTCCAAGTATTCCTATCTAATACTAATAATTTATACACAATTATATGGTTCCAAGTATTCCTATCTGATACTAATAATTTGTACACAATTATATGGTTTCAAGTATTCCTATCTGATACTAATAATTTGTACACAATTATATGGTTCCAAGTATTCCTATCTAATACTAATAATTTATACACATATGGTTTCAAGTAGTTACTTTTATTTAATAATAATTTTTCCTATTTCTCAGAATATTTGAGATGAGGCTTGACGATTAGTATTATCTGCGTTATTCGGACTATTGTCCTCATCTTCATTGTTATTTGTATAACGTTTCGGCCGTTGTGCCCTCCGGCCATCTTCGGGTATTTCTTGTTGGACTCAGGAACCTTCTCGGACTCGATAACCTTCTTTTCGGACTTTGGTTAAGACAGTTCTAAGTGACCCCCATCGACTGAATAAAGAGTTAGGTTCAAATTTCCGTGATGGCTTCCAATTACGACAAGAAGGTTCCCGAGTTCGAAAAGTAGGTTCCCGAGTTCGGGTCTAATATGCACCACCATTATAGAAACACAAATATGTAAACCACGACTAAAAATCTTAGAAGCACTGCATAGTAGACACAAAAATCCAAAACTAAACAAAATAAACTTTGATAATGTTCTAAAATGCCTATAATTACATTAACAAATTATAAAATTATAATAATATTAAAAATGATAATAAAAACAATAATAATAACACTAATAGTAACAACAACATATGTATATATATATATATATATATATATATATATATAATAAGTAATCCACAGACACGTGTTTCGAGGTTTCACCTTTCATCAGTGTAGCTATACCTTAACAGCTACCCCTGGCCGGGTTTGAGATTCGAATGAACTTTCGTTCGCCAAGCCTTTATACCCGTGCAGCTAGAGGCAGCTGTCAAATATAGGAGAATATTTAATCGCTATATTTCTAAGCGGAAATGAATTCACTAGAGTCCTCAAACATTTGTAAACAAAGCGAGGGTTAGCTAGACGCCAGAACGGTGAATTTGCAATTGAATCCCTATTCAGAGAACTCAACCAAAGTGGGAGTAATATATAATAAATAAGTAATCCACAGACACACGTTTCGAGGTTTCGCCTTTCATCAGTGTGGCTATACCTTAACAGCTACCCCTGGCCGGGTTTGAGAAATTTGACAGTTTCATAAGGAAAAAGAAAAAGTGCTTGGGAACTACAAAATTTGATGGATTGTAATGAATTAGTTAATAATTAATGAATTTAGGCGGGCATATATGTTCAAATGTAAGGCTAAACAAATCGAGAAAATATCAATCCCTGATTGTACATTTCGACCTATTAGGTCTCATCAGCAAGGTTATAGACATGGTAGACTGCTCCGTGTGTGACTCGAAACCTCGACTGCCAAGCTGACAGGCGGGATTCTAACCACTACACCAGCTGGTCATTTCCAGATTCTTCGTTTGTTTTGAACTTATTTATATTCCACTTTTTATTGACTTGCTACACGGCAGTATGAGAGTAAGTAAATATGCCCGCTTAAATTCATTAATTATTAACTAATTAATTTTCAAAATTAGGTATGACTTCAATTAAGCACATATCTTCCAAAAATTGTTGGCTAAAAGCCATATCAAATAAACACATTGTTTATTTACTTACTCTCATATATATATATATATATATATATATATATATATACGGGGGAGAGAGAAATGGAAAAGGAGAGATAGAAGGGTGGTAAAAAAGAAGGAAGAGAGAGGGGAGAGAAGTGGGAAAAGTAAAGGGAAAGAATGAAGTCGTTGGTTGTTTCATTTTGTTTTACCAAATCAAATCATTTTTATAAACAACTGAACGGGCTCATTGCTGCTTAACTTTGCTGATCAAGCGAGAACCGGTGCATTCAGCATGACTTGACCGTAATGAATATATATGAGGCCATTGAGATCGAAACCTGACTCAGAAAGAAAGACTGCTTTTTTGTTGGTTTGGTTTGGTTTGGTTTGTTTTACGGCATTAATGACTCAATGGGTCATTTAATGCCGATAAAGTTTTGAAATAAAGTCATTCTTAATGGGTACTCAATTTTTTTAATAAACACATTTTTCTATTTAACAGGTACTACCACTCCGGGTCAGAGTGGACCAGGGAGTAATGGTGATGAATGGGTGCTCCACATTCCCCAAAACTCCAAAACTGGAACCTCACCATTAGATAGAGTTTAACGTCATTCCCAGGACATGTAGACCCACAGCTATCGCGTTCTAGCACCCATATGATAAAAAGGGTTGGGGCTTGCCATAAGGGTAATAGGGTTGGGGCAATCATATATATATTTACCAACCCCTCCACACGAGCAGGATGTGGCACAAGGTCAATTTCTTAAGCGGAGTTTAACAGTTTTGAATTCGGAGTTTTCCTTCTCCTAGTTACCTAACCATGTTTAAAGAGCCCAATCTACCCTCCTATTTACCCATAGCTGGAGGGAGAATTGAATTCATACCTTCCCAAGTGTATTAGTGCCATGTGAAATGCCAACAGCTTCGTCCAGGAATTGAACTCGCGTTGAAGAGTCCATTTCCTACGACTCTAACCATTAGACCACGCGCCTCCTAGCTCCTATATGATTGGGACAATCATATAGGTGCTAGGGCTTGACGTGACCAGCCGATTGATCGGAGGGGGGCCTCTCCGACCGCTCATCTAGCCCAAGAAAGGACCAAAGTGGAGTATTGCAAGTCATGGACTGCTCAACCACCTGGATTCTATCCTTAAGCATCACGGGTCGCCACCCACGACTAACTGGTGGCCCCATTGGGGGAGTCTTACCCCTCTGCAGAGGTGCAGTCTGTGTATTCTAACGCCTCAGTTGACAGAGCGGTTTTTTTGTTGGAAGTAAAGGGTTATTATTCATTTTTTTTTTTTTTTGCGTTCTGCGAAAATGAGTACTTTTGTGGGTGTATTACGTTTTGTACGTGATAAATGTTTAAATATTACCTATTCAGATAATGAAGGTGCCGAATATCTTCAGTCCTGATATCTCGGCTCTGAGCACCGACATTTATCTCGTTAGAGGTCGCTTCGTTAGCTTATCACAACGCGCACAGGAAACGACAAATCCGATTAGCGAGTAGAGTTGCAGAAAATATCAAGTAACCACAAAGACTCCAACGGTTTTTGATGCCATTCTTTTTTTAAGAGACCAAATTCTTTAAACATGACAGTTCGAAAGTATTGTGAACAAAATTGCATCTGAATACAAAAAATTTAAAGAAAGCGACTCTACGTCGTTTATTTTTAATAATGGCCATTTTATAATCCCCTCCATAATGTGGGTAAGTACTGCACACGAATAATTATCCTAAGCTTTAATCAAAACGACTCTACCTCCTTTATTTTTAATAATGACCATCTTACAACTCGTATGTAATATAGGTATGTACTGCTTGCGAATAGTTATCCTAAACTTTTTTTTTTAAAGACAACAATACTACGTTCTTTTTTATTTATTGAAAAGATTAGAAATTACCATTTTTATTGATAATATTAAAAATGGCCATCTTATAACCTGTATATAATATGACTAAGTACTGCTTCCGAATAATTATCCTAAATTTTGATAAAAAGCGACTCTTGAAACGGAAAATCAATTTAGCATCTAGAGTCGTAAACAATATCAAGTAACTACAAAGACTCCAACGGTTTTCGATGCCATTCTTTTTTTAAGAGACCAAATTCTTTAAACATGACAGTTCGAAATTAGTGTGAACATAATTGTGTTGTATACTCTCTTTCCTTTCTTACTTCTATTATTCTTCTGCTCATCTTTGGTATCTTACGTTCTTCTTCTAGCGTCTCTTCTAACGTATCTGTTCTTGCTGGTTGGTCGTCCTTGATTCATTTCTTCTTCTAGGTCAGTCTTGTTGCCAAGACATTCATCAACCACAAAATCATATTATTATTTAAACATTTATTTACTTAACTAAACATATTTCTCTAACACAACCCGCGTGTGCAGTGAGCTCCAGCTAAGGCAGATAGGCCTTATCTGCCTGACGTTCAAGCTGAAACTAAAGACCCAACCATGTCCCACGTGACTTCACGTATTTCGCGGGCTTTCTGTAATATTCCATGGAAAGTCCCGCCCGTGATATGAAAAGGGGTCATCCCTTCAGAAATACAGGGAATGACAATAATCTATGCCTAGATTATGTAACAATTGCATCTGAATACAAAAACTTTAACGAAAGCTACTCTACGTCGTTTATTTTTAATAATGACCATTTTATAATCCCCTCTGTAATGTGGTTAAGTACTGCATGCGAATAATTATCCTAAACTTTAATTAAAACGACTCTTGGTCCTTTATTTTTAATAATGACCATCCGGGTTAGCTCAGTCGGTAGAGTGTTCTGATCGAAACCACAATGTTCCTCGTTTGATACCGGCCCTCACTAACTCTGCGTACGAGTAGCACAGGGATCTGTGTGGTAAAGTAAGGAGCTGATGGTAGGTGTGGCGCTCCACCTCAGACGCAAAAACAATCTCCTTGGTCTAGCGCTAGTGAAAAGGGGATAGACTCCCTCGCTGATTGCTTGATACCGACTTTAGGCCACCCAGACGACTTTACTTTTACTTACAAATACGTATGTAATATAGGTAAGTACTACTTGCGAATAAATATCCAAAACTTTAATAAAAGCGATACTACGTTCTTTTATATTCATTGAAATTATTGAAAATGACCATTTTTATTGATAATACTAGCAACAGAAAACACCCTCCGGGCGTCGTAAAAAATAATTTTTAAAAGACATTGCCTGAGAGGGTGGGAGTTAAAAATTCAATGTCAGAGGGTTTGTATCATATTTATTAAAGGAGTAAAAAAAAAAAAAAAAAAAAAATTTGAAATGAAAACTGAGCCCCGTCCCTCTCAAATAAAATGTTGCATGCATGTAATAATCAAACAATTATTTTGAATATTTTCCACATCAATTTTTCACAAAATCGTAGGGATTTATTTATTTGTAAACTTTTTAGTTAACTTCTTGTTACTGTAAAAAAAAAGGACGAGAGTAAAAAACAATTTTTTAAATTGCTTACTCAAATTTTGGGTGTATATAGCATAAGAATATTGTGATGTAAGCTGTGACGTAGAGCTATGACGAAGTTTTTGTTACAGACAGAAATATAGACAATCTCCATTATTAATAGATTAATAATGACCATAATCCGTATGTAATCTGGGTAAGTACTGGTTACGAACAATTATCCTAAATCTTAATAAAGAATAACTCTTGAAACGACAAATCCGATTAGCGAGTAGAGTTGCAGAAAATATCAAGTAACCACAAAGACTCCAACCGTTTTTGATGCCATTCTTTTTTTAAGAGACCAAATTCTTTAAACATGATCACCAGTCCAATTCATGGCAGCAACTGAAAAAAGAAACGAAAAACAATGGCATTATAAAGAAACAAAACAAAATGGCATTATATGAAAAAAAAATGGCATTATATGTACTTTTCGAAAATAAAAACACTTTTTTGTTTCTTTACTTTATTTGCCTTTTATTAAACCTACAAATGTGTCAGATCATTTTGCCTGACCTGTATAAGTAAGTACTGGTTACGAATAATTATCTTAAATCTTAATAAAAAATGACTTTCGAAACGGAAAATCAGTTTAGCATCTAGAGTTGCAGAAAATATCAAGTAACTACAAAGTCTACAACGGTTTTCGATGCCATTCTTTTTTTAAGATACCAAATTCTTTAAACATGACAGTTCGAAAATATTGTGAACAAAATTGCATTTAGATACAAAAAAATATAATAAAAAGCGACTCTACGTCCTTTATTTTTAATAATGGTTATTTTATAATCCTCTCCGTAATGTGGGTAAGTACTGCACGCGAATAATTATCCTAAGCTTTAATTAAAACGAATTTACCTCCTTTATTTTTAATAATGACCATCTTACAACTCGTATGTAATATAGGTATGTACTGCTTGCGAATAGTTATTTCTAAATTTAATAAAAACGATACTACTATAACATGGGAGGGTGTTATATCAATGTTGGAAGGCTTAAAGTAACCTCCCAACGTGGGTACAAGTGTATGTATAAAACATTCCGACAAAGGTGTAAAAGATAACATATTTATTTCATAAGTGACGGAGATACACATACAGACAAAGATATACACAACAGATATAATGAATACATATAAGAATAGAAGGTATACAAAGGTGTATAAAACAGATACATAAATATATAATGAGGAAATAGGCGTACGACTTGATGATGATGATGATGATGATGATGATGATGATGATGAAGTGACGTTCTCTTTTGGACACCTGGTTGCCATTCGGAAGATCTGCCAGTGTCGATGACCGATGATAGGGACGGGTGACACGAGAGAGAGAGATAGCCATGGGTATCCGTGCTGTTAGCGTGACATGATGATGATGATAATGATGATGAGGATGATGATGATGATGCCGCCATTGTTCATGTCTTTTTCTCTCTCGTTCTATAATTATCGCCCTTGTAAAGTTTGACATGTTTATTGTATGTTGTAAAGCCGCCCCCCCCCCCGCCTTGGAAGATACATGGACAAAGATTGTCCTTTTGCAGCCTTACAACCCCCGAAATCCATGCTTTTGTTTGCTCCCGGGCTTGGATCGGGATAGGCTGTTTCTGTACACAATGCAGTTAGGGTTGTATCTCGGGCCAGCAGGAGAAAAATACGGACACCGGCAAACAGAAACGTGCTAGGAAATTCGAATATACGTTTGTACAGAGCAAGACTGTGAGAAATTCGACTATAGTCGCACGCGGCAACACAACGGTTGATTAGATTAAACAAAAACGAAATATGGAACCGATGTTGTAACTTCAGCTATACAAGCTGTGTTTAAACAAATGTATCGAGATTGAAGCTGTATTTACCAAGACAGAAATGAACAATGGAGGTAACATTAGTTTTCTTCAAAATATGAGCTGTGTTAAAAAAATAACACTGACGCTATATTTTCCAAGAGAGAAATGAACAATAAATTAAATATTCATTTTCTATTTAAAAAAAAAAACGAGCTGTAGTATCGAGACAGAAGCTGTATTTACCGAAACAGAAATCAACAATGAACGAAACGTTCATTTTCTTAGAATACCAGCTGCGTTCAAAAAGGTTGAGATTGTAGCTGTATTTACCCAGACAGAAATGAACAATGAATGGAACGTTTTTTATTTATTTTTTTTTTGTTTTGTTTGTTTTTCAAAAAGATTAAAGATATAAATTAACAATGAATGAAACGTTAATTTTCTTCAAAATACGAGGTGTGTTCAAAAAAGTACCGAGATTGTAGCTGTATTTACCAAGACAGAAATGAACAATGAATGAAACGTTCTTTTATTTATTTATTTATTTTTTTTTCTTCAAAATACGAGTTGTGTTCAAAAAGTATTGGGACTGATGCTATGTTTACCAAGATATAAATTAACAATGAATGAAACGTTAATTTTCTTCAAAATGCGAGGTGTGTTCAAAAAGTACCGAGATTATTATAGCTGTATTTACCAAGATAGAAATGAACAATGAATGAAATGCTAATTTTCTACAATATACGAACTGTGTTCAAAAAGTATCGAGATTTTAACTGTATAAGTGGATCTGGGAGTAATGGCGATGAAGGGGTACATTCCACAGAGTTCCAGAATTGAAACTTTATGAGATGCAGTTTAACGTCATACGCAGGACACTAAGACCCTCAGCAACTGTCTTCTAGTACATATGTTAAAAAGGGTTAAGGGTTACCATAAGGTCAGTAGGGTTGAGACAATCAAATAGGTGCTAGGGCTTGATGTAACTAACCGATTGACCGGAGGAGCCTCTCCGACCGACCGTCTAGCCTAAGTAAGGATCAAAGTGGATTGTTGCATGTCAGTTACCATTATTCCTTAGGAATCAAGGGTCGCCACTCACCGACAACAGGTGGTCCCATTGGGAAGATTTTACCCCTCTGCAGAGGTGCAGTCGGTGTTTTCTACAGCTCAAGCCAAAAGGGCGCTGAAATACAATGGTGTATCATCTTAACATTTTTACGATTGAATTAAAATAATAAATAAATCAAAATACAAATAACATTCCGCCCTGTCGGCTGGGGCGTTAGAATGCACCGACTGCACCACTGCAGAGGGTAAGACTCCCCCAATGGGGCCACCTGTTGGCCGTGGGTGGCGACCCGTGATGCTTAAGGATAGAGCCCAGGTGGATGAGCAGTTCATGACATGCAATACTCCACTTTGGCCCTATCTTGGGCTAGACGGGCGGTCTGAGAGGCCCCCTCTGATCAATCGGCTGGTCACAAGCCCTAGCACCTATATGATTTTCCCAACCCTATTGCCCTTATGGCAAGCCCCAACCCCTTTTTATCATATGGATGCTAGAAGGTCTACATGTCCTGGGAATGACGTTAAACTCTATATGATGGTGAGGTTCCAGTTTTGGAGGTTTGGGGAATGTGGAGCACCCCTTCATCACCATTGCTCCTTGGTCCACTCTGACCCGGAGTGGTAGTACCTGTTAGGGTCCCATCTATGGGTTAAATAGAAAAATGTATTTATAAAAAAATTGTATTATCCATTAAGAATTGATTTATTTCAAAACTTTATCGGCATTAAATGACCCACTGAGGTTGATATACCGTAAAACAAAACAAACCAAACAAACCAAACAAATAACATTGACATAAAATTGCATCTCTAAAGATTTTAAAAAGAACACACATTTATCACGGTGACGTTGCATAGAAAGAACTTTAATTCACAAGTCACCTACTGTCAACTTACATTTGGTTTTTTTTACGATATATGCTCTTTCCTCAACAAATCAATACTCAAAGAATGCGGCATACTAGAAAGACATAACAAAAGAAAAACGAATAAATCAAATATACATTTAGGGAAAGAGAATATCACGCTCTTCTCCCTTTGATTTCGTAATAGATGTATTTCTATGACAATCAGGTCAATCAGATTTTCTATATTTTCTCATATATATATATATATATATATATATATGTGTGTGTGTATATGCGTGTGTGTACGCACAAACACACCCACACCCACACACCCTCACACATGTATATATACATATATATAATATAAATAGGCATGCCATATATATATATATATCACACCATGATTTTAAACCATATGAACACACACACACACACATATTCGATAAGTTTAAGTTAGATTTATCACAAGGCCAGGAATACGGGGCAACAATGAGAATCAAACTCACTATATATATATATATATATATATATATATATAATAAATAGGAGAATATTTAATCGCTACATTTCTAAGCGGAAATGAATTCACTAGAGGCCTCAAACATATGTAAGCAAAGCGAGGCTTAGCTGTGCGCCAGATACGGTGAATTCGCAATTAAATCCCTATTTAAAGTGCTCGACCAAAGTGGGAGCATATATAATAAATAAGTAATCCACAGACACGTGTTTCGAAATATCACTTCATCAGTGTGGTTATACCGTTTAACAGCTACCCCTGGCCGGGTTTGAGACCCGAATGAACTTTTGTTCGCCAATCCTCTTACCCGTACGGCTAGAGGCAGCTGTCAAATATAGGAGAATATTTAATCGCTACATTTCTAAGCGGAAATGAATTCACTAGAGGCCTCAAACATATGTAAACAAAGCGAGGCTTAGCTGCGCGCCAGATACGGTGAATTCGCAATTAAATCCCTATTTAAAGTGCTCGACCAAAGTGGGAGCATATATAAATAAGTAATCATATATATATATATATATATATATATATATATATATATATATGCGCACATATATAGATCGACATATTGGGCACCTCATGTAGTGTAATGATTAGCAAACTAGATTAGCAAACCATTGTTAGTGAGTTCGATTCTCAATGGGTGCCCCATACTTCAGGCCTTGAGCCACATCGAAGCTAAGCTTAGTAAATGATTATATAGATCGATATATACCTTTATATCTCTCTCTCTCTCTCTCTCTCTCTCTCTCTCTCTCTCTCTCTCTCTCTCTCTCTCTCTCTCTCTCTCTCTCTCTGTGTGTTTTAGTGTATGTGTGTGTATGTTTATATCTCTCTAAATATTTGTCTATCTTATCTATCTCAGTATGTTTATATATATCCATCTATCTATGTATTTGTCCATATCTTTCTGTCTCTGTTCATATCTATCTATCTATCTCAGTCTCTTCATCGACTCTCTCTCTCTCTCTCTCTCTCTCTCTCTCTCTCTCTCTCTCTCTCTCTCTCTCTCTCTCTCTCTGTGTGTGTGTGTGCGCATGTGTGCGTGAGTGAGTGAGTGTATGTGCGTGTGTGTTCATATCGATATACATATTTGTCTATCTATCTATCTATCTATATCTATCCACTCTGTTTAAATGTATGTATGTATCACAATACAATATCATATCTATCTATCTATCTCAGTCTGTTCATCTCTCTCTTCTCTCTCTCTCTCTCTCTCTCTCTCTCTCTCTCTCTCTGTGTGTGTGTGTGTGTGTGTGCGTGTGTGTGTGAGAGAGAGTGCGTGTGTGTGTGTGTGTGTGTTCATATCTATATAGATTTTTGTCTATCTATTTATCTATCTATCTATCTATCTCAGTACGTTTTTAATTATTCATCTATCTATCAATCGATTTTGTCAGTCTATTTATTTATATCTATCTATCTATCTATCTATCTATCTAATTACATTTAGAATAATAAATGATTAACCTTACTGAAAAGGCGAACAATTCACCCCAAAACTTAAAACAACTTCAATTTCCATTAATTCGAAAAATAACAAAAAAACGAGACACCCCTCAGAAAAACAAAGAAACATAAAAACAAATAACACTCTTTCTTGCTGGGGGAATGGCTTGAGAAATCCTATAAAAAGTAACACGCCTCAAATTTATTCTTCTGTTTTATTGATTGCTCGTTGGTGACGTAGAACGTGATCGGCGTACAAAAAGTTATTTGGAGTGATGAGCGACACGCTTTGGGCAGACGACATGTTTCTTCCCGTTTTTCCCGCTCTTTTTTTTTCACTATTTATTGCAAATTTACGCCATTTTGTTTTCTACGTTACTTATGGGCTCAACCGAAAAAAGAAACCCCTTTTCTTCCTTCATTTCTTGTCTATTTATACAAAATACTTCAGTTAATGAAACCCGACACATGCATAATGAATATGTTAAGTGGAATGTGATCATCATATATCATATTCAATTGTTAGGTTTGCTAATTCGTATTATACACACACACACACAACACACACACACATATATATATATATATATATATAATAACAAAAAAAAGTTATTTTTGTCTTATCGATTTCAAAGTAAACCCATTCTCAATAGATATTTCAAAGGTAGGAAACTACAGTTAGCCACCCATTTCATTCATAACATAAAGAAAAAAGAGAAGAAAAAAAAGAGAAGAAGAGGAGAGAAAAAAGAAAGAAACGAAATATAACATCACAAAAAATAAAAGAAACACATCCATTTCTGAAATCCGTATCTGATGATAAAGTTTACTTTAAATCGATAAGACAAAAATAACATCTTTTTGTTTTTATTTTTATATGCATTGAAAATTGCCTTCAAATCATTAATATATAATATATATTATATATATATATATATATATATATATATATATATATATATATATATATATAATCATGTCGCGCAAGTAGCACGGATATCCATAACAATCTCTCACCAACTTTCCCTATCATTCATTGCCCCTGGGAGGTCTTCTGCGCAGCAGCTAGCATCCTCACATAGTTGATCAATGTAGATCCTTGCTGGGCAGCCCACGCTAGCATGCCCATGTGTCGGCTTCCACAGAAGAATGTCGCTTATGAGCTCGTCCTTGCTTCTCCAGCAGTGTCCTAGTCCGTCTTACTTGGATGGTTTGTGAGATGGGGGCAGGTGGCCATACAGCTGCTTCCTTGTGGGGTGTTGTTTCCACGACTTGTTCAAGACCGCACGCAGCATTCTTGTGTAGCTCCCATCTAGCTTATTCTCAAGGCGCTTCGTTAGGGTCCAAGTGGTGCAGCCAATACAGCAATAATGATATAACACAGCCTGGAAAAATTGCAGCTTTAGCTTGTCAGTGAGATCGGACTTCCATATGACTGATAATTTGTTTGTGGCCAACCATGCTTTCCTATTCGTGTATTAACATCGCTCTCTATAGATGAGATATTACCACCTAGGTATATATATATATATATATATATATATATATATATATATATATATAATATTAAGAAATTTGAAAAACGAAGTGTTCCAAAAATAAGATGAATTTATTTATCGACGCTTAAACGTTTCGGTTTATTTAAACCTTCATCAGGATAGATTATAGGGTGAATAACTTGATGGGTGTTTTGTAGATGACAGAAGTTAGAAAAATCAGTTTGTAACTGTATATTTTTAAAGGTCTTTCAAAAATATAACACTGAACAAATTTCTTAATATTGTCGGATTAATTTCCATATCTAATCCCATATATATATATATATATATATATATATATATATATTTGTTGAATTTTTTAAATATAATTGTTTTCCATAAGCAACTACCCAGGTTTCAGGTTATTTCACCATCATCAGGTTGCTAATAATTCTTCTGGTGTTTATGCGAAGACATGCTGTTATGTTTTTGGACCGCAAACTACGTCGCTCTTGTGGACGCTCTTTATGCTTTTCTTTCTTATCTATCTATCTCTCTCTCTCTCTCTCTATATATATATATATATATATATATATATATATATATATAAGAAAGAAAAACTTAACAAAACCGTCATTTGGCTATTATGAATTTATTTCGACCGGAATAAATGAGCCTACTCTCATCAGATAGTTAATGTTTATTGTGTTCTGATTAAATTTATAATAACCAAATGACAGTTTGTACAGTCTTTTCTTTCTTAGTGAAAGTGTAAATATTGCTCTCAGTATAACTAATTCATTAATTATCTTACATTGAACTCTCTTAGGGATTTGAAATAATCCTTGTATAAATGTATGTGTGAATCAACGTGAGCATACATTGTTAATGTACAGGAGATATTGATGATCCCAAAATGAATTATCGCCAACATCTGATTGGATACTTTTACACACACACACACACACACACACACATACACTCCAACAAACAAACACGCACACACATATGAATATATATATATATGTGTGTGTGTGTGTGTGTGTGTGTGTGTAGTGAAATGGACTCGTCAAGCTGAATTCAAATCCTAGACGAGGCTGTTTGCATTTCCCATAGCACTGATACTCTTGGAAAAGGTATGCATCCGACTAATCCCCCTCCAACTACAGGTGAGTGGACTGGGCTCTTTAATCTTGACTAACCAGTCTGAGTAACCAGTCTCGGAGTATTAAAACTCTCAATTCACACCTGTTTAAACTCCGTTTAAGAGATTGACCTTGTGACACATCCTGCTCGTACGGGGTTAGAATATATATATATATATATATATATATATATATATATATATACTAGTAGAAGTACACAATCTATGCCCCACCATACCGGCTGGAGCTGTAGAATACGCCAGAGGGATGGGACACTCCAGTTAATCGGCTGGTCACATAAAGCCCTAGCACCTATATGATTGTCCCGATCCTATCGCTTTTATTGCAAACCTCCAGCCTTTTTTATCATATATGTACTAGAAGGTGGTGGCTGAGGGTCTTAGTTTCCTGTGTATGACGTTAAACTGTATCTAATGGTGGGGTTCTAATTCTGAAATCCTGAAGAGAGTTGAGTACCCCTTCATTGCTGTTACTCCAATGTACACTCTGACTTGAAGGGATGGTACCTGTTAGAGCCCGATATATGGGTTAGATAGATAAAAAATGATTTTAGAAATAGTGCTTTATACAGATGAGTTTTTAAAAATTGAATACTCAACGTTTCGGTCTGTTAGACCTTCTTCAGGACTTTAGGAATATATAAAATAAAAACGTCTTCGGCAAAATAACCCAAGAGTTGACATACCATAAAAATCCAACCAACCAACCAACCAACCAACCGGTCTTTGATTGGACTAATAGGGCTTTAGGAACATCAGAAAGTGGGAGAGAAAGGGGAAAGAGAGAAGTAAGAGAGGAGGTAGGAGTAAAATAATTTGTAACGGTTAGCAAGCTAGATTAGCAAACTATTGTTAGTGAGTTCGATTCTCACTGGATGTCCCATACTTCTAGCCTTGTGTCGCATCTAAACTACGCTTAGTAAATAACTATATATATATATATATATATATATATACATATATATATATATACTTTAGTCCGTTCATATCTATCTATCTAAATCGGTTCCTATCTATCTGTCTTTCTGAATCCTATCTATCTCTTTTCCTCCATCTTTTTCGTATTTTTCTTCCTTTGTTTCTCTTTCTAGCTTTTCCTTTCTTTCCTTCCTTCATTCTTCTTCTTCTTCTTCTTCTTCTTCTTCTTCTTCTTCTTCTTCTGTTGTTGTTGTTGCTGCTGCTGCTTATGATTTTTTCTTTCTTCCTTCCTTTCTGTCTGTCCCTTCTTCTTCTTTTTCTTCCTCTTCTTCTTCTTCTTCTTCTGCTGCTGCTGCTGCTTACAATCAAGTCACATTGAAAATACAATATCCCGCTAGATGACCGAACTTAAGCAACGATGTGCCTGTTATAATACTTCAATGGGTGACCACTTAAGCAACAGCAGGGACTGTAAAGCAACCAGAGTTTTGTTTATCAACACTGACTTGATTCGGTATTAAATGACCAAAAAAGGGTTGATATGCCATAAAAGAAAACAACCAACACCTTCTTATTATTATTATTATTATTATTATTATTTCTCTCTCTCTTTTCCCCCTACTCTCTCTCTCCTCTCTCTCTCTCTCTCTCTCTCTCTCTCTCTCTCTCTCACACACACACACCAACTTGATCAATCGATTAGATAACCCAAAAGGGTTGATATGCCACAAACGAAAACAACCAATACCTTCTTATTATTATTATTATCATTATTATTATTATCTCTCTCTCTCTCTCTCTCTCTCTCTCTCTCTCTCTCTCTCTCTCTCTCTCTCACCAACTCGATCAATCGATTCATCTGTCAGTCTCTTGATGAGTCAAAAGAAAAAAAAATAGATAAACAGAAAAAAATTTGATCCGCTGCTTCCACTCATCAATTAACGGAGAATTTTTCAAATATTTTTATTTCCCACCCTCCACCCCTACTCCCTTTTTTCATTTATTTATTTATTCATTTATTTATTTATTCTATTTTTCATTTCTTTCCAGCTAGCTCAATGACGTTAATATAACCGACCATTTTTGACACGGACTATTTTTTTTAAATAAAATAAAATAAAACTAAAGAATAAAGAATGAAAAGAAAAGATAGTTCCAGATTAACTGAGAAAGTTTTTCACAAAAAGATAAATAAATAGAATAAAATAAAATAAAATAATATAAAAATCATCTTTGAAATCAGATCTCAAAAGTTAACAGCCGAGGTGATTGATCTCTGTGAAGGTTGTAGATGATAGCAACAGCTTTGTTCCGGGAGACCGACCTGTCGGCTGAGGCAGGTGAATACACCGACTACGCCTCTGTACAAGGGTTAAATCCCTCAATGTGGCCACCTGTTGGCCGTGGTGTTGTATACCCTTCTTATTACTTACTTCTTCTGTTCATCTTCTATCTTACGTCTTCTTCTAGATCTCTTCTAGCGTCTTTGAGATCTTAAGTTCTTCTAGGTCTCTTCTAACATCTCTTCTTCGTCTGGACTTCTCTTGGGGACTTCGTGTCTGGTCTTCCATTGGGGATTTCTCTTTATCAGAAGCCCTGTGTCATTGGTAGTTTTTAGATAATAACAAGACCATTGATTATACATAACACTTCAAATGTTGCAATTAGCACGGATATCCATGACAGTCTCTCGCCAACCTTCCCTATCATTCATTGTCCCAGGGAGGTCCTCTGCACAGCATCCAGCATTTTTGCATAGTTGGTCAATGTAGATCCTTGGTGGCTGGCCCACATTAGCATGTCCACGTGTTGGCTTCCACAGGAGAACATCGCTTATGAGCTCGTCCTTGCTTCTCCAGCAGTGTCCTGCATGCCTCGTCCGTCTCATTTGAATGGTTTGTGAGATGGGGGGGGGGGCATACAAGACTTCGATTTACTTAGATCACATTTTATTCTCGAAATCCCCCACCAGACTACCTGCACAGATCGAGTCGGAGCGTGTATAACACGACTCACCACCGTCGTGGTTTCTCGCCGACTGACAAAAATCTATTTCTAATCTAAACCGGAAGAGGGTCTTCTCCACTGATTCTCACGGTATCCACCGGAAGGAAGGATCAGGGCAGGTCAAGCCTCGTCATTCAAATCCTTCAAGGCCGTGGGCTGCAGCTTATAACGGCCATTTTGATTTCTACACTATTGCACATAAATATTAGGTTTCTAATAATTATATAACAGTGGGTGGCGACCCGTGATGGTCAAGGACGGAATCCTGCTGGCTGAGCAGTCCCATGTGTTAAATAGATAAAAAATGAGTTTAAAAATGAGTTTTAGAAAAATTTGAATAGCCAACAAGAATAGATGTCTTCGTCATAAAATAACTCAATGAGGGTTGGCATGCCGTAAAATTCAACCAATCAAATCCAATTAAATTTTTCGTAAGAGTGGTTTGCTTAAGCTTTCAGTTAATCCCCCCCCCCCAATGGGGCTATCTGTTGGCCGTGATGCTTAAGAGCGGAATCCTAGTGGCTAATGCAGTCCATGACATACAGCACTCCAATTTTGGCCCTTACTTAGGCTAGACGGACGGTCAGAAAGTACGCATGTGTGCATACACATACATACATATATACTTAGTCCCATCGTGGTGTAATGGTTAGCAGTTGTAAGTGATCGTGCTGATTCTTTACAACTGAATAGTCTGAACAATCCTCACTGGATGCCCCATACTTGCGATCTAGGGTCTTATTTTCTAGTAGCGAATGGGTTTCATAAATACTTACATAGTAGGCTCCCGTCGTGTAATGGTTATGGTTATTTGCCTGCTCATCCCACTTATGAGGGCTGGACACAAGGTCTCGATTTTACGTGGGCGCATAAAAATTGCGTCGATCTGGGGGGATGGCCCTCTGGGAACGACGCTAATAATTGTACTCTACCGGTCCAGAGGCTGAAGCATACTGGACCCCCAGGCCAGGTGGATTAGGTAAGAATCAGAGCATAGTAACTGGAATAGATACTACACTCCGATCCCTCCAAACACCCGTCGTGTAATGGTTATTGTCGTGGGTAATGGACACGGTGACACAAGTTCAAATCCTAAACGAGGCTGTTTACATTTCACATGACGCTAATACCCTTGGGAAAGGTATGAATCCAACCATTCTCCCTCCAGTTTTGGGTAAATAGTAGGGAAAACATTGCTCTTTAACCTTGATATGGCAACCGGTCTTGGAGAAGGAAAACTCTGAATTCCAGCCTGGCAAACTCCGCTTAAGAAATTGATCTTGTGTCGCATCCTGCTCGTGTGGAGGCTTTGCTAAATGCACACACGGGTATATATATATATTTACCTACCTCTCCGTACAAGCAGTATGTGACACAAGGTAAATTTCTAGGCCACAAGCATGGGGCATCCAGTGAGGATTAAACTCGCTATTCAGTAGTAATAGATCTGCGAAATTAGTTTGCTGACCCTTTCACCATAATGGAACGAGGTATGTATATGTATGCGTATGCGCACGTGCATGCGTGCATGTTTGTGTGTGTGTGCGTGCGTGTGTGTGTGTGTGTGTGTGTGTGCGTGCGCGCGTGTGTGTGTGTGTGTGTGTGTGCATAACCACGCGCTTATTTATCTTATTTATCTATGTGTGTATTTATTTAACCCTTGTATAACGGACATAATGCAATAAGGGGTCAATTCTTTAAAAGCGAAATACAGCCGATTTTTCTTCTCCCAGACTAGTTGCCTAACCAAGTTTAAATAGCCCAGTCTGCCCTACTATTTACCCGTAGCTGGAGGGAGAGTAGTTGGATGCATACATTTCCCAAGAGTGAAATGCCAGCAAGTCTCGTCCAGGATTTGAACTCACGTCAACGGGTCCATTTCCAGCGACTCTAACCACTACACCACGCGCCTGTACATACATATACAGTGACGACCGGCTCTCCGATGAACATAACTTTTTTTATCTATGTTTATATTTTACGGGTTTTTTTTCTTTTTAGGGGAGAAGGGCGTTGCTTAAAATGGAATATTCTCCATTGATGTGCTTCACTATTGGAATTGGTCCAAGAATCCCAATTCCAAAGGCTTATCAATACCATTTAATTCTTCATCGATTTCTCGTTTGTTGAACTCGGATCAAAGAGTCAGAACCTTTTTTTTTTCTTAAATCAGGTCAAAGACTGATTACCGTCCGGCTCCCCCAATCTCTCCGGCACCACTTCCTGCTCCCATCCAGCAACCCTCCGACTCCTGTCAGATTACAACGCCTGAAATGCCGGATTGCCACGGCGAAAGGTATAATACCACCAATAACAAAACGTCACCTTGTATATTTGTATATTTCTTTTTTTGTCTGAAACACACCGACCTTTAATTAAAATCTAAAACGAGACAGCTTAAAACGCTAAATACTGTTCAGTTCTTTAAAAAATAGTTTACTTAGTAACTGCTGGTTGCAACTCAAGTGCTAAACGCCGGGTTACTTCCCCTGGACACACCATTTATCAAAGTAAGTACAGGTTGACTAGCTAAGTGCAGAGTTAACTTATCGAACTCAATCCATTATTTTTCATTATTTTTTTTCGCTCAAAAAGCAAGATCTGGTGATAGTGAATGTGTATGTATATTTACTTTGTCGTTAATTGTTTTATTTTTATAGTTTCCTCCGGACATACATACACACAACTGCCCTTTATATATGTACTAGAAGCGACTACCCGGCATCGCCTGGGTAGAGGGGTTTTTTAAGTTAGTCCTGCAGGTGTAAAGTTTTTAAATGCCATCCTTGGCCAGTTGAAAATGGCTTAAAGAAAGTCCTGTGTTATAGAATCCTTTGGTAAGCATGTAAGTCCTATCCTACGTATTGGTAAAGGTCCAGTGATTTAATCCTATGTCCGTCGTCAAAGAATGTCATAGTAATTATGACCAGTAGGGTCGGTTAAGTATTGTATCAGCCTCAAAGTACTGCCAGTGATTGGCCAAGAAATAGATCATATGATCTCGCCTAGTCTATAAGTATGGGCGACGATCTAGCACACGCCTTATAGAGACAAAATTCTCAACAGCAGATCGTAAGTTGGATCCTCGTAGAATGCCCAATTAAAATCCTACGTAAAAAAGTTGATCCAGCCACTCTGCAAAGAAACGTTAATGTTATACTATCTAAAATGTTAAACGAAAAAAAAATCCCATGCTGTTATCAGTTAAATTTTATTTTTTATCCATTGATTGTTTGGTCTTCCATAATTGATTTGTTTATGTTTTAATCCCAAACTAGTGACTTTCCTTTCTCTTATTATTTAAACCCTAATTTTTAAATATCTTCACTAATATGAATCAAATCTTTATTATTTTTGCCCAAAAACCAAGCCCTGGTGATATTTAATGTATATATATATGGCTGACTTCTGAAGACGGTCGGAAAATTAAAACGGAAAGTTTTTTGTGGTCCCAATGACAGTTTAACTACAGTCTATGAATTAACATTTTTTTTAAGCAATACGTAATTAAAAACAACCTTAATCCCCTAAAACCGTATCCCAATTCACAAAATGTTAATTCATAGACTGTAGTTAAACTGTTATTGGGGACTACCAAAAAACTTTCCGTTTTAATTTTCCGACCGTCTTCAAAAGTCAGCCATATATATTTGCTTTGTCGTTAATTGTTTTATTTTCGAAGTTTCCTCCGGACATACACATACACATAACTGACCTTTATATATGTAGAGAAAAACAAAATTCAAATCCACAAGACTATTCAATCCCAAACCCTAGTTGATGTTCCAAAGAAAACTGGAAGAAACAAAATATCCTAATAAAATAACTGGCCCAATCATCTTTCAAGAAAAAATTCTCAATATCAAAAACAACCACCAATTTATATACATTGATTGACCAAAGCATGAAAATAAAGCCAAATATGCCACTATCTTTTGGGATCATCTAACTTTAACATAATCCACACTTGGGGAAAAAATTTCAGAAAAATTTATATTTTCAAAAATATCTAAAAATTAAAATATACATTTATTAATAATGGAGATTAGGTCTTTATTTGTCTGTAACCAAAACTACGTCACTGCTTACGTCACATTTCTCAAAATATTCATAACATAGAATAACTACACTCAAAATTTGAGCATGCAACTTAGACGGTCTTCATTGTTTTTTAAAACAAGTTTTGATAAATAAATGCCGGATATTATATATTTATATATAGTTTGTTTTATTTCAATATATATTTAAAGTTATAAGAACTAAGTTTCCATTTCAAATTGTTTTATTTTTTCATCCTTTAATAAATTTGATGACTTTACTTACTTATTTGATACAAACTCTCAGACATTGAATTTTTAACTCCCACACCCTCAGTCAATAGCTTTCAAAAATTAATTTTTACACTACCTGGATGGCGTTTTTTCTTTTGCTATTAATAATAATGGATCTGTAAGACGAACTTGCTAAGCATTTTACCACGTTTTTTGTCTCCCCTGCTACTCAGCTGATGCTGGATAGCCGCTTCTAGTTATTAAATAGAAATGGTTATTTAAAACCATATAATTATTAAACTATTATTATAGGAGTGCTTGAAGGATACAATTTATAATTTTTCATAAAGATATTATATTATCATTATATTATTATATATCATATTATATTACATTTTATATTATATATTATTTCATAAAATATAAATTCCTCACCTGTTGATTTCCCTGGTAGAAATCTATTTGTTTAATTCCTTTTTTACTTTTTTTAATTATAACCCTTAATCAGTAAAAATCAATAACCAAATTTGGTGTGTTTTTTTAGTTATAGGGATATTAAGGAATATGCAAGATTTCGAATCTGAGTGACATCCCTTTTCTGAGTTATATGTCGACACGTACATACCAAACTTTATTTTATATATATAGATATATATAAACAAGTTTTTGGTACAGCTAAATTTATATACAAGTTTGAACAATATCATACTTTTATTATAAGATCAACAATAAACGAATTAATTTTTTTTAAAGGCGAAAGAAGAGCTTAAGAGCCCTTTCGACCGGTTCTTTTTCAAATGTTCTACAACCGGTAGATCGTTTAAAAGTCAAAATGTATAAATTGGACAAAAGGGGGATAAAATAATGTAAATATTGGAGCAACATGAAGAAAAAAACCCTTCACATCACCCCAACTTCAGCAACAACATCCCCAGCAAAAAATTACCAGGGCGTAACGCCGTTTGAAACATCCCCTGGTAATTTTTTGCTGGGAATGTTGTTGCTGAAGTTGGGGTGATGTGAAGGGTTTTTTTTCTTCTTGTTGCTCCAACCTTTACATTATCTTATACCCCTTTTCTTTATAATAAAAACGGAATGGTCCATTATTTAGCTGAGGTAACGACACTCATACGAAATAAGAATTCAGCGGATAAGCAACACCAGATAATCAGGATTAGCATTCTCTGCTATTCTCCCAGTTTAATTCCCTGACTTTTGGAAGACATTCTAAGAGCTGCAACTGTGCAGGCAAATTAGTATCATCATCACCTTCATGTTCCACAGTTTTTTCAGCTCTCTGGCACGATTATTATTATTATTAGTAGTAGTAGTAGTAGTAGTATTTTCACTTCTTTTGAGTTTTTCACATCAGCGTTAGCTGATGGTATTTCACTGGAGTCTGAGTGACAACAAGTCTCCTCAGGTCTCCAAGACTATTCTGAGTATTCTAGCCGATTGCAGCAGTGCAGTAGTCTGGATGGTCTCAATTCTTCCTCTGATTTCTAGAATTATTATTATTATTATTATTATTATTATTATTATCCGTAAAATTTCCCCGAATAGATCCAGATCTCCAGTCTTTTTTCCAAGTTTTTTTTTACCATTTCAAGTGCACCAACTACAATTGGTATCACTTTGACTTTTATATTCCATAGCTTTTTCAGTTCTCTGACAAGGTCCAGGTATTTGTCTCTCTTTTCTTTTCCTTCACCTTACCCTGTGAGTTGTTGGAACTGCAAAATCCACCAGTTGACAAGTTCTTTCTTTTTTGTTAATCAACACTAGGTCTGGTCTTCTTG
>CM042178.1:43629600-43642100 GCA_023376005.1 Doryteuthis pealeii
GATAAATCGATAGATGGATAGGTACATATATATATATATATACATACATATATATATACATCATTCTCGACAGCGAATCACTACACACTATTCACCATTCCTTGAAAATCTTCACGCGTCTCTGAACTAACACTAGGCCGGCACTGGTTATTGCCCGTTCTTCATACACAACCAACCATTCTCCCATTTTTGGGAAGTCATCCACAATCACCACATAGCATTTCACCTACCTCAAGTCCTGGTGATGTTTTTCTTTTAAAAAATAGATACTTTATAACGTCGACTTCACCATCAAGAATAAACTTATCTTTTGGGAAAACTTCGTGTTTTCCAATTTTTACATACAGTCGGATATAATTCCTTATTTTCCCCCCATACATACATAGATACATAGCAATAGCATAATCTTTACAGATCACTGCCATTCCTCACAATCCTATAACCCCACCACCAGAACCTTTTCTCTCATGAGCCCTCAAATGACTCATCAAACCCTCTGCAGATCCACAAAGTTTGATACAAATATGACACATGAAGGACGTCCTTCTCGTTATATCAAATGGATCAGATGATAAAATGTTATGTTTATGCACCACCATATGTCTCTGAAGACCAGAAGCTGACTTACAGACTTTGTTACAGATTGCACAAGACACATTGTTTGTTGCTGGAGTTTGCATGAATTGTCCCTGATGAGATTTACTTTATTGACATATTCAGCCTTAGAAACAAGAATTCGACCACATGTCCGACATTTCCAACCCTCCATGTTCTCTCCAATATGACAGGTGTATCCCTTTCGAATGATGGCAGCAAACTCGTGTTCGAGTATTGGCATTGCTTGATAAAAAAAGGTCAAAAGTTCAAAGAGGTGAGCTTCAAAAAGTTCAACGATGAGCTACGCAAATGTGACTTTTTAGTCACTTGCACATCTTCCCACATTCACAACTTATTCCAGGGAGCACAGGGTATTTTATTCACTTTCGAATACATACATCATCACATACAACATGCATTCATACATACACACGAATTACAGAATGAATATAAAAGATGAATTTAATCATATCACTTACACATGTGTTTCGTCAGTTTATCTATGTGTACGATTTCAAACTATAATAATAATAATAGTTTGAAATCGTGTACACATAGATAAATTGACCGAAACACATGTGTAAGTGATATGATTAAATTCATCTTTTATTATCCATTCTGTACTTTCTTTTCTTTATTCATTCTTCCTCATATATACATATATACATACATACGTATTATGTCATTGAGATGCTAAATAAGGTTTCCTGTTATGTCAAGATGATTTAGTACCTCTTAATAGTTTTGTCCCTCGGTAATCTCAAAAGTGTTTTTACATAAAGATGTATGTTTAAATATTTAGATGTTCTGACATAGATAGATAGATAGGTATATACATATATATGAACTGATTGAGAGAGATAGAGATAGAGAGAGAGATAGATAGATAGATAGATAGATAGATAGAGAGAGAGAGAGAGAGAGAGAGAGAGAGAGGTTGTAATATTGTGATATTGTGTACATACATACATACATATGAACAGACTGAGATAGATTGATAGATAGAAAGATATGAACTGATTGAGATAGATAAATAGATAGATAGATAGAAAGATAGATATGAACTCGTTGAGATAGTTAGATAGATAGATAGATAGATATGAACTGATTGAGATAGATGAATATATATATATATATATATATATATATATATATATATATATATATAGATAGATAGATAGATAGATAGATATGAACTGATTGAGATAGATAGATAGATAGATAGATAGATAGATAGATATGAACTTATTGAGATATAGATATATAACATATGAACTGATTGAGATAGATAGATAGATAATAACTGATTTGAGATAGATAGATAGATAGATAGATAGATAGACATGAACTGATTGAGATAGATAAATTGATAGATAGATAAATAGATAGATAGATAGATAGATAGATAGATAGATATGAACTGATTGAGATAGATAGATAGATAGATAGATAGATAGATAGATATTGTAATATTGTGATTTACACACATACATACTTACATACATACATTTGAACAGATTGAGATAGATAGATAAATATTATAATAGTGTGGTATACATATATATATACATACATATTTTTTCATTGCCATGGTAAATACACTCTCCTGGCGTGTGCAGATGATTTAATATCTTCATAGTTTTGTCTCTCTCTTCAAAGCGGCGTGTATGTGTACCATTAATCAAATCTCTAACTGTATGCATCCCCCTCTATTTTGCTCCCTCCTCACGTCCTTACTCTCCTCTGTCTCTTTTGCCTCTCGTCACGTCCTTGCTCTTCCCTCTCTATTACGTTAAAAACATCGGTGTCGATTTTGCCCGTGTGAACGACCCAATACAAACGCTCGACGCCAACAAATAAAAACTGCGCCAACTGGCTCAAAAGACTTTGAATAACTGGAATCGGAGAAAAAAATTGGTATAAACACCGATCAGAACCAATAACAGAACATAAATGAAAACTATTTTTTTAAAAATGGGGGGGGGGCTGGAACGGATTAATTGTATTTCAGTTTATTTCAATGGTGAAAATTGGTTTGATATACGAGGAAATTGAGTTGAGTTTGAACGGATTAATGGTATATCAGTTTATTTCAATGGTGAAAATTGTTTGATATACGAGGAAATTGAGTTGAGTTTGAACGGATTAATGGTATATCAGTTTATTTCAATGGGGAAAATTGATTTGATATACGAGTAAATTGATTTGAGTTTGTACGGATTAATGGTATATCCGTTTATTTCAATGGGGAAAATTGATTTGATATACGAGGAATTAATTTGAGTTTGAACGGATTAATGGTATATCAGTTTATTTCAATGGGGAAAATTGATTTGATTACGAGGAAATTGATTTGAGTTTGAACGGATTAATGTATATCAGTTTATTTCAATGGTGAAAATTGATTTGATATACGAGGAAATTGAGTTGAGTTTGAACGGATTAATGGTATATCAGTTATTTCAATGGGGAAAATTGATTTGACATACGAGGAAATTGATTTGAGTTTGAACGGGTTAATGGTATATCAGTTTATTTCAATGGTGAAAATTGGTTTGATATACGAGGAATTGAGTTACGAGCGAAATGAATTAAACTCGTAAATCAAGGTACCACTGTATGAATAAATCGTTGAGGAAAGCATTCGAGGTATTCAAGTTTAAAACCCTTCGATGCCGAGTGCGACTCAAGTCGAAGTCAAAGTACTGTGCCGTTGCTTTTTATCCCAACACTCTGATTTGGTTTGGTTTGTTTTACGGCATATCAACCTCAGTGGGTCATTTAATGCCGATAAAGTTTTGAAATAAATTAATTCTTAATGGACACTCAATTTTTTTATAAATACATTTTTCTATTTAAAATGGGACCCTAACAGGTACTACCACTCCGGGTCAGAGTGGACCAGGGAGCAATGGTGATGAAGGGGTGCTCCACATTACCCAAACCTCCAAAATTGGAACTTCATCATCAGATAGAGTTTAACGTCATTCCCTGGACATGTAGACTCTCAGTCACCGCCTTCTAGCACCCATATGATAAAAAAGGGTCGGGGCTACCATAAGGACAATAGGGTTGGGGAAATCATATAGTTGCTAAGGCTTGACGTGATCAGCCGATTGATCGGAGGGAGCCTCTCCGACCGCCTGTCTAGCACAAGAAAGGGCCAAAGTTGAGTATTGGAAGTTATGGTTTACTCAATTACCTGGGTTCTATCCTTAAGCATCACTGGTCGCCACCCACGGCCAACAGGTGGTGCCATTGGGGAATCTTACTCCTCTGCAGAGGTGCAGTCGGTGAATTCTAACGTGCCAGCCGACAGGGCGGATAACAATCTGGGTCGATACACTCTTCACTATTACTATCAGTTTATTAATAGATTCCATCTTATTGTCGGCTGTAGCAGTAGAATACGCCGACTGCACCTCTGTAGGGGTAAAATCCCCCCCCAAAAGGATCACATGTTGGTGATGAGTTGAGACCCGTGATGCTTAAGGAATCATGATGACTGAGTTGTCCATGACATGTAGTACTTCACTTTGTCACTTACTTGGGCTACACGGGTGGTCTGAGATCAATCGATTGGTCATGTCAAGCCTTAGCACCTATATGATAATCCCGACCATATTGCCCTTACGGCAAACCACCAACCCTTTTATTATACATGTGATAGAAGGCGTTGGCTGGGGACTTGGCGTCCTGCGTATGATATTAAATTTCATCTATTCCCAGTTCCAGTGTAACCCAAAGTGGTAGCACCTGTTAGGATTCCATGGGTTAAATAGATTTGAAAATTTAGTTTTTTCAAAAGTGTTTAAAATAATTGTTACATAATCTATGCGATTGCATAAGATTATTGTCAATCCCCTGTAATTCTGAGGGGATGACCCTTTTCATACCATGGCCGGGTCCTTCCATGGAAAATTACAGAAGCCCGCCAAAATACGTGAAGTCACGTGGGACCTGTTCGGTCCCCAGTTTGCAGTTGGACGTCAGGCAGTGAAGATGTACTGGCGAACTGTGACTCACTCTGCATACGCGTGCTATGTTAGTTAGCAGATGTCTGGTGGGGATTTAACAATAAAATAAGATCAAAAGTAAATCGAAGTCTTGTGTTTATTACCTAAAAAACTAACAATGACACAGGGCTTCTGATAACGAGAAATCCCTAACAGAAAACCAGACCCGAAGTCCCCAAGAAAGTCCAGACCTTAGAAGATGCCAGGCCAAGATAGATGATAGAATACCAAAGACGAGATCAGAATACTAAAGACGGTCAAGAAATAGAATTAAGAAAGAGCTATGCAACATTATAATTACTAGAAAATATATGCACCCTCCGGGTGCAAGTATTTAAGTTTTAATATAATGAAATATCATATTACATTAGAAAGGCTAATGAAACTGAATAAGAATATAAAAAGATTTGGAGGGGGTATGATTGAAAAATAGAACAACTTTGAAACCAACTCTTCCATCATTTTCCATTACTCCCGTCTTTCAATTTTCCTAATTTAACTATTTAGTTAAAAAAGTAAAGAATAAAATTACAGTTATTTCTTCTTGTTAATGGATTTCTTTTAAGATTTATCCAGAGATTTTTGCTCATGTTCAATAAGAATAAACAATAATAATATAAACATATATATTAAAATCAATTTTTTATAATTCAATATGCATTAGCCTTCCCACATAAACCGCTATTTTGTTGTATATATAAATACAATTGCATATATATAGATATGGTCAACAATCTTAATGATGTAAAACAATTTTATTGATAATTAAGGTTTAAATAGAAATAAATCATGGAGAATGTGATGTAAATAACTGAGGGAATTGTGATTGTATAGTAATATAGTTTCGGTTACAGACAAACAAACAATATAATAAGATTTAGTGCCAGTGAGGAAGGGTATGCAACATAATGAGTTTGGAAAAAAATGACCCGATAAGAATGAATAAAAGAAAACGTTCTCAAAAATAACCAACCATGGGTTGACATGCTGCCAAACCAACCAACCATCTTATCGTTGTTGCTTTTTATCACTACACTCTAGTCGATACGCTCTTCATTATTACTACTATATATATGCAAGTATTTAATATAATAAAATATATGTTAAATTACAAAGGCAAATGAAACTGAATAAGAATGCAGAAAAAAGATTTGAAACAGAGAGGGTATGATTGAAAAATAGAACAACTTGGAAACTAACTCTTCTATCATTTTCCATTACCGTCTTTCATTGGTAAATTTTTCTAATTTAACTATTTAGTTAAAATAGGAAGTAAAGTAAATATCACAGTTATTTCTTCTTGTTAATGAATTTCTTTTAATATTTATATATTTTTTCTCATATTCATTAAGATAAAACCAAAAAAATTGAAGTCAATAATACTAAGCACATATTCATTAAAATCAATTTTTAAAGATCAATATGCAAATTAGCGTTCCATTCACACAGTAAACCTATTTTGTTGTATATATAAATACAATTGCATGTTAATAGTAAGTAGATATGGTCAACAGTATTAATGATATAAAACAATTTTATTAATAATTGAGGTTTAAATAAAAAAATAAAATCATAGAGAATATGATGTAAATAACAAAGGGAATTGTGACTTGTATAGTGATATAGTTTCGGTTACAGACAGACAAATCCACAATCTCCATTATAATAAGATTATGTTATTACTAGTTTGACTCCATCTTATTATTGTTGCTTTTTAGCCAACACTCTGGCTAGATAACACTTCATTATTGTCTCTCTCTCTCTCTCTCTCTCTCTCTCTCTCTCTCTCTCTCTCTCTCTCTCTCTCTCTCTCTCTCTCTTACCATGACAACCAGACATCGATTCTTGTTCAAAGTGGTCTCTCTCTACATGTCCTTTCTGAATTTATTGCTAATTTCATTCCATCTTATTATTGTTGCTTTTTATCGAAACACTCTGGCTAGATACACCCTTCGTTATTAATACTAGTACAAAATTTTTAAAAAAACACCCTCTGGGCGATGTAAAAATAGATTTTTGAAACATGTTGCCTGAGGGGTGGCAGTAAAAAAATTCAATGTCAGCGAGTTTGTACCCTAAGTAAGTAAAATCATCAAATTCATAAAAGGGTTAAAAAATAAAACAATTTGAAATCTAAACTTTAAATATGTATTAAAATAAAACAAACTATATATAGATATATAATACCAGTCATGTATTTAATAAAACTTGTTTAAAAAAGCAATGAGGACTGTGTAATGTTGCATGTTCAAATTTTGAGTGTATTTATTCTATTTTATGACGATTTTGGGTAATGTGACGTCAGCAGTGACGTAATTTTTGTTACTGGCAAAAATCGGAAGCGAATCTCCATTATTAATAAATGTGTATTATTTTTCATTATTACTATCAGTTTATTACTAGTTTGACTCAGTCTTGTTATTGTTACTTGCTATTGCTACAATCGGGGTGGATTTCATCTTATACGCTTATTTGTTTTACATTTCCAATGTATTGTGCTTTTTCGGCAATTTTATCGGATTTGGTTCGCATAGAAACCGCCCAGATCAGATATCGATGATTCAAAATACCTGTATCAAATGGAGATCGAAACATAAGCCTATCAGAACAGAATCTGAAAATAGTGGAATTAAACTCGTGTAGATAATTTTTACTAATTGAATTTAGATATTTAGTTACGTTAAAAAAGTAATTAAATTCAGCAATAAATTCAGTCTACCATGAACTTCCACTCTTTTTCCCCCCTTCATGCCCCCCCCTCTCTCTCTCTCTCTCTCTCTCTCCTCTCTCTCTCTCTCTCTCTCTCTCTCTCTCTCTCTCTCTCTCTCTCTGACTCATACTATTTCTGTCCTGTCTGTCTGTCTGTCTGTCTCTCTCTCTCTCTCTCTCTCTCTGACTCATTCTATTTCTGTCCCTGTCTTTGTCTGTCTGTCTGTCTGTCTGTCTGTCCTGTCTGTCTGTCTCTCTCTCTCTCTCTCTCTCTCTCTCTTCTGACTCATTCTATGTCTGTCTGTCTGTCTGTCTGTTCTCTCTCTCTCTCTCTCTGACTCATCTATTTCTGTCTCTGTCTTTGTTTGTCTCTTCTGTCCTGTCTGTCTGTCTGTCTGTCTCTCTCTCTCTCTCTCTCTCTCTTCGCAGTACATCCCCTCTCTCTCTTTCTCTTCCCTTAACTCCCTATCTCTTCTGTTTTCTCTCTCCCTCTCTCTCTCAGTCTCTCTCCTCTCTCTCTCCCATCTATCAATTACCTGTCGGCTGTAGCAGTAGAATACGCCGACTGCACCTCTGTAGAGGGGTAAAATCCCCCCCCAAAAGGATCACATGTTTGGTGATGAGTTGAGACCCCGTGATGCTTAAGGAAATCATGATGACTGAGTTGTCATGACATGTAGACTTCCACTTTGTCACTTACTTGGGCTACCACGGTGTCTGAGATCAATCGATTGGTCATGTCAAGCCTTAGCACCCTATATGATAATTCCCGACCATATTGCCCTTACCGGCAAACCACCAACCCTGTTTATTATACATATGAATAGAAGGCGTTGGCTGGGGTCTTGGCGTCCTGCGTATGATATTAAATTTCATCTACTTTCCCAGTTCCAGTGTAACCCAAAGTGTAGTCACCTGTTAGAAATTCCATGGGTTAAATAGATTGAAAAATTGAGTTTTTTCAAAAGTGTTTAAAATAATTGTTACATAATCTATGCGATTGCATAAGATTATTGTCAAATCCCCTGTAATTCTGAGGGATGACCCTTATCATAACCATGGCCGGGTCCTTCCATGGAAAATTACAGAAGCCCGCCAAAATACGTTGAAGTCACGTGGGACTGTTCGGTCCCCAGTTTGCAGTTGGAAAGGCAGGTGAAGATGTGTACTGGCGAACCGGGACTCACTCTGCATACGCCGTGCTATGTTAAGTTAGCAGATGTCTGGTGGGGATTTAACAATAAAATAAGATCAAAAGTAAATCGAAGTCTTGTGTTATTACCTAAAAAACTAACCAATGACCACAGGGCTTCTGATAAAGAGAAATCCCCAACAGAAAACCAGACCCGAAGTCCCCAAAAAAAGTCCAGACCTTAGAAGATGCCAGGCCAAGATAGATGATTAGAATACCAAAGACGAGCAGAATACTAAAGACGGTCAAGAAATAGATTAAGAAAGAGCTATGCAAACATTACAATTACTAGAAAATATATGCACCCTCCTGGTGCAAGTATTTAATTTTTAATATAATGAAA
Organism: Doryteuthis pealeii; assembly: GCA_023376005.1. Taxonomy (NCBI): domain Eukaryota; kingdom Metazoa; phylum Mollusca; class Cephalopoda; order Myopsida; family Loliginidae; genus Doryteuthis; species Doryteuthis pealeii. The sequence continues at coordinate 43,638,458 of CM042178.1, forward strand.
TATCATACATATACATTAGAAAGGCTAATGAAACTGAATAAGAATGCAGATAAAAAGATTTGGAACAGAGGGGGTATGATTGAAAATAAATAGAACAACTTTGAAACCAACTCTTCCATCATTTTCCATTACTCCGGGTCTTTCATTGGTAAATTTTCCTAATTTAACTATTTAGTTAAAAAAGGAAGTAAAGAATAAAATTACAGTTATTTCTTCTTGTTAATGGATTTCTTTTAAGATTTATCAGAGATTTTGCTCATTTCAATAAGATAAAACTAAACATATTAGAAATCAATAATACTAAACATATATTTATTAAAATCAATTTTTAATATCAATATGCAAATTAGCCTTCCCATTCACACTGTAGAAAACCGCTACTTTTTGTTGTATATATAAAAAATATAATTGCATATTGTTAGTATGTAATATGGTCAACGAGGCTTCCCCTCTGGACATTGATATAATTAACAGCGTCGATCCCCAGGGGGCCATCCCCCCAGGCAACACCTGCCCCCTCGATTTAAAGGGGCAGGGCTGGGTTTATTGCCCCAGTGCCTGAGGCGCCCCCCTTGAGGGGGAACACGGGGGATCGACGCAATTTTCACCTGCCACTTCCATGAGCTTCGGTTTGTGGGTGGTCCCACGTTAATAGGGACTTGTGCCTGACCCCGTACAAGTGGGGTACGCGGTAAATATCATGTAATATGGTCAACAATCTTAATGATGTAAAACAATTTTATTGATAATTAAGGTTTAAATAGAAATAAAATCATGGAGAATGTGATGTAAATAACTGAGGGAATTGTGAATTGTATAGTAATATAGTTTCGGTTACAGACAGACTAACCCACAATCTCCATTATAATAAGATTTAGTGCCAGTGAGGAAGGCTATGCAACATAATGAGTTTGGAAAAAAAATGACCCGATAAGAATGAATAAAAGAAAACGTTCTCAGCATAAAATAACCAACCATGGGTTGACATGCTGTTAAATCCAACCAACCAACCATCTTATCGTTGTTGCTTTTTATCACTACACTCTAAGTCGATACGCTCTTCATTATTACTACTAGTAAATATATGCAAGTATTTAAGTTTTAATATAATAAAATATGTTAAATTACAAAGGCAAATGAAACTGAATAAGAATGCAGATAAAAAAGATTTGAAACAGAGGGGGTATGATTGAAAAATAGAACAACTTGGAAACTAACTCTTCTATCATTTTCCATTACTCCCGTCTTTTCATTGGTAAATTTCGTAATTTAACTATTTAGTTTTAAATAGGAAGTAAAGAGTATAAACACAGTTATTTCTTCTTGTTAATGAATTTCTTTTAAGATTTATCCCCGAGATTTTTTCTCATATTCATTAAGATAAAACCAAAAAAAATTGAAGTCAATAATACTAAGCACATATTCATTAAAAATCAATTTTTAAAGATCAATATGCAATCAGCCTTCCCATTCACACAGTAAAACCTATTTTGTTGTATATATAAAATACAATTGCATGTTAATAGTAAGTAGATATGGTCAACAGTATTAAATATAAAACAATTTTATTAATAATTGAGGTTTAAATAAAAAAATAAAATCATAGAGAATATGACGTAAATAACAAAGGGAATTGTGACTTGTATAGTGATATAGTTTCGGTTACAGACAGACAAATCCACAATCTCCATTATAATAAGATTATGTTATTACTAGTTTGACTCCATCTTGCTTTTTTAGCCCAACACTCTGGCTAGATAAACATTTCATTATTGTCTGTCTGTCTGTCGTCTGTCTGTCTCTCTCTCTCTCTCTCTCTCTCTCCTCTCTCTCTCTCTCTCTCTCTCTCTACCATGACAACCAGACATCGATTCTTGTTCAAAGTGGTCTCTCTCTACTTGTCCTTTTCTGAATGTTATTGCTAATTTCATTCCATCTTATTATTGTTGCTTTTTATCCAAACACTCTGGCTAGATACACTCTTCATTATTAATACTAGTACAAAATAAAAAACGCACTCCGGGCGATGTAAAAATAGATTTTTGAAACGTGTTGCCTGAGGGGTGGCAGTAAAAAAATTCAATGTCAGCGAGTTTGTACCCTAAGTAAGTAAAATCATCAAATTCATAAAAGGATTAAAAAATAAAACAATTTGAAATCTAAACTTTAAATATGTATTAAAATAAAACAAACTATATATAGATATATAATACCAGTCATGTATTTAATAAAACTTGTTTAAAAAAGCAATGAGGACTGTGTAATGTTGCATGTCCAAATTTTGAGTGTATTTATTCTATGTAATGACGATTTTGGGTAATGTGACGTAAGCAGTGACGTAATTTTTGTTACTGGCAAAAATCGGAAGCGAATCTCCATTATTAATAGATGTGTATAATTTTTAATTATTACTATCAGTTTATTACTAGTTTGACTCAGTCTTATTATTGTTACTTGCTATTGCTACAATCGGGGTGGATTTCATCTTATACGCTTATTTGTTTTACATTTCCAATGTATTGTGCTTTTTCGGCAATTTTATCGGATTTGGTTCGCATAGAAACCGCCCAGATCAGATATCGATGATTCAAAATACCTGTATCAAATGGAGATCGAAACATAAGCCTATCAGAACAGAATCTGAAAATAGTGGAATTAAACTCGTGTAGATAATTTTTACTAATTGAATTTAGATATTGAGTTACGTTAAAAAGTAATTAAATTCAGCAATAAATTCAGTCTACCATGAACTTCCACTCTTTTTCCCTTCATTCATGCCCCCCTCTCTCTCTCTCTCTCTTCTCTCTCTCTCTCTCTCTCTCTCTCTCTCTCTCTCTCTCTCTGACTCATACTATTTCTGTCTCTGTCTGTCTGTCTGTCTGTCTCTCTCTCTCTCTCCTCTCTCTCTCTCTTCTGACTCATTCTATGTCTGTCTGTCTGTCTGTCTCTCTCTCTCTCTGACTCATTCTATTTCTGTCTCTGTCTTTGTTTGTCTCTGTCTCTGTCTGTCTGTCTGTCTGTCTCTCTCTCTCTCTCTCTCTCTCTCTCTTCCCAGTATCCTCCCATCTCTTCTCTCTCTTCCCCTTACTCCCTATCTCTTCTGTTTCTCCTCTTCTCTCTCTCTCTCTCTCTCTCTCTCTCTCCTCTCTCTCTCTCTCTCCTCTCTCTCTCTCTTTATTTCTCCCTTTCTCTCTCTCTTTTTCTCTGTCTGTCTGTCTGTCTTCCCCCCCCTCTTCTCTCTCTCTCTCTCTCTCTCTCTCTCTCTCTCCATCCTTATCTTCCTCGCATACATACCCCACTGTTTGTGTGAGTGTGTGTGTGTGTGTGTGCAGGTGTGTGTCTCTCTCTATTCCCTTTCAGTGTAACCTCTCCCCCCTCTTCTATCAAAAACACAAAAAAAGAAAAAGAAATTGTCGAAGAAAAAGAAGGAAACTAAAAAAATTAATCCCTTTAGAGAAACAAACCTCTGTCTGTCTGTCTGTCTGTCTGTCTCTCTCTCTCTCTCTCTCTCCTCTTTCTCTCTCTCTCCCTCTCTCTCTCTCTGACTCATTCTATGTCTGTCTGTCTGTCTGTCTGTCTGTCTCTCCTCTCTCTTGACCATTCTATTTCTGTCTCTTCTTTTTGTTTGTCTCTCTGTCTTCTA
>CM042178.1:43647100-43664600 GCA_023376005.1 Doryteuthis pealeii
TGACATAAGCGTATCTGAAGCTCGCTCATAACTAAAAATTTTAGCTCATAACAAAAAGTAAAAAAAAAAAAATGTATAAGTGATATCTTGTAACTCGGAAAACTTTTAAGTTCAGGTATCACTGTGTTTAAAAACAGTTTTTTTTTAATTCCATAAATCCGAGGTTTCGTGATCATAAAATTTAAGAGAATTTCTTATTTTAGTATTCATCATTATCTGCGCTTGTTATTCCTATTATCGTCTGGTCGAAGACCAAAAACCATTCAATTGCCGCCGTACACATGTATCGAGGCACACCTTCCTTGTTTATTCGTGGTAAATGGGCCGTTCTGCGTAAAAAAATAAAAAGTTTAAAGTGTAAATAAGATAGACGACTGTCTACATCCGGGCGTAAATATAGCGAAATGAAAAAGAAAAAGAAAAAGAAAAATAGAGTAACAATAAGAAAAATATAAATAAATAAATTGTTGAAGAAAGACAGAAAAGAAAAGAAAAGAAAGAAAAGAAAAGAAAAGAAAAAAATGAATCCCTTTAGAGAAGGAGTCTGTAAATAAATAATAAAAACATTGAGAAGGAATGAAACGTCATGTCGGCCTGTGTCGCGTACCAGACAGAACACGTGACAGCAGCTCGCGATTTGATTGGTTCGTTGTTTCTCGTTTATTGATTAGAGCTACTTTTGGTGGGAAGAAGATATATACATATATATATATATATATATGTGTGTGTGTATGCGTATGTATTCATATGTATGTACATATATATATATATGTGTGTACATATATATGTCTGTATGTATGTATGTGTATGTATGTACGTATGTAAAGATATATTATATATATATATATATATATATAATATATATATATATATTACCATCTTTCGTTGCTTTTGCGAATGTACGAATCAAACATATTGTGCAATAAAAACATGGAGAATATTAAGGGAAAATAATATATATAATATATATATATATATATATGTGTGTGTGTGTGTGTGTGTTATGTATACATACATATTATTTATTTATTTGTTTAAAGTATTGCTACATCATTAATCTTACTTTAATTTTTATTTGCGTAGTGTTGGCAATATATATATATATATATATATATATATATATATATATATATATATATATAACATACGCAAATAAAAAGTAAAGTAAGATTAATGGTGTAAGCAACATTTTAAACAAATGAATATACGTGCATGAAAAAAAAATTGTTGTTTTAAATTATTTCGAACCTGAATTACGTCACAGTTTTGAAACAGAACGCTACTAACAGCTATAGAATGCTAAGTTTATTCTAATTTTTCTTTACATATTCAAAGTAAATATCATTTATAAGTTAGACCACATATTGATAATGCTCTGATGATGGTTTAATAAAAAAAACTATTAACATTGGCTTATTCTTCTAACTATAATCAAATAAACCACCGAATACCTTGTTTTTTCATATTATATATATATATATTATATTATATATATGGATTTAATTGTAAAATTCGCCGTTCTGGCTTGTAGCTAACCCTCACTTTGTTTACAAATTTGGAGGAATTTAGTGAATTCATTTCCGCTTAGAAATGTATCAATTCAATATTCTCCTATATTTGACAGCCGCTACTGGCCGCATGGGTAAAAGACTTGGCGAACGAAAATTTATTCAGGTCTCAAACCCGGCCAGGGGTAGCTTTAAAGTGTAGCCACACGTGTCTGTGGATAACTTATTTCCTAATATATATATATAATATATATATACTTGTTCCTTGACTTACGATTGTCTTCAATTACCGTTTTCCGAATTTTGAAGCTGTCTTATTTAAATTACCTTTGAACACAGTAAAAATAAGAATAGGCTCCTTTAACAGTTCAATTAATTATTTCATTGTTTTTTGTTTTTTTATGCTTCTTGAATAATTTACTAAAGTCATAATTTCCCATACTAGACACACACACACACACACACACACACATATATATATATATATATATACTATATATATATAAACCATCAGCTCTAGGTAGATAATTGATATTAGGGAAAAGGGAGTTAGCAAAGCGATTTTTTTTTAAATAAAAATGTCCGGACGAAATGTTCAAATCATTTTGAGCTTTCTAAGAAAGGCAATGTTTAAGCTACAGGTTGCTGGTTGTGAAATTAACATAGAATACATTTCAAAAATTCTCTCTCTCTCTCTCTCTCTCTCTCTCTCTCTCTCTCTTGCCCTCTCTCTCCACTCCAGATAAACTAACATTATATAACGAGGAGATAGTCAAGAGATATATAGAGGGAAGAAAATGATAGACAGAGAATAAAGTAAGAGATTAGTCAGTTTTTTACTTAATTGCAAATTACTACTAATTAGAAACAATTAAAACAGATTTTTTTCAGGCATAATTCAATCCTAAAAGTAAGGAATAATTTAGTATAATTTTCGTGTCATTAAACTAAACAGTAAAAAAGCTTTTAGGGAGCAAAAGTTGATTAACTCAGCTTTAGTATAATAATAGATATGTACATTGACTTACGACTGTCTTAAGTTACGATTCTTTCTGAGTTATGAGTGTTGTATATTGAAGATATTTAAAAGAAGGTGAAAACGGAAATAGGCTCTTCCGGTTGGATCGAGGCAGGGAGAAGACGAAAAGAGTAACAAAGGAGTTTTTCCCTGGTAAAGCGAACAAAGAAGGATGGGGTAACAATAAGATCGGAAATAGATTTGTCCGCTGATAAAGATAACAAAAGAAAACGCGTAGGCGTTTGATATATGTAAAAGGAAGTCAGGGATCCCAGATCAGTCAGAGTCAGACAGCGGATTGCGAACAGTGAGCGACCGTCGACACCAGCCACCCCTTTACCCAACATTGCCAGTCATCCCAACGGTAGTAGTAGTCATCGTCAAACCCTTGGGCACTCATTGTAAGCTCTGCACCTTCACCACCCACACACCGAAGAGAAATAAAGAAGGGCCCTCTCTTTGTACATACGTATCTGTTGTTTATTGAAGTCCAGTAGTCGGTAGTAGCTGACTACTAACATACATCGCTTTGGGTACAGTGAAAATCCCAGTACTAACGTATACGGTTTAGAGTAGCGAAGAAGGCCGCTACGTAACATGAGCTGTCACTCGATCGATTTTTTTCTTTAGGGTTGAGAGCTAATTTTATCCATTTTTTGTGTTTACAAAAATTTAACCCGAAAAAGCATATTAGTGGAAGTGGTAAGCGTAAAGTGATAGCGTTAGAAGATAAAACTGAATATGATTAAAATGATATGAAAAAGGTGAAAAGATCGTAGCGATTGCTCGATCTTATAGCACGAGCCGTACTACTTTTTAGTGCTTACTGGACTTCGAAGAAAGGGGGTGCATGACGTTTCTTTACTGATGTTATTAAATTTATTTAATAAACACCGTGAAACTGTACAAGGAAAACAAATAGCATTTAATAAATGGATAACAGTGAATACTTTTCAAAGAAATAGGAAATCCGTACTGTGTCGCCTGTCCCCCCGACCAGTGACATAAAACTCTAAAGGCTTGCAAGTGACTTCCCGTTACTATTTTCCGGTTAGGGTTCATATGTTGTATACTCTTCTTTACTTCTATTATTCTTCTGCTCATCTTTGGTATCTTACGTTCTTCTAGTCGTCTGGACCCAGTCTTGGGGACTTCGTGTCTGGTCTTCTATTTCTCTGTTCTGGTTGGCCGTCCCTGATTCATTTCTTCTTCTAGTTCAGTCTTATTGCCATCAACCACAAAACCATATTATTTATTTAAACCTTTATTTACTTAACTAATCATATTACTCTAACTAAACATAGTGCGCGTGTGCAGGTGAGTCCCAGCTAAGGTAGACATATCTTCTCTGCTTGACATCCAAGCTGAAACTGAAGCCAACCAGGTCCCACGTGACTTCACGTATTTCGCGGGCTTTCTATAATATTCCATGGAAAGTCCCGCCCGTGATATGAAAAGGGGCCATCCCTTCAGAAATACAGGGGGTTGACAATAATCTGAGCATAGACCGCAGAAACTAGTGGTCGGCACAAAATGGTATTAATAAACCCGTTAAACCACTCTAAATTGGATACTGTGGCTGTAGTTAATTCTTATAAACAAAAATAACTATATGAAATAAGAAATAATTAACTGTTCGGTTTAGCGGCAGTTACACTACTGTTTCAACAATTGTTCATGACTAGTAGACACACATGCATCTAGTACTTTTCAGAAGATGATGGACAATATTTTTCGCAACGTCATACCTTTATATATAGAGATGACATCCTAATTTCATGCTTCGAAATCGATAAGACAAAAATAACATCTTTTTGTTATTTTTCATACGCATTGTATTGGCCTTCAAAATATAAATATATTATAACATACTTAACAATGCTTCAAGCAAATTACCAATTGCTATTATATATATATATATATATATATATATATATATATATATATTACTCTTTCTTATGCGTATATTGGCATCGCTTGAGTTCATGTGTAACAAACAAGATGAAGACATCTCCACACGAGATGGTAAACTGTTGAAATTAGTAAACTAGTTTATATACCAAGGTTTCTCGCCTATGCACATAAGCGAAAAACTGACAAAAATTACCAAACGCCGATGATTTTATGTCTTCGCTTCCCTAACATATATATATATATGTGTGTTGAATTAAACAAAAGACACATCTCCTGTTTAACAATTTTATTTGTGATTTTTTCAAGTTTTCTGGCCAACTTTTTAATATTTGGGTGGAATTCGTGGATTATACCACCAAAGTTCATATCCCGAGTACTTTCGGCACTTCGATGTGCCATCATCAGGGGTGATGTGTTCCAGTTTTTCAAATAATATTAATGGATGTGAAGGCTGGAAGGAGGAGAATTGATGAGATACATAAAACAATACAAACCATCCCTAAACAAAATTAATTTCCAATGCAGTACACACATTTTAAAATGTCTATAGCACCTTTCCCATCAATTCTCCTCCTTCCAGCCTCCATATGTTTAATTCAACACGCATAAATTAAAAAATGCTGCCCAAATATATATATATATATATATATATATATATATATATATATATATTATATATATATATTAGTGGTCGATTATTATCTTCGGTTTCAAAGCATCATATACCTTTCGTCAGATAAATCGCCTTGGAAGTGACATCTAAATAAATATTCGTTATAAACCGCGTTCTTGCTTTATTTACCGCGTGTATTTCTCGTGCGTTCGTGATGTTAACATAATGTTCGGAAAGATTATAATCTGCCAGTAATGTATAGAATATAATACAGCTCTTACAATTGTAATCGACCACTATATTTTCCTTCCTTCTTTTAAAAAAAAATCACTATATATATTATATATATATATATATATATATATATATATATATATGTGTGTGTGTGTGTGTGTGTGTGTGTGTGTGTGTGTGTAGCTTGTGTGTAGCTTGTGTAGAAAGAGAAGACTCAAGCCTCAAGTAGCCATTTTAGGGGAATCATTACATCAATCGAGACACTCGTAATTTTTTTTTCTCTCTTTTCTTCCTCTGTTCTTCAATGGTTTGCCCAGTTTTTAGTAATTCATATATACACCTTGTGACTTTTAATTTACCGGAAGTTTTCTTTTAAAAGGGCCATAAAGTTACCTTTGTGTTGTGTGTGTTGTGTGTGTGTGTGTGTGTGTGTGTGTGTGCATCCATTTATACATATACAAAGGGCAGTTGGTGTGTATGTATGTGGCGAACCCCGACTGACTTAATTATGTATGTGTATATATATATGTATGTTGTCTGTGTGTGCGTGTCATTAATTATGTATATGTGTGTGTACTTGTGTGCCATTAATTATATATATGTGTGTTTTTGTGTTTTTGTGTGTGTGATTAATGATATATATATATATATATATATATACGTATGTTCGGATGAAACTACAAAAATAAAACAACAACAAAATAAGTATATATATACACATTAAATATCACCTCTTCTTTCTTGATTTGATTTATATTTGGAGATATTTAAAAATTAGAATATACATAGAAATAGCATTGAAATTCTACTTAAAGATTCCGGCATTTTTACATCTTAAAAGTAAACAAATCAAAACAAAAAGAAAAGGGGTTGCTTGTACACCCCTCTATCCACGCGTTGCGAGGGTAGCCGCTTTTAGTTCTTAATAAAGTATAATGTGTCCCATAAAATAATCGTTACTTTCTGTTGTACCAAAAACTTGTTCATATATATATATATATATATATATATATATATATATATATATATAAATTGTTTTTCTTTTGGCCAAATATTGTACCAATAAATTATTTTGGTTGGCACGATTATCTTGGTTTTTTTTTTTTTTTTAATTTTTTTCCCTGGATGATGTTTGGTAGTATATTTTTACAATCAAACTATTTGCTGGTTTTTTTTCTCATCGCGAGGATTTACCAACAAGTTTGGTATATTAAATTATATTAAATTTATATATATATATATATATATATATATAATATATATATATATATATATATATATATATATATGTGTGTGTGTGTGTGTGTGTGTGTGTGTGTGTGTGTGTGTAAGACAGTTGTAGTATTAATAGAAATTAACAATGAATCTGTGTACCCCTTGTAAATACTAAAGGTAAAACTCCTCTATTGACAAAGATGCTACAACTGAGAATTCCTTGTGTGACCATTTGCAAGAAACTCACAAACGAATGCAAATAAGACGTCCAAGTAGGAACACGAATGTCTTGTACATTGAATTGATATTAAAAGACAGACACCACAGAATCGCACAATCATGGCGCTTGTGTACATCTTCTTGGCTGTAGCTCGGTTCGCTGATTGGTTGGTTGGTTGGTTGGTTGGTTGGATTTTTTGCGGCATGTCAACTCTTGAGTTATTTTATACCAAATAACTTTTGTTTTATTCATTCTTGATGGCACTCAGTTATTTTAAACTCAGTCTTTAAAAAACTCAGTTTTTCTTTTTGACTCAGTTTTTTATTTATTTATATATATTTGTTTATTTATATATCTATAATATTAGTTAAATTACAGTTTTTCGGGTAAATGAATAACGTGTCGTCAATGTAATGGAAAAAATTAGAGTTATTAGGTAAAATATATTGAAAGGGACCGGATTCTAAGAATTCAAGGAATAAGCACGCCAATACGCCACTCAAAGGTGACCCCATAGGCAACCCGAACTTCTGTTTGTAAAAAGTTCCGTTATATTGGAAAAAACAATTTCTAGTTGGACTATCTTGTTAATAGGTAATGGAAATGAAGTATCAATTTTGTTGAGATGGTTTTCTAAACGAGTAATGCATTTGTCAACCGGGATACTTGTGTAAAGTGATTTAATATCTAAGCTTGCAAGACATTTATTGTTCATTTGTTATGTATCTATATATGAGGATAGGAGGATTGGAGTAAACCCGACAGCATTTAGTAAAGAATAGAGGGGAAAATGTGGACAAAGGAACAAAACTCAGACAAGTATATGTAGGAGATATATTTCGCCGTGCAGTGAGCTCGGCTTCCTCAGTCGTTTATTTAATAATAAATTTTAAAAAATAAACGACTGACGAAACACAGCGCAATATATCTCCTACGTATACTTGTCTGAGTTTTGTTACTTTGTCCACATTTTTCCCTCTATTCTATTTATATTTATTTATTTATATTCTTATTTTTATTTTATTTATTTATATTTTATTTTTTATTTCCTTAATTCATTTAGTTTTTTAAATATCTTTTTTAAATTTTATTTATATATATTTATTTATATTTTATTTATATTTATTTATTTAATTATATTTTATTTATATATATATTTATATATTTATATATATTATATTTATATTTATATTTTTATTTTATTTATTTTTTATTTTATTTTTTTTTAACTCAGTTTTTTTAACTCAATTTTTTAAACACATTTTTAAAACTCATTTTGTTCAATATAACTCATTGATGGGACTCCAACAGGTACTACCACTCCGGGTCAGAATAGACTTGGGAGTAATGGTGATCAAGGGGTACTCCACATTCCTTGGAGCTCCAGAATTGAAACTTCACCATCAGATAGAGTTTAACGTCATACCCAGGACATTACGACACTCAGCCACCACCTTGTAGCACATATATGATAAAAAGAGTTGGGGGCATGCCATAAGGCAATAGGGTTGGGGCAATCATATAGGTGCTAGGGCTTGACGTTACCAGACCACCGACCGCCCGTCTAGTCCATGTAAGGGCCAAAGTGGGGTGTTGCATGTCATTGACGGCTCAACCACCAGGATTCAATCCTTAAGCCTCACGGGTCGCCACCTATGGCCAATAGATAGCCTCATTGTGGGGCTAGACTTTGTAGATGCGTAGTTGGCATATTCTACAGTCCCAGTCGACAGGCCGAACATAAACTTGCGTAGATAAACGGGTGACTTCCATAGCGTGGCAAATAGGGACGATGAGCCGTGTCCAAATCATAAGCGCGATTGTTTTACTTCGGGCTAATGGCCATGGGAATGATAGATAGATAGATAGATAGATAGATAGATAGAAACTGAGATAGATAGTTAGATATAAACTGAGATAGATAGATAGATAGATAGATAGATAGAAACTGAGATAGATATATATATAGATAGATAGATAGATAGATAGATATAAACTGAGATAAATAGTTAGATATAAACTGAGATAGATAGATAGATAGATAGATAGATAGATAGATAGATATAAACTGAGATAGATAGATAGATAGATAGATAGATAGATAGATATAAACTGAGATAGATAGATAGATATAAACTGAGATAGATAGATAGATAGATAGATGGATATAAACTGAGATAGATTGATAGATATATAGATATAAACTGAGATGAATAGATAGATAGATAAACTTATAGATAGATATAAATGAGATAGATAGATATAAACTGAGATAGATAGATAGATTGATATAACTGATATATATATATATATATATATATATATATATATATATATATATATATATATTATAAACATAGATAGATAGATATATAGGTAGATAGATGGATAAATAGATAGATGGATATAAACTGAGATAGAAAGAAAGATAGATAGATATAAACTGAGTACTCATGCTTACACACACACACATACACACTCAAACATACACACACACACCCAGCGAAAGTGAGCGCCTGTTTATATTCCCACATACACACTCACATACATACACACACACACACACACACACAACGTAAGTGAGCGTCTGTGTCTGTTTACATTTTACAACCGTTGTTTTAGTGTTCGTTGTATTTTTCAAATATCCAAGAACGCTAGACTTTCATTCAACAATTTTTAAATAGACTGACCGACTAAGCAAATGACTCTCACAGTCTTCTTATTCTATGTGATAAATTTATTTTTCCTCAGATTAACAAAAGCCCTGATGAAGATCTATTGAAACAGATTGAAACTCTGCAGCGTAGGCGAAATAAACATCACTCGTTTTATGAACTTGTGTTTTTTTTTCAATTTATAATTATATTACATAGATAGATAGATAGATAGACAGAAATTAAGATAGATAGATATAAATTGAGACAGATAGATAGATAGATCGATAGATAGATATAAACTGAGATAGATAGATAGCAACTAGATAGATAGCAACTGAGATAGATAGATAGATAGATAGATAGATAGATAGATAGATGGAATATCTACTTGTATCTTAGATGTATCCCCTGTTAAAATCCACAGTGAAAGCACTGAGTCGATCGTCTGACGGAAGTGAAACTTCCGGATGTCATTTTTAGAACTTGCGCAAAAGAAAAAACTGTCACTATTGTTGGTAGAAAAAAATCGGTGAGGAAATGTTGAAAAAAAAAACAACTTTTGATAAAAATGAAATAAACTTTAAGTATGAATTAACACGAAAATCGTTATTTGATTTTTTTTTATCAAAACTTATCATTGATCTCTATTTACCTGGATGAGTCAAAAGTTTTGCAATATTTTAGTAATATGAAGTACAATGCTTTTACAGAGGTCGGAACGTGATTCTTTTCTCGTTTTTTCCCCTATTTTTTTAGAATAAAATAAAACAAAATAACCCTGTTTTAAGAAAAGAAGGACGTTTTCTTACTGTGGTCACTTTCTTTTAAGGATTGTATCCTGCTCCAGCTTCTTTTATTCGGTTCATAGAACACCGAATCCCCACTACCGCCATGCAGCATCTGTCGACCAGCACCCCACGACCAGTTAGATTGTAGATGGAGTCTGGTTATTTTGGCATGTTTTGGATAATTTCTGTTTCCTGTTTGTGCTATTGTATTACACCTAGAATACAGGTACATATTTTGATTTTACGACATGTCAACGTTTTTGGGGTTATTTTATGCCGAAGATATTTTGTTTTATTGATTCTTTGTGGGCACTCAATTTTTAAACACATTTTTAAACTCATTTTTTCTATTTAACCCATAGATAATATCTTAAGAACGAATAGATGATCGATATATATATATATATATATATATATATATATATATATATATATATATATATATAAAGTATATTTTTATTCAGTTAAACCCATAGATAATATTTTAAGAACGAATAGGTGACCGATATATATATATATATATATATATATATATATATATATATATATATATGAGGAAAAATGAGTAAAGAAAAGAAATGTAGATGGATAAAATGAATTTTATCGATATCACTTACACATGTGTTTCGGTCAGTTTATGTGTGTGAAAATATTTCGTACACATAGAAGATTCGACCTTCATCAGAGTAAACATTTATTTTGAATGAAAAAATTCGTTGGGGAAAAAGAAAAAAAAAACAACAGAGATTTTTGGAAATATTCGAAAATCGAATTTTAAAAATTTGGAACGCTGAAATAGAATGTTGAGATAGACTGTTATGATTTGGATATTTGGTTTTTCTAGCGGTTATGGTAGAAAATAGTTTTTTATTACAAAAAAAAATAAAGTGTTATTATTTATCATTAACATGTTGAACATTTTTCTCGGAGCTTAGTTTATGTTTTGAAAAAATCGGTGAAGTGTTAAAAAAGTGGTCGATTAAAAAAGAACCAAACTTTGATGGTAGATAATTTTGTATAAGTTGTTTAATTTATTAAGATGTTATCGTAAGATGGTTCTGTTTAAGTGGTGTATATATTTGTATTTACAGATTATGTTAAGTTAAAAGTTGCAGTGTATATGACGAAGAATGTAATTTCATTTATTGCTAGAAATTTTGAGGCCAGATAATATGGGAGGAAATATATATATATATATATATATATATATATATATATATATATATATATATATATATAAAGTATATTTTTATTTAGTTAAAGTATATATTTTCACCGTCTGATGATAGCAAGTATGCATGAAACTGCAGTTACGGGATATTAAATCCATAATATTTCATCTCTGATTTTAAATCTGCTCCGCTATTTTAGCGTGTGCGGATCGCGACTCGTCTTTCAAAAATATAACGCTGAACAAATACAGTTACATACTTTTTATAAAGATTTTTCTAACTCCTGTCATCTACAAAACATCCATCAATTTCTTCACCCCATAATCTATCCTGATGAAGGTTTAAATAAACCGAAACGTTTAAGCGTCGATAAATCAATTCATCATATTTTTGGAACACTCCGTTTTTCAAATTTCTTAATATTGTCGGATCTATTTCTATATTTACTCCCAATAAGTCATTATCTAAATTGATATGCGAGTTGAAAATAACTTTATATATATATATTATATATATATATATATATATATCTTTTGAAGAAAGATAATGAAATAGGATTGGGTTTTTTTATGATTTTTTTATTTTTTGCCTCCCCCTTTTTTTTTCTATTAATATTATTATTTATGTACATAAATGGCCTATGTTATATTTATGAGGCTTCATAAATACTCTGGCATTAGGCAGTTGGATTGCAACAAGGTTAGATCCGTATTGGGTTACAGCTACTTGTTGCCTTGTTTTATCAATTCGACGGTAATTGGAACTTGGTATGATTATTCACAGGGTTCGGAATTGTCTTACATCTTATAAACACTATGTACCTCATGTCTTTTACTGTAAAGTCTTGGAATTTACAGCTTACAGTCTAGTCACGGTGAAAGCACCGGATCACCAAAGTTAAGCAGCGATAAGCCTGGTTTAATACTTAGATGGGCGACCATTTAAGAAACAGCGGGTACTGTAAGCAACCTGATTTCACACACACACCACACACACACACACACACACACACACATGCATATATATATATATATATATAAAAGAAAGTAAGTAAAGTAAAGTCGTCGAGGCGGCCTAAAGTCAGTATCAGCCAGTCAGCAAGGGAGTCTATCCCCTTTTCACTAGCGCTGGACCAAGGAGATTGTTTTGGCATCTGCTCCTTACTTTACCGCACAGATCCCTCTGCTACTCATACGCTGAGTTGGCGAGGACCGGTATCGAACTAGGAACCTTGTGGTTTCTGACCGAACGCTCTACCGACTGAGCTAACCCGGCCACTTTATATATATATATACACAGGTTTAAATAAAAACGAGTGGTAAGTTTATTAGCCGACGCTGCAGTGTTTCGATCTGTTAAGTAGATTTTCTTCAGGGCTTTTGTTGATATAAGGAAGAGTAAAAAAAAATTGTATCACAGAATAATGAGGAGAATTGTGATAGTCCTTGTTTATCAATCTGTTCAAATTTGAAATTTGAAGAAACGCTGGAAAGATAGACGGTTTGAAATATGACATCAAATATTCTTCTTTTATGAGTGTGTGTGTGTGTGTGTGTGTGTGTGTGTGTGTGTGTGTGTGTGTGTGTGTATTGAAAAATGACATTGAGCATTTTTCTAGGTGTTGTGCGTGTAGGTGTGTGCGCGTGTGTATATGTTACGAAAGACATCGAAACAATCCTCAATGTTGTGTATGTGTGTGCGAGTGCCCGCATGTTCATTAAGAAAAATGTTTGTTTCAAGTAAGTGGCGAGAAAATATTCTTTTAACTTTTGAGTTGCTGTGTGGTGGTTTTAGTGAGGGGAAGTTGGGAAGAAAGACATCTGCGTATGTTTATATTTATACGTTTGTGTTTTAAGTAAGTGATGAGAAGAAAAAATATATATATATTCTATTCGTTCACCCGCGATCACTCGCTTAAAATGTTACAATTCGCTCAGCGGATATTTGTAATATCTTCACGTGATGATGACAGACTATCTCAATAATTGCTGTGTGACGTAAAGTGTCTCCAGGTGAGTGAGTGTGGGCGATGGAAATTGTTTTATAAATAATTAATACCTTTATGAAATGTCCTGGTGATTGATCCCGGCCTGAGTGGATTCCGGGTCGGACACGCTCAGCCTTCCGCGGTCAACATTATGTATATATATAATCAATAATGGGAACAAAAAAAGGAAATATAGGACGATATACAGTCCTGAAGCCTCACCCTGGACACCAAGTCATTGTGTCTGGTATGGCGGCGATTACAGGATGAATACAATCTTTCAGTTCATCAGTTGTCTATGGCCTACGTTTAAAATGTTGTGGTTTTAGGTATCCTCCAAAGGAAGTAATCAAATGAGTCTACGTTTAATGAGTTTAAATTGAATAGAGCAGCCTGGTGCCTCAGCGTTAAGCAAGGCACGGAGAGGGGTGGGGCAGAGAGGAGAGTAGCATCGACAGAAAAGAGAGCCAGAAAGAGAGAGAAAAGCCAGCAGCCCCAGAAAGCATCACAGTTTGTATGCATTTAAGGCACCAAAGACTGTCACTCAAGAATTGGCCTGCTAGTCACTTGTGCAGATGCAGATTTAAAAAATCAGGTATTTCTCCTCAAAGGAAATAATCACAAGGAGAAACATCTACGGCCTATATTTAAAGACTTGTGCCTTTAGGTATCTCCAGGGGAAGTAATCCTAAAGGGGTAGATCTATGGCCTATGTTAAAGACTTTAAGCTTTAAGTATCTCCAGAGGAAGTTATCATAAATGGTCAGAACAAAAGCCTAGATTTAAAGGTATTTCTCCTTAGAGCTAGTAATCTCAAAGGGAAATGTCTATGGCCTATATAAAAAGACTTGAGCCTTCAGGTATTTCTCCTCAGAGCTAGTAATCTCAAAGGGAAATGTCTATGGCCTATATTTAAAGACTTGAGCCTTCAGATAAATTGGCGACAATTCAAACCGCAGATTTTATTTCAATGTACCTTCTCTAAGACTAAGGATACCGACAGAAGAGGTTTGATGCTGTAGTTTGCTTCAGTTTTGAGTCCCGTTGGTTGGTTTGTTGATTGATTGGATTTTACGGCATGTCAACCCTTATTGGGTTATTCTATGCCGATGACCTTTTTTTATTCGTTCTTGATGGGTACTCAATTTTTTAATTCAATTTTTAAACACATTTTTTAAATTCAATTTTTTGGTTTGGGGTGGGATAGGGTTGGGACAATCATATTGGTGCTAAGACTTGAGGTGACTGGCCTATCGATCGGAAGAGGCCTCTCTGGCTGCGTGTCTAGGCTAAGTAATGGCCAAAGTAGAGTGTTGTATGTTATAGACTGTTCAACCACCAGTGTTAGGTTATTTTATGCCAAAGACAGTATAACATTAATGGTCTCCAATTATATACAATCCAAAAATATATCATGTCAACCCTTGTTGGGTTATTTTATGCTAAAGATTGATGGTGTGATGGTTGTTGTTGTTGGTGGTGATGGTGATGGTGGACAAAATGGTGTTGGTGGCTATTGTTGTAGTTAGTCGTATGGAATTGGTTGTCACTATTGTTATTGATAATGGTGGCAGTAGTGGCGTGACGGAGGTTGTGGGTTGTGTGTGATGGTTATTGTTGTGCTGTTGACTCTGATGTGGGTAGTGGGCGGTGGCTATTGTTACTGGTGTTCTTGGTTATATTGGGGAGGAGATGTGGTTTAGCTCTGTCGGTAGCGTGTTCAACTAGGAACCGCAAGGTTCCTGGTTCGATACAGGCCCTCGCCAACTCGGCGTATGCGTAGCACAGGGATCTGTGCGGTAAAGTGAGGAGCTGATGGTAGGTGTGGTGTCTCACCTCAGATGCCGAAACAATCTCTCTGGTCTAGTGCTAGTGAATGGGGGATAGACACCCTCGATGTTTGGCTGATACTGACTTTAGGCCACCCCGACGACTTACTTTACTTACTTAGTGGGTGTTGGTCGATAGTTATTACTGTTGTTGTTGTTAGTGGTTGTGTTACATAATTATTAGATACCTAATATTTATGTGCAATAGTGTAGAAATCAAAATGGCCGTTATAAGCGGCAGCCCATGGCCTTGAAGGATTTGAATGACAAGGCTTGACCTGTGCTGATCCTTCCTTCCGGTGGATACCGTGAGAATCGGCAGAGAGGACTCTCTCTTCTGGTTTAGATAGTAAGTAAGTTTCAGGCAGTTAGAAGGTAGCAGCGAGCTCGAAGGGGTAAGTCGCGTTATACGCGCGTCCTCTCATCTGCGCAGATTGTCTGGTTGGGGATTTAAAAATAAAGTAAAGAAAATCGGAGTCTTGTGTTATTACCTCTAAAAACTAACAATGACACAGGGCTTCTGATAAAGAGAAATCCCCAATGGAAGACCAGACCCGAAGTCCCCAAGAAAGTCCAGACCTTAGAAGATTCCAGACCAAGACAAGATGTTATAAGATTCCAAAGACGACCAGAAGAATAGAGTAAGAAAGAAGTAAGTAAAGAAGTAAAGAAGAAGGGCATACAACAGTTGTGGTAGAGCAGTAGTAAAAGTTGATGGTGGTTGGTGTTTTATATTGGTGTTTTATGTTGGTGGTTGTTGGTTGGATTTTACAGCATGTCAACCCTTGTTGGGTTATTTTATGCCAAAGATATTTTGTTTTATTCGTTCCTGGTAGGCATTCAAATATTTCTTTGAACTCAATTTTTAAACACCTTTTTTAACTCATTTTTTTCTTTTTAACACATAGATGGGACGCTAACAGGTACTACGACTCCACGTCAGAGTGGACCTGGGAGTAATGGTGATGCAGGGGTACTCCGCACTCTCCAGAGCTCCAGAACTGGAACTATCCAATATTAGGGGTGGTGGTACTGATGGTTGATAGTGATGGTGCTGTAGCTGTTGTGGTTGTCGTGGTTGTGGCGAGACAGCGATGGTGGTGGTGGTGAGGTGTGACGGGGTTTGTTGTTGTAAATAATGTTGTCTCTAGTGGCGGTGACGGCGACGATGGCGGCGGTGGTGGTGAACACATGACTAATTCCATAATCAAATATTTCCCCCTCCCCCCACATAAAGAGTTGTTTGAATTTTGCCACGGTGGTGGGGATGGTCGTGTTACGTTTGTACAGATTTTTGTATGAGTATGGCAGATAAAGATCTGTGGCGGTGAGGTAGGGGGCGATTAGGAGTGGGTGGGGTGTTAAGGTAGGGAATAAGTGGATGATGTGATACAGGTGAGCAACATGTGGTCTCTTCTCTCTCTCTCTCTCTCTCTCTCTCTCTCTCTCTCTCTCTCTCTCTCTCCTCTCTCACCGTGTGTGGATAGTAATCGATATGTCAGTCGGCCAGAACTTATTGATCGGGATGAGAATACTCAACAAGTGTCCTATTTGTTTTTTTGTTTGTTTTTTGTTGTTGTTGTTGTTGTTGTTTGGAGGGGTCTGTTTTGGTTGTTTTTGTTTTGTTTTTGTTTTTTTGTTTTTTCTGCTTTTTGGTCACTGTTGCTGATGTTGTTGCTGCTGCTGCTGCTGCATAATTTTGAGATTTTCATTTTTCTTTTTTTTTATTCTTTTTTTTTTTTTTTGCTTTCTGGTTTTTCTTGGGATTTTGAGGTTGGTTTTTGGGAATGTCTTTTGTTTGATTTTTTTAGGGGTGGTGGGTGGGTTTTAGTGTGTTTTGTCTTTTTTTTTTTTTTTGGCTTTCTTGATTTTCTGGGGGGGGTATTATTATTTAGTTTTTGTTGTTTTCTGTGGGATTGGGCAGATAGTTGCTACATAATTTTTGATGATGATGAGCAGTATTTTTCTGTTTCTCGTATTTTTTTGTTTTTGTTTTGTTTTAATTTTTGTTTCTTTTTTTCTGTTATTTTTTGGGGGGTAGCTGCTGCTGCTGCTGCTGCTGATGATGATGATGATGATATGATGATGATGATGATGATGATGATGATGCATTATTTTGATGATGTAGAGCGGAGAATTTTTTCTTTTTCTTTTTTCTTTTCCTCTTTTTTTTTTCTTTTTAATGTTGTTTTTTTTTTGTGTGCTGGGAGGTTGTGGGAGTCTGCTGCTGCTGCTGCTGCTGCTGCTGCAGCATCATTTTATTTTTATTTATTTTTTTTAGCAGAGTGCAATGTACTTTTGTTGTTAGAGAAAAGATGCTTTGATGACGGTACGACTCAAACACG
>CM042178.1:43669600-43675013 GCA_023376005.1 Doryteuthis pealeii
ACCGCAACCCAATACACGTCGCCTTCTGACATCCGGCCATACCAAAAAATACACACGCCCGCGCGCACATATGCACGCGAATACAAACGCTCACACGTCCGCATTGATCAAACGTCACACATTCATAGAACAATGTATTATGTGTGTGACCAGTTACCCCGCATACATAACATTTATGACATAACATAAACACTCACATACATTCAAAATACCGCCATATACATACGCACATCACTTTATCCAATCATACACATCATATGTCTATTGAATCTTCTGAATTTTTTTGCAATTTTTTCGATTTTCTTTGCATTTGTAACATCTTCACCTGACGATTGCCTCGCATGAAACCAATATGGTCGTGAATGTTCCTTTGTCACCAAATAAATAGATATGTAAAACCTTTATATATTTATTCTATTTATTCTATTATATTATATAACAGCTCTATTTTATATTGAGCACTCTACTAATAATATACTGCCTTTGTACACACCGTTCCAGCAAAAGCTGAAACAGTGACCATCTCACACTATATATATATATATATATATATATATATATATATATATATATTACTCTGTGCTATTCATACGCTGAGTTCGTGAGGGCCGGTATCGAAACTAGGAACCTTGTGGTTTCTAGCCGAACACTTCACCTCATCTCTTCCATATCAACCCACCCAGGCTACGTATTCACTTGTTTTGGGCATTAAGACATGTTCTAGTAGACAGGAGGATGCCAAGGATATATATATATATATATATATTATTATATATTATATATATATATTATATATATATATATATATATATATATATATACTAGACAAACCGTGACCCGTTGGGTCATTCGTTATATTCAGTGATGGGCATATAAGTCTGAAATAATGTTGTTTTTTTTTTTTAAATAAGATACGACTCTGGACAAAACTTAAAATCATTTTGTAAGATTTCTAAGAAAGGGACAGTTTGACTCTAAGTTGAAGTGCTACGGGTTGCTGCTTATGATTTAAATTCAGAATACAATTTCAAATTTTCCCGATTTCTCTCTCTTCTCTCTCTTCTCTCTCCTCTCTTCTCTCTCGATCTCTCTCTCTCTCTCTCTCTCTCTCGTCTCTCGGATCTCTTCTCTTTCTCTCTCTCTATCTATCTATCTATCCTATCTATCTCATTCTCTCTCTCTTTCTCTCTCCACATCCCAGAGAAAACAACATATTTATAATAGAGAGATAATTAAGATTACACATAGAGAGGTGAGAAAGTGTTGACAGGCGAAAAATGTAGAGTAGGGGGGGATCGGATATCAGTTTTTGACTTAATTTCAATTACGACTTAGAGCAAATTAAAATGGATTTTTTTTTTCTTTTCAAACATAATCCATCCTAAGTAAAGGGAATAATTATAGGTATGACTTTTGTGCCAATTAAAAAACTAAACAGTAAAAAAAAAAAGCAGGCCTTTAGGAACCAAACTTTTCATGTCGCTCAAGGCTTTAGTATAAATATATATATCTATATATATATATATATATAATATATATATGTGTGTGTGTTGGTGTGTTGTGGTGTGGTGTGTGTGTGTGTGTTTTTGTTTTGTGAAATAAAAATAAGAAATTAAATCCGACCAGTGTGAATTTGATATATTGAAAAAAACAAATGATGGTTTACAAAATCGTGGGATGCATCAAGGAGAGGAATGTGCACCGTTTTCGCGGGGTGCCTTCCTCTCCAACGTTTTTAAATCACTGCCCCCCGCCATATTGCACCCCCGCTCCCGATCACTGATTGAGGCCCTCGGAATATCTGTATAGAACCCATATGTATAGTTGGGTCTTCAAAAACAAAGTTAAAACGGGATGAATACGCCGTAGAAAGAAAGAAAATGCGCAAACAAGAACACGCTGTTAGTCAAAGTTGGAATTATTCAAAAAAAATTGCGTTGTCTGTATTAAAAAATATTATAAAATGAATTTTATTAATTTTTTTAATTTTTTAAAAAAAAGATCAGAAGCATTACAGTTTATAAATAAGAAACTCAAAAGAGCCTGATGTAAAATTGTTTTTAAAAAAGTGTATAATTTGTATAAAAAGTGTATATAAAATATCAAATTGTTTATATACACTTCAATTATTAAAATAAGTAACCAATAAGAGTAGGTAATCCGTGGGTATTTATGGATAATTATTCCCTTCAGAAGGAAGTAAAGCGTCCATATGTATAGTTTTTTTTCGTAGACCGAGTATGTGATAAAGGAAATTAATCCGACAGTGTGAATTTGAATATATTGAAAAAACAAATGAATGGTTTAAATACAAATGCATGGGATCAAATCAGGAGGTTTTGGCACCTTCATGATCGTGCCCATTTTCACCGGTAAGGCACTTTATCTTTATAAATATATATATATTATATATATATATATATTATATATAAGAGAATGGGTTTTATATAAGGTTAGGTGCGAGTAATGATACAGTCCCAGACTTTGCCTTTTGAGAGATGTTGCTTTCAGATACGTTAAACTTGGTACCGTTTTTTATTTTAACCCTTCACCTCTGTTCCTGTTTTCCGAAGCCGTTACGAAAACTGAGATTTCTTATTTTATTCAGCGTCGAGATCCAGCTTAAATAAACACGTACACGGGGATGAATCCTAATTGTAATTTTTTTTTTTTAGTATTTTTTTTTTATGAACGGGTCGATATCAAAAATCAGGTCCGTTATCAGTACGTCAGTTTTGAAAATTGCGAATCTGCCAAAGAGAATTTGATTCATAAATCTTTCAAATAGTTTTGATCATTTTCCACTAGGTCGGAATGTTTTTTTTTCATCGTTTTTTAAAAATTAAAACCCCCCCCCTCTCACCTCTCTCTCTCTCGTCTCTCCTCCCCTCCTCTCGTCTCCCTTCAGCTCTTCTTCCTCACATCTCCTCTCCCTCTCTCTCTCTCTTTCCTTCTCTCTCTCTATCTATCTATCTATCTATTGATCAAACACAAACATATACAATCTACTTGTTATTTCTCTCTGCTCTCCCCTCTCTCTCTCTATTAATATATATACTTATATATTATATATATATATTTATATATATAATATATTTATTTATCATCTTCTAATCGCTATCTATTGATTCACATTCTAACAAACACAACCTACATATCATTTGGCTTCTCTCTTCTCTCTCTCTCTCTCTCTCTCTCTTTCTCTCTTCCATTCTCTCTCTTCATCTCTCTCTCTCTTTCTCACACACAGCCACAAACACAGTACTAACAAAAACAATAACAAGAACACAGTAACCACACCGACACACCACACACAACAACACGACATACATACACACACAACAGAACACATAAATACACATACAATCTCACTTTCTGTGCTACTTCTCTCTCTCTCTCGTCTCACTTCTCTCCCTCCCTCTCTGTCCCCCTCCTCTGTCTTCCCCTCCTTCCTCCTCCTCTCCTCGTCTCACGAGGGACACTCCTGTTCTCTCTTCCTCTCGTCTCACTCTCCTCTCTTCTTCTTATAAGCCCGTACCTCTTTTTTTGTATTGCCTTCTGCTTCTCTCTCCCTCATCGCACCTCGCATCTTCTCTCTCATTATACACTACCACACAAAACTCACACACATCTCTGTCTATCTCTTTCACACTCAAGGCATATTGCTATATAACTATTATATATATAATATATATATATATATATATATATATATTATATTATAGGGGGTTGTAATCGCTTAGGAAGAGAGAAAAAAGAGAAAGAGAAAGAAGAGAAGTGGGAGTGGATTTTGTTTGTCATTACTTTGTGTCTGTTGTGTGGTTTGTGTATGAGTATGGTGTGTGTTTCTGTGTGTTTATGGCGGTTGGGTGTGTCTTTTAAGTTCCATTTTCCGTGCCCCTGTTTTATTTCTAGGGAGGGTTGAAGGGGGTTCATGTAAAATCGGCGCGCTTTTTTTCTCTTCTTTTTTTTTTCCAACATTTCTGGCGCGGTATCGTAAACAGAGAGATTATTTAATACAGTAACCCCACTACCCACCCCGGGCGCAAGTCATTCCACTTTTTTACATGGTGTCGTACAAACAAGCCTTATTTATTAAAGTGTGACCACAAAGCGGAAACTTATTAAGTTTTGTTTTTGTCCTCCATTTTCTTTTTTCTTTTTGTTTTCTTTATTTTTTTTTTTTTGTTTTTGTTACTTTTGCTCTCTTTTTTTATATGTTAACTTTTTTTTTGTTACTTTTTTCTCCTTTTTTATTGGGTATTTTTGATTACTTTTTTTCCTTCTTTTCTTTTCTTCTCTTTTTTCTTTTTTCTTCTTTTTTCCTTTTTCGTTTTTTTTTTTTTTTTTTCTTTTTCATTTTTCCTTTCCTTTCTTTTCTTCTTTTTTCTGTCTTCTTTTATTTCTTTTTTTCCCTTTCTTTCTTTTTTGTTTTTATTTTTTTTTTTTTGTTGTTTTTTGGTTTTTTGGTTTTAATTTTTAAAAATTTCTTTCTTCTTTCTGTACCTTTTTTCAAAAAGACACTTTTTTGTAGAATTCAATAATTGCCATTTTTAAAAAGAGATGTTCAGCATCGTTCTATTTTAATCATTTCTAAATTGTTGGGGTCTTTCTGTATCATTTTCCATTTCCTCATTCCTGCTTGTTTTTAAGAATAGATAGTAGGATAGATAGATAGATAGATAGATACGAACTTATCTGAAGATAGATGGTAGATATGAACAGGAACTGATTGATAGATTAGATAGATAGATAGATATAGATAGAATAGATAGATAGATATGAAACAGAGCAATCAGAATAGATAGATACGACTGAAAGATAGTTGTAGATATTGACAGACTGATAGATGGAATGATTAGATAGATTTAGATAGATAGATATAACAGAAGCAATTAGATTTAGGGATAGATGGAATGATTAGAATAGATAGATTAGGATAGATTATAGAATACGACTGAAGATAGATTTATAGGTAGATATGCAGAACTGATGAATAGATAGATGATAGATAGGATGATAGATATGAAAGAGCAATAGATAGATATACAACTGAAAGATAGTTAGGGTAGATTATGAAACAGACTGATTAGATGGATAGATTGATAGATAGATAGGATTAGATAGATAGGAGTTGAACAAGAGCATAGATAGATAGAATAGATGGATACGAACTGAAGATAGATAGGTAGATATGAACGACTGAATAGATAGATAGTAGATAGATAGATATGAACAGAGAGCAATAGTAGATGATAGATAGAGTGGTCCGAAAGAAAAGTTCCCGAGTTCGATAAGTGAAGGTTCCCATGATGTTCCGACAAGAATAACTATGAAGAAGGGGCCGGGGAGAGCATATTAAATTCGGCCGAACGGTTACAGATAACAGTGCGGAGGCGAGGGTCGTTGTGGC
>CM042178.1:43675113-43685113 GCA_023376005.1 Doryteuthis pealeii
AAAGAAAGATGCGGTCGAGAGGCCCCACCTGATCAACCGGCTGGTCACGTCAAGCCCTAGCACGTATTGATTTTCCAACCCTATGCCTTGAATGCAAGCAACCCCTTTTTATCATATGGGTGCAGAAGGCGGTGTGGGGTCTACAGGTCCTGCAATGACGTTAAACCTATGTGATGGTGAGGTTCCAGTTTTGTGGAGGTTGGGGAGATGAGTAAGCACCCCTTCATCACCATTGCTCCCTGGTCCACTCTGACCCGGAGGGTATACTGTTAGGTCCATCTATGGTTAAATAGAAAATTGATATTTATAAAAAATTTCTTTCCATTGATTTAATTTAAGAACTTTATCGGCATTAAATGACCCACTGAGGTTGATTATCGTAAAACAAAACAACAAACAATACAGTTGGATCATACGTTTGACCTTAAAGTCGTCATGTTTCCTTCTTTGGGCTTAACAACCCAAAAGATATCGCGTGCTTTCTGTATATCTAAGTAGAGCTGAAAGCTGAAGCATTGGTGGAGAGGAATTGGCCTCAATCTGTTACGTAGTGGCTTTTTGTGAGACTAATATCTATATTATAGTATATACTTCTCTTTTACCTTACTCTTTCCGTCTGTTCTTCTGGTCGCTTCTTCTAAAGATCCTGTCTGTCCTCTATTGAGGATTCCCGGGTCTGGTTTTTGTTGCTAGGGATCATCCTTATCAAAGCCTTCGTGCGATGTAGCTTTCTAGTATAACAACAAGACTTCGATACGATGAGTTACTCTTATCGTAGAACCCAGACTAGAACAATGCCGCTGATCCTAACATCTGCTTAGCTTCGCTTATAAGTTAAACTCTTACTGACTGAGTTGCTTACAGCTTAAACCGGAAGGGCCTTCTATTACCTTCCGATTCTCACGGTCCATCCCGCAAGGCAAGGTCAGAGTGAGGTCAAGCATTGTCACTCACTCTCAAGGCCACAGCTGTACTGATCGCCATAAGGATTTCTATACTACCTTAAAAAGATATTAGGGATCCATAATTATGTAACAATCTGATCTCAAACCTATAAATAATTGGGTAAATAGAATACGTGAATTTCTCGGATTTTTTGTTTTTTTGTTTTAATAGGCTTCAGGATTTGTATTATTTGTATTATTTGGACTATTGTCCTCATCTTTATTTTTATCTGCACAACGTTTCGGTTGATGTGACCTCCGGCTTTCTTCGTGTGTTTCTTGTCAGACTCGGGATCCTTTTCGAACTCGGGAATCCCCTCTTCGAACTTGGGAACATTCTCTTCGAACTCGGGAACCTTCTTATCGTAATCGGAAGCCTTCAGAAATACCTGAAGAATGCCGGAGGACACATCGATCGAAACGTTGTGCAGATGACAATGAAGACGAGGAAAATAGCCCGAATAATCCAAATAATGAAAAAGACGCCAAGTTTAAAATGAGTTTCCATTTTAAGAATAAGAAATGGATACAGAGATTCAAGAACCCCAGGAACATCGAAGCCAACCACAAGGCAACCTCAAGACGACCCAGAAGATAAGAGGATTCAACCCGGCTCGAAGAAATACCCAAATAAAAAGATAAGATTACGAATAATAATACGACAAGCCAACAGTTGCCGTACTAAAGTTAAAGTTTTTTAAGCGGAGTTTGACAGGTTGAATTCACACATGAACGTAATCAATACCATATAACATAATCCCCAATGGTGCTAAAACATTGTTAAAACCAATTACTAAAAATTATAAATATAAATACACGACATATATTACTTCCTAACTGTTTGGCATGACATAAACCCAGACGGGTTGATATGCCGTTAAAATCAATCAACCAAACCATTTCCTAGACTAGTTACCTAGCCAAGGTTAAAGTCCAGTCAGTCCTACTATTTACACATTGCTTGGGGATGAATCGTTGGATTCATACCTTTCCCAAAGGTATTAGCTCTATGTGAAATACAAACAACTTCGTCCAGTATTTGAACTCGGGTCTCCTTATCCATTTCTAAATTTAAAAAAAAGCATATACGGTCAAAAACGAGAGAGAGGGGGAGGGAGAGGGAGCGAGAGAGAGAGAGAGAGAGTGTGTGTGTGTGTGTGTGTGTGTGTGTGTGTGAAAGACACAGACAGAGAGAATAAAAGAGAGAGGGAGAGAAAATGAGTTAGGGAACACGAGAAAGAAAGCCAGAGAAAGAGAAAGAGAGAATATGAGAAAATCATAAAGAGAGATAGAGAGTGAGATAAGAAAAGAGAGAGAGAAACGGAGAGAGAGAGGGAGACAGAGAAAATGATAGAGAGATAAGTAGAGAAAGAGAGAGTGAGAGAGAGAGAACGAGAGCAAAAAATAGAGAAGTAAGGAGAAAGAGTAAAAAGAAAGAGTTAAGAAGAGAGAGAGAGAGAGAGAGAATGAGAGAGAGATTGTGTGTGAGAGAGAGGGAAATAGAAAGAAAATGAGAGAAAGGAGGAAAGGGGTTATATAAGGTTGGTTGCGTAAGTAAAAGTAAAGTCGTCGGGTTGGCCTAAAGTCGGTATCAGCCAACCAGCGAAGGGGTCTATCCCCTTTTCACTAGCGCTAGACCAAGGAGATTGTTTTTGTGTCTGAGGTGGAGCGCCGCACCTACCATCAGCTCCTTACTTTACCGCATAGAACTCTGTGCTATTCATACGCTGAGTTGGTGAGGGCCGGTATCGAACTAAGAACCTTATGGTTTCTAGCCGAACACTCCACCGACTAAGGGGGACCTGCTGCTTGGGCAACACCTCATCTTCCATATCAACCCACCCAGGCTAGGTAGTTTCACTTGTTTTTGGACACTATGCCATCGTTTCTAGTAGACAGGAGGATGCCAAGGATATGTATATGTATATATATATATATAAATATATATATATATATATATATATGTGTGTGTGTGTGTGTGTGTGTGTGTGTGGTGTGTTGTGTGTATTTGGGCAGCATTTTTTCTTGTAGGCATATATTGTTAAATAATGCAGCCATTTTCTGTCTGCAAGTTTTGTCCTTTGTTTTTTCGTATTGCCGGATTATTTTTGTAATATCTGGCGAGAATTGGCTGATGTATTTGCCATATGTTATAGACCAAGTACTTTCTGCCCTACCGTGAGCCATCTTCAAGGTATTTTGAAACCGTACAACAATGGGCTATTCCATTTACCACTTATATAGGTTGTGTTTATTATTGTTGTTGTTATTATTATTAGTTTTATTATTATTATTGTCATTATTATTATTACTTTTGCTATTATAATTTTATAGTAATTATAGGCATTTTAGAATGTTGGGGCTATTATCAAAGTTTATTTTGTTTAGTTTTGGATTGTTGTGTCTAATATTCTAAGATTTTTAGTCGTTGTTTACATGATTGTGTTTCTATAATGGTAGTGTTATCGGTAAGTATTTTCCGGGATTTATTATTGGGACAAAAGTGTGATTTTAGATGTTGGGCTATTGAGCTATTGTCTGTAAGGTGCATTGTAAGCCGTCTGGAAAGGATAGTTGTGGTTACACCAATGCATATATTTTTGTTAGAGATACATTCTATTTAACAATATATATATATATATATATATATATATATATATATATATATATACTAGACAAAACGTGAC
Organism: Doryteuthis pealeii; assembly: GCA_023376005.1. NCBI lineage: Eukaryota > Metazoa > Mollusca > Cephalopoda > Myopsida > Loliginidae > Doryteuthis > Doryteuthis pealeii. The sequence continues at coordinate 43,678,745 of CM042178.1, forward strand.
CCGTTGGGTCATCCATTCAGTGATGTGTAGATAATTGAATTAATGTTTTTTTTTAATAAATACGACTGGACAAAACTTTAAAATCATTTTATAAGATTTCTAAGAAAGGGAAAGTTGACCTAATTTAAGCTATGGGTTGCTGCTTATAAAATTTAACATACAGATACTTCAAATTTTCCCATCTCTCTCTCTCTCTCTCTCTCTCTCTCTCTCTCTCTCTCTCTCTCTCTCTCTCTCCAGAGAAACTAACATATATAACAGGTAATGATAAAGTGACAGGCAGAATGTGAAGTAAGGGACGGATCAGTTTTTGACTTAATTTCAAATTACGAGTGACTATAACCAATTAAAATGTTGTTTTCTTCTTTCAAACATAACTCAATCCTAAAAGTAAGGAATAATTTAGTATGACTTTTGTGCCATTAAACTAAACAGTAAAAAAGCCTTTAGGAGACAAACATTCATTCGTTCAGCTTTAGTATAATATATATATATATATATATATATATATATATTATAAAAAATTGATATAAAAAACCTACTCGAGTTTCACCATAAGGTTCTTCGGGGTTAAATCCACTGAATTAATCGAGGTACCGATTAATTGCAGCCGATTGCACGTGTGTTCACTAATCGGCTGCAATTAATCGCTACCTCGATTAATTCAGTGGATTTAACCCTGAAGATCCTTATGGTGAAACTCGAGTAGGTTTCTTTTACATCAATTTTTTATAATAAATTTGCTCTACTCCGTATTGAGCACTTTGTATTTGTTATATCGCTGACTTAACCCCTGAATTTTGCACCTTCAATGATCGTGCCCATTTTCACCGGTAAGCAACCTTTATCTTTATAATATATATATATATATAAGTAAAGAAATAACAAAAGACTTAGAGATTTAGCATTATAGTCTATTTCAGTTAGACTATTTGTCTAAGCTCCCTGAAATAGACTATAACGCTAAATCTCAAAGTCTGTTGTTATTTCTTTACTCATATATTTGCTCTGTGACTAACATTAAGAGCACACATTGAGCTCTCAAACTGCGACTTGGTTTTGTTTAAATAAAACTCTTGTGTTGTAAGGAAGATTTCTTCTCTGGACTTTTGGATTATATATAGATATATACATATATATAAAGAGAATGGGTTATATAAGGTTAGGCGCGAGTATGAATACAGTCAGACTTCTGCCTTTTGAGAGATGTTGCTTTTAGATACGTTAACACTTGGTACCGTTTTTATTTAACCCTTCACCTCCTGTTCTGTTTTCCGAAGCCGTTACGAACTGAGATTCTTATTTTATTACAGCTTCGAAGTCAGCTTAAATAACACGTTACACGGGGATGAATCTAATTAGTATTTTTTTTTATGAACGGGTCGATCAAAAATCGGTCGTTATCAGTCGTCAGTTTGAAAATCGAATCTGCCAAAAGAGAATTTGATCATAAATCTTTCAAATAGTTTTGATCATTTCACTAGGTCGATGTTTTTTCATCGTTTTTAACCCCCCCCTTTCACTCTCTCTCTCTCTCTCTCTCTCTCTCTCTCTCTCTCTCTCTCTCTCTCTCTCTCTCTCTCTCATCTATCTATCTATCTATCTATTGATCACACAAACATATACAATCTCACTCTGTTTATCTCTCTCTCTCTCTCTCTCTCTCTCTCTCTCTCTCTCTATATATATATATATATATTAATATAATATATATAATATATTTATTTATCTATCTATCTATCTATCTATTGATCACACAAACACACCTACAATCTCACTTTGCTTCTCTCTCTCTCTCTCTCTCTCTCTCTCTCTCTCTCTCTCTCTCTCTCTCTCTCTCTCTCACACACACACACACACATACACACACAAACAGAAACACACATACAATCTCACTCTGCTACTCTCTCTCTCTCTCTCTCTCTCTCTCTCTCTCTCTCTCTCTCTCTCTCTCTCTCTCTCTCTTCTTATAGCCGTACCTCTTTTTGTATCTGCCTGTCTGCTTCTCTCTCCCTCAATCGCCCTCTCTTTCTCTCTCATATACACATACACACACAAACTCACACACAATCTCTGTCTATCTCTTTCACACTCACACATATTGCTTATATATATATATATATATATATATATATATATATATAGGGGGTGTATCTGTTAGAGAGAGAAAAAGAGAAAGAGAAAGAGAGAGTGGGTGTGGATTTGTTTGTCATTACTTGTGTCTGTGTGTGTGTGTATGAGTATGTGTGTGTGTTTCTGTGTGTTTATGCGTGGGTGTGTCTTTAAGTCTCCATTTTCCGTGCCCCTGTTTATTCTAGGGAGGGGTTGAAGGGGGGTTCATGTAAATCGGCTTTTCAACATTCTGCCGGTATCGAACAGAGATTATTACAGTACCGCGCAAAAGTCATCAGCTTTTTAACATGGTGTCGTACAAACAAGCCTTATTATTAAAGTGTGACCAACACGGAAACACTTATTAAGTTTGTTTTTTGTCTCCATTTTCTTTTTTCTTTTTTATGTTACTTTTTTGTTACTTTTTTCTTTTTTTATGTTACTTTTTTGTTACTTTATTTCCTTCTTTCTTTCTTTCTCTTTTTTCTTTTTTCTTCTTTTCCTTTTTCGTTTTTTTTTTCTTTTTCATTTCCTTTCTTCTTTTTTCTTCTTTTTTCTTTTTTTCCTTTCTTTCTTTTTGTTTGTTTTTTGTTTTTGTTTTTGTTTTAATTTTTTAATTTACTTTCTTCTTTCTGTACATTTCAAAAGACTTTTTTGTAGAATTCAAATAATTGCCATTTTTAAAAGAGATGTTCAGCATCGGTTCTATTTTATCATTTCTAAATTGTTGGGTTTCTCTGAATCATTTCCATTCCTAATTATGATTGCTTTTAAGATAGATAGATAGATAGATAGATAGATAGATACGAACTGAAGATAGATAGGTAGATATTAACAGACTGATAGATAGATAGATAGATAGATAGATAGATAGATAGATAGATAGATATGAACAGAGCAATAGATAGATAGATAGATAGATAGATAGATACGAACTGAAGATAGATAGGTAGATATAAACAGGCTGATAGATAGATAGATAGATAGATAGATATGAACAGAGCAATAGATAGATAGATAGATATGAACAGAGCAATAGATAGATAGATAGATAGATAGATATGAACAGAGCAATAGATAGATAGATAGATAGATATGAACAGAGCAATAGATAGATAGATAGATAGATAGATATGAACAGAGCGATAGATAGATAGATAGATATGAACAGAGCAATAGATAGATAGATAGATAGATAGATAGAGTCCGAAAAGAAAGTTCCCGAGTCCAAAAAGAAGGTTCCCGAGTCCGACAAGAAATACATGAAGAAGGCCGGAGAGCATATCGGCCGAAACGTTGTACAGATAACAATGAAGATGAGGACAATAGTCCGAATAATGCAGATAATACTAATCATCAAGCCTCATCTCAAACATTCAGAGAAAGGGTTGACCTGCCGTAGAATCCAACTGGAATGAATAAAACAAAAACAAAAAAATGTCTTCGACATAGAATAACCCAACAAGGGTTGGGTTGACATGCCGTAAAATCCAACCAATCAAACTCCACGCTGCTTGAAGTTTTTAACTGACACTGCTTCCAATTGGCTCGGCCATGACCTATTGCTGAACTTGTTTTCGCTTTGCCCTTGCCCATGCCCTTCCCCATTCCCATCCAACCGTCCGATTGTTTTTCGAAGTTTTTCACACAATTTGATCCTGTCATCCCTTTACGTGACACACTTTGTAATGATCCGGGATTATGAATAAGCCTAATGTGAATTCGCCGGGAAAGAACGTGATCGGAATGTTTAAACATGTCTGGTTCAAGGTCAATAATAACTGTATTTTTGTTTTCAATTAAACAACGCTAAACTGTAAAATAAGGCTCATTACTTCTTAGACCAACCCCAAAAGTATACATATCTATCTATCTATCTATCTATCTATAGTTCTATTCATATTTATCTATATATAGTTTATATGTAAGCATACACACACAACACGCATACACATATATATACATACTTACACATGATAAATTATATATATATATCAGTCGGTAGAGCGTTTGGCTAGAAACCACAAGGTTCCTAGTTCGATACCGGTCCCCGCCAACTCAGCGTATGAGTAGCACAGGGATCTGTGCGGTAAAGTAAGGAGCTGGTGGTAGGTGTGGCGCTCCACCTCAGATGCTAAAAAAACAATCTCCTTGGTCTAGCGCTATTGAAAAGGGGATAGACTCCCTCGCTGACTGGCTGATACCGACTTTAGGCCGCCCCGTTGACTTTACTTTATATATATATATATATATATATATATATATATATATATATATATATATATATATATATATATTTCATATATATATATAATATATATAAACTGAAATAGATAAATAGATACCAACGGATGGGGTTACATACATACATATATACATACATATAATGAAATAGAAAGAAAGAAAGAAAGAAAGAAAGAAAGACATTGTGATAGATAGATAGATAGATAGATAGATTCTGAGCAGATTGGGTGACATACATATATACATGCATTCATATATACATAAACACATACATAGACACACACACACACATAGATACATACAAACACACATCTATCTATCTATCTATCTATACATGTATAAACAGCAGTTGTGTGAATCTGTGTGTCCGGAGGAAACTTCGAAAATAAAATAATTGACGACACAGTAAATGTATATACACATTAAATATCACTAGGGCTTGGTTTCTGAGCAAAAATAATAAAGATTTGATTTGTATTCGTGAAAATGATTAAAAAGTAAAATTTAAATGATAACAGCATGGATTTTTTTAATTTAATATTTTAGATAGTAGACATTAACATTTCTTTTCAGAGTAGCTGGATCAATGCAAGGTCTATTTTTTTTTTTTTACATTGGGATTTAAATGAGGCATCACACGAAGATTCAACTTATGATTCAGTAATAATGGATCTGCGGGACTAACTTTTTAAAATCCCTCTCTATCCAGGCGACACTGGGTAGCCGCTGTTAGTACATATATACGTACAAGCACATGTATATACATGCACACATATAAATACATACATACAAACACACATATATACGTACATAGATACATTATTCATACATTCCTACAAATAGATAGATAGATAGATCATGAATACACTGGGTAACATATATATACAAACACACATATATATACACACATACACTCATACAAACATATATACATACATGCGAAGAAAATGTTTTCAAAAATATAACAGACACAGGATGTTACGATCAAAGGAAAATTTTATATGTCTATACTTAAGTATTTCGGTTTATGATAAACCATCATCAGGACAATGCAAAATAAATTTGTAAGGGAGAAAAATAAAAAAAAATGTTAAGTGTATGGTGAATGTGTGAATATAATGTTATTTACCGTTATTTTTTATATGTGCGTTTATATACGAAAGCTGATGACATGATCATTGCATGTGAAAAAACGGAAAATGAAGATCATAAGATGACGCATGTAGAACGTGAATAGGCCGAGATGAAATGTTAACATTGATATGACGTATTATGACACATTCACCATACACTTAACATTTTTCATTTTTCTCCCTTACAAAATTTATTTTGCATTGTCCTGATGATGGTTTATCATAAACCGAAATACTTAAGTATAGACATATAAATTTTTCCTTTGATCATAACATCCTGCTGTTATACTTTTGAAAACATTTTCTTCACATATTGTCGGATTAATTTCCTCATCGTATTTCCATACATACATGCATAAAACACTATATATATATATATATATATATATATATATATATATATATATATATATATATATATATATACCAACACGCACATACACATAGATGCATGCATTATTCATAAATACATTCGCACAGAAAGAGAGATTGATAGATAATGAACAGACCGGAAGACATATGCATACAAACACACATACATATATACATACATCATCATCATCTCGCGCAATTAGCATGGATATCCATGACAATCTCTCGCCAACCTTCCCTATCCTTCATTGCCCCTGGGAGGTCTTCTGCACAGCAGCCAGCATCCTCACATAGATGGTCAATGTAGGTCCTTGCTGGGCAGCCTACATTATCATGCCCATGTGTTGGCTTCCACAGGAGAACGTGCTTATAAGCTCGTCCCTACTTCTCCAGCAGTGTCCTGTGTGCCTAGTCCGTCTTACTCGGATGGTTTGTGAGATAAGGGGCAGGTGGCCATACAGCTGCTTCCTTGTGGGGTGTTTTTTCTACGACTTGTTCAAGACTGCAC
>CM042178.1:43690113-43705113 GCA_023376005.1 Doryteuthis pealeii
CAATATTTCTTTCTTCCTTTCTTTCTTTCTTTCTTTGCATACTTTAGTGTGTCTGTCTTTGTTCTGTCTCTATTGTATACTTTTTATACGTCCAAAGATTTTTCTTTTTTTCTTTCTTTCTTTCTTTCTTTCTTCTTTCCTTCCTTATTTCTATCTTTCCTTTTTTCGTTTTTTCTTTTTCTGTCTATCTCAGTTTGCTTGTATTTCTCATTCAGCCTCTCTCTTTTATACTCTTTATACTTCCCATGATTTCTTTCTTTCTTTCTTTCTTTCTTTTTCTTTCTTTCTTTCTTTGTCTATCTCAGTGTGTCTGTCTTTTTCTGTCTCTCTTTTATACTCTTTATACGTCCAAGGATTTCTTTCTTTCCTTCTTTCTTTTCTTCTTTCTTTCTTTCCTCCACACCTTCTTTCTTTCTTTCTTTCATTCTTTCTTTCTTTCTTTGTCTAACTCAGTATGTCTGTCTCCTATCTGTCTCTCTCCTTCAGTCTCTCTCCTTTACACTCTTAGTTTAAAGTGGATGTATGAGTTCTTGTCCATTATACTCTAATCCATTATACCCTAACAGGTACTAACACTATGATTCAAAGTGGATCTGGGAGTAATGGCAATGAAAGGATATTCCACATCTACCAGATCTTCAGAACCGAGGTCTCACCACCAGATGCAGTTGTGTGTCATATCCAGGACATACTTTTTTGGGGGAAGGGTGTTATCCCTCTGCAGGAGATACAGTCAGTGAGATACTGATGGGAGATGGATTCATGCCTTTCCGAAAGGGCATTAGCAAAAATTGAAATGCAACAGGCTGTTTGGGTTTCACTATGCACCAATGAAATATATTATACATATCATAAAATAGGGTAAGTAAAAAAAGATGTAGTAAACGTTGCTTGATAACAACGTCTAAGGCTGGGGCGTTAGAATGCACCGACTGCACCTCTGCAGAGGGCTAAGACCCCCCCCCCAATGGGGCCACCTGTTGGCCGTGGGTGGCGACTCGTGATGCTTATGGATAGAACCCAGGTGGATGAGCAGTTCATGCGTTGCAATATTCCACTTTGGCCTTATCTTGGGCTAAACGGGCGGTCGGAGAGACCCCCAATCGATTGTTTTAGTCTTCTATAATTGATTTGTTTATGGTTTAATTACAAACGCCGCCAATGACTTTACCTTTTCTTACTATTCAAATTCTAATTTTTAGATATCTTCATGAATGTAAATAAAATCTTTATTATTTTTGCTCAAAAAGCAAGATCTTGTGATAGTCAGTGTATATATATATTTACTTTGTCGTTAATTGCTTTATTTTCGTAGTTTCCCCCGGACATACACACACATACATATATATATGCATACATGCATACATATATATACACAACTGCTCTTTATATATGTATAGATAGGTGGCACCAACGTCTAAGAAAGAGGTGAGAGAGTGTTCTATATACCTTTAGTAAGACTGTCTCAAGTCTGAATTATAAAACAAACAACTGAAGGACACTCACTGGAGGTCGAACTCTATAATCTATTAATAGTGGAGGTTTGCTTCCGGTATTTGTCTGTAACAAAAATTACGTCACTGCTTACGTCACATTACCTAAAATCGTCATAACATAGAATAAATACCGAAATGGCTGAGAATTTACTTCAACCTTGCTTTTCTAGGAATACTAATAATCTTGTACAAGGATGATTCAAAAGTTTTGTAATATTCCAAACCATTTCGTATAGACTTTGCTGGAGAACTAAAAACAAACAACTTTGGAACACGAGAGTGACAGTGATATTAATTGTAGTTTATGCTCTTGTAACGGTCCTCAAAGGTTTTGGAATAAAAGACTGGAGGAAATGGAAATCAGAGGCAAAATCGAGACCATCCAGACCACAGCACTGTTGAAATTGGCTATGATACTTTGAAGTGTCCTGGAGATCTGAGAAACTTACTGTCACTCAGAACGAAGTAAAATACCACCAGCTGACACTGTTAAGAAGAAGAAGAAGAAGAAGAAGAAGAAGAAGAAGAAGAAGAAGAAGAAGAAGAAGAAGAAGAAGAAGAAATATTTTTCCATATAGATATATATTAATATATAGATCTGAACACACTGTAATAGATAGATAGATAGATAGATAGATAGTTTTGAACACATTGAAATAGATAGATAGATAGATAGATTTGAACACACTGAAATAGATAGATAGATAGATAGATAGATAGATAGATAGATAGATAGATAAACACACTGAAATAGATAGTTAGATATGAATAGATATATTTGAATATACTTTACTCTATCTATCTCACACTGAGATAGATAGAGATTTGAACACACTGAGATAGATAGATAGATAGATAGATAGATAGATAGACACACTGAAATAGATGGATATGAATAGATATATTTGAATACACTGTAATACATAGATAGATAGATAGATAGATACATACATACATACATATATAGATACATAGATACATAGATATATTTGAATACACTGTAATAGATAGATAGATAGATAGATAGATAGATAGATAGATAGATTTGAACACACTGAAATAGATAGATAGATAGATTTGGACACACTGAAATAGATAGATAGATAGATAGATAGATAGATAGATAGATGTGCAAAGATTGAGATAGATACATACATAGATAGATACAAAGATATATTTGAATACACTGTAATAGATAGATAGATAGATAGATAGATAGATATATTTGAACACTCTGTGATAGATAGATAGATAGATAGATAGATAGATAGATAGATTTGAACACTCTGTGATATATATATATATAGATAGATAGATATGCAAGGATTGAGATAGATAGATATGAACCAAATGAGATCGATAAATCAATAGAAAGCATTTATCTCTTTTTCATTTTTGAGTGTTTTATCTACGGCAACAACTAAAAGTGACTTGAGACTTCTTCCCAAGTGAAGAAATCGACACCACTGCGCCGTTTCATCGATTATCATTTAACAACGTGTTGAGGCCCGAAGGTGAGATAACGGTTTCGCACGCCACCCCAAAACTTGAGAAGACCATGATCAAATGGAGGCCAGAGATCAGTCGACTATTTCGGCCGGCTGAAAAGTTTTAATGGCCGTTTGTATGAAAAATGGCGGGAGGGGACACGCTGAGCAATATATCTATCTAGAGGTCGGGTAATCTCACAAGTGTGCTACCATAAAAGATGTATGTTTAAATATTTAGAGGTTCTGACAAAGATAGATAGATAGATAGATAGATAGATAAGGAAAGTCGTTGGGGTGGCCTAAAGTCGGTATCAGCCAGACAGTGAGAGAGTCTATCCCCCTTTCACAAGCGCTAGACCAAGGAGATTGTTTTTGCGTCTGAAGTGGAGCGCCGCACCTACCATCAGCTCCTCACTGTGCTACTCATACGCTGAGTTGGCGAGGGCCGGTATCGAACCAGGAAACTGGAGGTTCCCAGCCGGACACTCTACCGACTAAGCTAAATAGACTAGATGGATAGATAGATATTTTCATAGATAGATAGATAGATAGATAGGAAGAGACTGATGGATAGATATGAACAAACTGAGATAGATAGATAGATAGATAGATATGAAGAGACTGATAGATAGATAGATAGATAGATTAACATTGTGATAGATAGATAGATAGATAGATAGATAGATAGATATGAACAGAATGACCTAGACACATACATACATACTGGCAGATAAGCAGACAGACTACGATAGATATGAACAGATTGATATAGATAAATCGATCGATCGATAGATAGATATATAGAAAGATAGATATATATAGAGAGCAGACCTGATAGATAGATAGATAGATAGATAGATAGATAGATAGATTGTTAGATGAGGTGATTGTTAACCACAATGGAAAGATTTTCTTCTTGTTGTCACCTTATCTTAAACCTTTCAATATATTTCTGTAAATGTCCTGTATTTAAACAATCTATCTTATTAACACCCTGAATATCGAACACCTTGCTTATCTGCCCTTGCTTAACACATTTCACTTGTCCTCTCTGTCCCGTAGACAATGACCACTTTTGCAAGGGTCGAGCTAGTTGTAGTGACCAGCACACAGCTGTTAAATTGCGTCAAATTGCGATTCGAGGCTTCGTTTGACGATTCAACAAAGAAACCAAAACAAGTTTAAACCAAGGTAGAGATAACCGGAAACTGAACTTTTTTTAGATCTTATTTTTGCGATACGGGTATCATTAGCTTAGGCCCGTTTACCAAAAGTATTCTTATTCCCTAGACTGACATAGATAGATAGATAGATAGAGAGAGAGAGAGAGAGAGAGAAAACTGAGATATATATACATAGAATAGATAGGCATTGTAAAATTGGAAAAGATAGATAGATAGATAGATAGATAGAAAAACTGAGGTAATTATATATTGTGATAGATAGGCATTGTAATATCATGATAGATAAATAAATAAATAGATAGATAGATAGAAACACTTATATATATATATATATATATATATATATATATATATATATATATATATATATATATATATATATATTGTGATAGATGAATAGATAGAACTATAGATAGAGAGAGAGAGAGAGAGAGAGAGAGAGAGAGAGAGAGAGAGAGAGAGAAACACTGAAATAGGTATATATTGTCATAGATAGATAGATAGATAGATAGATAGATAGAAAAACTGAGAATGATACATATTATGTTAGATTGATAGGTAGATAGAAAAACTGAGATAGATATATATTGTGATAATAGATAGATAGATAGATAGATAGATAGATAGAAAAACTGTGATAGATACATATTATATTAGATAGATAGATAGATAGATAGATAGATAGATAGATAGATAGATAGATAAAAAACTGATAGATAGATATTGTGACAGATATATTGATAGATAGATAGAAAAAATGAATTAGATCCATATTGTATTAAATAGATAGATAGATAGATAGATAGATAGATAGATACAAAAACTGAGATAGATATATATTGTGATAGATAGATTGATAGATAGATAAAAAAACTGAGGTAGATCCATATTGTATTAGATAGATAGATAGATAGATAGATAGATAGATAGATAGATAGATAGAAAACTGAGATAGATAGATATTGTGATAGACAGATTGATAGATAGATAGAAAAACTGAGATAGATCCATATTGTATTAGATAGATAGATAGATAGATAGATAGATAGATAGATAGATAGATTGACAGAAAAACTGAAATAGATATATATATTGTGAGAAATAGATTGATAGATAGATAGAAAAGTTGAGATAGATCCAAATTGTATTAGATAGATAGATAGATAGATAGATAGATAGATTGACAGAAAAACTGAGATAGATATATATATATTGTGAGAAATAGATTGATAGATAGATAGAAAAAACTGAGATAGATCCATATTGTATTCGATAGATAGATAGATAGATAGATAGATTGACAGAAAACTGAGATAGATATAATATTGTGAGAAATAGATTGATAGATAGAAAAACTGAGATAGATCCATATTGTATTAGATAGATAGATAGATAGATAGATAGATAGATAGATAGATTGACAGAAAAACTGAGATAGATATATATTGTGAGAAATAGATTGATAGATAGAAAAACTGAGATAGATCCATATTGTATTAGATAGATAGATAGATAGATAGATAGATAGATAGAAAAACTGAGATAGATATATATTGTGAGAAATAGATTGATAGATAGATAGAAAAACTGAGATAGATCCATATTGTATTAGATAGATAGATAGATAGATAGATAGATAGATAGATAGATAGGCAAATGCCTGTGATTGTTAACGTCACTAGAAATATTTTCTTGTTGATGTCAGCTAAAGCACACAGCAGTCAAATTGTTTCAAATTATGATTTGATTTGACTAAACCACAAGGCGGTGGTTCGTTTGACCTTAATGGAGTTAACTTTAAACTCACAGCTGCTAAGTTTGAACCTATCGTCCAAAGAAAGGTAACGTGAAAATAACTTAATATTTTGTGTATAATTAAATTACCCCGACCAGAATATCCGACAAACACCACACGTGACGTAGAGAAACACTGGCTAACTGTTACGACGTATTAGGTCTCATCAGCAGTGTATATTATGCCCCGCCCTCACTGGAGATCGAACCAGCGACCACAGATAGCAACCACTGAGCCAGCATCCCACCCCAAACACAAGGATCGCCAAATCAACTAGTTACGGTAAACGGTTAAACATTTAACCTTAATGTGTCTTGTAGCTATATCCGTGACACTACCAAGGACAAGAGCACCTCTAGAGCCACGTCTTCTCTACTTGGTGACACGCATCCGCAGGATCCTAACCTCATGGACAAGGAAATAGAGAAATAATTTTTTTTAAGTAAGAAAGTTAGCGGAGTGGCCTATAGTCAGTATCAGCTGGACAGAGAGGGATTCTATCCCCTTTTCACTAGCGCTAGACCTGGGAGATTTTCTTCCGTCAGCTCCCACTTTACTGCTCAAATCAGATTACCCAATATGTGCTACTGGTACACTGAGTTGGTTGGGACCGGTATCGAACCAGGAACCTTGCGATTCCAAAGCAGTTGCTCTACCGACTGATCTAAACCGGCCCCTGTTGGAATATAAGGTGTGCTCTAATTCTCACCCTGGATTTATAGACTAGCCGTAGTCACGTGGTTTATTCCTTCACCAACCCATACTACGTGGCTGATACACTACTTAAACACTGACACTGGCCATAGTTCTACGAGCACTCATTGAGGAGGGACTTACAATACTCAGGACTCTTTACCAGAAGAACCAAATAATTCTTTATCAGAGGATTACCAAGGATTCAATTCCACTGGACAAGCGCTCTTGCTTAAAGGCTACAGGATGGTCCATAAGATTGTAACAGCCCCTTGAGATATATAGAAAGAGGAAATTATATATGTAATTAAAGTTGGGAATTGTAATGGATGTAGCTACAAGACACATTCAGGTTAAGTGTGCGTTATCATTGACAATCAGAACATAACAAACAGAATTAGAACATACATATTCAAAAGTAAAAAATTAAATTTCAAAACTATGATGTCACAATCATGACTAACACGCGCAAATCATAAAATTTATTTTTAAAAAGAATAAGGAGAACGGGAAGATCACACCAGTGAGACTGGGTGTGAGGCCTTCGAATCAACGAAGATCAAACTAACGAGACAGAGAAATGTCGAAATGAATTTAACTTTATATCTAGACCGAGGTATCTTTATATATATATATATATATATTATATATATATATATATATATATATATATATAATATAATATAATATAATATAATAAGATAAATATATAAAGGTTTTACATATCTATTCATTAGGTGACAAAGGAACATTCACAACCACATTGGTTTCATGCGATGCAATCATCAGGTGAAGATGTTTCAAATGTAATGTAATATATATATATATATATATATATATATATATATATATATATATATATACTGTGTGTACGTTCAACTGAGCTCAGTAAAACAGCACCACCAGTTCTGGGCATCTAGTAAGGATCTAGGAAAACCTGGACAGGGGCTATCTGTTTTGGGTTTTAAAAATCATTTCCAATGCATTTTATAGTAAAAATCACTTCCAATGCATTTTTATAGTAAAAATCATTTCCAATGCATTTTTATAATAAAAACAATTGCCAATGCAAAAATCATTTCAAACGCATTTTTTGTAATCTTTTTAGTATATATATATATATATATATATATATATATATATATATATATATATATATATATATATAAAGGATAGATTTTGGTATGTACGTGTCGACGTATAACTCCAAAACGGGAAGTCACTCAGATTCAAAATCTTGCATACACATTGATATCGTTCTAACTAAGAAACACTCGAAATTTAGTTATTGATATTTACTGATTAAGGGATATAATTAATTAATCAAACAAAAATCAAACGATTTTTCGAAAACTATTGCACTGCTGCTCCTGCTGATATTCCAGCTACAATGAGCAGGAACACCCCACCCTACTGCCTGTTTCCGTATGTCCGCTCTATTTCTACTGCGTTGTTGAATGCGTTTGTTTATATGTTAAAAAGAAAAATGAAAACCTTTTTATCAATATTTTTACGAATACTTTCATATTTCTTAGAATAAAATATATCCATTTTTAATCAGCGAATCAAATTTGAATTGATATTCGAATTAGCAATTACAAAAACTGTATTTAAAATTGTCTTACGCACGAAAAAGTTTTTGAAAAAAATCCTTCAAGTGATTAAAAAAAGGGGATATAAATAAAAGTGGATACCCACATATTATTATTTTCATATTTCTTAGAATATAATATGATTAAATATACCCAGTGAAACTCAAAACATTTTTGTATAATAACGAAATTCAAACGCGAAATATAATATTTAGTTGTCTTTGGGCCTAAAATGCGTTTTTGACAAAATGACTTTAGCCACCCCACCCCCCTCTCTCCAGAAAATGATTTACCAAAAATCAGGGAATTGTTAACGGATTTTAACTAATTATTCAGTGTTTATTTATCAATGAATGATTTTTATAATACATTACTTATTTTATTTCAAAACTTTCTCATTTTCTTCAGGTCACTTCATTTTTACCCCCTTATGTTGGGGGCGTAACATTTTTTCGAGTTGGTCTTATAGTATACTAATTACAGTATAAATAAAGAGATAAAAGACCGAAGTTTTGAATAGAAAATTCTTTAAAAATTTACGGTGGCTCTTCTATGAGAAAATAAATACTAAAAATCGAAAAATAAAATGTAAGAAAATAATAAATAATTAATTTTTTTGGAGATACCTTTTTTACTCATTTCGATAATTATTTAATTGGCTATTATCTTATAAAAGAAAAAATTATACATCGATATTTTTTCTGCTTAAAAAGGGGGGTACATTTTCAATAGAGTTTTTCTTCAAAACGTATACTTTGAAGTACTAAAATAAGGTTTGCATTAAGTAGATATTTATTTCTAGAATTTAAAAATATAACATTTTAAACTTAACATCAGGCTTTTCATATTTTAAATGATTTTTATATATTAATTTTTCATAGCAAAAATACTAAATTAAAGTTTTGAAATAAAATAACTGATGCACTAAAAATTCAATAATTGATAAAATTTCATTAAAATCGGATAATTACCTGATTTTTTTGAATTTTTTTTTGCAATCGCGAATGTTACATTAAAATTGTAAACAAGCGCTTAAGACCCTTGAAAAAGAGACAGAATGGCGGATCGCGTTGAAACTGACCAAAACAAATCCTTTTTAAATGTATTAAAAATAAACTGCATATGTAATGATATTTCTCTTTTTTTTAATGGTGGTCATTATGTTACTACTTATCGTTTTAGACAAAAGTTTGACCTTAAATTATAGATTTAATTAATTTTAATTCGTTTTTAAAAACGTAGCAAACGTTTGTTTTTGTTTTGTTTTCGTTTTTTTTTTTTTTGTATACCTAGCTTAACATTTAAATGTGAAATACAATCTACTGCAATTGTTACGATGTTTTAATAATAAACAAACATCTTTTTATATAATTGTTTTTAAAAATTACAATAACAAGTAAATGTATAAAACGATCATAAAATTTTAAAAGTAAAAATACGAGGTAGTTGAATAACTTATATAAAGTTTAGTGTTTAAACACTAAACATTAAACATTAAACAAACATAAAATAAACATGATTCTAATGTATGTGACTTGAAAATATAATTCTAATAATAAATAGATAGACAGATTTTTTTTAAATTAAGTCACCACTTCCATTTTTTTTTCTAAAAACCGTTAAGATAAAAGGGCTTATTTAGGTACCACCAATTTTCCCTGTGAAATTTACTCCCCCCACCTATATTTAACACAATCAAATTTTCATAAAAATTAATATTATCTTGAAAAAACTTTTTCTATTCGAAAGAAGAAACATTAAACAAACTCCTGATGATTTTGAAAATAATTCAGCTTACAGAAATAATGAAAATTATGACTGAAAAAAAAGCTCATATTTGCACCGTTAAATCAACTACAAAAACAAGTAACAAGAAGTTTGTTTTTTTTTTAGATCTATGAAAAATCAATTAATGGT
Organism: Doryteuthis pealeii; assembly: GCA_023376005.1. Lineage (NCBI taxonomy): Eukaryota > Metazoa > Mollusca > Cephalopoda > Myopsida > Loliginidae > Doryteuthis > Doryteuthis pealeii. The sequence continues at coordinate 43,700,281 of CM042178.1, forward strand.
CCGATTTTCACGATAATTTCCATAACTATTTACCCTTAGATGTAAATATGTCTGAAAACACTCTCTGGTGCTCCTAATGTTTTTAGTCCAGTCATGGACCGGGTACTTTAGCTAGTATATATATATATATATATATATATATGTGTGTGTGTGTGTGTGTGTGTGTGTGTGTAACTCTGAGTTCCAGTCTGTTCGTTAGTGCGCATGCGTATATCGTATCGCATAAAACACAAGAGATGCCTCAAGTGTTCCACTAATTAGAAAATGAGATCGTTTCGTATGATTGCTTATTACGCATTTCCGCTTCTTAATTGATGCGTTTTGTTTTAATCCCACCATCAACACAAGCACCTGCTAATCGGTGCAGGTCGGTAGACAAGCATAGTGAGCAATGCCTCCCACGAGATCCTAGAAGTTAAGCAGCGATGAGCCTGTTCTAGGCTTTCATGGGTGACTTTGATGAGTGACCACAAAGGGACAGTACAAGATTTTAATTAGAAATAAAAATATTTTTTTTAAATTAGATATTAAGTAAATGAAAATTTTAAAAAAGCTTGTTATTTTTTTTTCTCAGTTGTTATAAATCAGCTATCTTAATTATTTGGAGAAAGCAAGGAAAATCCATTTCGCCCAGTTCCCTGACAACAGAGACGCCCAACCAACTTCAGTTTCCCGCACATCAGTATCTAGGGGAGGGGATAACTCCAATTTGTTTATGCAGATCTCAATTTCTGTTATGAACCCCAAAATATTTTTACGGAAGACAGAATACACATATGGGGTCATTTTGTCCTTGCGGCATAGCTTCATCCTCTCCCTTACCTTGATCTTCAAATATATATATATATATATATATATATATATACGGTTGGACAACTGACTGGGTCAACTTGAGTAACCGAAAGGGAAGATGACAACGGTAATAGCAATATTTCGAAAAAAAAATCGATCTGGAGGCCAAGGTAGACCTTGCCGATGAGTCGGGGTTCCACTAAGAAACAGTACAAGACTTTTAATTAGAAATAATTAAAAAAAACAGACGTGACTCGTGCGTACTCAGTTTCACGGCTTGTCATTTATTTTGGTCGGTTATTATCAATCCGCCATCTTAATTCTATATTTTGTTCGTTTTGTTTTGTTTTGTTTTATGGCATATCAACCTTGATGGGTCATTTAATGCCGACAAAGTTTTGAAATAAATCAATTCTTAATGGATACTCAATTTTATAAATTCATGTTTACCCATATTATTATCATATTTAATTGATAATATTATATTATATTATATATATATTATATTTAACCCATAGATGGAACCCTAAAAAATACTACCACTCCGGGTCAGTGGACCTGGGAGCAATGGTGATAAAGGGGTGCTCTACATTCCCCAAACCTCCAAAACTGGAACCTCATCATCAGATAGATTTTAACGTCATTCACAGGATATGAAGTCCCTCGGCCACCACCTTCTAGTACCCATATTATAAAAAGGGTTGGGACTTGACATAAAGGCAATAGGGTTGAAATAATCATATAGATGCTAGGGCTTGACGTGACCAACCCGTCTACCCTAGTACGGACCAAAGTAGAGTGTTGCGTGTTATGGACTGCTCAGCCACCAGGATTCCGTTCTTAAGCGTCACAAGTTGCCACCTACGGCCAACAGGTGGCACCATTGGGGGAGTCTGCAGAGGTGCAATCGGTGTATTCTAAAACCCTAGCCGACAGGGCTGTTAATTCTATAAGAATTCGCGAGGTGTTAACTCGTAGCTAACACACATATCCTTTTGTTTAATCAATCCACAGCTTTGGATTTTGAAACAAATTATAAAATGATTATTTTTCTACACAGGATCAGATTGGATCAGTAATGAAAGAGCATAATATCCAAAAAGCGGGTAAACTACATAGAATATTTGGTAGGGAAAAAGACAAGTCAATGAATATAACATTTAATTAGCGGTAAACTAACATAGAATATTTGGTAGGGAAAAAGACAAGTCAATTAATAGAATATAACATTTAATTATACAATATACAATATATAAAAAAGATATGAAAACACCACAAAATGCTGTTAAAGTGAAAACATTTTATAACTTCGCTGATATTGAACAATATTTCGATTTTATGAAAATCGTCATCAGAGCTTGTTTATACTCCGTGTTGTTAAGAGCGGAGACAAAAGTCATATGAGTTCAAAACAAAAATCTTGACGTTGCAAAAAAGAAAAAAGTTATACAATAGTATCGAATGTGAGCCACTTCCGCCGCATTTTTCTCGGTCATCAGATTATGTATATCTTATTGTAACAGTTTTTAAAAAAGAAGATATATTGACAAGATTTGACACTAGACGAATTCTCTTATTCAAAACGGGATGAGTATTAGCCTGTTGACGTTAAGTCTTCAACAGATTTATAGAAAAAGAAATTTTGAATTTTGTAATACAATATACAATGAGGCAACATAGTTCCCGTCCCAAACTTCAAAAGAGTCATAAGGTGTTCGAACAACGATGAAGAGTTTAAACAACAAAGGGGTGAAAACCACTTATTATTTCTCAGAAGTTATGGAAACAAAGGCAAGCACCATGTGCGTAGCTGCTGGGGGGAACGAAGGGAAAGGGATACATACGCTCGTCGCTTCCTAAGTTGAGTTCATAAAAGAGAGGGTTTCAAAGGTTCGCCTTGTCAGGTGACCAAAATGACTCGTGACATGAGAGAATCCCTCAAAGACTATGACAAGGGAGACCACTCCATTGTGTCTCCCAATAACTCTGATATGTATTTACCCAACCCCTTCACAACAAAGAGGATGTGACCCAAGGTCAATTTCTAAGTAGAGTTTTAACAGTTTTGAATTCCGTTCTCCCCCTTGACCAGTTGCCATACCAAGATTAAAGAACCCAATCTATCCTTAGTGAAGGGAATATAGATGGATCAAGACCTTTCCCAAGGGTATTAGCGCTATATGAAATGCAAACAGCCTCGTCCAGGATTTGAACTCAGTTCGCCGTATACATTTCTAACGACGTTAACCATTACACTAAAAACACCTCCTGGGGAAAAGCAAGTACTATAACGAACCTAAAACCTTTGTGTTAGACTAAGTAAAGATTAGTAAATAATAGGATTCATCCATGTCACAAAAGTTGAGCAATGATGACCTTATTCATTGATTGGATGGATGACTAAGCATTGCAAACAAGGGAAATCGACCCCCTCCTCTTGATAGATAGGCGCAGCACAATCTTACTAACCTAAAAGTTTTCCTGTTTATTTTTGTGCGAGATTGAATTTTATTTATATAAGAAGTTTCGGATTGAAATAAAGAGATAAAGTGAATGAAATAGATAGATATATATTAACTGACAGACAGACAGACAGACAGACGGACGGACATATAGATATATAGACAGATATTAACAGACTGAGATAGATAGATAGATAGATAGATAGATAGATTGAAAGATATTAACAGTCTCTCTCTCTCTCTCTCTCTCTAATATATATATATATATATATATATATATATATATATATATATATATATATATATACAATCAATATTAATGATATTATGGATGATTTGAACTCATAACGTTAAGTTTTATGCTTACGCAATCTTCAGATGACTCAAATGGTTGAGATTTTAAAAACCAGTAGTTTTTTAGCGTTTATATAAACGTGAAGTATGTTCACGCGATGGGATGTTATAATGCTAAAGTTTTGTTTTTATTTAACTGTGGCTTGTTTAGCGTTTATATGACGTGAAGCGTGTTCACGCGATGTAATGTTATTACACTAAATCTGTGTTAAAAGAAATGATAATAAAACAAACTTGCTTTGGTCTTAATACACGCGGTGTCCAGATGATTTTTTTAAATAAATAAAAGGAGTGCGAAAATTAAGGTATTAATTAGGATCAGGTGGTAAGTGGCACAATAAAAATTTGTTCAAATGCCTGCATTTCGAAATGTTTAATAAGTTTTTGTTTGTATTTTGTAGTATACACAATTTTTCTTCGATGCAGAGATTGCATTTACGTTGGCCGCCTTTGTAAGCCAATATATATATATATATATATATTATATGTATGTGGTGTGTGTGTGTGTGTGTGTGTGTGTGTGTGTGTGTGTAATATTATGACAAATTGAAAAAACACAAGTTCATAAACGAGTAATGTTTATTTGGCCTACGCTGTAGTGTTTCGATCTGTTTCAATAGATCTTCATCAGGGCTTTCATTAGTTTGAAACACACACACACACACACACACACACACACAGCGCAAGTAAATCGTTCGTCTGTTAAGCATCATTCCCTCAGACTAACGAAAGCCCTGATGAAGATCTATTGAAACAGATCGAAACACTGCAGTGTAGGCGAAATAAACATTACTCGTTTATGAACTTGTGGTTTTAAATTTTTCTTAATATTACATACTGACGGATTCACTTCCACTTTTTCTTCACACACACACACACACACACACACACACACACATATATATATATATATATATATATATATATGAAATGGTGAAAGCCGGCCCAAAAATTGTCGGCCTTCACCATTTCAAACACATTGTTTGTTCACTTCATATATAGATAGATAGATAGATAGACCGCCCTGGGGCGTTAGAATGCACCGACTGCACCTCTGCAGAGGGGTAAGACTCCCCAATGGGGTCACCGGTTGGCCGTGGGTGGCGACCCATGATGCTTAAAGATAGAGCCCAGGTGGATGAGCAGTTCATGACATGCAATACTCCACTTTGGAGAGGCCCCCTCCGATCAATCGGCTGGTCACGTCAAGCCCTAGCACCTATAT
>CM042178.1:43707613-43715113 GCA_023376005.1 Doryteuthis pealeii
CAAAAGAAAAAACAATTTATATGCATATATATGTATATAAGATATATATATATTCATATAACCGCTAGGAGAAGCTAATTTGTAAAAAGTGCTCGATACCTAAGTAGAGCCAAGTAATAAGGATATCTACTGAGTCAGACGAACCTACTATTAGTTTCGCATAAAGCTCTTCAGGGCTAAAATCTGACTTCAGATTTTAGCCCTGAAGAGCTTTATGCGAAACTAATAGTAGGTTAGTCTGACTCAGTAGATATCCTTATATACGTATATATATATATATATATATATATATAGATAGATAGATAGATAGATAGATAGATAGACAGATAGGCATATTTTCATAGATAGATAGATAGATAGATTTTCATATGCAGATAGATAGATAAGTAAATTGAATGATTGGCAAAGACAACAGGTGCGTAAGGTAGATGATTATATTTCATCTTCATTTAATCAAATACCTATATAGATATGAACAGAATGAGATAGATAGATAGATAGATAGATAGATAGATAGATAGATAGATAGAACGTTTGGTAGGGTTTGTTGTATTTGCTGCAGCACAGCTTCTCACGGATATATTTTTTTTTTTTTTTTTGCGGTTTTATAATTGTATTATTCACTTCCGCGATTGTCCTTGATTAATCAATTATTTTGATTAATTCATTACAATTAACCCTGATGATCTATTTCTGGTGAAACGAAAGTAGGTTATCTGTCTATATCTTTCTAATATATATATATATATATATATATATATATATATATATATATATATATAAAGAAATAACAAAAGACTTAAGAGATTTAGCATTATAGTCTATTTCAGGGAGCTTAGACAAATTGTCTAACTCTCCCGACTCATCAGATGCGATTATATATATATATATATATATAATATATATATATATATATATATATATATATATCAATTCTCCTCTTTCCAACCTCCACACCTCTTAATATGCTAACTTGAAAAGAAACAAAACTGGAACATAAACACATCAGCCCTGATGATGGGACTTCGATGTGCCGAAAGTACTCGGAATACGAACTTCGGTGGACTGATCTACGGATTACATCCAAATGTAAAAAGTTGGCCAGAAAGCTTGAAAAGATCATAAACAAATTTGTTAAAAAAGAGACGTGTCTTTTGTTTAATTCTACATGTATAAATGAGAGAATGCTGTCCAAACACACACACACACACACACACACACACACACACACACACATATATATATATATATATATATATATATATATTCATCCGCATCGCAGTTTCTCGTGCCCTGAAGTTACGTTCTAGCACAGCGCCTCTGTGACTGTGAAGGCCAATGTTTCAAAAACAGTTTCGATCACATGTCGCATGCTTCATTGCGTTGCGCCAGGGTGAATTCTGACATGAATCGCCCGATACGGAGAGCCTGCCACCATAGAAGGCGGTCCTGGGCCAAATTTTCCCAGTTTTTCTCAGGGTTCTTGAGATCATACTTGCAGACCTCCTTAAATTGCTGCTTGAGGCGACTAATTTGTCTCTTTGCCAGATGAAAGTTACGCATAGAGGATGTCCTTTGGGATTAGATCATCATCCCTCCGGCGGACATGTTCGAGCCAGCGGGGACGACGATGTCTCAATGTGTTGGCTCACCATTTCTTCGAGATCACACCAGCGAGGAAAAAAAGGGGGGGGGCTGTCATTTGGGTAACGCCGGGTCTGTTTGTTACATTTTGCTATTCCAAAAAAGTTGAAAATCGACCTACCCTTTTTGGTGTCAGTACTTATCATACCAATACCCAACTTTCTCCGTTTGTTACACTTTGCTATTTTTAAAAAGTTGAAAATCGACCTACCCTTTTTGATGTCAGTACTTATCATGCCAATACCCAACTTTCTCTGTTTGTTACATTTTGCTATTCCAAAAAAGTTGAAAATCGACCTACCCTTTTTGGTGTCAGTACTTATCATACCAATACCCAACTTTCTCTGTTACATTTTGCTATTCCCAAAAAGTTGAAAATCGACCTACCCTTTTTGGTGTCAGTACTTACCATACCAATACCCAACTTTCTCTATTTGTTACATTTTGATATTCCAAAAAAGTTGAAAATTGACCTACCCTACTGTATACATCTTGCCCAGGTTTTTGATCCCTGGAGCAGAAACTCCAGCTTCACAGTGAGGGCGCAGTGCGGGGAATCAGCAGTTACCGGGTTATAAGTTCTTTCTCGTTTGGCGTTGAGGTGAGCCCCAGGAGTGACTTCTGTCGATGAGAGAGATATTTTCATCTCACTAGACAGCCCTTACCCCCCTCAAGATGGGCAGCGCTCAGCAAATTAGGGGCTGTCAACAATTTTTAAACTCATTTTTCTATTGAATCCATTGATAGGACCCTAACAGGTACTACCACTCCGAGTTAGAATAGACCTGGGAGTAATGGTGATAAAGGGGTACTCCACATTTCCCAGAGTTCAATTGGAATTTCACCTTCAGATAGAGTTTAACGTCATACTCAGGACACTAAGACCCTCAGCCACCGCCTTCTAGCACATATATGATAAAAAGGTTTGGTGCTTCCTATAAGGGTAATATAGTTGGGACAATCCTATAGGTGTGAGGACGACGTTTGAGCCGACTGGTCGGAGGGGTCCTCTCCGACTGCCCGTCTGGCCAAAGTAAGGGCCAAAGTGGCGTGTTGCATATCATGGACAGCTCAGTCACCAGGGTTCCATCTTTAAGCATCACGGATCGCCACCCACAGCCAACAGGATGCCCCATTGGGGAGTATATTACCGCTCTACCGGTGTATTCTAAAGCCCCGGCCGACAGGCCTATTAAGAATAATGTGTTTTGTAGATAGAAAACTTATATATTAATTAGATTAAATTAAATCACTACGACCAGAAAATTCGGCAAACATCATGTGCAATATGCGGAACACTGGACAGCTGTTTCGATCTTATTATGTCTTATCAGCAGTATATAACACGATCTCTGCCACTTGAAATCGAACCAGGGACCACAGAATGCAGAGCCGCAACTCTACCTCTGGGCCACAAGCCCAATTGAATAATGTATTTCATACCTTCTGATAACTATTGTTTGTTTATCTATCCATCTATTTATCTTTGTATCAACCGAGAGAGATTCGTTATTTTCAAATCACGAATTGGAAATTCGTTATTTCAAAGTCGCTCGAACAGTGCGAAGTCGAATGAATTAAGAATCTCAGCCCCGGGTCGATTTCACATCTCCATCGTTCTTCTCACCTTTCTGACCTGGTCAGTTGAAATTAATATTTCTTTATCATTGTGTCAATCTTAATTTGGTAACCTATTGATATGAGGTCACGACAAACATACATTATCTAGAGTATTATCATTTTATACAATAGTCTATATGGTTGGTTGGTTGGTTGGTTGGTTATTTTGTTCTATGGCACATCATCTCTTGTGGGCTATTTAATGCCAAATGTTACTGATTTTATTTATAATTTGTTTAACTTCTTGTGTATTAATAAATTGGTAGAAATAACTTTCATTAACTTTATGTGTATTAATAAATTAGGGGAAATAAATTCATTAATTTCATGTGTATTAATAAATTGGTAGAAATAACTTTCATTAACTTCATGTGTATTAATAGATTGGGAGAAATAAATTCATTGACTTCATGTGTATTAATAAATTGGTAGAAATAATTTTCATTAACTTTATGTGTATTAATAAATTGGTAGAAATAATTTTCATTAACTTCATGGGTATCAATAAATTGGTAGAAATAATTTTCATTAACTTCATGGGTATCAATAAATTGGTAGAAATAATTTTCACTAACTTCATGTGTATTAATAAATTGGTAGAAATAATTTTCATTAACTTCATGGGTATCAATAAATTGGTAGAAATAATTTTCATTAACTTTATGTGTATTAATAAATTGGTAGAAATAATTTTCATTAACTTCATGTGTATTAATAAATTGGTAGAAATAATTTTCATTAACTTCATGTGTATTAATAAATTGGTAGAAATAATTTTCATTAACTTCATGTGTATTAATAAATTGGTAGAAATAATTTTCATTCTTTATGTGTATTAATAAATTGCGAGAATTTATTTTCTTTAACTTCATGTGTATTAATAGATTGGTAGAAATAATCTTGAATGTTGGTTGATTATTTTGTTTAGAAAAACTGTCTTTTAAAAATGTGTTTAAAAAAAGATGTATTCATAAAAATTGAGTTTTTAAAAAACTGAGTTTTAAAAAGATTGAATTTCTAAAAGTTGAGTATCAATAAAAAAAAAAATTACTTTTAGAAAACTGAGTGTTAAAAATTTAAGTTATTTTTTTTTGGGGGGGATACCAATCACGAATAAAAAAAAAAATTAAAAAAACGTCTTCGACATTGTATAACACAACAAGGGTTGACATGCCGTAAAATCCAACCAACCATAAATATCGAGCAGTTAAACATGGGTAGATTATGTTTTAGATTAGTTATAACCTTTCTAAAGCCCCAACCAACAGGGCTATTAAGAATAATGTATTTTTTGATAGAGGACCTATAGAATTTATTAACTTAAATTACTACGACCAGAAAATTCAGTAAACACCGTGTGTGACATGCGAACACTGGACAGCAGTTTCGACTTTATTAGGTCACATCAGGAGTATATAATACGATCTCCACCACTTACCAAATTTTTAACTAGACCCTTCACCATCAGGTGCAGTTTAGTGTCATATCCTGGAGATCTCTTATATAGTGGGGTGTGTCTCTGCTGGGGATATACTCAGCATATTCTTAGCCTCATCCGTGGTCAGGGATAAATTAACTTTTATCTGGGGGTCTTCCTGGCAGCATATGTGTATTCATTTAAAAGGGGACAAGGACTTGGTTTATTGGCTAACGTTTTTTTTATTTGTATGTTTTCTGTTACAGCCCATATTCCCCAATTCTAATTCAAATTGGTGTTCTGGGGATGACTTAGTTTGATATTAAAGCCATTTTATTAAAGCTTGAGGAGATAAGCATGAAAAAGAAATTAAAGAGATTATTAACAAGCAACCAGGGAAAGTGTGTTAAGATCTATTAATAATGGAGATTCGCTTCCGGTTTGTCTGTAACAAAAACTACGTCACTGCTTACGTCACATTACCTAAAATCGTCATAACATAGAATAAATACACACAAAATTTGAACATGCAACATTAGACAGTCCTCATTGTTTTTTAAAACAAGTTTTAATAAATACATGACTGGTATTATATATCTATATATAGTTTGTTTTATTTTAATACATATTTAAAGTTTACGTTTCAAATTGTTTTATTTTTTAATCCTTTAATGAATTTGATGATTTTACTTACTTAGGGTACAAACTCGCTGACATTGAATTTTTAACTCCCACCCCTCAGGCAATGTGTTTCAAAAATCTATTTATACATTGCCCGGGGGCGTTTTTTATTTTGCTAGTATCTTATTATAATGGAGATTGTGTGTTTTTCTATCTGTAACCGAAACTATATTACTAATCGAGTCACAATTAACATAGTTATTTACATCACATTCTTCATGATTTTATTTATATTTAAACCTCAATTATTCAATAAAATTGCTTGACCTTTTTATTAGTGTTGTCCATATCTACATACTAAAAACATGCTATTGTATTTATATATACAACAAAATAGCGGTTTGCAGTGTGAACGGGAAGGCTAATTTGCATATTGATATTAAAAATGTGATTTTATTAAATATGAGCCTAGTATTATTGATTTCTAACTGTTTGGTTTTATTTTAATGAATATAAGCAAAAATCTCTCCAATGAATCTTAAATGAAATCCATTAACAAGAAAAAATAAGTGTAATTTTATTCTTTATTTTCTAATTTAACTAAATAGTTAAATAAGTAAAATTCAGCAATGAAAGACGGCAGTGATGGAAGAGTAAGTTTCATTTCTATTTTTCTATTATACTCCCACTCTGTTTCAAATCTTTTTATCTGTATTCTTATTAGACTTTCTAATTTAATACAATATTTTATTATATTAAAACTTAAATACTTGCACCCGGAGGGTGCATATATTTGCTAGTACATAATAATATAACAATACTTTAGACAATTAATAACATACACATCCTTTAAACAAGAATCAAACAGGGAAGGTTTGTTGACAATCTTTTCAATTATTTTCATCTTTATTTTCCTGTGCCTTGATATATATATATATATATATATATATATATATAATATATATGTGTGTGTGTGTGTGTGTGTGTGTGTGTGTGTGTGTGTGTGTGTGTGGTGATTGCCACTTCTTCACAGAAGAAGGCCATTTTTACAAGTAGTTCGGTTGTGAGTACAAATTTCTTTTCCCTGTCACACATGAACCACTTTGTCGGCTTCCTCTCGCATGCGACTGTACGTGACTGAGAGACCCAGCCCTCAACAGGCAGGCCCTGCCACAAAGGTCACGTATATGGTCAGTCTTAAATGTGGAAATGTGTCCATGCCATCCGTCATGTGTCGATTACATAGAGGTCGCTTCAAGATGAGGTGCTTGAGCTGCCTTACCTCAAATCCTCACAACTGCCATTAGCCTGCCTTTCCAAAACATTGTGTACCCGGCCCCTACTTGTCAATTGGTCCTCATTGCTAAAGCGGACTTCCACAAAGGTCACGATGTCTTTCCCATATCAAGAGTTCTTTGCCATGATGCCAGTTTGTTGTTCGGGGTTTCCCGATCCCTCAAAATCGAGGTGTCTGAACATTCCAGGTGGCTATTGTTAGCCTAAGTTTGTTGTAATATTTCCTTGTTTCCGCCTTGCTAATGTGAACAGCCAGAGGTTGCTGGCCAGCTGGATACTTGCAATACTAGCAAAAGTACCTTGTCTATAACCGGACTAAAAAAAATTAGGAACACCAAAGAGTGAGTGAGGAGAAAACAGGTGTAAGGGAACATGATTTATCAAATTAAAAAAAGCACCGAGGATTAGGAATTTTGTTTCTTTTTGTTTACATTTAAGATATTATTTTTAAAAATGCATTCCTAAACTTTATTAACGATTAAACCATAAACAAAGCTAAGAATTAGTGTATTATAATATTCGTTTATTTGAAGAATAGTCTATTTTTGTTTACAATAAATTTTGTTTAATAAATAAGTAGTTTATTTATTTAATGTAAAAACTAAATTATATGTAAAATCTCGCGCAAAATAAGACTTTGTTGGTGAACAAAACGAATGTTGATAGGACTGTTTGGTTCTGAATAAAAGATTTTTTTAAAACACAACTTTAAAAACCTTACAATAAAAAATAAGATTCTACTGAAAAATAAATAAGTTTATTTAATGTAAAAATGTAAAGTATATGTAAAATTTCGCACAAAATAAGACTTTGTTGGTAAGCGAGACGAGTATTGATAGAACTGTTTTGTTTTGTTTTTTTATAAGAAAGGTTCTAAAAAAACAAAACAACTTTAAAACCTT
>CM042178.1:43720113-43725113 GCA_023376005.1 Doryteuthis pealeii
GGAATGTTACATAGCGGCCTTCTTCGCTACTTTAAATCGTGTATCTGCATACGTTGCGGGTATATATGGTCACGTAGCGAAGTATGTAGTAGTCAGACTTAAGAACCACAACACATGTGTATAGTAGAACTTTGACTTTATTTCTTTAATCTCTGCCGTGATGTGGGTGGCGAGCATTGACAATAGGAATGCCCAAGGGTTGACGATGACTACTACTACTGTTGGGATGACTGGCGATGGTGATTTAAAGGGTGGACGAACCTCACTGCCTGCTGGCAACGATGGACCGTAGCGACGGTCGCTCACTTGTGCTCTCTTCCGGGACTTCTGTCTGACTGACCAGTCGGCTCGAACCCTCAGGCCTTTATATTCATAGATACTCCTTCACATCCGCTAACATGCCTACGCATTTTTATCTTTTGATCTGATAAAGGACATTTGTTATATATTTCTTTATCTTCTCCCTGCTTCTTTGACCGGAAAGCCTCGCTTCCGTTTTCCCCTTTTTTTAAATACGTATTCTTTATATTTTTCTTTGTCTTTTTGCCGGAAGCTTCGTGTTCCGGTCGAGGGCAATACAACAGGAAGGGGCCTTTCCAACGGCCCATCTAGCCTAAGTAAGGATCAAAGTGGAGTGTTGCGTGTCATGGACTTCTGTGTCGCAAGGATTTCATCCTTAAGTATCACGGGTTGCCATCCATGACCAACCGGTAGCTATATTAGGTGAGGGAGGCTTAAACCTCCGCAGTGCTGCAGTCGATGCATTCTATATCCTCAACCGACCAGGCTAGGCTATAAAGGAACTCTCCTTTGTTAGAGACACATAACTTAAGGGTTAGCCACCTTTAGTCGGCTAAAAACCTAGCTCTTTATTCGTCACGATAGCCTCTCGGCCCCAAATGTATTTTTTTAAACTTACCTGTGGAAGAACTCTGTTTTAATGGGAGTAAATTTTTGTACAATGTGTGTTTTTGTCTTTTATGTAAATAAATATGGTAACTTTTATTTGTGTCCCCTCCCTTTGTATTCCCTGTTTTCTTAGCGACCCGTACTGCTTAAGGACAGTATTCTGGTGGATGAGCAGTGCATGACATGCAATACTCCACTTAGACCTTTACTTAGGCTAGACGGGCGTTCGGAGAGCCCCCCCCCCCTCCGATTAAACGACTTTAAAATATGTTTATAACAAAATTGAGGATCCATTAAGAATGAATTTATTTCAAAACTTTAACGTCATTAAATGATCCACCGAGGTTTATATGTCGTAGAACAGAATAAAATAAACCAAACCTAACGTTCACTGTTGGAAATGATTCACATGATGTAGTGGCTAATGCGCTGGACTCCGACACTGTAGAAAGCGAGTTCGAACTCCAGTCGGGCTATTAGATTCACTTTCGGACTTATACGCTTGAAAATGTTCTTACCCTTCAATAGAGATGAGGTTGGTTTATTCTACAGTCCCAACCGACAGGGCTAAATGATTTTGAATGACATATAAAAAAAACAATGAAAAATAACTGGCTAACCGGCAAAACTGGGTGACACTGCCACAACTAACCTTGGAGAAGGAAAAAACCCCAAACCAGAAAATTCTAGAGACCGATCATTCTTGGAAAGGGTTCACATGACGTTGGTTACCGTCGTAGGAAATGGGCGCGACGAGGCGAGTTCAAATCCTGGACGAGACTGTTTGCATTTCACATAGCGCTAATACCCTTGGGAAAGGTATGAAACTGAGTGATGCTTCTACAACCAACCTTGGAGAAGGAAACAACTAGGCCAGAAAAGATCTTCAGATCGATCATTCTTGGCAAAAACTAGTGATAACTTTTTGCGCATTTACGCTTATTTAATCAATAAATCGATCCCAATGTTTGTGTGTGTGTGTGTGTGTGTGCTAAGTTGTTTTATGATTGGGGGTGGGGATTGGGAGGTTGAGGGGAATTACCAATAGGTCACCTTTACACTTCTCGCCCACGTGTCACATCCCGCACTTCTCTTCTCACGCGAGAACGGGGGCCTCGTCGCCACTTCCACAGGCAATGATGTGATTGTGCCCGTGTTTGACACTCAAACAACGCTGTCTCTTTTCCTCAAAAGGAACGAAATTAAACTAAGAATGAAAAAAGCTGGAACAGACGAGAGAGAAAGGGGGCGGCGAGAGAGTGAGGGGGGGGGGGCTGTTGGTTGAAAAACACGAAAATGTCAGTCATCAGTAATGGCGTCAGTTAGTTTTGTGATTAAGCCCCATTCATGCGATGTGCGAGGCAGACGATAAGTGCAGACGAGATTTCGCGGTGAAACGGACGCCATCTTTGGGATGAAGTGCGCACTTCGAAAGAAGGCTTGTGTTTGAGAGTTGATTTGATACGGAGAAAGAAAGAAAGAAAGAAAAAATCGTAGAAAGAAAGAAAGAATCTTTAAAAGAAAGAAAGAAAGAAAGAAAGAAAGAAAGAAAGAAAGAGAATCTTAATAAGAAATGAAAAAAGAAATAATCGTAAAAAGAAAGAAAGAAAGAAAGAAAGAATCCTTAATAGAAAGAAAGAAAGAAAGAATATTTAAAAGAAAGAAAGAAAGAAAGAAAGAGAGAGAATTATGGATATAACATCATGACAATTATAGCTTCAAGTAACTATTCTTAATACAAATAATTTGCACACGGTTATCTGGTTTCAAGTAACTAATAATAATAACCCTCGGTAAACTATCATAACTTTAAATAACCATTATTAATACAAATAAGTTAGTTATATGATTACAGATATGTTAATTATTAGTATTAATAATAGTTACTTGAAGCTATAACTGTTTACTAAGGATCATTATTATTAGTTACTTGAACCCCTATAACAGTTTTCCAACAAATGATTATTATTAAATAGAAATAATTACTTGAAATCATATAATTATTAGCATTAGATAATTACAATACTTACAAACAAATTATTATTATTATTATTATTTATTATTATTATTATTTTATTATTATATGAATGATTTTAAAACAGATATATTTGATAGATAGATAGATAGATAGATGGTGCCCTGACTGGTTCGCTCTGTCCGCTAGGACTTTAGAATACACAGACTGCACCTCTGCGGAAGGGTAAGCCCCCCACCCAAATGAGACCACCTGTTGGCCGTGAGTACCCGTGATGCTTAAGGACGGAATCCTGGTGGATGAACAGTCCATGACATGCAACACTCCACTTAGACCCTTACATAGGCTAGACGGGCGGGTGGAAAGGCCCCCTCCCATTAATCGGCTGGTCACGTCAAGCCCTAGCACCTATATGATTGCTCCTACCCCACTGGACCCATGGCAAGCCCCAACCCTTTTTATCATATAGGTGCTAGAGGCGGTGGCGGGGGTCTTCATGTCCTGTGAATGGCATTAAATTCTATATGATGGTGAGGTTCTAGTTCTGGAGGTTTGGGGAATGTGCAGCACCCCTTCATCCCCATTGCTCCCAGGTCCACTCTGACCTGGAGTGGTAGTACCTGTTAGGGTCCTACCTATGATTTAAATAGAAAAATGAGTTTAGAAATTGTTGACAGCACCTAATTGGCTGAGTGCTGCCCAGCTTGAGGCGGGTAAGGGCTCTCCAGTGAGATGAAAATATCTATTTATATATTTATATATTTTTTTTAAATGAGTATCCATTAAGAATGAATTTATTTCAAAACTTTGTTGGCATTAAAGGACCCACTGAGATTGATATGCCGTAAAACAAAACAAACTAAACCTAACCCTGACAAGTGCTACCACTGCAGATCAGAGTAGACCTGGAAATAATGGTAATTAATGGGTACTTAACACTCCCCCAGACCTCCAAAACTGGAGCCAGAAATTCAGATGAAGTTTAGTGTCATAGAATACTCTTGGGGGGGGGGGTTACCCCTCTGCAGGTGGAGATACAGCCAGCGTATTCTAAGCCCGTCAACAGGTTGATTAATTAGCATATAGATAGTAGTAGATTTTACGGGTGTCAACCCTTGTTGGGTTATTCTATGCCGAAGACATTTTATTTTATTCATTCTTGATGGTATTCAAATTTTATTTCGAATTCAATTTTTTAATAGATTTTTACCTCTTTTTTTCTATTTAACACATATTATGGAACCCTAAAGGGTACTACCACACCGGTTCAGAGTGGACCTGGGAGTAATGGCGATGAGGGGGTACTTTACACTCCCCAGAGCTCCAGAATTGAAACCTCACTGTTTAACGAGAGACGCAGTGAGCGGTTTTAAGTTGGCAAAGAATTAAAGAAAGCTATCGACAAGGCAAGATAAGTTCGTTTTTTTTCCATACCCAGAGGTCCAGAATTGAAACTTTACCATTAGATGCAGTTTAACGAGAGCCGCTGTGAGCGTTTTAAAGTAGGCAAACAGTTAAAGAAAGGCAAGATAAGTTCGTTTTTTTTCCATACCCAGAGGTCCAGAATTGAAACTTTACCATTAGATGCAGTTTAACGAGAGCCGCTGTGAGCGTTTTAAAGTAGGCAAACAGTTAAAGAAAGGCAAGATAAGTTCGTTTTTTTTCCATACCCAGAGGTCCAGAATTGAAACTTTACCATTAGATGCAGTTTAACGAGAGCCGCTGTGAGCGTTTTAAAGTAGGCAAACAGTTAAAGAAAGGCAAGATAAGTTCGTTTTTTTTCCATACCCAGAGGTCCAGAATTGAAACTTTACCATTAGATGCAGTTTAACGAGTGCCGCTGTGAGCGTTTTTAAAGTAGGCAAACAGTTAAAGAAAGGCAAGATAAGTTCGTTTTTTTTCCATACCCAGAGGTCCAGAATTGAAACTTTACCATTAGATGCAGTTTAACGAGAGCCGCTGTGAGCGTTTTAAAGTAGGCAAACAGTTAAAGAAAGGCAAGATAAGTTCGTTTTTTTCCCATCCCCGGAGATCCAGAATTGAAACTTTACCATTAGATGCAGTTTAACGAGAGCCGCTGTGAGCGTTTTAAAGTAGGCAAACAGTTAAAGAAAGG
>CM042178.1:43732613-43736810 GCA_023376005.1 Doryteuthis pealeii
GAGCTAGATAGATATATAGGAAGATATATACATACATATGAACAAACTGAGATAGGTAGATAGACAGGCAGACAGACAGACAGATAGATAGATAGATGGATAGATAGATATGAACTGAAGATAGATAGATAGATATATAGATAGATATGAACTGAAGATAGATAGATAGATAGATAGATAGATATGAACAAACTGAAATAGATAGAGAGATAGATAGATCCGACCTGATATATATATATAATATATATATATTATATATGTGTGTGTGGATGTTGTGTGTGTGTGTGTGTAAAAGTATATATATATATATATATATATATATATATATATATATATATGTAAAAAGTTTGGACCCAACCGTATACAGCATATATGTGTAAAAAGTTTGAGACCAACCGTATAACAGCATGAGCAGTTGAAACGAGATATTCGCAAGAATAAAAAGTAAGACAACCAAGGGCTTCAAATCGGTCTTACTATGTGACCAGTGTGGAAGGCTATGTATGAGCAAAGCTGGCCTGATCAGTCACCAATCTGTGCATCGGCGGGATGGACTAATAAAATACCCTGTGCTCCCTGAATTACCTATAAATTGTGGGAAGATGTGCAAAACTTTGGCAGGACTAAACAGCCACTTTCGTGCAGCTCATTGTTGAACTTTTTGAAGCTCACCATTATATTCTTTGAACTGTTGAGCTTTTTTTTTAATATCAAGCAATGGCAATACTTGAACACGAGTTTACTGCCATCATATGTATATATATATATAATATATATATATATATATATATATATATGTGTGTGTTGTGTGGTGTGTGTGTGTGTGTGTGTGTGTGTTGTGTGTGTGTGTGTGTGTGTGTGGATAGATAGAATAGATAGATAGATAAGACCCGAGATAGATTAGGTGATCCGTTTCTGTATCTCAAAATCCTAGAAAATCTAATGCGTGTCGATTTTGATTTGTGCATATACTGTTTGTTCGTATCGTCTGTTTTTAATCTCTTGCAAAATTTCCAGTGGATCACCTTTCCCACACAGTCGTGCCTAGTCTTGTACTCCATTAGAGCCAGTTTTCTGTTCTCGCTTATCGCGAGATTAACCGTTTCATCTCTGTCTCTACACATCCTACACTGTTGCATCTTATCTATTTTCGCTTTGATCTGATTGGTCCTTATGGCATTGTCTTGTGCTGCAATTATAAGAGATTCAGTTTCTTTTTTGACGTTACTCTTTGTTAAACATTTCCCTATCTTTTTGCGTGCAATCTCTCAAATTTGTCGCTTGAAGTATCCCTATAGTTGTTTTTCTTCCCATTTCTGTTTTTGTCGTGTTTTCTGTTTGTCTATGTGTTGCGATTGCTGTTACTGTAATTAGTATTTTTAGCTCTTTTTGGTGCATTATTCGAGTCCCCGAATTGTCGCATCTACGCAAAACTCAATGTTGGCGAATACTCTTTTTCCTTCTTTTCCTAATACATATAGTATGTCATTATCATCCCTTGCCTTGTGCATCGTGATTCTTGGTTCAGAAAAGGAGCCGCGTCATCAGGTGCTGTTTAGAGTCATACTCAGGGTGACCGTTTTTGGACTCCTTTTTGGACTCCTTTTTGGATTAGGTGGATCCTGTAGATCTGTCTAAGATTATTTGTATTTGATATCTGTTTCAAACAACTTACACTTGTAATTCTGTTGCGTTTTATCTATTTTATATTTTATACAATTGCTCCTTAAGACATTAATTTGTGCTGCTATTATAAGGGATTTAGTTTCTCTTTTGTATTGTTTTAATTATTTACATTGGAATTTCTTAGTAGTAAATAAACTAATAACAGATAAGAGGCATATGATTTTTGTTGTTTTTTTTTGTTGTTGTTGTTGTTTCTTGTTGTTTTTTTTTTCATTTAATAGCTGTGCATTCTGGTTTTAATAAAACATTAGAATATTCCGTACGTAATATATATATATATATATATATATATATATATATAATATATATATATATAATCCAAAAATCCAGAGAAGAAATCGTCCTTACGGCATAGGAGTTTTTTTAAATAACCTGTCGCAGTTTGAGAGCTCAATGTGTGCTGTTATTTTTAGAGTCACGGAGCAAATTTATAAGTAAAGAAATAACAAAGACTTAGAGATTTTGCATTATAGTCTATTTCGCATCTGATGAGTTGGGAGAATTAGATACTTTGTCTAAGCCCCCCGAAATAGACTATAAAACAAAATCACTAAGCCTTTGGTTATTTCTTAACTTATATATATATATATATATATATAATATATATATATATATATATATATATATATATATCAAGACGCCCTCGGTGGCGGCAGAATCTCCATAGAGGCCTGTACACGTCAGAATTCACCCTGATACAACATCATGAAGCTAAGAGGTCCATAAGAAAGCAACGGCAACAAAGCATCGGGACATCATCATCTACAGGGACAACCTACAAATGCAAAATCTGTGGTCGAGAATGTTTCTCAAACATAGGACTTCATAGTCACAGGGGGCGCTGCAACCTCAGGGGCACACAAAAACTTTTATCATAGTCTTCGAGACTGAATTGCCAATGATATTATATATATATATATATATATAATATATATATATATATATAATATATGGACTCTCTCGTCGATTTACGACGCATGAGGG
This sequence comes from Doryteuthis pealeii, assembly GCA_023376005.1. Lineage (NCBI taxonomy): Eukaryota > Metazoa > Mollusca > Cephalopoda > Myopsida > Loliginidae > Doryteuthis > Doryteuthis pealeii. Next base: position 43,735,284 of record CM042178.1, read on the forward strand.
TTCATTCAGTGAACAACCAGCGCAGTGATTTGTTTATAGTGGTGAAGGCTTGTGTTGGACCATTCCACACTTTTTGGCACAGTCTATAGGAAACAATTGGTGCACAAGGAATTGCATCTCTTTACAGTACAGCACCCTGTGGCTGGGACTTAGAATCCGCCGACATACTTCCCTGGATTTGGAGGGATCGGAGTGTAGTATCTGTTCCAGGTTCTATGCTCTGATTCTTCCCTATCTGCCTGGTAGAGTACAATTAATAGCGTCTATCCCAGGGGCCTATTCCCTCAGGCAACACCTGCCCCCTCAATTTAAAGGGGCAGGGCTGGGTTTATTGTCCAGCGCCTTAGGCGCCCCCTTGAGGGGGAATGCCGAAGGGATCGACGCAATTTTTGTTATTTCCCACCCATGAGCTTCGGCTTGTGGGTGGGCCCACGTTAAAACGAGGCCTTGTGCACAGCCCATACAAGTGGGGTATGAGGCAAATATCCTTTAGAATCCGCCGACCCCACGTCTGCAGTGTTGTAAAATACATGGAACCGTCTGTTGGCTGTGGGTGGTGACCCGTGATACTTGAGTACGGAGTCCTGGTGACTATTCAGCCTTTCGCATGCAATACACCACTTTTGTCCCTTACTTAGGCTAGACGGTCGGTCAGAGGACCCCCTCCAATCAATCGGCTGGTCATGTCCTGACTGTATTGCTTTTATGGCAAACCCAGACTCTTTTTTTATATATGCGCTATAAGGCAGCGGCTGAGGATTTTATTGCCCTGGGTATGACGTTAAAGTGTATCTAGTGGTGAGGTTCTAATTATGGAGGTTTGTGGAAAATGGAGTACCCCTTCATTTCTCTCTGACTCTGAGTGGTAGTACGTGGTTAGGTCCCATATATGAGCTAATAGTTTTAAAATGAGTTTAAAAATAAATTTAAATGCCCAACAAGTCTTTCATATAATAACGCAAGGGTTACATGCCGTAAAATCCAATCAACCTTACAGTACCTACGACCTTCAATAGTACAAGACCTAACTCACTGACAAAGGATACATACTGGTTTATCCTATCCTTGCGACCTTGTGCTACATCCTACTCATGGTGAACGGGTTGGGTAAATATGCCAGGACGTCCCAAAGTGGTGTAATCTTTAGCAAATTATTCTCGTAGATCTATTACCACTGAATAGAGAGTCCAATCCTCGATGGATGCTCCATACTCGTGACCTTGTGTCACATACTACCAGCAGCGAACGGGTTGGGGTAAAATTTGGTGTTCCTTTCGTGGGTATAATGGTCAGCAAGATGGGTATCAATTTTATTTAAACTCATTTTTTCTATTCAACCCATAGATGGGACTAACATGTACTACCGCTCCGGATCAGAGTGTATCTGGGAGTCATGGTGCATAAGGGGTACTCAACCTCCACATAGCCCCCAGAAACAGATTAGAGTCTTTCCGCGCTCTGCACCTCTCGCATATCTTCCCCTTACTCTCTGGATTCATTCTTTCTTATCTATATTTTTATCTCTCT
>CM042178.1:43736910-43756910 GCA_023376005.1 Doryteuthis pealeii
GGTCGATTTTCACACTTTTTGGAATAGGCAAAAATGTAACAAACAGAGAAAGTTGGGTATTTGATTAGTTGATTGTTTGAGCATCCTTTTCCGTTTCTACTAAAAGACGATGCGTAGAGTCCAAACTTTTTTTTTTCTCCTGCAACTTTGCGTGAGTGGCTCGGCGGCATAATTTTGGAATGGCATATCTGAATCTTCTGGTTCAGTTGGGACTGCAAAGCACTTCGGGTGGCCAGGTTGGATGCCTTTACGTTAGGTGCCATCAGTGCGGTGCAGAGTTGGCATCCGCTCTACTGGGCACCCTCCTGCAGTTGGTTGCTCGGAAGTCACCACTGTGTCCTGATAGGTTGAAGATGCCAAAGTTCTGCAGACGCGCAGCTGTAACACGTTGCAAGACTTGTCAAGGCCATGTGAATCGTTCCGATCTCCTTGTTCCGTGTATTAAGGGACAGTGGTCCTGGGGATGGTTCCATGTTCCAGCAGACTGCAGAGTTCCGGCTAGTGAGATGGTTAAAGCAGTGCTGCACCATCCTTCAAGATATCTTGCTGGTACGCGTCACTCCCGGATGCTTTCTTGTCAGGAGGGCAGTCCTCTCCATTTTGTAGTGGAAAAGCTACGTAGCCTGGGCAGGGTTTTTATGGAGGGAGGCTGTGCTCTAGCACGCAAGTCCCCTCTCTACCCACAGCGTTGTGGTCAAGGAAAAGGTAGGAAGCCAATGCGTTTGGCAACGACAGTGCCGCAAGAAGTTGCTAGGAAAGTACTGAGAATTCAGCACCACCTAACGTTTAGGGACTCCAGCTCGCGGATTGTTTCGGGTTTTACTCCCCATTAGCCTTTCCTTGGGAATAAGGTAAAAGCCGCAAAGCAACGGTGTTTTATAATTGACTATTTCTTGTTCCTAGGAGTGCTGACCAAGGCTAAAAGGTTGCTTCTAAACCGTTTGTTGATCTTGATAAGTTACTGGACACCAAAAAGAGGTTTCTAGTGCCACTATTACTGTACAGTCCGGGTTACCCAAATGCAGCACCCCCCTTTTTTCCCTCACTGGTATGATCTAGAAGAAAATGTGAACCAAACACATTTGAGACATCGTCTTCCCCGTGGCCTCGAACATGTCCCGGCCGGATGGATGATGATTCGATCCCAAAGGACATCCTCTTGCGTACTTCATCTGGCAAAAAGAGAAAAAATTAGTCATCCTGAAGCAGCAATTTAAAGGAGTTTTGCAGTATTGATCTCAAGAACCCTGCCAACTGGGAATCTTGGCCCAGGGACCGCATTCTCATGGTGGTAGGCTCTTCCGCTAAACGGGCGATTCATGTTTCTGATTTCACCTGGCGCACGCATGAGCATGCAGCATCTGGTTGATCGGAAAAACTGTTTTGTTGAAAACATGGCCTTCACAGCAACGAGGCGCTGTGCTTAGAACGTAAACTTCAGGGCACGGAAACTGCGATGCCGATGAATATATATATAATTATATATTATTATTATATAAATATATATTAATTATGGTGTGTGTGTGCTGTGTGGTCGTGTGTGTTTGGACAGATTCTCTCATTATACATGTGAATTTAAACGAAAGGCACGTCTCCATTTTTTAACAATTCTTGTTTATGATCTTTTCAAGCTTCTGGCCAACTTTTTACATTGGGATATTAATCAGTAGATCAGTCCCACCAAGTTTAATATCCGAGATAAACTTTCGGCACATCGAAGTCCCATCACAGGGCTGATGTGGTTTATGTTCCAGTTTTTTTCTTTTCAAGTTAGCATTAAGGAGGTGTGGAGGTTGAAAGAGGAGAATGATATATATATATATATATATTATATATATATATATAATATATATATATATCGGCATCTTGATGAGTTCGGGAGAGTTAGAACAATGCTAAGCTCCCTGAAATAGACTTAATTGCTTAAATCCTTAAAGTCTTTATTGTATTCTTAACTATACTAATATATATATTATATATATATATAGATATATATTATATATATTTAGAAAGATATAGAATAGAATTAACCACGTTTCGTTTTCACCAGAATAGAATTCATCAGGGTTAATTTAATGAATTAATCAAATTACCTTATTATAATATGAACATAATGAGATGGATAGATAAGATAGAAACGTTGGTAGGGTTTGTTTATATTGCTGCAGCACAGCTTCTAGCGGGCTATATTTTTTTTGCGGTTTAATTGTTATTATTCACTTCCGCGATTGTCCTTGATTAATCAATTATTTTGATTAATTCATTACAAATTAACCCTGATGATCTATTCTGGTGAAACGAAAGTAGGTTATCTATCTATATCTTTCTAATATATATATATATATATATATATATATATATATATATATATATAATTAAAGAAAATAACAAAAGACTTAAGAGATTTAGCATTATAGTCTATTCAGGGAGCTTAGACAAATTGTCTAACTCTCCCGACTCACATCAGATGCGATTATATATATAATATATATAATATAATATATATATATATATATAATATCAATTCTCCTCTTTCAAACCTCCACACCTCTTAATATGCTAACTTGAAAAGAAAAAAAACTGGGAACATAAACACATCAGCCCTGATGATGGGACTTCGATGTGCGAAAGTACTCGGGATATGAACTTTGGTGGACTGATCTACTGATTATATCCAAATGTAAAAAAAGTTGGCCAGAAAGCTTAAAAGATCATAAACAAAATTGTTTAAAAAGGAGACGTGCCTTTCTTTTAATTCTACATGTATAAATGAGAGAATGCTGTCCAAACACCACACACACCACACACACACACACACAACATATTATATATATATAATATATATATATATATATATATATTATTCATCGCATCGCAGTTTCTCGTGCCCTGAGTTACGTTCTAGCACAGCGCCTCTGTGACTGTGAAGGCCAATGTTTCAAAAACAGTTTCGATCACAGATGTCGCATGCTTCATTGCGTTGCGCCAGGGTGAAATCAGACATGAATCGCCCGTTACGGAGAGCCTACCACCATAGAAGGCGGTCCTGGGCCAAATTTTCCCAGTTGGCAGGGTTCTTGAGATCATACTTGCAAACCTCCTTAAATTGCTGCTTCAGGAGACTAATTTTTCTCTTTGCCAGATGAAAGTTACGCATAGAGGATGTCCTTTGGGATTCGATCATCATCCATCCGGCGGACATGTTCGAGCCAGCGGGGACGACGATGTCTCAATGTGTTGGTTCACCATTTCTTCGAGATCATACCAGTGAGGGAAAAAAAGGGGGTGCTGTCATTTGGGTAACGCCGGGACTGTACAGTATAGTGCAAGCTAGAAACCTACTTTTTGGTGTCAGTACTTATCAAGAATCACAAAACCGGTTAGAAGCAACCCTTTAGCCTTGGTCAGCAGCTCCTAGGACAAGGAAAAGTCATATAAAAACACCGTTGCTTTGCGGCTTTACCTTATTCCAAGGAAAGGCTAAGGGAGTAAAACCCGAAAACAAATCCGGAGCTGGAGTCCCTAAGTTAGGTGGTGCTGAATCTCAGTACTTCCTAGCAACTTCTGCGGCACTGTCGTTGCCAAACCGCATTGGTTCCTACCTTTCCTTTGGACCACAACGGCTGTGTAGAGAGGGAGGATCTGCTGCTAGAGCCACAGCTACCCTCCATAAAAACCTGCCCGGCTACGTAGTTTTCCACTACAAAATGGAGAGGACTGCCTCGCTGACAAGAAAGCAACCGGGAGTGACGGAGTACCAGCAAATATCTTGAAGGCATGGTGCAGCACTGCTTCAACCACTACACTAGCGACTCTGCAGTTGCTGGGAACATGGACACATCCCCCAGGACCACTGTCCCCTTATACAGGAACAAAGGAGATCGGAACGACTTCAGCATGGCTTGACAAGTCTTGCACGTGTTACACTGCCGCGTCTGCAGACTTTGCATCTTGCACCTATCCAGGAACACAGTGTGACTTCCGAGCAACCAACTGCAGGAGGGGTGCCAGGAGAGCGGATGCCACTCTGCACCGCACTGATGGACCTAACGAAGGCATCCAACCTGGCCACCCGAAGTGCTTGCAGTCACTGAACCAGAGATTCCAGATATTGCCATTCAAAAATTATGCCGCTCGACCACTCACGCAGTTGCAGGAGAAAAAAAAAGTGGACTCTACGCCATCGTCTTTAGTAGACGGAAGGATGCCAACAACAACTTATCATACCAACTTTCTCTGTTTGTTACATTTTGCTATTCCAAAAAAGTTGAAAATCGACCTACCCTACTGTAATACATCTTGCCCAGGTTTTTGATCCCTGGAGCAGAAACTCCATTATTCACTGCAGTGAGGGCGCAGTGCGGGGGGGGGGTTCAGCAGTACGGGTTATAAGCTTTTTTCTCGTTTGGCGTTGAGGGACCCCAGTGGTGACTTCCGTCGATGGGAGAGATATTTTCATCTCACTGGACAGCCCTTACCCGCCTCAAGCTGGGCAGCGCTCAGCCAATGAGGTGCTGTCAACAATTTTTAAACTCATTTTTCTATTTAACCCATAGATAGGACCCTAACAGTACTACCACTCCGAGTCAGAAGGACCTGGGAGTAATGGTGATAAAGGGGTACTCCACATTTCCCAGAGTTCAATTGGAATTTCACCTTTCAGATAGAGTTTAACGTCAATACACAGGACACTAAAGACCTCAGCCACCGCCTTCTAGCACAATATGATATAAAGGTTTTGGGCTTGACATAAAGGGCAATATAGTTGGGACAATCCTATAGGTGTGGAGGACTTGACGTTTGAGCCGACTGGTCGAGGGGTCCTCTCCGACTGACCGTCTGGCCAAAGTAAGGGCCAAAGTGGCGTGTGCATCATGGACAGCTCAGTCACCAGGTTCCATCCTTAAGCATCACGGGTCGCCACCCACAGCCAACAGGAGGCCCATTGGGAGTATATTACCGCTCTACCGGTGTATTCTAAAGCCCGACCGACAGGCTATTAAGATAATGTGTTTTGTAGATAGAATTATATATTTAATTAAATTAAATTAAAATCACTACGACCAGAAAATTCGGCAAACGCCATGTGCAATATGAGGAACACTGGACAGCTGTTTCAACTTATTATGCTCATCAGCAAGTATATAACATGATCTCCCACCATTTGAAAAATCGAACCAGGGACCACAGGATGCAGAGTCGCAACTCTACTCTGGGCCACAAGCCCAATTGAATAATGTTCATACCTTCTGATAACTATTGTGTTATCTATCCATCTATTTATCTTTTGTATCAACCGAGAGAGATTCGTATTTTCAATTCACGAATGGAAATTCGTTCATTTCAAAGTCGCATTCGAACAGTGCGAAGTCGAATGAATTAAGAATCTCAGCCCCAGGTCGATTTCACATCTCCATCGTTCTTCTCACCTTTCTGACCTGGTCAGTTGAAATTAATATTCCTTTATCATTGTGTCAATCTTTAATTTGATATGAGGTCACGACAAACATACATTATCTAGAGTATTATCATTTTATACAATAGTCTATATGGTTGGTTGGTTGGTTGGTTGGTTTGTTATTTTGTTCTATGGACATCATCTCTTGTGGGCTATTTAATGCCAAATGTATGATCTTATTATGATTTGTTTAAACTTCGTATGTATTAATAGATTGGTAGAAATAAATTTTCATTAACTTATATATATTAATAACTTGGTGGAAAAATAATTTTTATAACTTCATGTGTATTATAAATTGGTAGAAATAACTTTCATTAACTCTTGTGTAATATTAATCGGGACAAAATTTTTATTAATTTAATTAATGTATTATAAATTGGTAGAAATAACTTTCATTAATTCATGTGTAATATTAATCGGACAAATAATTTTTATTAATTTAATGTGTATTAATAAATTGGTAGAAATAACTTTCATTAACTTAACTTCATGTGTAATATTAATCGGGACAGATCATTTTTATTAACTTAATGTGTATTAATAAATTGGTAGAAATAACTTTCATTAACTTCATGTGTATGAAAACATCGGGACAAATAATTTTCATCAACTTCATGTGTATTAATAAATTGGTAGAAATAATTTTCATTAACTTCATATATATTAACAAATTGGTAGAAATAATTGTCATTAACTTCATGTGTATTAATAAATTGGTAGAAATAATATTGATGTTGGTTGGTTATTTTGTTGTTTAAAAAAAACTGCCTTTTAAAGATGTGTTTAAAAAAGATGTATTCATAAAAATTGAGTTTTAAAAAACTAAGTTTTAAAAAGATTGAATTTCTAAAAGTTAAGTATCAATAAAAAAAAAAATTATTTTAGAAAACTGAGTGTTAAATTTAAGGTTTAAAGTTATTTTTTTTTTTTTTTTTTTTTGAGGGGGGTACCAATCACGAATAAAAAAAAAAAAAACTAGAAAAAACGTCTTTCGACATTGTATAAACAATAAGGGTTAAACATGCCGTAAATCCAACCTACCATAAACACCGAGCAGTTTACATTGGTAGATTATGTTTTAGATTAGTCATAACCTTTCTAAAGCCTCAACCAACAGGGCTATTAAGAATAATGTATTTTTGATAGAGGACCTAATAAAATTAATTGAATTAAATTACTACGACCAGAAAATTCAGCAAACACCGTGTGTGACATGCGAACACTGGACAGCAGTTTCCACTTTATTAGGTCACATCAGGAGTATATAATACGATCTCGCCACTTACCAAATTTTTAAACTAGACCCTTCACCATCAAGTACAGTTTTAGTGTCATATCCTGGAGATTCTTATATAGCGGGGTGTGCTCTGCTGGGGGATATACCCCAGCATATTCTTAGCCTCATCTGTGGTCAGGGATAAAATTAACTTTTTATCAGGTGGTTCCTGGCGCATATGTGTATTCATCTAAAAGGGACAAGGACTTAGTTATTTGGCTAACTTTTTTTTTTATTTGTATGTTTTTCTGTGGCAGCCCATATTCCCCTATCCTAATTCAAATTGGTGTTCTGAGGATGACTTAGTTTTATAAAAGCCATTTTTATTAAAGCATGAGAGGATTAGCATGAAAAAATAAAGAGGTTATTAAACAGCAAGCAGGTAAGTTTGTTAATATAAATAATAACATAATAAGTGTATTTTAAAGCATTTTCTCTTTTAAACATGTTTGATTGAACTCGAGTGACAATTCCTGTCTTCCCTACCCTATTGCCCTTTGGCAAGCCCCAACCCCTTTTTATCATATGGGTGCTAGAAGGCGGTGGCTGCGGGTCTACATGTCTGGGAATTGACGTTAAACTCTATCTGATGTGAGGTTCCCAGTTTTGGAGGTTTGGGGAATGTGGAGCACCCCTTCATCACAATTGCTCTCTGGTCCACTCTGACCCGGAGTGGTAGTACCTGTTAGGGTCCCATCTATGGGTTAAATGAAAAATGTATTTATAAACAAATTGTATTATCCATTAAGAATTGATTTATTTCAAAACTTTATCGGCATTAAATGACCCACTGAGGTTGATATGCCGTAAAACAAAACAAACAAACAAACAATTCCTGTCGTACGAGTTTCTGTTCAATCCTTTCAAGGTGTCTGGCCATCTTTTTGGTGTCAGGGTGGAACTGGTGTAGCAATCCACCAAAGGTGTCTCTACGAGCAAACAAAAACTTCAAATAATAGAAGCTCTATATATCAAACAAAAAAAAATCCACCTTAAACAAAATTGAACTTTGAAACAAGTCAACATGTCCTTAAATGCCTATAATTTCCCGCCTATCCTCCTTCCATTATTCCCCTTTCATTCTCACAAACTCGTGACCCCCCTCCCACAAAATCTCTACTGCATTGAACTACTACCAATCTCTACTACCTCCCACTACCAATTCCTACGATACTGCTCGTTTTCTTTAAACACGAGACACCACGAAACATACCATCAGTTTCACCTGAGATGGCAATCGACATGCCGAAAGCGCTTCTTTTTTACCGTATTAAAATGTAACAATAAAATGCTAAGAATTAAATACTTACAATTGTGCGTATTACAATTTATTTATTTATTTTTCTTTTGTTGTTTTTTTAATATTTTTTTCTAAAAATTCTTTTGTACATACGAAAAAATTAAATACTGATTAAAAATGGATATGTTTTTATTCTAAACTGAAAGTATTCATAATAAAAACAAAGTTGAGTTAATTATTTAATCGTTAAATTCAAATGTTTTCGTTATTATTGTTATTACTGCTGTAAAAAAATATTTCAATCGATAAACCATAACAATTACATATTTAGAAAGATTATTTATTCTTTCTAACAAAATAAATTTTTAAGATTAGACGTGATACACGAGAAATTGAGCTGAAACGATTAGGGTACAAATTTATCAACTTCAAATTACCAGTAGCGGCACCATTTTAAATCACTGCTGATATAGGCAGCAGTCAGCGAATTTTTTAAATATTAGCTGGTAGTAGCACTTACCAAGATTATCGCAAATCAGATTTTGTGGATGATTAATTAATTATATCCCTAATCAGTAAAAAAAAAATCAATAAATCAAACTTGGTGTGTTTCTTAGTTTAAGGGTACCAATGTAATGAAAGATTTCGAAATTCTGAATAACAAATCGGTTCTGATTATAAGTCGACACGTACAAATAACTAGTCTTATATATAATATAATATATATAATATATATATATAATATATAATATTTATAATATATAGTGATAGAGAGAGAGAGAGAGAGAGAAGAGAACAGAAAAGAATTTAAGAGGAAAGAGGAACCTGAAAGAAATATTAGAGCGGAAGTAATTATATACAATAAATAGAGAGAGACAGACAGACAGACAGACAGACAGTGAAAGAGAGGGGGAGAACAAACCAAGATAGATATATAGATAGCTATAGCATACAAAAATTATAGATAGATAGATAGATAGATAGATAGATAGAAACAGGGTAAGATAAACAGAAACTTTGAAAAGAAAACAAAAAACTACCAATAAGAAAGAAAACACACACACACATATATATATAATATATATATATATATATTATAATATAGAGAGACGAGAGAGAGAGAGAGAGAGAGAGAGAGGGAGAGACTCTTTCACGTCAAACATCACACAACCCAAAAAAGTAGAAGAAACAAAAAAAGAACAGTTCTGTTCTCTTCATCTCGTATCTCGGTCTTTAATGCCTTGCCAATTCGAGGAACGCAAAGAGCGTTAACACTAAACACGCATGCGCAGGATCGGCTTTTGAATGTTTAATTCAACCATCAAAATGCTCCGTTGTTTCTCGACTGCCTTGATGATGCTACGCGCGTTGCCATTGTTCCTATGGGTTCATTTCCAATCGGATTGCGTCGCTGCGTTTTGTGTAGCCACGTCGACTTGTTCACCGAAAAACGTGACTCTGCGAGAATTGGTGGATAGATAGAAATAGATTAAGATAGATAGATAGATAGATAGATAGATAGATAGAAACGGGGTAAAGGTAAAGTGAAGAGGAAGAAAGAGGAACCTGAGAAAGAAAAAGACGTGGAAACATTAGATAGATAGATAGAGAGAGAGAGAGAGAGAGAGAGAGAGAGAGAGAGATGCATAGATAGAGAGAGAAGAAAAAGAGAGAGATAAGATAGATAGATAGATAGAAAGAGAAGAGAGAGAGAAAGAGAGAGAGAGAGAGAGAGGGAGGGAACATCATAGATATAACTAGACTAAAATCATTTGCTAGGAAAAGAACACTATGGTTGGTTGGTTGGTTGGTTGATTTTTGCATGTCAACCATAGATAGATAGATAGATAGAAAGATAGATAGATAGGAAATATATATAAGCATAGGCGAGTGTGTAGTCGATGAGTACATTCCCTACACTTTACCAGTCGTAGGAAATGTATCTCATCGAACCGAGTTCTAATCCGGACGAGACTGTTTGCATTTCACATAGCGTAATACCATTGGGAAAGGTATGCATCCAACTACTCTCCCTCCCAACTATGGGTAAGTAGTGGGGAAGATTGGGCTTTTAACGAGTCTAGGGAAGGAAAACTTTGAGTTCAAACATGTTAAAATCCCACTTAAGTAACTGACCTTGAGTTAATCCTCCTCGTGGCGCCATCTATATGTCTGGCCGGACTTATTGAGTGATGTTTGTTGTCGGATTATTTCCACTTTTCTTGCCTACATTATCTATCTATGTATCTATCTATCTAATCCTATCTATCTCTCGATCTATCTCAATTCATTCCATATCTATCTACCTATCTATCTATCGATCGATCTATCCGAATCGATTTATTTATCTTATTTCTGTCACATCTATTTATCTATCTTATCTATTAACATAGCCTGGTCCATACTATCTCAATTATTTTATCCATCTATCTATCTATCTCATATCTATCTATTATATTTTATATCAGACTGTTAACATCTATCTATCTATCAATCAGGGTTATCCGTTATCTATCTATCTATCAATCTATCTATCTATTTCACATCTATCTGATCTATGTATGTATAATCTATCTCATACTGTTCACATTTCTATCTATCTATTATATAAATCATGGTTCATCCATATTTATATCTATCTATCTATCTCTTTCTCTCCTCTCTCTCTCTCTCTCTATATATATATATATATATAATATATATATATATATATATCATACTGTTCATATCATTATCTATATGTATATCAGGGTCCTTCCTTATCTATTTATCTCTCTCTTAACTCTCTTCTCTCCTCTCTCTCTCCTCTCATATATATATATATAATATATATATATATTATATATATATGATAGTTCACATCTACTTTCTATCAAGGTTCATCCATTAATTCTATCTATCTATCATCTATTATCTTTATATTATATATATAATATATTATATATATATATTCTACTGTTCACATCTATCTATCTATTGTAAATCAGGGTTCTTTCATTAATCTATTCTTTATATCTCTCTCTTCTCTCTCTCTCTCTCTCCTCTCTCTCTCTCTCTCTCTCTCTCTCTCTCTCTCTCTCTCTCTCACTCACTCACTCACTCTATATATATAATATATATATATATTTATATATATATATATATATATAACATATATATATCATAGTTCACATCTATCTATCTATCTATCTATCTATCATGGTTCATCCATATCTATCTATCTATCTATCAATCTATCTATCTATTTTCATACCGTTCACATCTATATATATATATAATATATATATATATATATATAATTATATATACACGATATTAATATTAACTGTTCACATCTATCTATCTATCTTATCTATCATGGTTCATCCATTATTTATCTATCTATCTATTCATACCGTTCACATCTATCTCTCTATCTATCTATTCTATCCATCTAGTCCTATAAATACCCAATCTGCTTTCGCTTCTTTTTTCATTGACAGAAGCGTCATTAATTTCGCTGTCAGGAAATGAAAATGAAGAATATTCGAATCCGACATTTTAATAGAAAGAAAGTAACAAACAAAAACAAAACAAAAAAAGAAACAAAAACCAAAGCAGCCCCCCCCCCCTCCTTGGGAAAAAAATGTAAGAAAAAACGAATCGAATAGAGTTAATTGGCAGGCAAACAGATTGATTGAGCAAACATTGCGTTAAAGAATAACAGATACAAATGAATATATATATATATATAATATGTACAATCATCATAGAATATATTATATATATATTATATATATATATATATATATATATAATCATAGAAATGAATAATATATATATAATTTGATAGAAATGAATATATGTATTACATGTGTATAATCAGAAATGAATATAATATATATATATATATATATATATATTATATATAAATAATCATAGGAATGAACATATATATATATATATTATATATATATATTATAATAATATATATATATATATATTAATCTTAGCAATCAATATATATACATATATATATTTATATATATCATAGAATCAATATATTACTATATATATAATCATAGAAATTAATATGCATATGCTTATATATATATCATAGAAATGTATATATTATATATAATATATTAATATATATATATATATCTAATTGATAATATAATGAATATAATATATATATATCATCATAGAAATTAATGAATATACATATATTATATATATATATATATATATATATACATATATAATCATCATAATCATCACCAGCACCCACCATTATGTTGGGCTCATAGCACGGATTTCCACTCGTTCATCTTAGTTAGGTTAGACGGGCGGTCGGAGAGACCCTCCGATCAATCGGCTGGTCTCATCCAAGCCTTAGCACCTATATGATTGTCCTAATCTTATTGCCCTTATAGCAAGCCCCAAACCCTTTTTTATCATATACGTGCTAGAAGCGTGGCTGAGGATCTTAGTGTCCTGAATATGATACTAAACTGCATCTAATGGTGAAGGTCCAATTCTGGAACTGTGGGGAATGTGGAGTACCCCTTTATCGTCATTGCTCCCAGGTCCACCCGGACTCCATGTGGTAGTACCTATTAGTGTACCATTATGGATTAAATATAAAAAATGAGTTTTAAAATGTGTTTAAAAAATGAGTATCCATGAACAATGAATAAACTAAATGTCTTCGGATAAAAAGACGTTTCACCACTAGATGCTGCTTGACGTCATCCTCTGGACACTAAGACCCTCAGCCATCGCCTTCAAGCACATATATGATAAAAAGGGCTGGTGGTTGCCATTAGAGTAATAGGATTGGGACAAACATATAGCTTGACATTATCAGTCTATTGATCGGAATGTTACATAGCGACCTTCTTCGCTACTTTAAAATCGTGTATCTGCATACGTTGCGGGTATATATGGTCACGTAGCGAAGTATGTAGTAGTCAGACTTAAGAACCACAACACATGTGTATAGTAGAACTTTGACTTTATTTCTTTATCTCTGCCGTGATGTGGTGGCGAGCATTGACAATAGAATGACCCAAGGGTTGACGATGACTACTACTACTGTTGGGATGACTGGCGATGTGATTTAAAGGGTGGACGAAACCTCACTGCCTGCTGGCAACGATGACCGTAGCGACGGTCGCTCACTTGTTGCTCTCTTCCGGACTTCTGTCTGACTGACCAGTCGGCTCGAACCCTCAGGCCTTATATTCATAGATACTCTTCACATCCGCTAACATGCCCTACGCATTTTAATCTTTTGATCTGATAAAGGACATTTGTTATATATTTCTTTATCTTCTCCCTGCTTCTTTGACCAGAAAGCCTCGCTTCCGTTTTCCCTTTTTTTAAATACGTATTCTTTATATTTTCTTTGTCTTTTTGCCGGAAGCTTCGTGTTCCGGTCAGAGGCAAATACACAGGAAGGGCCTTTCCAACGGCCATCTAGCCTAAGTAAGGATCAAAGTGGAGTGTTGCGTGTCATGGACTTCTCTGTCGCAAGGATTCATCCTTAAGCATCACGGGTTGCCATCCATGACCAACCCGGTAGTTATGTTAGGTGGGGAGGCTTAAACCTCCGCAGAGCTGCAGTCGATGTATTCTATATCCACAACTGACCAGGCTTGGCTATAAAGGAACACTCCTTTGTAGGGACACACAACTTAAGCGTTAGCCACTTTAGTCGGCTAAAAACCTAGCTCTTTATTCGTCACGATAGCCTCTCGGCCCCAAATGTATTTTTTAAACTTACCTGTGGAAAGAACTCTGTTTTAATGGGAGTAAATTTTGTACAATGGTGTTTTTGTTTTTATGTAAATAAATATGGTAACTTTTATTTGTGTCCCCTCCCTTTGTATTCCCTGTTTCTTAGCGACCCGTACTGCTTAAGGAGTATCTGGTGGATGAGCAGTGCATGACATGCAATACTCCACTTAGACTTTACTTAGGCTAGACGGGCGTCGGAGAGCCCCCCCCCCCTCCGATTAAACGACTTTAAAATATGTTTATAACAAATTGAGGATCCATTAAGAATGAATTTATTTTTCAAAACTTTAACGTCATTAAATGATCCACCGAGGTTTATATGTCGTAGAACAGAATAAAATAAAAACAAACCTAACGTTCACTGTTGGAAATGATTCACATGATGTAGTGGCTAATGCGCTGGACTCCGACACTGTAGAAAAGCGAGTTCGAACTCCAGTCGGGCTATTAGATTCACTTTCGGACTTATACGCTTGAAAATGTTCTTACCCTTCAATAGAGATGAGGTTGGTTTATTCTACAGTCCAACCGACAGGGCTAAATGATTTGAATGACATATAAAAAAAAAACAATGAAAATAACTGGCTAACCGGCAAAACTGGTGACACTGCCAAACTAACTTGGAGAAGGAAAAACCCCAAACCAGAAAATTCTAGAGACCGATCATTCTTGGAAAGGTTCACATGACGTTGGTTACCGTCGTAGGAAATGGGCGCGACGAGGCGAGTTCAAATCCTGGACGAGACTGTTTGCATTCACATAGGCGCAATAACCCTTGGGAAGGTATGAAACTGAGTGATGTCTACAACCAACCTTGGAGAAGGAAACAACTAGGCCAGAAAAGATCTTCAGATCGATCATTCTTGGCAAAAACTAGTGATAACTTTTTGCGCATTTACGCCTATTTAAATCAATAAATCGATCCAATGTTTGTGTGTTGTGTGTGTGTGTGTGTGCTAAGTTGTTTTATGATTGGGGGTGGGGGATTGGGAGGTTTGAGGGAATTACCAATAGTCACCTTTACACTTCTCGCCAGTGTCACATCCCGCACTTCTCTTCTCACGCGAGAACGGGGGCCTCGTCGCCACTTCCACAGGCAATGATGTGATTGTGCCCGTGTTTGACACTCAAACAACGCTGTCTCTTTTCCTCAAAAGGAACGAATTAAACTAAGAATGAAAAAAGCTGGAACAGACGGAAGAGAAAGGGGCGCGAGAGAGTGAGGGGCTGTTGGTTAAAAACACGAAAATGTCAGTCATCAGTAATGGCGTCAGTTAGTTTTGTGATTAAGCCCCATTCATGCGATGTGCGGAGGCAGACGATAAGTGCAGACGAGATTTCGCGGTGAAACGGACGCCATCTTTGGATGAAAGGCGCACTTCGAAAGAAGGCTTGTGTTTGAGAGTTGATGTGATACGGAGAAAAAGAAAGAAAGAAAGAAAAAATCGTAGAAGAAAGAAGAAATAAAGAAAGAAAGAAAGAAAGAAAGAAAGAAAAGAGAAGAAGAAAGAATCTTTAAAAGAAAGAAAGAAAGAAAGAAAGAAAGAGAGAATCTTAATAAGAAATGAAAAAAGAAATAATCATAAAAAGAAAGAAAGAAAGAAAGAAAGAAAGAAAGAATCCTTAATAGAAAGAAAGAAAGAAAGAATATTTAAAAGAAAGAAAGAAAGAAAGAAAGAGAGAATTATGGAATATAACATCATGACAATTATAGCTTCAAGTAACTATTCTTAATACAAATAATTTGCACACGGTTATCTGGTTTCAAGTAACTAATAATAATAAACCCTCGGTAAACTATCATAACTTTAAATAACCATTATTAATTACAAATAAGTTAGTTATATGATTACAGATATGTTAATTATTAGTATTAATAATAGTTACTTGAAGCTATAACTGTTTACTAAGGATCATTATTATTAGTTACTTGAACCCTATATAACATTTTCCAACAAATGATTATTATTAAATAGAAATAATTACTTGAAATATTATAATTATTAGCATTAGATAATTACAATACTTAACAAACAAATTATATTATTATTATTATTATTATTATTATTATCATTATTATATTGAATGATTTTAAAACGGATATATTTGATAGATAGATAGATAGATAGATGTGCCCTGACTGGTTCGCTCTGTCCGCTAGGACTTTAGAATCACAGACTGCACCTCTGCGGAAGGGTAAGCCCCCCACCCAAATGAGACCACCTGTTGGCCGTTGAGTACCCGTGATGCTTAAGGACGGAATCCTGGTGGATGAACAGTCCATGACATGCAACACTCCACTTAGACCCTTACATAGGCTAGACGGGCGGGTGGAAAGGCCCCCTCCCATTTAATCGGCTGTCACGTCAAGCCCTAGCACCTATATGATTGCTCCTACCCACTGGACCCATGGCAAAGCCCCAACCCTTTTATCATATAGGTGCTAGGGCGGTGGCCGGGGGTCTCATGTCCTGTGAATGGCATTAAAATTCTATATGATGGTGAGGTTCTAGTTCTGGAGTTTGGGGAATGTGCAGCACCCCTTCATCCCCATTGCTCCCAGGTCCACTCTGACCTGGAGTGGTAGTACCTGTTAGGGTCCTACCTATGATTTAAATAGAAAAATGAGTTTAGAAATTGTTGACAGCAACCTAATTGGCTGAGTGCTGCCCAGCTTGAGGCGGGTAAGGGCTCTCCAGTGAGATGAAAATATCTATTTTATATATTATATATTTTTTTTAAATGAGTATCCATTAAGAATGAATTTATTTCAAAACTTTGTTGGCATTAAAGGACCCACTGAGATTGATATGCCGTAAAACAAAACAAGCTAAACCTAACCCTGACAAGTGCTACCACTGCAGATCAGAGTAGACCTGGAATAATGGTAATTAATGGGTACTTAACACTCCCCCAGACCTCCAAAACTGGAGCCAGAAATTCAGATGAAGTTTAGTGTCATAGAATACTCTTTGGGGGGGGGGGTTACCCCTCTGCAGGTGGAGATACAGCCAGCGTATTCTAAGCCTGTCAACAGGTTGATAATTAGCATATAGATAGTAGTAGATTTTACGGGTGTCAACCTTGTTGGTTATTCTATGCCGAAGACATTTTATTTGATTCATTCTTGATGGTATTCAAATTTTTTTTCGAATTCAATTTTTTAATAGATTTTTACCTCTTTTTTTCTATTTAACACATATTATGGAACCCTTAAGGGTACTACCACACCGGTTCAGAGTGGACCTGTGAGTAATGGCGATGAGGGGGTACTTTACACTCCCCAGAGCTCCAGAATTGAAACTTAACCGTTAGATACTGTTTAACGAGAGACGCAGTAAACGGTTTTAAGTTGGCAAAGAGTTAAAGAAAGCTATCGACAAGGTAAGATAAGTTGGTTCTTTTTTCCATCCCCAGAGGTCCAGAATTGAAACTTTACCATTAGATGCAGTTTAACGAGAGTCGCTGTGAGCGTTTTAAAGTAGGCAAAGAGTTAAAGAAAGGCAAGATAAGTTCGTTTTTTTCCCTCAAAATAAAAATAAAAACAAAGGTCAGTCAAGTACAAAGATATTGTCAGATGATAGGGGGGGAGGTGATCAAAAAATATTTAATAACGTCAGATCATTTTTAAAAAGCTTATACACCAAATCACAACTGTCACATCAGAAGACGAACGTCGTAGCTCAAATTTTATGTCCGACAAACAAAACATGGCCGCTGATCTATAAGACGATTGATGTTGTTTACATTCTCCCGCTATCATGTTCGTAATTAAAGGGCGCCCTGTCGGTGGGGCGTTAGAATATACCGACCACATCTGCAGAGGGGTAAGACTCCCCCATTAGGACCACCAAACTATCTCTTACCACTTACTCCCTGGTGCTCTTAAAATCTTTTTTTTAGCCCGGTCATGGACCGAGTACTTTTGATAGTATATATATATATATATATATATATATATATATAATATATTATATATATATATAATAAACAAAAATGTAGACTTATGGATATACCATTTTGATACCTTCTTCAGGATCTGTTAATTCGTCCAACCACAAAATACACGCGTACAATCGGTTGCAATTTATCAATATCTTGATTAATTCAGAGCATTTAACCCTGAAGATCCTTTTGGTGAAACTCAAGTAGGTCATTCCTGTGTATACATTATAATAAAATATATATAATATATATCTGTGTGTGTGTGTGTATATATATAATATATATATATTTTGTGTGTGTGTGTGTTGTTATGTACTAATATGGGTGCAATATTTTTAAGTAAACATAGCTCAATATCATTGATAGAGTATATATATTTAAGTTAAGGTAGCGTTGACATGGAATCAATATCGCCAAGTTACTGACAGTTTCTCGCCTAAGTGATCTACAGATCATGGTCGCATAGAAGTCGTGAGAAACTGTCAGTAACCATGTGTCGTTGACTCCATGTCAATGGAGTGAAGATCCCATAGGCGAGAAACTATTTGGTAAACCAGGTGCCGTTGACTCTATTTCCACAGTAGATTAACTATTATTAAATATATATATATATATATATATAATATATATATATATATATATATTATATTGGTGTGTACAATACATTTAAGGTGCAATTGTTATCCTTGGTTTCCAGGCAGCATGCTTGCTACTTTCATCACGACAAAGCGCATGGTAAGAAATACGTGGAATGTCCCTTCATATATTATATATATATATATATATATATATATATATTATATATATTATATAATTATATTTAACCAATCCTCACAATCCAATTTTCTAGACTGACACCTGTGGTACCACCATCCACCATTCTGACACTCCCCATCTAGAGAGAAGAAAATCCACTAACCACCCTCAACCACCCCTCCCCCTACTGACGACCTTCTGTTTCAGCATTTTGAGAATGTCCAACATTGAAGCAAGAACTATATCCAAGTCCTGAAGATGGTCTAATAGACCGAAACGCTGCATCGTCGACAATAAAAATCCAGTTTCCATAACATCCCGGGTTTGTCTACCTTTCTCCATATATATTATATATATATATATATATATATATATATATATGAAAAATATTTCATATTTGTCAAATGAAAAAACTTATATCTGGAATTTTA
Organism: Doryteuthis pealeii; assembly: GCA_023376005.1. Lineage (NCBI taxonomy): Eukaryota > Metazoa > Mollusca > Cephalopoda > Myopsida > Loliginidae > Doryteuthis > Doryteuthis pealeii. The sequence continues at coordinate 43,755,801 of CM042178.1, forward strand.
CACCTTGAAGACTTTCATATATAAATCTCGGACTTCAACACCACTAGTAAATTTTGGAAACCTAACATCTTTCTTCAAATTACCATGTGGACTTGTATATTGTTAACAGCTGAAATATAATTACTATACTATTTTGATACCCACTTTACATTTTTATATATTTTTACAATTTTTACAATAAACTCTTTTGAGTTTTACCTTGAACTATAATGCTTCTGATTTTTAATTAAAAAAAAAATAAATAAATAAAATAAAATAAATAAAATTTATTTTATTTATTTTTAAAACAGAACATGCATTTTCAAAAAATTTTCAGCGGTTGATATCAGCGTTCGTTTTGTAAACAGTCTTTTTAACGGATATTTTCTTCTCGTCTATGTCGCTCTTTGATGAAGACCAACTTATCGTTTTGGTCGAAACAAGCTTGTCAGCAATCACATAACAAACATCATATGTTTTTCAAAATGTTATATTTCATATATATTATATATATATATAATATATATATATATATTATATATATATGTTTGTAAGTGTCTACCGTTTTGTTAGGCGTTGTTCCTGTGTTTATATTAGTTGTCGTGTTGGTCTATGTATGCCTTCTTGTGTTTCCTTCATCTTTTATCTAGATGTGTGCCTATTGTCTGCACGTGTGAGTTTTGGGGTTTTCGCTATCTGTTTTCCTGTGTGCATCTGTTGTCGCTAACGTGGTTGTGTATTTGTGTCTTAGTGTGTATGTGTGTGCGTTGTTATTATTTACCCGTTTGGTAATGAACTAATTATGGTGGCCTGTATGCTTCTTTCTCACCGGTCCAAGACAATATCAAACATTTTTTCCGGTGTGGGCAGGCCCTGAATACTTCTGATATATTGTTTAGGAATATATATATATATATATATATATATATATATATATATATATATATATATATATGGGAGGTTGCCTTATGTCGTGGACCCCGTTTGAGAATCTCTGTACTAGGCGCAGATCATCAGTTTATATTCTAAACACCTTTGACTCGCCCAAGTAAAGGCGAATAGTTTTATCTTTCTCACAATGCTCATATGCTTCTAAAATCTTATGGAGAAAAAAATCTTACAAATATTTCT
>CM042178.1:43761910-43784410 GCA_023376005.1 Doryteuthis pealeii
TATCGCGAGATTAACCGTTTCATCTCTGTCTCTACACATCCTTATTGGTCCTTATGGCATTGTCTTGTGCTGCAATTATAAGAGATTCAGTTTCTTTTTTGACGTTACTCTTTGTTAAACATTTCCCTATCTTTTTGCGTGCAATCTCTCAAATTTCTCGCTTGAAGTATCCCTATAGTTGTTTTCTTCCCATTTCTGTTTTCCAGTTTTTGTCGTGTTTTCTGTCTGTGTGTTGCGATTGCTGTTACTGTAATTAGTATTTTTAGCTCTTTTTGGTGCATTATTCGAGTCCCCGAATTGTCGCATCTACTCAAAACTCAATGTTGGCGAATACTCTTTTTCCTTCTTTTCCTAATACATATAGTATGTCATTATCATCCCTTGCCTTGTGCATCGTGATTCTTGGTTCAGAAAAGGAGCCGCGTCATCAGGTGCTGTTTAGAGTCATACTCAGGGTGACCGTTTTTGGACTCCTTTTTGGACTCCTTTTTGGATTAGGTGGATCCTGTAGATCTGTCTAAGATTATTTGTATTTGATATCTGTTTCAAACAACTTACACTTGTAATTCTGTTGCGTTTTATCTATTTTATATTTTATATAATTGCTCCTTAAGACATTAATTTGTGCTGCTATTATAAGGGATTTAGTTTCTCTTTTGTATTGTTTTAATTATTTACATTGGAATTGCTTAGTAGTAAATAAACTAATAACAGATAAGAGGCATATGATTTTTTGGTGTTTTTTTTTGTTGTTTTGTTTCTTGTTGTTTTTTTTTTTCATTTAATAGCTGTGCATTCTGGTTTTAATAAAAACATTAGAAATATCCGTACGTATATATATATATATATATATAATATATATATATATATATAATCCAAAAGTCCAGAGAAGAAATCGTCCTTACGGCATAGGAGTTTTTAAATAACCTGTCGCAGTTTGAGAGCTCAATGTGTGCTGTTATTTTTAGAGTCACGGAGCAAATTTATAAGAAAAGAAATAACAAAAGACTTAGAGATTTTGCATTATAGTCTATTTCGCATCTGATGAGTGGGAGAATTAGATACTTTGTCTAAGCTCTCCCGAAATAGACTATAAACAAAATCACTAACCCTTTGGTTATTTCTTAACTTATATATATATATATATATATATATATATATATATATATATATATATATATCAAGACCGCCCTCGGTGGCGGCAGAATCTCCATAGAGGCCTGTACACGTCAGAATTCACCCTGATACAACATCATGAAGCTAAGAGGTCCATAAGAAAGCAACGGCAACAAAGCATCGGGACATCATCATCTACAGGGACAACCTACAAATGCAAAATCTGTGGTCGAGAATGTTTCTCAAACATAGGACTTCATAGTCACGGGAGGCGCTGCAACCTCAGGGGCACACAAAAACTTTTATCATAGTCTTTCGAGACTGAATTGCCAATGATATATATATATATATATATATATATATATATATATATAATATGGACTCTCTCGTCGATTTACGACGCATCAGGGTTCATTCAGTGAACAACCAGCGCAGTGATTTGTTTATAGTGGTGAAGGCTTGTGTTGGACCATTCCACACTTTTTGGCACAGTCTATAGGAAACAATTGGTGCACAAGGAATTGCATCTCTTTACAGTACAGCACCCTGTCGGCTGGGACTTTAGAATCCGCCGACATACTTCCCTGGATTTGGAGGGATCGGAGTGTAGTATCTGTTCCAGGTTCTATGCTCTGATTCTTCCCTATCTGCCCGGTAGAGTACAATTAATAGCGTCGATCCCAGGGGCCTATTCCCTCAGGCAACACCTGCCACCTCAATTTAAAGGGTCAGGGCTGGGTTTATTGCCCAGGCGCCCCCTTGAGGGGGAATGCCGAAGGGATCGACGCAATTTTTGTTATTTCCCACCCATGAGCACGTTAAAACGAGGCCTTGTGCACAGCCCATACAAGTGGGGTATGAGGCAAATATCCTTTAGAATCCGCCGACCCCACGTGTTGTAAAATACATGGACCGTCTGTTGGCTGTGGGTGGTGACCCGTGATACTTGAGTACGGAGTCCTGGTGACTGATCAGCCTTTCGCATGCAATACACCACTTTTGTCCCTTACTTAGGCTAGACGGTCGGTCAGAGGGACCCCCTCCAATCAATCGGCTGGTCATGTCCTGACTGTATTGCTTTTATGGCAAACCCCAAACTCTTTTTATTATATATATGCTATAAGGCAGCGGCTGAGGATTTTATTGCCCTGGGTATGACGTTAAAGTGTATCTAGTGGTGAGGTTCTAATTATGGAGGTTTGTGGAAAATGGAGTACCCCTTCATTGTCTCTCTGACTCTGAGTGGTAGTACGTGGTAGGGTCCCATCTATGAGCTAAATAGGTTTTAAAATGAGTTTAAAAATAAATTTAAATGCCCAACAAGAAAAACGTCTTTGGCATATAATAACGCAAGGGTTGACATGCCGTAAAATCCAATCAACCTTACAGTACCTACGACCTTCAATAGTACAAGACCTAACTCACTGACAAAGGATACATACTGGTTATCCTATCCTTGCGACCTTGTGCTACATCCTACTCATGGTGAACGGGTTGGGTAAATATGCCAGGACGTCCCAAAGTGGTGTAATCTTTAGCAAATTATTCTCGTAGATCTATTACCACTGAATAGAGAGTCCAATCCTCGATGGATGCTCCATACTCGTGACCTTGTGTCACATACTACCAGCAGCGAACGGGTTGGGTAAATTTGGTGTTCCTTCGTGGTATAATGGTCAGCAAGATGGGTAGTCAATTTTATTTAAACTCATTTTTTCTATTCAACCCATAGATGGGACTAACATGTACTACCGCTCCGGATCAGAGTGTATCTGGGAGTCATGGTGATGAAGGGGTACTCCAACCTCCACATAGCCCCCAGAAACAGATTAGAGTTTTCGCGCTCATGCCCTCTCTCTATCTTTCCCCTACTCTCTGTATTTCATTCTTTCTTATTATATTTTTTCTATGTAGCAAGTCCTTTTTCTTCCTTTTATTTCTTTATAATAAAAACGGAATATTGTATTATTTAGCTGAGATGGTGTTGCTAGATGATAACGGTTGTACAATTAAGGAACATGAGCGTTAATATATATAGATTACAAAAATTCCTCCACATATAAACCGTTTCATATCTTCTTTTTTTTTCATTTTTTTCTTTCCTTTTGTTATTCCCCCCCCCCTCTTTTCTTTCCTTTTTTTCTTTTTCTTGTGTGTTTGTGGGGGTGGGGCTGCGAATTCGTCAATTCACCGATTTGTGTGATGCAAATATTTACTAACATCGTATATTAAATTCAGATCAGACAATGTAAAAATTAGCCGACAAAAAAAAAGGTTCCCATGGACTGTCCAAACATGTCGACAGTTAAACAAACAGGGTAACCGCCCTTTTTGTACTTGTTGGTCGTTGGGGGGGGAACCGTCGGGGGGGGGGCTTTAATATTTTGCACTGAATAAACCTAGGAGGTGAGAATCAATTTATTCGGCCATCAATCAAGTAAACAGGTGATTGATTTTTTGGGGCCAGTCTCATTAAATATAAATTGGCCCTGTTCTGTCAGTTATGATGGCTTAAATTCCTGACCATTGACAATACCCTTCATCCTTATTTTCAATGTATTATATAATTGTTTATATTGTAATTAGATTATATATAAAGTTAAGACCTAATGATACAGGCAGGGATTTAGGTTAGATAAACTAATATGTTTATAAGAAAGAAAGAAAGAAAGAAAGAAAGAAATAGGACAGAGCTAACAATGAAGAAGAATGAAAGAAAGAAAGAAAGAAAGAAAGAAAGAAAGAAAGAAAGAAATTGGACAGAGCTAACAACGAAGAAGAAAGAAAGAAAAAAGAACTAAGAACCAGGAAAGAAAGAAAGAAAGAAAGAAAGAAAGAAAGAAAGAAAGAAAGAAAGAAAAAACTGACAACGAAGAAAGAAAGTCAGAGCTAACAACGAAAAAATAAAGAAAGAAAGAAAGAAAGAAAGAAAGAAAGAAAGAAAGAAAAAAGAAGAAAAGACAGAGCTAACAACGAAGAAAAAAAGAAAGAAAGAACTACAAAGAAAGAAAGAAAGAAAGAAAGAAAGAAAGAAAGAAAGAAAGAAAGAAAAAAGAACTGACAACGAAGAAAGAAAGAAAGAAAGAAAGAAAGAAAGAAAGAAAGAGCTAACAACGAAGAAAGAAAGAAAGAAAGAAAGAACTACAAAGAAAGAAAGAAAGAAGAAAGGAAGAAAGAAAGAAAGAAAGACAAGTAACAACGAAGAAAGAAAGAAAGAAAGAAAGAAAGAACTGCCACGAAAGAAAGAAAGAAAGAAAGAACAAGAAAGAAAGAAAGAAAGAAAGAAAGAAAGAAAGAAAAGAACTACAAAGAAAGAAAGAACAAAGAAAGAAAGAAAGAAGAAAGAAAGAAAGAACTGACAACGAATAAAGAAGAAAGAAAGAAAGAGAACTGAAAAGAAAGAAAGAAAGAAAGAAAGAAAGAAAGAAGAAGAAAGAAAGAAAGACAGACAGACAGACAGAGCTAACAACGAAGAAAGAAAGAAAGAAAGAAAGAAGCCACGAAAGAAAGAAAGAAGATAGAAAGAACAAGAAAGAAAGACAGAAAGAACTACAAAGAAAGAAAGAAAGAAAGAAAGATGGAAAGAAAGAAAGAAAGAACTGACAACGAAGAAAGAAAGAAAGAAAGAAAGAACTGAAAAGAAAGAAGAAAGAAGAAAGAAAGAAAGAAAGAAGACCCAATATTTCTTCGAGTTCTATTTATCTGTTGAGATTGTGCAATGATCCTTCGATTGTAGGTAACTGTTAGAGTCTCTTTTATGAGTTGATTGGATCTGATTGAAAAATATTAGTATTAACATTAATATTTGTTAGTTCGAAATGGGCGATTGCGCAAATTATTTGTATTAAGAATAGTTAAAGTTATTATTGTTTACTAAGAATCATAAAGAGCAGTGTGTGGAAATTGTTAGTATTAAGTAGGAATATTGGAAACCATATGACTGTGTGCCAATTATTCGTATCAAGAATAGTTACTTAAAGCTGTTATTGTTTACTAAGGATTATTATTATAAGTTTTCTTGAAACTATATAATTGTATGCAAATTATTAGTATTAAGTAGGAATACTTGAAACTATATAATTGTATGCAAATTATTAGTATTAAGTAGGAATACTTGAAACTATATAATTATATTTAAATTATTAGTATTAAGTAGGAATACTTGAAACTATATAATTGTATGTAAATTATTAGTATTAAGTAGGAATACTTGAAACTATATAATTGTATGTAAATTATTAGTATTAAACAGGAATACTTGAAACTATATAATTGTATGCAAATTATTAGTATTAAGAATAGTTATTGGAAATTATAATTGTTTGCAGAAGATTATTATTATTACTTACTTAAAAACATATAATTGTGTATGAATTATTTGTATTAGATAGGAATACTTCATACAATATAAAGTGCTTGTATTTGTTATTAAAGACTAAGCAACGACACAAGACGAGACATCCTCAAGACAACCCAAGTAAGTTCCAAACTCGAAGAACAGTGAGAATGCCATCCAGCCTAACAAACGATTCAGTAACAGACACAGACAGATCCAGCTACTCTAATCCAGAATAGCAGATGAGTGGTTTATTAATTGATTTTAACGGCATGTCAACTCATCAAGGGTTATTTTAGGCCAAAAGAGGTAGGTTGTGAGGGATGGTCAAATTTATTGTTATGACTTTTTGAGGATTTTATTGATTTTTGCAGTTGTTTGTTACTAAGTGGATTAGTTTAAGGGATAAGTTTATAGGGTAAATTTAAAGTTTGTTATAAGCGATAGTTTGGTAGAGAGGTTTTAAACATTTTTTATGAACAATTTTTCTATTTAATCCATAGATGGCACCCTAACAGGTACTACCACTCCGGGTCAGAGAGGAGCAATGGTGATGAAGGGATGTGGAAGTACCCAGACCTCCAGAACTGGAACTTCACCATCAGATAGAGTTTAACGTCATTCCCAGGGCATGAAGACCCTCAGCCACCGCCTTCTAGCACCCATATGATAAAAGGGTGCATTCTAATGCCCCAGACTACTGGGCAGCCAGAATAGCAGACCCAACCGGATCCAGAATAGCAGACCCAACAGGGTCCAGAATAGCAGACCCAACAGGATCCAGAACAGCAGAGCCAACCGGATCCAGAATAGCAGACCCAACAGGGTCCAGAATAGTAGACCCAATTGGATCCAGAATAGTAGACCCAACAGGATCCAGAACAGCAGACCTAACCGGATTTAGAATAGCAGACCCAATCGAATCCAAAATAGCAGACCCAACAGGATCCAGAATAGCAGACCCAATTGGATCCAGAATAACAGACCCAACAGGATCCAGAATAGCAGACCTAACTGGATCCAGAATAGCAGACCCAATCGGATCCAGAATAGCAGACCCAAACGGATCCAGAACTGTAGACCCAACCGGATCCAGAATAGCAGACCCAACCGGATCTAGAACAATAGATCCAACCGGATCCAAAACAACAGACCCAACCGGATACAGAATAGCACACCCAACCGGATACAGCCAATAGTTGAACAGTAAGACGATAAGTATAGAATTATTATTATTTCAAACAAATCTTTTCAATGGAATCCCGCGATGCAACACCTGCTTCGACTGGAATTTAGACTCGTCTCACCGATCCCACTTTCCGCATCGATGACCATCGTATCGCGGGAATTCGTGAGAAGCAGCACGTAGACACAAACCCGAATGGACTAAGAAACGGGGAAAGACAGACGTTACGGCAAGGTGCATGCAATTGCCCGACGGTATTAACAGATTTGTATAGTTACAAATACTTTAACCCCAACCTCTCACTCTATCTCTCTCACACACACACACAAACATACATTCACATACACACTCTCTCTCTCTCTCTCTCTCTCTCTCTCTCTCTCTCTCTCTCTCTCTCTCTCTCTCTCTCTCTCTTCGTGCTAAGAGATCTTCAAAAACCATTAAATAAAGCCATACCGTCTTCAAAATGGCTACCATCCGACGATGACGTCATTTCCGATGCGTTTTGACCAATTGGGGAACGTGATCAGGATGCAAAACTGGACAAGACTACAGAGCTGAGAGACTATTTTACAAACAACTTTGTATGTTTTTAGTCTTTAAACATGGATAAATATCTTCTTTTTTTTTCTTTTTTCTTTTTTACGAAGTTTAGGGAGGAGGGATATTTTATAGACAAATCCGGAATTTGTTTTGTCGAGACTTTAATCAGAAGAATTCCATGCTGAGCATTAGAAATAAAATCTGTTTAGTTTAGGGAAAATGGTTTTACGTACATCCTTTCTTTTCTTTCTTTCTTTTCTTTCTTTCTTTTCTTTCCATCTTTCTAACATTTCTTGCTTACTGTTCTTTCTTTCTTTCTTTCTTTCTTTCTCTCTTTTTTGCTGTTCTTTCTTTCTTTCTTTTCTTTCGATCTTTCTAACGTTTCTTTCTTACTGTTCTTTCTTTCTTTCTTTCTTTCTTTCTTTTCTTTCTATCTTTCTAACGTTTTTTGCTTACTTCTTTCTTTCTTTCTTTCTTCTTTTTTGCTGTTCTTTCTTTCTTTCCTTTCTTCCTTTCTTTTCTTTCTATCTTTCTAACGTTTCTTTCTTACTGTTCTTTCTTTCTTTCTTTCCTTTCTTTCTTTCTTTTCTTCTATCTTTCTAACGTTTCTTTCTTACTGTTCTTTCTTTCTTTTAACGTTTCTTTCTTACTGTTTTTCTTTCTTTCTTTCCTTTCTTTCTTTCTTTTCTTTCTATCTTTCTAACGTTTCTTTCTTACTGTTCTTTCTTTCTTTTAACGTTCTTTCTTCTTCTTTCTTCTTCTTTCTTTCTTTCTTTTTCTTTCTTTCTTTCTTTCTTTCTTTCTTTTTTTCTTTCTTTTTTTTGCTGTTCTTCTTACTTTTCTTTCTTCTTTCCTTTCTTTCTTTCGTTCTTTCTTTTCTTTCTTTCTTTCTAACGCTTCCTTCTCACTGTTCTTTATTTCTTTCTTTCTTTTTTGCTATTCTTTCTTACTTTTCCTTCTTTCTAACGTTCCTTTCTTACTTTTCTTTCTTCTTTCCTTCCTTCCTTTCTTTCTTCTTTCTTTCTAACGCTTCTTTCTCACTGTTCTTTATTTCTTTCTTTCTTTTTGCTATTCTTTCTTCCTTTACTTTCTTTCTAACGTTCCTTTCTTACTTCTCTTTCTTCCTTCCTTCCTTTCTTTCTTTTCCTTTTTTCTTATCTTCTTTCTTTCTTTCAAACGTTTTTTTCTTACTGTTCTTTCTTTCTTTCTTTCTTTTTTTTCTAACGTTTCATTCTTTCTTACTTTCTTTTTATTTCTTTTTCATTGTGTATGCATTTCTATTTTCCTTTTTTGTTATTTTCTTTCGTCCTTTCTTTATTTCTGTAAAGCCATCTCTTACTTTCCTTCTTTCTTTTTCATTATGTACCAATTCATTTTTTTTTTTTTAGTTCATTGTTTCTTTCTTCTTTTCTTTCTTCTTTTCTTTCTTCTTTTCTTCCTTCTTTTCTTTCTTTGTTGTGCAGTTATTTATTCATTTATTTATTTATTCATAGTTTTCTCTTTTTTTTTCCTTTTTCTTTTTTTTTAATTATTTTTTGTAGCCACATATTAATTCCTTTTATTCTTATTGTTTTATTTATCTATTTTTTCTATTTATTTATTTAATTTATTAATTTATTTTTATTTATTTATTTTTTAAACGTAAAAACACAAAATATATGGCCACGGTAATAAAAACAAACGAACAAAGCCACTTTTAAGATTAGTATCCGTTTATTACTTTTGCTTGATACCTCAAGACATGTCATGAATGCAAATGGATATACTAGTCTCTCTGAATTTTTTTTCATTAATTCTCTTTATTTCATGTCGACAAAAATTGAATGAACTGGTAAGGCAAAATATATGGCTACGGTAATAAAAACAAACAAAATAAAAAATCAAAAACGGCAGTGACAAGGGAGGGTTGATTTCATGCCTTTGTATCTTTCTAAAGAAATAGTGGTGAATTATCTAGAAGTATTTCTCAATCTGTTTATATCCACCTATATTACTCAGTGTGCTCATATCTATCTATCAATCTATCTATCAATACATCAATGTCATTCTACTCATATCTCCGCCCTGTCGGTGGGGCTGTAGAATAACCGACTGTATTTCTTCCCTCATTGAGGCTACCTGTTGGACGTGGGTGGTGACCCGCGATGCTTAAGTACGGAATCCTGGTGGCTGAGCAGTCCATGGCATACAACAATCCGCTTTGGGCGGTCAGAGAGATCCCCGATCAATCAGCTGGTCACGTCAAGGTATAGCACCTACACTCTAGTCCCAATACTATTGTCCTCATGACAAACCCCAACCATTTTATCATATATGTGCCAGAAAGCAGTGGCTGGGGGTCTTAGTGTCCTGGGTATGACGTTAAGCTGTATCTAGAGCTGAAGTTCCAATTCTGGATCTTTGGAGAGTACCCTTTTATCGCTATTACTCCCAGGTCCACTCTGACCTGAGCGTAATGGCGATGAAGGGGTACTCTACCCGGAGTGGTAGTACCTGTTAGGATCCCATCTATGGGTTAAATAGCTCAGTAGGTAGAGCATCCGCCAAGGAAACGCAAGGTTCCGGGTTCAATACCTGTCCCCGCCAATTCAGCGCATCAGTAGTAGATTGGGTTTATCTGATCTGTGCGGTAACAACATCTCGGAGCTGATGGTAGGGATGGCGCTTCACCTCAACAAAACAATATCCCTGGTTTAGCGCAAGCGGAAAGGGGATAGACTCCCTTGCTGTCCGGTTGTTATCGACAATAGGCTTCTCCACCAACTACGAAAATAAAACAGTTAACGACAAAGATATATATATATATATATATATATATATATATATATATATATATATATAGGCATAACTCTCACTGCTATTGCAGCCAAGATATATAATGTCCTTCTACTTAATCGCATCCGGCCCAAAATAGAGAAAATCCTTAGGAGAAACCAAAATGGATTCCGCAGAAATCGATCCACAACCTCTCAGATCCTGACTATTCGACGGATCATAGAAGGGGTACGAGCAAAGAATCTAGAGGCAACGCTATTATTCACAGATTTCTCCAATGCATTTCATTCCATACATAGAGGGAAAATGGAACAAATACTATTAGCATATGGTCTCCCCAATGAAACGGTTTCAGCTATAATGATGCTATACAAAGACACTAAAGCGATGGTACGCTCACCTGATGGCGACACAGATTTCTTTGACATCGCCACTGGAGTCCTTCAAGGAGACACATTGGCACCATATATATTTATAATATGCCTAGACTACGTACTCCGAACATCATTTCACCATAAAAGAAAAAGGTTTCACACTAAAAAGGGCAAGAAGCAGGCGATATCCCGCACAAACAATCACAGATGCGGACTATGCTGATGACCTTGCACTTCTTGCAGATACACCGGCACAGGCTGAATCACTGCTACATAGCTTAGAGGAGGCAGCAAAGAATATATGCCTCTAGGTGAACTCCGGTAAAACAGAGTTCATGAGTTTTCAACGGCAAGCCTCTTAAGCCAGTAGAACAATTCACGTACCTAGGTGGTAATATCTCCTCCACAGAGAGCGATGTTAATACACGGATAGCAAAGGCATGGTCAGCCACAAATAGTTTATCAGTCATATGGAGGTCCGATCTCCCTGGCAAGCTGAAGCGACAGTTCTTCCAGGCTGTGGTTGTGTCGGTGCTGCTATATGGATGCACCACCTGGACCCTAACGAAGCGTATTGAGAATAAGCTAGATGGGAACTGCACAAGAATGCTGCGTGCAATCTTGAATAAGTCGTGGAAACAGCACCCCACAAGGAAACAGCTGTACTGTCACCTGCCCCCCATCTCACAAACTATCCGAGTGAAACGGACAAGACATGCAGGACACTGCTGGAGAAGCAAGGATAAACTCATAACCAACGTTCTCCTGTGGAAGCCAACACATGGACATGCAAGTGTGGGGCACCCAGCAAGGACCTACATTGACCAGTTATGTGAAGATGCTGGCTGCTCCGTAGAGGAGCTTCAAGGTGTAATGAATGATAGGGAAGGTTGGCGAAAGATTGTCATGGAAACCCGTGCATTTGTGAATCTCAAAAGTAAACAAATTAAAATACCAGGTATTTTGCAATCCCCCCCCGCCTACACACACACACACAGACTTTGCCCAGGCGACACTGGTTAACCGCTTCTATTACCGCAATAAAGATGAGGACAATAGTCCGAAGTATCAAAATTGTTCATATCAAGCCTTATCTCAGAAATGCAGACAAACTTTACTTTAATTTATTTACTTTTAATCAAAGGTTGTCGAGAAATCGTCGAGACCGGAAGTAGAAACCGGAAGTCGGGCCGGTGTACAAAAGTGAAGTATTTTTCAATGGCGTAATATATCCACATTGAATCGCTTATCGTAATTACTTGTTAATCAAAGCTGAATATGTAAGCTGAATTTTATTAAGAATGTCTTGATAAAGAGGAATGCTATGTAAAAGGTTTCGACGAGCGAGACCGGATTTTGTCGTCTGCTAAAACAGCGTCTTTAAATGGCGGACATTCAATGGACAAGTTAAGTACATCCGGGCTTTTCACAACAATGATTATATTGCGTAAGAAATTATTACCAAAGAAGAGGGCAAGAAAGAGAGGGGGGAGTAAAAATGAGGAGAGAGGGAAAGGGTATGGGTTTCAGGAAATACGAAAGAAAAAAAGAAAGAAAGAAAGAAAGAAAAAAAGAAAGAAAGAAAGAGTGAAAAAAGGAGAAAAAAGAAAAACGCTACATAGTGAAAAAGAAAGAAATTGTCACAATAAAAAAAGAAAGAAAAAAGAATAAATGAAAGAAGGATACAAATTTTAAATGAATTTACAAAGAAAGAAAGAAAGAAAGAAGGGTAGAATGATAAAAAGTTTAGAAAGAAAGAAAAAAGAAAGAAAGAATAAAGGCTTTCTTTCTTATTGTGTGACAAATTCTTTCTTTATTTCATTCTTTCTCTCTTTCTCTCTTTCTTTCTAATCTCTTTATCTTTTTGACTTTCTTTCTTTCATTTTTAATTATGCGACAATTTCTTTCATTTTCATTATGTAGCTTCTTTCTTTCTTTCTTTCTTTCCTTTTTTTTTCTTTATTCTTTCTTTTATTCTTCCTTTCTTTCTTTCTTTCTTTCTTTCTTTTGTATTGTGAGGCAATTTCTTTTTTTCTTTCTTTGAAAGCTGTTTTTTTAACCTTCGAGAAATTTTTCTCTGGCTGCAAGAACGCCGACGATCAGGCAAGGTCAGGTAAGCTTAAAATCGTGGGTTTCGAGTAGCACCCGGAGAGTATCAGGCGAACTCAGCGTCTCAAAGTTCAGTGTGGTTTGTCAACTTCTAGACCTTGGCAAAAGCATCCGAAGCTGCTGAATCTGGTGAGTAGCACTTAGAGAGTATCAGGCGAGCTCTACATTTCACAGTCCAGTGTAGTTAGTTACCTTCCTGGCCTCAGCAAAAGCATCCAGAACTGACAAATCTGGTGAGTAGTAATCAGAGAGTATCAGGCGAGCGAGTCATTTCACAGTCCAGTGTTGTTGGTCACCTTCAAGACCTTGGCAAAAGCATCTGGTACGGCTAAATCTGGTGTGTAGCACTTAGAGAGTATCAGGCGAGCTCGTCATTTCACAGTCCAGTGTGGTTAGTCATGACCTTGGCAAAAGCATCCAGAATTGACAAATCTGGTGAGTAGCAATCAGTGAGTATCAGGCGAGCTAGTCATTTCACAGTCCAGTCCAGTCACCTTTACTAAAATCATTTCCGTTTTTGTTTTCTGTTTTTTTTTTGTTTTTTTGTTTTTTGGTGGGGGTAGAGATTGCGTGTGAACTCATCAAAGGTGCTTCTAAAACATTAACCTCTCAAAGGGTCCCATTTATGGGTTGAATAGAAAAAATCAGTTTTAAGAGAAATGTGAATAATTTTGATGTTTCAGACTGTTGTCCTCATCTTGGTATTAATGCAGAATAGCGCGCAAGAGATAATATCATTAGATCACATACAAAAAGCATTACATTTCACGGAAATACATGAAACCTTTGAGATGCTTGGGTTATAGCTAGGGTAAATGTTAGGGCTAGTGTTAGGGTTAGGATTAGTGTTAGGGGTAGGGTTAGGCTACTTCCAGAGTTTCCGTAATCTAATGCTATTTATACGTAAAATGCAATTCTAATGAATTTTGCTCATTTCTGCATTTATACCCTCATCTTTTTTTTCCCGAATCTGACATGCTGAAATGGGGATGCGTCTTATATGCCCGTGCGTCTTATATGCCGTCAATTACGGTAAGTGCAATAGGGTTGAAACAATCATATAGATGCTAGGGCTTGACGTGACCAGCCGATTGATCCGAGGAGCACTCTAATCGCCTGTCAAGCCTAAGTAAGGGCCAAAGTGAAGTGTTGTATGTAATGAACTGATGCTTAATGCTGAGCATCAGGGGTCGCCACCAACGGCCAAAAGGTGACCCCATTGAGGGCTTGGTAGATTAGAATAATAGAAACTTATATAAAAGCCTATACAAAGCTGTATACGGGGAAACGTAATATGTTAGTAAAGTCGTCGGGGCGGCCTAATGTCGGTATCAGCCAATCAGCGAGGGAGTTTATCCCCTTTTCACTAGCGCTAGTCCAAGGAGCTTATTTTTAGCGTCCGAGGTGGAACGCCACACCTACCATCAGCTCCTTGCTTTACCGCACAGATCCCTGTGCTACTCATACGCTGAGTTGGAGAGGGCGGGTATCGAACTAGGAACCTTTGGTTTCTAGCCGAACGCTCTACCGACTGAGCAAACCCGGCCCTGTTGTTGGTAAACAAAGATAAGTACAAACTTACATATTAAGCATGAGTTCTCGTGTGCTGTGCGACACGAGGTTATGAGGGGGGCAAGAACCCACCCCCTGTCACGTAGACATGAGACGAAAATCTGCGTGTTGCTTTCGTCGAGGCTAAATCGTCAAAGAGAATCTGATTTGGGAGGAAGGTCGGAGAATACAGCGACCGAAAAGTTGTGTTTAAAAATACCACAATAAAGTTGAGGGTATAAATTCAGAAACGCACGAAAGAGATAATATCATTTTACGTATAAATACCATTAGATTACGGAAACTCCCGAAGTAGCCTAAACCTTTTTATTAGACTGCTTGGAACGCCACCTAGCGGAAAACAAGAGAAATACGGGAGTTAATTGGGTAAAGTAACTGATATATCGGGGTAAGGTGTATATTAGAAGAGTTCAAATCCTGGACGTGGTAATTGCATTTCACTTAGCGCTAATACCCTTAGGAAAGGTATGAATCCTACTCTCCCTCCAGCTATGAGTAGATAGTAGGACAGACTGGGCTCTTAAACCTTGGTTAGGCAACTGGTATAGGAGAAGGAAAACTCTGAATTCAAACCTGTTAAACTCCGCTTAAGAAATTGACCTTGTGTCATATCCTACCCGTGCGGAGGGGTTGGTAAATATCTATATTAGAAGAGGTTGTAGTGAGATACACTCGCAGGTAAGTATGAAGCTGGTGCGTTGTAGTAGTAGTAGTAGTAGTAGTAGTAGTAGTAAGCGTCAGATTAGTAAGCGTAGTTGTAATAGGCATCAGAGTAGTAGTCAATTGTACCTCTAGATTATTCAGTATTTATGGCGGACACTAACCAATCAGATTACTGTGAGGTGGGGTACCTAGGTGTATGCATATTCATTACATCAGTAAGGAATGTAATTTCCTCTGCAAGGGTCTAGTCGGCTTATTCTACAGCCCCTTGACTCGCCAAAGATGAAGCAACAACAAAAATAGTTTGAAAATAAAAGAAGAAATTAAATTGAACATTTTTATAAAATTTTATTTAACAGAAACACAACAAGAAACTATAGAAACAGAAATATCATTCTATTTCAACACGAGGCTGTAATTTATAAAACCAGGTGTCATTAGGTTGCTGTAGGCGCCTCTGCAGTCGTACCCTCGGGGCTGGGGGTACTGTCTTTGGACTTTTAATGGTGTCTGTCGATCCAGGGACGGAAGGTGGCGACGCTGGTGAAAATGGCAGCATCAAAGGCGCAGTCGTATCCAAAGGAAGTGATACCGGCCAAGACGTATCCGCCATTGCTGGGACAGTAGAGTGGGCCACCGGAATCACCCTGAAACGAAAAGACAATAAGATGAATTGAAGAAGGCCAGCTGAAACTGTTGAATACTCATTTTATATTATTATTATTATCATTTTATTATTATTATTATTATTATTATTATTATTATTATTGGTATTTCACTGGAGGCTGAGTGACAACAAGTGTCTTCAGGTCTCCAGGACTCTTCTGACTATTCTAGCCGATTGTAGCAATGCAGTATTCTGGATGGTCTCAATTCTTCCTCTGATTTCCAGGTCCCCCAGTCTCTTTTCCAAGTTTTTTTGGGGCCGTTCAAAGTGCACCAACTACAATTTGTATCACTTTGACCACTTTGTATCATATTGCACAGTTTTTTCCATTCTCTGGCAAGGTCCAGGTATTTGTCCATCTTTTCATTTTCCTTCAGTATTTTTAATATAATAAAATATATTAAATTAGAAAGTCTAACGAAATTTAAAAAAACGCATATGACTATGAAATGCTAACATGAATCCTTCACACCTTTCTAAATAGAGGCATTAATATCATCATGTATAGCTGTTAGCTATGAAATGCTAATTAGAATCATTCACACCTTTCTGAATAGAAGCATCAATATCATCATGGACAATCGTCAATTTTGGAATGCTAATTAGAATTCTCTTCTCCGTCTTAAATAGAAGCATCAATATCATCAAGAACTGCTGTTAACTATGAAATGCCAATTAGAATTCTTTACACCTTTCTAAATAGAAGCATCAATATCATCATGGACAATCGTCAACTCTGAAATGCTAATTAGAATTCTTCTCTCCATCTTAAATAGAAGCATCAATATAATCATGGACAGCTGTTAACTATGAAATGCTAATTAGAATTCTTCACTCCTTCCAATAGAAGCACCATATCATCATGGACAGCTGTTATGAAATGCCAATTAGAATTCTTCACTCCTTCTAAATAGAAGCACCAATATCATCATGGACAGCTGTTATAAATGCCAATTAGTAATTCTTCACTCCTTCCAAATAGAAAGCACCAATATCATCATGGACAGCTGTTATGAAATGCCAATTAGAATTCTTCACCCTTCCTAAATAGAGCATCAATATAATCATGGACAGCTGTTAACTATGAAATGCTAGTTAGAATTCTTCACCCCTTCCTAAACAGAAGCATCACTATCATCATGTGTAGCTGTTAAGTGCAGAGTTAGTTTTAAAATACTTTAAACTGTCGTATAACACATAATAATATAAGATCGATTAAACGTGACCTTCTTTAACCAGTAGATAAATTCAATTCGTCTTCAGAGTCGTAATCGCGGGAAAGTGTTTAAACTACGCACCAAACGACAATGCCGACATTTATGAGTGAAAACCAGTACTTTAAATACGTGTAGTGACAATTACTTGGAACGGCCCAAAAAAAACTTGGAAATGAGACTGGGGCATCTGGAAATCAGAGGAAGAATTGAAACCATCCAGAATACTGCATTGTTACAATCGGCTAGAATAATCAGAAGAGTCCTGGAGACCTGAAGAGACTTGCTGTCACTCAGCCTCCAGGGAAATATCATCAGCTTGTGCTGATGTGAAAAACTCAAAAGGAGTGATAATAATAATAAGTGACACTTACCATGCAGGTGCTTGCACCACCAGCGGTGAAATCACCGACACAGATGTGTTGTTCGTTAAGACGAGCGTAGGACATTTTCTTCATGCAGGTTCCGTGGGGGATGACGGGCATAGCAACCTTCTGTAAGATGGGGGTGGAGGAAGATCAACTGGAAATGAAAGAGAGACAAAGACAAATAACAAAATGAATAGGTTTATTCGCCGTTTGGATTTTAGAAATAGATAAGTAAAACTATTGTAAGTATGATATTTAAGGAATGAGAGAAAGAAAGAGTGAAGAAAAAGAAAGGAAGAAGAAAGAAAGAAAGAAAGGAATGAAGAAGGGATGTAGTGAGTGAAAGAAAGAGTGAAAAAAGAAAGAAGGAAGGAATGAAAGAATAGAAGGAAGAATGAAAGAAAGAGTGAAAAAAGGAAGGAAGGAAGGAAGGAAGTGATGAGGGAAAGAAAGGGTGAAAAAAGAAACAAAGAAGGAAAGAAAGAAAGAAAGAAAGAAAGAAAGGAAGGAAGTGATGAGGGAAAGAAAGAGTGAAAAAAGAAAGAAAGAAAGAAAGAAAGAAAGTGATTAGGGAAAGAAAGAGTGAAAAAAGAAAGAAACAAAGAAAGTGAATAGGGAAAGAAGAGTGAAAAAAGAAACAAAGAAGGAAAGAAAGAAAAAGAAAAAAGAAAGAAAGGAAGGAAGAGATGTGAAAGAAAGAGTGAAAAAAGAAAGAAAGAAAGAAAGAAAGAAAGAAAGTGATTAGGGAAAGAAAGAGTGAAAAAAGAAGGAAACAAAGAAACAAAGAAACAAAGAAAGTGAATAGGGAAAGAAAGAAGGAAACAAAGAAAGAAAGAAAGAAAGAAAGGAAGGAAGGAAGTGATGAGGGAAAGAAAGTGTGAAAAAAAGAAAGAAGGAAAGAAAGAATGGAAGGAAGAGATGGGTGAAAGAAAGAGTGAAAAAAGAAAGAAAGGAAGGAAGTAATGAGTGAAATAAAAAGAGTGAAAACAGAAAGAAAGAAGAAAGAACGAACGAACGAAAGAAAGAAAGAAATAATAAATAAAGTGAAGAGTGAATGATTAAAAGATTGAAATTCTAATTATAATCGTTCACATCTTTTTTAATAAAAGAATCAATATCATCATAGACCACTGGGACCTCCAATGCGACGGGTCAAATTCCATCCCCACCACCCCCACACACTATATTTAACACAATGAAACTTGCATAAAGGTTAATATTATCTTGAAAATTTTAATAGTAAAACAAAGAAAAAAAATGAATAAAAATAAAGTGTTTTGCAAACAACTTACATCCAAGTTTTCCCCATCCAGCGGCGATACAGTTCTTATTATCAAAGGTTTGTCCGGGTTGAGCCAATTGAGCTGGTTGGACGCAGCGAGAGAAGGCGATAGGCCTGCTCAGTTTGACCATGGCAATATCGTTACCTGTAATTAGATTTTAATACGACTTTCATAAAACAGTAAATATTGTTGTATCTCTTGCGCGCTATTCTGCATTAGTACAATGCTGCGGTTTGGTGTGTGTGAGTGTGTATGTGTATGTGAGTGTATGTGTGTGTGCATGTGTGTGTTGTGTGTATGTGCGTGTATGTGTGTATGCGTGTGTATGTGTATGTATTTTTGACCATGGCAATAACATTACCTGTAATTAGATTTTTTATACGACTTTCATAAAACAGTAAATGTGATACCATGCGAAAGTTAAATACAAGGTTTGATTTTTTTTTTAAGTATCGAGACTCAATCATTAAATTCTTCTTTTATTCTTTATCATAGCACAGCTGAGCAACTTATATAATAATGTGTTGACGTCTAGATTACTGTCTAGATATGTACATAAATTACATCATATAATAAAGTGATGATGTCCAGATAATAGTGTAGATATGTACACAACAGAGCAACATATAAAAAAGTGATGAAATTTATATGATAAAATGATGATGTCTAGACGTCTAGATTATTGTCTAGATGTATGCACAGCTGAGAAATTTATATAATAAAACGATGATGTCTAGATGCCTAGATTACAGTCAAAATATATAAACTGCTGAGCAGATTACTGTCTAGATGTGTGCACAGTTTAGCAACTTATATGATTAAGTGATGATGTCTAGACGTCTAGATTACTGTCTAGATGTGTACACAATTGACAACATCATATAATAAAGTGATGATGTCCAGATTCCAGTCTAGATATGTACACAACAGAGTAACCCAAATGAAAAAGGGATGATGTCTAGACGTCTAGATTACTGTCTAGATGTGTGTACAACTGAGAAAATTACATCATAAAGTCGTAAATGCTGTAGGTATAAATTGTAACCACCGAAAAGCAGTCTGTAACTTTTCATGCAGCAGATTGATGTGAGTGAGTGAGTGTGTGTGTGTGTGTGTGTGTCTGTCTGTCTGTCTGTCTGTGTCTGTGTGTGCTAAACAACAACAACAAAATTAGTATCTTACGCATAGGGTGATCGTTAAATCCATTATGGCTGGCAACGTTTTCGGCGTTAAGCAAATGGGCACCTGCACGGTCATTTCTGTTTGTACCAATGTTCACTTGAACACTGCGAACTCCGGGACCACTAGAAAAGAAAGAAAGAAGAAAAGGAAAATATAAATTAAAAGAGAAAAAAAAACAAAAGAAGAAAAAAAAAGAAAAAATAGAAAAGAAAAATATAAAGTATATGAACCCCTCATCCCCAGCTATTGGCTGAATAGTACCACAGTTACATAATTGATAGGTGTCCTATTAATTATATACTGTAACTGTAGTTTAGATTCAAATTAACGTTTTAGTGGAAAACCACAGGCAAGATGATTGACACTTTTTAACCCTATGTTGACCTCTCTTCCGGTTCGCCAGAACGGGCCATGTGAAAATAGCAAGGAAAATTGGATTTGGCTGGGTGCTGGAACGAGTCGGATGAAAATGGCATCTTTCGAAAAATAGCCAAATCTCCGCGCGTTTGACCTGATCTGGGATACTTATAAAATTAAATATGAGCTCAAAACAAAAAAAGAAAGTCTTGTGTTCGTTAATTAAAAAAAAAGTAACAATACGTGGTCGTCCTAGTATCGAGCCAGGAAGAATCCCAGATCCAGGAAGAATCCTAGAACCAGAAGAACCAGCTTTAGAACAAGATCCAAGATCCAAGGTCCAAGATAGATGACACAGAATCGACAGATAGCAGCGACTCCGAGACGATAGAAGTATACGACCACCGCTAATACTCTACGTGTATATTATACAAGATGAGTACGCAACACCACTACTGTTTTTCTACGAGGTTGTCTTTGGCATCACTATGCAGGGGGTGTCGTGTAATGTTTATCATCGATAGAAAAGGACTCTGACACATAATTTCAGATCATGAACGATAATGCACTAATACCCTTGGAAAGGGTATGCATCCAACCATTATCTTTTCAGCTGTGGGTAAATATCAGGGTGAACTGGGTTATAATTTTGGTAAGACAACCACTTACGGAGAAGAAAAACTGAGGAAATTAACCTAGTATCGCATCCTACTCGAGCTGAGAAGTCGATATATATATATATATGCTCCCATAAATTTGGTATGAGCTCTCTAAGGGGTGATTTAAATTTACTTTCACTACTAAGTATATAAGCAATGATCGTTTGCTCACAAACTAGATCTCGGTGATCGTAAAATATATAAACAAACCTATGTATTTAATAGTTTAAACACCAGCCCCGCTACAGCAGGTGTCGGTGGCCGAGGGGATAAAAATGCAGGCTGGCATGTCAGTCGGAGTTCGACCCTAGCCAAAGATAATTGTTGTGTCTAGCCACACTGAAGAGGCGTGAAACGCCGAAATACGTGTCTGTGGATGACTTATTAATATATATATATATATATATATATATATATATATATATATATATATATATATATGCTAGTATGACTGTTTATCCGAGTCCTGAGCTCTTTAACCTTGGTTAGCCAATCAGTCTTGGAAAATAAGAACTCTGAAATTCAAACCTGTTAAAGCCCGCTTAAGAAATTGATTGTAAAAAAAAAATAAAAAAATAAAAAAAAGAAGTATTTAGAAAAAAACTGTTTTTAAACACATCTGGATATGTTATCTAAAATTCTGTGATTAGTCCGCCTCATTATTGTGTTATCATTATGCAATTCCTTAAATCATTTTAAATTCCAAGTTTGGTTTCCTGTAGCAGAATTCAGTAACCAAAGTACCAGATAGAAAGCAATATAAACTGGTAGAAAATACATCAATCAGACCAACCCATTCCAATCAATACGTGTATAACAGGCAATTCCATGTTTTATACCTGGAACTTCTCATTCTTTTATTATCAGGATTAATTGGCTATCCAACAATTATTCTGTGAATTAGATCAATGATGAATTAAAAAACTAATTTTAAAAAATGATTAAAAAATAAAACAAATTGATAAAGGATAAAAAATAAAATAAATGTGGAGAGGTTGGTAACATTACATACAAGGAAGGGTTTAGCATTAAATAACCCAGGATGTTTGATATGCCATTAAACGAAAAGAAAACACCCATCTATTTTGTAAAATTTTCTGCAAATACATGATTCGTTACAATATTATGTCCGAGAACAGATTTGTTCTAAAACTGAAACAATATTTCCCATAAGAAATAGTGTGTTGTGGATATATGCGTTCTTGGCCATCAGAGCTCCAACTTCCCTCTTTCCCTTTCCGGTAATATCACTGCTGCTTTTCTTGAGATCCATAAATAAGGGTTAATATAGCCGTAAAATAGAGAGAATAAACACAAACTAAGCAAAGAATCAGCACAAAACATCATCAGACATTCGATTAAGATTACGACTGACGCTAACTGATGCTGCTTTGGTAGATTCTACCAACCTTCTTTAGTTTGCCTCGGCAGTCATTCACGGAATTTTTTTAGAAGGAAATAATTATCTTTTAATTATTTCAAAGGATTTCCAAAATGTTATCTTATTATAATGGAGATTGTGTGTTTTTCTGTCTGTAACCGAAACTATATTACTACTCAAGTCACAATTCCTTTAATTATTTATGTCTCCATGGTTTCATTCTTTTAAACCTTCAGTTATTAATAAAAATTGTTTTACATTATTAATACTGTTGACCATATCTACGTACTAATAACATGCAATTGTATTTATATATACAACAAAATAGCGGTTTACAGTTTGAACGAGAAGGCTAATTTGCATATTGATATTTAAAATTTTATTTTAATAAATATGTGCTTGGTATTATTGATTTCTAATTGTTTGGTTTTATCTTAAGAAATATAAACAAAAATCTCGTGGATAAATCTTAAAAGAAATTTATTTACAAGAAGAAATAACTGTAATATTATCCTTTACTTCCTATTTTAACTAAATAGTTAAATTAGGAGAATTTACCAATGAAAGAGGGGTGTAATGGAAAATGATGGAATAGTTAGTTTCAAAGTTGTTCTATTTTTCAATCATATCCCCTCTGTTCCAAATATTCTTATCTGAATTCTTATTCAGTTTCATTAGCCTTTATAATTTAATATGATATTTTATTATATCAAAA
>CM042178.1:43789410-43969860 GCA_023376005.1 Doryteuthis pealeii
CGTTTCACTTTTGCGCTAATGCCATTGGAAAAGGCATGAATCCATCTGTTCCCCACTTCCACTCGGCTATGGGTAAATAGTAGGACAGACTCGGGGTTTTTTAAATCTTAGTTAGGCAACCAGTCTCGGAGAAGGAAAACTGAATTCAAACTAGCTGGACTCTGCTTTAAAATTGACCTTGAGTTAATGAGTAAATAGTAGGGCAGACTCAGTCCTTCAGCCTTGATTAGACAATCAGTCTCGGAGAAGGAAAACTCTTAATTCAAACCAGCTGTACTCCGTTTAAAAATTTACTTTGTGTCACATCCTGCCAGTGACAGACGGGTTGGTTTGTTTTTACGGTATATCAACCTCAGTGGGTCATTTAATGCCGACAAAGTTTTGAAATAAATTCATTCTTAATGGATAATCAATTTTGTTTATAAACTCATGTTTTTCTATTTAAACCTTAAATAGGACCCTAACATGTACTACCACTCGGGTCAGAGTGGACCAGGGAGCAATGCTGATGAAGAGGTGCTCCACATTCCCCGAACCTCCAGAACTGAAACCTCACCATCAGATAGAGTTTAACGTCATTCCCAGGACATGTAGACCCTCAGGCACCGCCTTCTAGCACCCACATGATAAAAAGGGTTGAGTCTTGCCATAAGGGCAATAGGGTTGGGGCAATCATATAGGTGCTAAGGCTTGACGTGACCAGCCGATTGATCGGAGGGGGCCTCTCCGACCGCCCGTCTAGCCCAAGATAGAGCCAAAGTGGAGTATTGCAAGTCATGAACTGCTCATCCACCTGGTATCTATCCTTAAGCATCACGGGTCGCCACCCACGACCAACAGGTGGCCCTATTGGGGGAGTCTTACCCCTCTGCAGAGGTGCAGTCGGTACATTCTAATGCCGCACCGACAGGGCGGTTGGGTAAATAAATACATATTCTACAACCATCCAGTTCGATTCTTACCGAGCACAATCGGGTGCTAGTCAGCTCAGATTCAGAGCAATACCGGCCTACCTTGTCTACCAACAGAAAAGAGCTTTTGTTGGAACCCGCCCCATGAGAGGTTTGATTTCTTTGGGATCTTTCTTTAAAACCGATTTCGTGACATATTCTAACACTTGTTGCATACTGGGGTTTTCACAGTATCAAATCTATATAACGTTGTATACCCTTTTCTTACTTCTTACTCTGGTCGTCTTTTCTTCTGGCCGGCTTTGGTTCTATCTTCTAACATCTTGGTTGGTATATCTTCTAAGGTCTGGTCTTCTATTGAGGATTCCGGGTCTGGTTTCTGTTAGGGATCACTCCTTATCAGAAGCCCTGTGTCATTGTTAGTTTTTAGGTAATAAACACAAGACTTCGATTTACGTTGATGTTACTTCATTTGTAAATCCCCAAACCAGACAATCTGCGCAGATGACAGGATGCGCATAGAAATGCGACTTACACCTCGAGCTCCTACCTGCTAACTGACTGAGTTACTTAGTATCCTTAAACCGGAAGAGGATCCTTCCGGTTCTCATGATTCATCCCCGGAAGGTGAGAGTGAGGTCAAGCGCTGTCACTCACTCTCAAGGCCATCAGCTGTACTAATCGCCATTATGATTCTACACTACCTTAAAAAAAACTATTAGGGATCCAATAATTATGTAACACACTGTGTGCTGTCCTGTAGAATATACCAACTGCACCACTGCAGATGGGTAAAAAAAATGAGGTCACTGGGTGGCGACCTAAGATACTTAAATACGGAATCCTGGTGGCTGAGCAGTCAATGACATACAACACCTCTCTTTGGTAAAGAGCTTGACGGGCGTAATTTACAATTAATTCAAAAACTGACCCGTCTTTCACTATCCATTCTGCCTATCACTTTCTCCATCTCTATATATCTTGATTAACAACACTTTAAACTGTTAGTTTCTCTGTAAGAATAAAGAGAGAGATTGGAAAGTGTGAGAGAGAGATTGAACTTCCTACTTTATTTGTTGATTTTCAACAGCAGCCAACCTTTGCTTTTCAACACCTTGGCTTTTAATAGAATTCCAAGAATCTGGTTCATTTAAATTTAGATTAGGTCAAACATTCCGTTTCTTAGAAATCTTACAAAATGATTTTAATTATTTTGTTTTTGTTTTTGTTTTTAATTCTCCGGTCGTATTTATTCTTTTAATCTAATTCGCTTTGCAAACTCGCTTTTTTCTGATCACAATTATCTACCCAGAGCTCAATGGGGGACCCAACAGGTCACATTTTTTCTAGTTTAATTTTATAAGTTTGATTTTCGATTATCGATCCAACCTCCCGAATTATTCAATAAAGATCCTTGGGAATCTTCTTCGCATTATTTTACCACCAACTGGACCCATGGAAATTCCACGATAGTTGATAATAAAAATTATCCGTCATCTTATACCTCTGCTCTTCTTTCTACCTTTACCTGTATGTTCTCATTCGTTTATTTCACTGAAATAACATCTGAGATAAATTGCTGTAGATTTCTATTTGTATTTAAAAATTTCCAACTCTTTTCACCTAAGTGTGTGTGTGACGTTCTCTTGCTGTTGCTTGATTTCTTTCTTTCACTCTTCTCTTCTCTTTTTAATGACAGTAAAAGAATTGGGCGTCTGAATTTTTTAGATGAGGCTTGTATTATTTAGACTAGTTGAACCCATGGAAATTCCACGATAGTTGATAATAAAAATTATCCGTCATCCTATACCTCTTCTCTTCCTTCTACCTTTGCCTGTATCTTGTCATTCATTTATTTCACTAATATAACATTGTTGTAGATTTCTATTTGTATTTATCAATTTCCAACTGAGGAGGTCCCGTCATGGTGCAAGCTAGACTCGCAGATCCATTACTACTAAAAAACGAATTTGATCCTCGCTGGATACCCTATAAGTTTAACCTTTGACACAACTCCTACCTGTGGTGAATGGGTTGGGTAAGTTATTTGTTTTAACAATTTCTGGCTTTTCACGTAAGCGTTCGTGACGTACTAGACGTTCTCTTGTAACTTCATTTCTTTTTTTTGGCTCTTCCGTTTCTTTCATTCTTTTATTTCTCTCTCTCTCTCTCTCTCTCTCTCTCTCTCTCAGTTCTAAAAAATTGATATAGATTAGCTCGAGCTACTCTTCCTGTCTCCCATTCGAGCTGTTACTGATCGCCACCTCCCCAATACTATCACCATCTCTCCCTTAACCCCACTCTGAATCAACACCCCAACTACGAAGCTTCTCCAGATCGGTAGAGGGGGTGTTAAAGTGTGACACGCGTAGGTAGGTACTAGCGTATTAATTCATATATTACAGTAACGTGCCTCCTATCACATAAACCATCCAAGTCAGACGAACAAGACATGCTTGTCCAAAGCAAGGACGACGAACTCATAAGTGATGTTCTGCTGTGTACTTGGACACATCAGTGTAGGCCGATCAGCAAAGACCTACATCAATCAACTCAGTGCGGATTCTGGATACCGCGTGGAAGATCTGCCGGGGGGGGGGAGACAGTCGATAGGGATGGGTGGTGAGAGTGAGACATGGGAATTCGTGCTATCAGTGCAAACTGATGATGATGATGATGATGATGATGACAGTAGCTTTAATCAACCATTGACGACCAATACAAGGGGTGTGCGCATGCTACCGACAGATTCATAGATAGTACACTTACGCCCTGTTATATACGCTTTTTTTTCCCCCCATTTTAGAAAACTAAAAAAAAACTATGTAGAAATATGTATTTATTTCAAACCTGTTCTCTCCTACTTCATTTCATTTCCGAATTTTCTAAAAACAAAAAAAAATTTAACAAATTAAAATAGATTTGTTTTTCTTTTAATAGATTAAATTTTCTCCTGTTATTTGTGATGCTATTCCCTCTACCCGGGCAATGCCGGGTAGCCCTTCTCATCTTCAAGTTACACTGATAGCGCAAGTTATTATGACACTCTCTTGACACTCATCCCTATCGGTCACCGCTCCTGGCAGGTTTTTCGCACGGTATCCAGTATCCGCACAGAGCTGATCAATGCAAGTCTTTAATGGTCGACCCACTATGGTGTGTCCATGTGTAGGTATGCACAGGAGAACGTCACTTATGAGTTTGTCCTGAATTCTCCAGCATGTCTTGTTCACCTACTTGGATGGTTTGTGTGATAGGAGGTAAGTGGCCGTACAGTTGCTTTTTTTGTGGAGTGCTGCTTTCAGGATTCGTTCAAAACAGCATACAGCATCCTCGTGTTGTTTCTATCTAGCTTTTTATCGATTGTTTTTTTCGTTAGAGTACAAGTGGTGCAGCCGTACAGTAGCACTGACATGGTTATCTTGCCATCTGTCTTTATCTGCCATTGCACTTTAGTCATCTACGAGGGTGAGTCAAAAAGTAATGCCATTTTGTTTAAATTTGAAAAATAGAACAACTTTGAAACTAACTCTTCCATCATTTTCCATTACTCCCGTCTGTCTTTGTTAAATTTTCCTAATTTAACTATTTAGTTAAAATAGGAAGTAAAGAATAATATTACAGTTATTTCTTCTTGTTAATGGATTTCTTTTAAGATTTATCCCCAAGATTTTTGCTCATATTCAATAAGATAAAACCAAACAATTAGAAATCAATAATACCTAGCATATATTTATTAAAATCAAATTTTTTAAGATCAATATGCAAATTAGCCTTCCCATTTACACTGTAATCCGCTATTTTGTTGTATATATAAATACAATTGCATGTTATTAGTATGTAGATATGGTCAACAGTCTTAATGATGTAAAACAATTTTTATTAATAATTGAGGTTTAAATAAAAATAAAATCATGGAGAATGTGATGTAAATAACAAAGGGAATTGTGACTTGTATAGTAATATAGTTTCGGTTACAGACATACAAACCCACAATCTCCATTATAATAAGATTATATTCTTTTTCTTTCTTTTTTTAATCACATTCTTTATTTAATAACAAATTTTCTTATTCAAGTTATGTTACATAATCTATGCGGTTGCATAAGATTATTGTCAATCCCCTGTATTTCTAAAGGAATGGCCCTTTCATATCACGAGCGGGACTTTCCATGGATTAGTACAGAAAGCCCGCGAAATACGTGAAGTCACGTGGGACCTGGTTGGGTCCTCAGTTTTCAGTTGGACGTCAGGCAGTGAAGATGTTCTGCCTTAACTGTAACTCACTCTGCATACGCGCGCTATGTTAGTCAGATGTTTAGTTACATGAAATGTTTAGTTAAGGAAATAAAAGTTTAAGAAAAGTAACATGGTTTTGTGATTAGTGAATGTCTTGGTAACAAGACTGATGAAGAAGAAAGAAAGAAATGAGTTAAGTGCGACCGACCGACCAAGACGCTAGAAGAGATGTTAGAAGACACCTAGAAGAACGTAAGATATCAAAGACAGAAGAAGAAGAATAGAAGTAAGTAAAGAAAAGGGTATACAACAGGTACATACATTAGAATCATGTTTATGTTTGTTTAGTGTTTGATAAATGTTAAGTTAAGCTTCTTCATATAAATTATTCAACTACCTCGTATTTTTACTTTTTAAATTTTGTTATTGTTATTATACATTTACTTGTTATTGTAATTTTTTTAAACTTTTATATAGAGAGATGTTTGTTTAGCATTAAAACATCGTAACAATTACATTTTCTTATTCAAGTTACATACATTAGAATCATGTTTATTTTATGTTTGTTTAGTGTTTAATAAACACTAAACAAACATAAAGCTTAACTTAACATTTATTATATAAACAGTTTATATACGAAATGTTAAGTTAAACTTCTTCATATGAGTTATTCAACTACCTCGTATTTTTACTTTTTAAATTTTGTTATTGTTATTATTGTTATACATTTACTTGTTATTGTAATTTTTTTTAACTTTTAAAATATAGATAGATGTTTGTTTAGCATTAAAACATCGTAACAATTACAGTACATTATATTTCACATTTAAATGTTAAGCTAAGTGTAACTAATAAAAAAAAATGTAAATAAACTTTCGACAACTATATGTATGTATTTATTTAGATATTTCTTTATTCTTTTACTGTTTGTTTACTTATTTACGAAATGTAAGTTAAGTTTCTTCAAATAAGTTTTATAATTTAACTACCTCGTATTTTTTTTTACTCATGTCTAGATTTTGGTAAAAGGCTTTTTTTCTATAACTCTTTTGTACATACGAAAAAATGAAAGTATTAATAATAAAAACAAAGTTGAGTTATTATTAATCATTAAATTAAATGTTTTCGTTTATTATTGTTATTTACTTCACTGTAAAACTATTTCAATCGATAAAACCACATACAAATTGCATATTTAAAAAGATTATTTTATTTTATTTTTTACCAAACAAATATTTGTAAGATTAGACCGGTGATACGTGAGAAATTCCGAGCTGAAACGATTAGGGCACAAATTTGTCAATTTCAAATTACCAGCAGCAACGTAATTTTAAATCACTGCTGAATATAGGCAGCAGGCAGCGAAAAAATGTTATATTAGCAGCAGCAGCTATGATACGATTAACGGAAATCGTTTGATTTTTGTTTAATTAATTAACTATATCCCTTAATCAGTAAAAATCAATAACCAAATGTGGTGTGTTTCTTAGTTATAAGGGTGTCAATGTGTATGCAAGATTTCGAATTTGAATAACATCTCGTTTCTGAGTTATAAGTCGACACGTATATACCAAACTTTCTTTTATATATATAGATTTAATAATATTGGCCTCTAGAGACAGGTAGATGAAGATGAAAAATAAAATATATTGCATACATCAGATTGTCCGTGAACTTAATAGCGTCCAGAATTTAATATCTTCTATGTTTGTGTAATATATATATATATATATAGACATGAATATATACATATGTAGACACATTTGCATAAATATACACACAAATATATGAATGTATGCGTATACACACACATGCACACATATATATACACACAAATATATGAATGTATGCATATACACACACACATATATATATACACACAAATATATGAATGTATGCATATACACACACACACAAATATATGAATGTATGCATATACACACATACATATATATGAATGTATGCATATACACACATACACACACACACACATGCATATATACACACACACACACATATATATGAATGTATGCATATACACACACACACACACACATATATATATGAATGTATGCATATACACACACACACACACATATATATATATATGTGCACATACACATTTACACATACATATGGGTCGAGGGAAAAAGCATCCATGTGCCTTTTTGATAATATAAGTGAATATTTGTAAGTGTATGGGGAGGGGGAGTAATGAAATGAATTAAACCAATCTTTCTTTTTTCTTTTTTAAAAACTTTCTCGATAATCCATTTCTTATGCTCATCTTCTTCCAATGAAGTGGGGCTGTGCTGGAATTTTAAAGTTCTTTTTATGCACAAAGATAATGAAAAAAAAAAATGTAACTTCTTTTTAAAATTATTTATACTATCTATATTATCTGCAGATATTTTGGGCTTTTTTTTTTTTTTTTTTCTTTTTTCCAAAAATTATTTTCATCATTTTTATATTCTTAAACCTTCCAATGAATAAACGCCATTTCAATTTCATTTATAGAAACGATATCATGTCTTGTCAAAGCCGTGGGATATTGTTTAAGGATATTTTTTCTAAACGGATAAATTTGTGATAATGCATTTAAAAAGTGTGTGCGTGTTTTGTTTTTTTTTTTTTTTTTGGGGGGGGGGGGGTTAAGTCGATATTGGAACTTACCTGTGCACAGCATACCTGTAATAAAAGTAAAGTCAGAGAGCAGACAGCGAGAGTGTCCATCCCCTTTTCACGAGTGCTAGACTAAGTTGGTTGGATTTTACAGCATATCAACCCTTGTTGGGTTATTTCATGCCGAAGCTGTTTTGCTTTATTCATTCTTGATGGGTAATCAATTATTTTAAATTTAATTTTTATATTTAGCCTATAGGTGGAACCCTAACAGGTACTACCATTTGTATTATTAAACTTTGATAACACCAATTCTGCATTTATTTGGCGCTTCCTCCACAAATAATTCATCCTAGTATCCTCATCATTGTTGTCTTTTTCATCCCAATTTCTGTGGATATATTTTTCAGCCCTTCCTTTTATGACTGGCTGAAATGTTTCATACTCGACAAGCTTAGTTGAAATACAGAATGCAGCAGAAATACCTTCCACATTTTAAACGGACACTTGTTTGGTCCATTTTGTTTGGTTGAGTGGCTTGTTTAACGGCATATCAACCTCAGTGGGTCATTTAATGCCGACAAAGTTGTGAAATAAATTAATTCTTAATGGATAATCCAATTTTGTTTATAAACTCATGTTTTTCTATTTAACCCATAGATGGGACCCTAACACTGCGAATTACACACATTCTGTACACCTATAGTTGACTAATTTAAATGATTTGGAATATGGCAATCCATATTTGCCAGATGAAATGGAATACCAAATATTTGATAACTTACCAGACATTGAAACTAAGATCTTTGGTTTGGTTTTGTTTGTTTTACGGCATATCA
Source organism: Doryteuthis pealeii (assembly GCA_023376005.1). Taxonomy (NCBI): domain Eukaryota; kingdom Metazoa; phylum Mollusca; class Cephalopoda; order Myopsida; family Loliginidae; genus Doryteuthis; species Doryteuthis pealeii. Next base: position 43,798,022 of record CM042178.1, read on the forward strand.
ACCTCGGTGGGTCATTTAATGCCGACAAAGTTGTGAAATAAATTAATTCTTAATGGATAATCCAATTTTGTTTATAAACTCATGTTTTTCTATTTAACCCATAGATGGGACCCTAACAGGTACTACCACTCCGGGTCAGAGTGGACCAGGGATCAATGGTGATGAAGGGGTGCTCCACATTCCCCAAACCTCCACTACTGGAACCTTACCCTCAGATAGAGTTTAACGTCATTCCCATGATCCTCAGCCACCACCTTCTAGCACCCATATGATAAAAAGGGTTGAGGCTTACCATAAGGGCAATAGGGTTGGGGCAATCATATAGGTGCTAGGGGCTTGACGTGACTAGCCGATTGATCGGAGAGGGCCTCTGCGACCGCCCGTCTAGCCTAAGTAAGGGTCTAAGTGGAGTGTTGCAGGTCATGGACTGCTCATCCACCAAGACTCCGTCCTTAAGTATCACGGTTTGCCACCCACGATTATTTTATTTTTTTTACCAAACAAATATTTAGACCGGTGATACGTGAGAAATTCCGAGCTGAACCCAAGCAGCATTAGGGTTATATGGCCACATTTGGGGGAGTCTTACCCTGCTTCTTTCCGTTTCCCCCCGCCCCCACACACACACAAGGAATCAAAATTCTCCCCCTCCCCTACTCTACCACAAAACTAACCCAGTGACCTAATATCACTCAGCTCTCTCCCCTCCTCCTTATCTTCCCCTGGCATCAAACACTCATCTACCATGAACTTTACCTTCCTCCCTCGACCTACCCCTTTGCCCATCTAGCTCCTAGCCTCCACTCTGCTTCCTGTAAACTTTCCCTACACTTCATTCATGTTATCCTCATCCCTTATTCCGCCCCTAACACGCACTCCTTCATCAAATCACATGTACGTAATTTTTGCTTTGGATAAAAATCATTCGACTGAAGATGTCCTTATGAATAGGACGAAATATTTCAACTCTTAGATTTGTTTTGAGTTATTATTTTTTGTTCACTATCCTTTTACCTACCTCATACTGTCGGATTTTACTCGAACCATCCTACCTTCATATATATATATAATTATTTTTTGCTCGTTGATGATGACCCTTCTACTAAGCGGTCGAAACAGATTCTGTCAGCAGATTATAATTATTAATTGTTTTTTCAAAATGTTAAATTCATTCTGTCGGATTAACTTTCATTTATTTACACATTTGTCTTATGAAAAAACAAAATATCAGGATTTTTACACCTCGAAGATTATCTACGAACACTACAAAAAAAAAAAAAATTTACCAACACCACAAACTTTTTGAAACTTAACATCTTCCTTCAATTGTGCTGTGGACGTGTAAATAACTTTTAATAGCTGGATTATATTTTGAACATTTTTGATAATCTCTTACACTTTTTTATATATTTACACCAAACTCTTTTTGAGTTTATTTTTGGATTAAAAATGCTTGTTTTTTTTAAATAAAATTAATTTTATTTTTGATACAGAATGCGCATTTAAAAAATTCAAGCATTCTAGCGTGTGTTTGTACCCCCTATTTCTTCCAACGGTTTTTTATCCCTTCTTTCCTTCATATGTTTTGCTCGTTGATGATGACCCTTCTACTAAGCGGTCGAAACAGATTCTATCAGCAGATTATAATTACTAATTGTTTTTTCAAAATGTTAAATTCATATATATATATATATATATATATATATATATATATATATATATATATATATATACAACACAAGCAGGATGCAACATCAATTTCTTAAGTGGAAGTTTAACAGGTTTGAATTCAGAGTTTTTTTTTGTTTTTTTTTTGTTTTTTCTCCTAGACTGGTCTGCGTTACTATTTGCTCATAGCTAGAGGGTATTAGCGCTATATGAAATGCAAACAGCGCCATCCAGGATTTGAACTCTGGTCGATGAGTCCATTTCCTATTACTAACCATTGCACCAAGCAGCATTAGGGTTATAGGTTTTTTAAAAAATTCACTCTGAATTGTCCAGTTGGACACATGGCACAACAGATATAAGGGCTGGGTTAATAGAGACAATCATCTGGAGGTTGCAGGTTCAATCCTGATCACAGGTATCTTTTTTATATACATATAGATTTTTGTGTAACGTTGTGTGACCAAATGACGATATGTAAGTTGTCCTCTGAATAGCCACGTCCCTTGTTAAAATCCTAGTAACCCTGTCTGATTTTTAAAATTCGAACGCAAGTTAAATTTGTATTGTTGTTGTCAACAATTTTATTCTCGCCGTCAGATCGTAGATAGCAGTAAACCGTAACAGAGAGAGAAAAGAAGGAGATTTTATTTTTTCCACACCAGAAAGGAGGAGAGAAATACTGTCAGGCTGACAAGGTATCTGAATTCATCTAATTCCAGCAATTTTGTCAAGCACGTCTTGGCAACTATTTCCTTCTTTGCAACTGACCCCCTCACTGACAAATTGACCCTCAACACCAGGCCCCTTCTTTTATAATCACCGTATTTGACGGCATATAGGACACACTTTTTTCCAAAATGTTGGCTCCAAAAATTGCCTTGCGTTTTATACATCGGTGAAATTTGAGGCCTAGGCTAATCTTCTCTATGAATCCAGCTTACGCTCAGTACTTCTACCTACCCTAAACTCCATGCATCCTTATTTTATTGCTGGTATTGTTATAATCAAGGTTAACAGGAACGTATGTTGGTGAAGATAATATATGCTTAAATACACTAAACTTTTTTTTCCTGAATCTGACCTGCTAAAATGGGGGGGGGGGTGCGTCTTATATGCCGTCAACTACGGTATCATTCTCCTTTCACATCAGCTGATTTTTTTTTTGGGGGGGGCGACATAAATAACCGTATTCTTCTGCTATTGTGATTATGTTTGGCTTATTGCTTATTTCCAAAATATTTCTCTAACATAAGAATTTTGTTTGGCTAGAATTTTTCTAAAACAATAAATACATTCCACCTCCAGATTTTTTATTCTCAAAATATTTTCCTTCATTCTGAAATTACATTTACTAAAATTTAAAATTCGAACACAAGTCAAATTTGTTTCGCTGTTGTCAAAACTTTATTCACGCCGTCAGATCGTATCTAGCAGTAAACCGTAACAAAAAAAAAAAGAAAAAAAAAAGAAAGGAGGCGGTTGTTTTTCCACGCCAACTGTCATATTAAGGGAAAATTTTGTCTTGCGGCCGAGAATTGTCTGTAAAGTTCGACTAAGTCCGGTTGTTTGACTCTCTGACTGATAGAAACCGGGCACCCTTTAATAATTACGTATTCCTTCTGCCTGATGTATTTTGATTTTGTCATCATTTCAAGTGTTTATTTTAGCATTTATGAATTGAGCTCATAACATTCATTTTTTAAGCATTGTTTTCGACATTTAGTTCTTTTACAATATTGAATTTTTTTTTTTTTTTTTTTTTTTTTTTGTAAATTGTATTCATAATAAAAAAATATCAGAGAGAAAGAGGGGTATTTCCCAAATATCTCTCTAACATAAGAATTTCGGGTTAAAATTGCAAATCGTCGTCAAAATTAAAACGAAAAAATTTGGCTTGGCATAGATTCTAATGAATTCAATCATTACTAAGGACACGATTTATGTTATTTTTAACTTAAATTTTAACCGTTAGTTGTGTTTAAGGAACAAAATAGATAAAATAAAACAGATGAATAATAAGACTAGTCAGAATTAATAAACATGTACAAACAAAAAAACGTACATTCTATTTCAATATTACAGGCAACGCGTGCTTTTCTTAAGTATGGGTGACCAAAAGTGTAATAATCCGTGTTTTTTATGTTAATAAATTCTCGGAAAATATTTATCTCCCTTAAAAATTAGTTCTCGTGCGGCCCTCTGTAGGAATAATAACGTCCAATGAAAAACGGTTAAAAACACAACTAACGGCTAAAATTTAAGTAAAAAATAACATAAATCGTGTCCTTAGTAATAATTAAATTCATTAAAATCTATAGCCAAGCCAAATTTTTCCGTTTTAATTTTGACAACGATTTGCAATTTTAACCAAATTTTGTTGGCTAGAATTTTTCTAAAACAATACATTCCACCCAGATTTTTATTCTCAAAATATTCTTCCAAAATATTTCCTTTCTACCTTCTTCACTCAAAAGTAACATTTACTAAAATTGATTATTTTGGGATCCCTAATTGTTTTACAGTTGATGTAGCTTCTTTTTTTTTTTTTTAGTTTTGCAAAATTTTGTCTACTATATTCAATTTTTTGATTTTTGGTCACCTCGAGTGGTGTAATGGTTAGCAAGCAATATTTGCAAACCATTGTTAGCGAATTCGATTCTCACTGGGTGCCCCATACTTCTGGCCTTGTGCAACATCTAAGCTAAGTTTAGTAAATAACTATAATAAGATATTCCATTGAACACCTCATGTGTTGTAATGGTTAGCAAGCGATATTAGCAAACCATTGTTAGTGAGTTCGATTCTCACTGGGTGTCCCATACTTTTGGCCTTGCACCGCATCTACTAACTATTCCAAAATATAATGGGCACCTCACGGGGGGTGTAATGGTTAGCAAGCTATATTTGTAGAATAGTGAGTTTGATTCTCACTGGGTGCCCCATACTTCTGGCCTTGTGCCACATCTAAGCTAAACTTAGTAAATAACTATACTAACATATTCCATTGGGCACCGTATGTGTTGTAATGGTTAGCAAGCTAGATTAGTAAACCATTGTTAGTGAGTTTGATTCTCACTGGGTGTCCCATACTTCTGGCCTTGTGCCTTATCTATGCTAAGCTTAGTAAATAACTATAACAAAATATAATTGGCTCCTCACGTGGTGTAATGGTTAGCAAGCTAGATTCGGTGATAATTGTTAGTGAGTTCGATTCTCACTGGGTGCCCCATACTTCTGGCCTTGTGCCACATCTAAGCTAAACTTAGTAAATAACTATACTAAGATATTTCAGGGCACCTCGAGTGGTGCAATGGTTAGCAAGCTATATTTGCAAACACTGTTAGTGAGTTCGATTCTTACTGGGCGCCCCATACATCTGGCCTTGTGCCACATCTAAGCTAAGCTTAGTAAATAACTATATTCAATTTTACACTTCATTGAACATAGACATGTAATAAGTTCAAAATTGCTCTGGATTTCTACAAATTAGACAAAATAGAGCAAAACAAGATAAAAACAAAAGAAAAAAAAAAAAGAAAATTGCATAAATGGGAGGAGGAGGAGGAGGAGAACATATGTAATGAAGGTGGTCCCTTAATTAATTAGCCTAGGGGTCACTTAATGCCTAAATCCAACAGCAGGGTCACCTTGTATAGAGATCTACAGGGTGGTCCAAAAGTCTTATCACTCTCTACCAAAATACAACTAATTCTTTTCTTCTGTTTTTAGGTGGAGTAGCTAATTGTCGGTTTCAGCTGGACAGCGAGGGAGTCTATCCCCTTTTTGCTAGCACTCGACAAGGGAGTTATATTACACATGCACTGAGTTGGCAGGGACCAGTATCAAACCCGGAAACTTGCGATTCCTAGATAGATCCTCTCGAGCTATAAATGAGGTAAAATTGACAGAGTGGCCTATTGTCAGTATCAGCCGGACAGTGAGCGAGTCTGTCCCCTTTTCACTAGCGCTAGACCTGGGAAATTGTTTGTGCTGGGGTGGAATACCACACCTACCGTCAGGTCCCCCACTTTACCACACAGACCAGATTACTCAAACTGTGCTACTCATGTGCTGAGATTGCAGAGATCGGTACCAAACCTAGAACTTTGCAAGGTGCTCTACTGACTGTGCTAAACCAGTCCCTTAATTACATGAAATAAGTGAAAAGAGAAAATATTATTATTATTTGTATTATTAATTATGATATATAATAATAATAATATTTCTCTGAATTTTTGAGATGAGGCTTGATGATTTGTATTATTTGGACTATTGTCCTCATCTTCATTGTTATCTGTACAACGTTTTGGCCAATGTGCCCTCCAGCCTACTTCAGCTATTTCTTCTGACTCAGGAACCTTCTTGTCATAATCAGGAGCCATCCAAGAAGGCTCCCGAGTCCGATAAGAAATACCTGAAGAAGGTCAGAGGCACTTTGGCCGAAACATTGTACAGATAACAATGAAGATGAGTACAATAGTCCAAATAATACAAATAATACAAATCATCAAGCCTTATCTCAAAAATTCAGAGAATACTATTATTATTATATATTATAATTAATATTATATATATTATATTATTAAAATAAAATATAATGAAAGTTAAAACAATATGTAGGAGTGACAAGACTTTCGGACCACCTTGTACAGAGTGATTGAAAAATAACTCCTGATTATCTCAGAATTGACTCAAGATAACGGTATGGTATGGAATTAGTTCAGAGAGTTCTATGGGTCCTTTTATACTTCACAATACCATGAATGCCAAAAGGTATCTGACCATGCTGAAAAGATGAAATCTGGCTAGTTGTCAATACTTGCGAGAATATTGAAGACTTGATTTTTATTATTATCCACATTTTGCTATTGTTTTTCGTGATTGGCTGAATCACCATTTTCCTAGATGTGGTCCACATTCGTGACCGACCAGAACCCCGGATTTAATACCCTGCGCCTTTTTTTTTTCTTTTGAGTTGGTTGAAGGTGCAAGTCTACTCTACGAAACCAACGACTTTGGAAGAACTTGAAGGACGAATACGAGAATTTATTTTTGCCTTTCTCAAGAGTTCCTGGGAAGATCAGTTGATGCGATTCCCGAATGGCTTGAGAGGCTGGAAGCGAATGTTGGTGCCCATATAGAAGTTTAAATAAAAAATTTTTTAACCTCCTCTCAGACAAAAATAGGGTGTGGGTTTTATTAAACTTTGTTCTTTGCTGGTCTCCACCAATTTTCCTTTATTAAAAGGATGTGTACAAACAAACATACATACATAATCTTTCTTTTATATATGTACAGGGTGATTGAAAAGTAACTCCCTATTTCATATATCATGAATGCCGAAAGGTATCTGACCATGCTGAAAGATGAAATCTGACCAGTTGTCAATACTTGCGAGAATATTGAAGACTTAATTTTTATTATTATCCACATTTTGCTATTGTTTTTCGTGAATGGCTGAATCACCCCCCCACCCCCACAAAAAAAAAAAACTCCATATTATGTGTGTTCTTCTCATATTCATTTTTTGTAAAAATAATGATTCAGAAATAAATTACAAGATTTTTAAAAATAGGGAAGGGAGTTACTTTGCAATCACCTTGTATATGTGAATCATGATAGTTTGAGTAAAAAGTGAAAACAGTTACCTCCCTTGGCTGTCCTGTGCAGAATTTTTGGACCATATGACCTTCAGGCACCCCTTTTGCGATCTTGATTCATAAGGACATGTTTTTCATTTACACCGTCAAAATCCGGTTGTTTGTTAGGGGTTAGGGGTTAGTTTTATAATATTTTTTTTTTTAAACTCTAAAAATTATCTGCTAACAAACAACCGGATTTTGACGGTGTAAATGAAAAACATGTCCTTATGAATTGAGATCGCAAAAGGGGTGTCTAAAGGTCATATGGTCCGAATTTTTTAAAAATGGCTATGTACAAAAACCCTCTATAAGTATTTTGAAGTTTTCTGACCGTGTCTTGTTCAAAGGTTCGTAATATTCTCTCATATTCAATAGAGATTCCCGAGTATATGTGCATCCCAACAATATAGATGGGACTTTCTTTTTAGTCTCGGCAAACTCTTTTTTAACACGGGGATCTGATGCTCCTGTCTTTGAACGGTTATTTCCTATGACTCCAACCTAAAAAAAGGGGAACCACTCTGACTGATAAATTATTTATTTATTTGTTTATTTATTGAACTTCTAGGAAAAAAGAAAAAGGGGTTAGAGTTGAGTTTAGGGTTAGTCTAATGGGAAAATAATGGGTAGAATAATTAAAAGATAAACTTCATTCAGAGTGGTTCCCCTTTTTTAGGTTGGAGTTATAGGGAATAACCCTGTGAACTGTGTGTGGCTCTCCTTTGACAAAAATGAAAACAACCTTGGTAATTTGTATTATTTAGATTTTTCACAACTGTTCTCATCTTTCTCCTCATCTTTGCTGTTATATACACAACGTTTCGGCCGATGTGTCCTATGGCCTTCTTCAGATGTTTCTTGTTCATAAGTTCCAAAAATTCACTTTGAATTTTATATAAGTGTTGAGTTAATACAGGTATAAGTGACAATCATCTGGAAGTTGCAGGTTCAATCCTGACTATAGGCTAAAATAACATAGAATACTTAACGTAGCTCAATACTTGTACCCAGTCATGGTTAATGGAAAGAAAACAATCTACCGCAATGGACTAAATAAAGGTTCAGTTCAAAGTTCCATGAAGGCTTCCGATTGCAACAAGAAGATTCCAGATTTTGACAAGAAACACCAGATGGTCTGAGGTAATATCAGCTAAAAATGTTTGTATATCTTATTATAATGGATAGTTGGTTGGTTGGTTGGTTTATTGATTTTAAACGGCATATCAACCCATCCGGGGTTATATCATGCCTAACGGTTCAGGTGTAATACATATTGTGTATTCATATATATACTTTTAGTAATTGGTTTTAACAATGTGTTAGCATTATTGGGGATTATATTGTATGGCATTGATTTGTTTCATGTCTATATTCTATGGTATAATTTTATTTCCCTCAAAAAGGAGAAAATATCCTCTATGTTAACATTTTCAAACAGATCTTTCATATTGTTTGCTTTAAAATAACGGTTTCTGATGTGAGCAAAAAATCTGCATTCCATGAATAAGTGTTTAACTGTCAGGGGTGTTTGACATGTTTCACATTGTGGTTGTTGTTCGAGTATATAAGAGTGTGTTAGTTTTGTATGACCAATGCATAATCAGGACATAATGACTTGTTCCTTTCTAGACTTCCTTAAAGTTGGTCTCCAGCCTCCCAAAGTGGGTTTGATTAGGAAGAGTTTATTGTGGATACAGTTATTCCAGTGTTGTTGCCATTTTGTATGAAGGAATCTATTAATTTTAGGTTTCAAGTCAGTATATGGTATCTGGAACTTGTCAGGGATTAAATCTAGAGCCGATTTAGCTGCAGAGTCATCTCTTTCATTCTCCCTCTCTCCTATATGGCTTGGTATCCAGCATATAATAATCTCCTTATAGTTAGACATTGAGTCTAATCTATTCAGGAGCTTAATGATGAGAGGGTCTGTAACCGAAACTATGTCACCTTATTTACATTATATTCTCAATTATTATTAAATAATCATTATGCAATCTTAATTAACATCTTATTTAATCTCTGTTAAAGTTTATCTAAGTTAGATTTGCTTCAAAACAGTCCATGTTATTTATATGTTTAAAATCCTGCAATGTGTATTATATATGAATAGGAGTTTTACATAGTTTATAGTATAGATAATTTGCATACATGTTTTTAACAAAGCCATGTTTAATAAACAATCTATACATATTTAAAGGGCAGTTGTGTGTATATGTATGTCTGGAGGAAACTTCAAAAATAAAACAATTAACGACAAAATAAATATATATACACATTAAATTTTGAGCAAAAATAATAGATTTGATTTATATCCGTGAAGATAATTTTAAAAAAAAAAAAAAATTTAAATGATAACAGCATGGATTTTTTTTTTTCATTTAATATTTTAGATAGTAGACATTAATATTTCTTTTCAGAGTAGCTGGATCAATGCAAGGTCTCAAATTTATCAAAAGCAATCATATGCATAATTTTATATAGAAATCAATTAGAATGAAATTAAAATAAATGTAATCTTTTTATATGTGTTTTGTTAGTCTTTCTAATTTAATGTTTTATTTATTAAAACTTAAATACTTTCGCCTGAAGGTCGCATATTTTTGCTAGTAACAATAAAAATGAGGACAAGACTGAAAAATTAAAATAATACAAATTATCAAGCCTCATCTAAAAAATTCAGACAAATAACTCCTGGTGATAGCCTAAACACTGTGATAAAAAATAACTAAAATTAAATATTAGATGGCCCAGTATTATATCCAGCCCCACATGTCACATAAAAAGGCAGATTTCTAACAGGCTGATTAGTTAATTTATGGGTAATTTTTACCTTTAGTTTTCAAAATTCCAATTAATAATAAGGCAATTAGAGTAACCTCCCTTGACTTTCACTTTGAAACAAGCAGGTAGCTATTTTGAAAGTCTCCATGCGAAATAAAAAAATCTTAGAAACTTTTTCGAAAACAATACAACTGCATGCTTTAACACAAAAATATTATAAAATGTGTTCTTAATAACAATTAAGTTCATTTCAGATAATGCGCACACACAATTTTATGCTAGGAATTTAGCCAACTAAAGGTGAAAAATTACCAATTTATGTCTATTTTTTCTGAAAAATTTGAAAATTATAAAAATACACAAACTGATTCTTCTTTTTCTTTCGAGATGTAATGATTGTAAACAAACAAACCAAAAAAAAAAAAATAGTTTTTTAAATAATCATGCAGTAATACAAAATAAATACTAGCAAAAAAAAAAAAAAAAAAAAAAAAAAAAACACACACAAAAGAAATTACTAAAAATTTCTCTATGATTTCAGGTTATATTACAAAAAAATTAAATGTTTTCAATATGAAATATATTCCCTGATCACAGTAAGCAATGATAGTGTTGATACTACAGAGAAGTAGTATTTCTTGAGGAAGACATACAACTCAATCTAACTAAATGTTTGTGCTTGTTTTGCTATATGTGATTATGCAGATGAATTTATTACAAATCATAATGAATCCACTGTAAAAGAGACTGATGAACAAATATTGGATATTTAATCTCCAAAATATTTTTTTTAAACAACACACAGGAAAAGGACTTAAATTTGCAGCAAAAATTGTTGGTACTATATTTCACAACAACCAACAAAAGTTTGTATCAAATGAATTTAAAAAAACACAGTAAAATGTTTTTAAAAAAGGCTAGAAAAGAAATTTTATATACAATCTTATATTATTAGATTTCTGAAGAAAAAAAACAAAAAATAACCAGTTTGTGTATTTTTGTAGAGTTTTGACATTTTTCGGAAAAAACAAATCAGCCTGTTAAAAATCTGCCTGCTTATGTGACATGCGTGTGTGTGTGTGGGGGGGGGGGCTGTATATAATAGTGGGCCATCAATATTAATCCCAATAATTCCTGAAATGAAAAATGCATCATAGCTCATAATTTCAGACAACTCTTTTTTTCATTTTTTCATGAATATTAATCCCAACAATTCATGAAATAATGAAAAATGCTCATAATTTCAGACAACTCTCTTTTCATTTTTTTGTTTTTTTAAATTTTTATTAAAATTCAAGCCTTAACCAGGGAGTTGGAAAAGGGGGGGATGGGGGGATATTAGGAAGTGAAGGAACAATCATTAACAAAAAATATATCAAACAGGGTGAAAATTATTAAATTATTTTCTCTTTCATATCCCGAAACTTTTTATTTTTCTTTCTTGAGCACCACGTACACTTTTTACATACTAAACCATTTTTATTGGGTGTGTGTTTCTTCAATTTTTTTTTTTTTTCGTGTGTGAGTCTTCATTTTCTTTTTGTGCGTGTGCATGTGTCTTCATTTTTAATTTTGCATGAGTGTGTGCATCTTCATTTTTTTGCATGGGTGAGTGTCGTTATTTTTTTGCATGTGTGTTTGTCTTTATTTTTTTTGTGTGTGTGTGTGTGTGTGTGTGTGTGAGTCTTCATTTTTTTGCATGTGTGTGTGCATCTTCATTTATTTTTTTTGCATGTGTGTGTGCGTCTTCATTTATTTTTTTTGCATGTGTGTGTGCATCTTCATCTTTTTTTTTGCATGTGTGTGTGCATCATAATCTATTTTTTTTTGCATGTGTGTGTGAGTCTTCATCTTTTTTTTTGCATGTGTGTGTGCGCGTCTTCATTTTTTTTTTGCATGTGTGTGTGCGTCTTCATTTATTTTTTTGCATGTGTATGTGTGCGTCTTCATTTATTTTCTTTTTGCATGTGTATGTGTGCGTCTTCATTTATTTTCTTTTTGCATGTGTATGTGTGCGTCTTCATTATTTTTTTTGCATGTGTGTGTGTGCGTCTTCATTTATTTTCTTTTTGCATGTGTATGTGTAAGTTTTCATTTATTTTTGTATGTGTATGTGTGCGTCTTCATTTATTTTTTTTGCATGTGTATGTGTGCGTCTTCATTTATTTTTTTTTGCATGTGTGTGTGTGAGTCTTCATCTATTTTTCTTTTTGCATGTGTATGTGTGCGTCTTCATTTATTTTTTTTTGCATGTGTATGTGTGCGTCTTCATTTATTTTCTTTTTGCATGTGTATGTGTGTGTCTTCGTTTATTTATTTTTGCCTGTGTATGTGTGCGTCTTCATTTATTTTTTTGCATGTGTGTGTGTCTTCATCTATTTTTTTTTTTTGCTTGTGTGTGTGTGAGTCTTCATCTATTTTTCCTTTTGCATGTGTATGTGTGCGTTTTCATTTTTTTTTTTTTTTGCTTGTGTGTGTGTGTCTTTACTTTTTTGCATGTGTGTTTGTGTATCTTCATTTTTTTGCATGTGTGTGTCTTCAATTTTTTTTTTTGCATGTGTTTGTGTCTTCATTTTTTTTTTTTTTTTGCTATTGCGTGTCTTCATTCTTTTTTTGCCTGTGTGTCTTCATTTTTTGTCTGTGCATCTTCACTTTTTTTTATTTTCACTTTAAACCATCCTTAAAATTCCTAAAGGAGTGGGTGGGGGTGATGGGTCAATATCAACAATAAAAAACATGAACAAATATAAACAAATGCGCAAATGAATGAGTGATTGACTGTTGTTTTTTTTTGTTTTTTTTTCATTTTTCTTTTTTCTTTATGAGAACATTTCGCGAAGTGTCGACAGGAAAGAGAGAGAGAGAGAAGAGTAAAAGAAATTTTACCGCCGTGTCAGTCCAACGAGTCAAAAAGATTGAATAAACGCTTTAGGTGACCAGGCAGCTCGGTAAGCTTTCCCCGGAGCTTAATTTCAAGCAAGTGTGAGTTATAGATAGCCGTGATATCATCGAGGCAGATCTCGGACCATTCCCCCGTCTCCAGAACAAGGGCGGACTGCGAGGAGTCGGCCAAGGAATCATTGCCAATCTGACTGCACAGCGCTTGGCTATCGTCCAGTAGCGGGTCATTAGGTCGCCGTTGCTTATACTTTGACAACCAGGCCACGTACGGCAACTGTGAAACGGATAGATAACATCGGATGAGGTGGAACACAAAGCAACTATATTTCTCCAGCTGTGCAAATGTTAATTTGGGAACATAATCCGAGTTGGAAGGGTAGGCGTTCAAAAGGCCAGTGTCTGTTAAAATAAAAATACAGAATATATTAGAATGAATAATAATGATCTATTAATAAGGGAGATTGTGTTTCTATTTGTCTGTAACCAAAATTACATCACTGCTTACATCACATTACCCAAAATTGTCATAACATAGAATAAATACACTCAAAATTTGTGCATGCAACCTTAGACATTCTTCAATGTTTTTGTTTTTTTAGACAAGTTTTAATGCCAGGTATTATATATTTATCTATAGTCTTTTTTTAATTTTGATATATATGTAAAGTTATCAGAACTAAGTTTTCATTTCAAATGGGTTTATTTGTTTACTTCTTTAATCAATTTGATTTTACTTACTTAGTGTACAAACTCTCTGACATTGAATTTTTAACTCTCACCTCTCAGACAATAACTTTCAAAAATAATTTTTACACCGCCAGGAGGGTGTTTTTTTGTTAATAATAATAACAATAATAATAATAATAATAATAATAATAATGGAGATTAGTTCTCTATTTGTCTGTAGCTGAAACTGCGTCACTGTTTAGTCACATTACCCAAAATCGTCATAACATAGAATATATATATATATATATAAAATAATCCAGACAAAGATAACATACAAAATTTGAGCATGCAAAATTAGACATTCTTCATTGGTTTTTTTTTTAAACAAGTTCTAATAAATACATGGCCAGTATTATATACTAGTATATAGTTTGTTTTATTTCAATATCTTATTATAATGGAGATTGTGTGTTTGTCTGTCTGTAACCGAAACTATATTACTATACAAGTCACAATTCCCTTTGTTATTTACACCACATTGTCCATGATTTTATTTTTTATTTAAACCTCAATTATTAGTAAAATTGTTTTACATCATTAAGACTGTTAACAATATCTACATACTAATAACATGCAATTGTATTTATATATACAACAAAATAGCGGTTCACAGTGTGAATGGGAAGGCTGATTTGCATACTGATCTTAAAAATTTGATTTTAATAAATATATGCTTAGTATTATTGATTTCTAATTGTTTGGTTTTATCTTTTTGAATATGAGCAAAAATCTCAGGGATAAATCTTAAAAGAAATCAATTAACAAGAAGAAATAACTAATATTATTCTTTACTTCCTATTTTAACTAAATAGTTAAATTAGAAAAATGATGGAAGAGTTAGTTTCAAAGTTGTTCTACTTTTCGATTATACCCCCCTCTGTTTTAAATCATTTTATCTGCATTCTTTTTAGTTTCATTAGTCTTTCTAATTTAACATATTCCATTACATTAAAACTTAAATACAATGCGCCCGGAGGGTGCATATATTTGCTAGTAATAATAATGGAGATTAGTTCTCTATTTGTCTGTAGCTGAAACTGCGTCACTGTTTAGTCCCATTACCCAAAATCGTCATAACATAGAATATATATATATAAAATAATCCAGACAAAGATAACATACAAAATTTGAGCATGCAAAATTAGACATTCCTCATTGTTTTTTTTTTAAACAAGTTCTAATAAATACATGGCCAGTATTATATATTAGTATATAGTTTGTTTTATTTCAATATACATTTAAAGAAGTAAGAAAGATTTTGGTTTGGTTTGTTTTGTTTTACGGCATATCAACCTCAGTGGGTCATTTAATGCCAATAAAGTTTTGAAATAAATCAATTCTTAATGGATAATACAATTTTTTTATAAATACATTTTTCTATTTAACCCATAGATGGGACCCTAACAGGTACTACCACTCCAGGGCAGAGTGGACCTGGGAGCAATGGTGATAAAGGGGTGCTCCACATTCCCCAAACCTCCAAAACTGGAACCTCACCATCAGATAGAGTTTAACGTCATTCCCAGGACATGTAGACCCTCAGTCACCGCCTTCTAGCACCCATATGATAAAAAGGGCTTGGGGCTTGCCATAAGGGCAATAGGGTTGGGAAAATCATATAGGTGCTAGGGCTTGACGTGACCAGCCGATTGATCGGAGGGGGCCTCTCCGATCGCCCGTCTAGCCCAAGATAAAGTAAGAAAGAGTTCATGAAGAATTCACAAAGCACCTACCCCCCCCCCCACTTAAAGGACAGAGACATCAAGCTTCTAACCCATGTTTAGTGGTTGCTAGACCAAGAGAAAGAGAGTGACAATTTCCCGGGCTGCTGTTAAAATATGCTGCCACCTATTGGCAAAAAACCTAGTGGCAAGGAAAGATAACCCTTTTGGAACCAATCTATCTCAGCAGGAGTAGAAATCGCTACACATAGAATAAATACACTCAAAATTTGAGCATGCAACATTAGACGATCCTCACTGCTTTTTAAAACAAGTTTTAATAAACACATGCCTGGTATTATATAATTATATATAGTTTGGTTTATTTTTATATATATTTAAAGTTATCAGAACTAATTGTCCATTTCAAATTATTTTATTTTTTTTTACTCCTTTAATAAATTTGATAATTTTACTTACTTATGGTACAAACTCTCTGACATTGAATTTTTAACCCCAACCCCTCAGGCAATATCTTTCAAAAGTTAATTTTTACACTGCCCAGAGGGGTTTTTTTTGGTGGGGGGAGGTTCCTAGTAATAATAATAAAGATTAGTTACGGCAGCCAATAATAGTAAGTAACTGCAACATAGGGACAATCAGAAAAACAAGAAAATTGAAATGGGAAGAAAAATAATTATATGGATACTTCATATGGCAAATTGGGAAGATTGAACATGAAAATACCTGAACATGATTAAGAAGAGGAAACCTCAAGAGAGAAACCGAGTCACTAATAATTCCTGCACAAAATAATGCCATAAGAACAAATATTAAAGCAAAAATAGAAAAGACACAACAAAACAGCCAATGTAGGGCATGTGGTGACAGACATGAGACAATAAACCATGTATTAAGCAAATGCAGCATACTAGTACAACAAGAATACAAGGCTAGGCACGACTGGGTTGGAAAGGTGATCCACTGGGAATTATGCAAAAAACTAACATAAAAGTCTCTGGGATAAAGATGAATCGCCTTATCCCAATCAGAAGACCTGACCTGGTATTGATTAACAAGAAAAAGAGAACTTGTCAACTGGCAGGTTTTGCAGTTCCAGCAAATCACAGGAGGAAGATGAAAGAAGACGAAAAAATTGACAAATACCAAGACCTTGCTAGAGAATTGAAAAAGTTGTGGAATATGAGGGTGAAAGTGATACCAATTGTAGTTGGGGCACTTGGAACGGACCCCAAAAGCTTAGAAAAGAGACTAAAGGAACTAGAAATCAGAGGAAGAATTGAGACCACCCACAAAATGGCATTGTTGAAATCGGCTAGAATACTCAGAAGAGTCCTGGAAATTTGTTGTCACTCAGACTCCAGTGAAAGACCATCAGATTACGCTGATGTGAAAAACTTGCAAGGAGTGAAATAATAATAATAATAATTACAGCAGCAGCAGCCACAAAGAACAACTGCAACATATGGACAAACAGAAAAACAACAAAAACTAGAAAACAGAAATGGGAAGAAAAACAACTATTAAGATACTTCAAGTGAAGATTGCACATGAGAAGATATGGATATGGCTAAGAAAGGGAAACCTCAAGAAAGAAACTGAATCTCTTATAATTGCAGTATAAGACAATGCCATAAGAACAAACTATATTAAAGCAAAAATTGATAAGATGCAACAGAATAGCAAGTGTAGAATGTGTGGAGACAAAAACAAAACGCTTAATCCTATCATAAGCTAGCACAAAGAGAGTATAAGACAGGGCATGACTGGGTGAGAAAGGTGATCTAATTCAATTTTCGCCATGCTACTAAATGGTATATTCCCAAACGAGAACCTGTCCAAAGAATGAGACACATGAAATTCTTTGGGACCTTAAGATACAGATGGATCACTTAATCCTGGCCAGGAGACCAAATCTAGTTTTAATTAACAAAACGAAAAAAAACTTGTCATCTTGTGGATTTTGCTATCCCAACGGATCACAGAGGAAAACGAAAAGATAGACAAATACCTGGACCTAGCCAGAGAGCTGAAAAAAATTGTGGAACATGAAAGAGAAAGTCATACCAATCATAATTGGGACCCTGGGAACATTCCAAAAGAGTTTGGAAAAGTGTCTGGAGGAATTGGAAATCCGAGAAGATCCAAACAACAACATTATTAAGATCAGCTAGAATACTCAGAAGAGTCCTGAAGACCTGAGGAGACTTACTGTCACTCAACCTCCAGTAAACCACCAGCTTAGGTGGGTGCGAATAACTCTCATGGAGATAAATAATAAATTAATTAGTCATTAAAACAAAAATTGAATCCATACAACTAAAAGGGAAAAGTGTAAAAATTGACTCCCTTGTAAACATGTTAACGTACAAAAATTGGATGACTTCATATTAGCTATGAAAATATACAAGAAAGGGGAAAAAAAAAGATTTTGACTTACCAAAGGTGTCTGGCTGACTTGACCTATCAGAGGAGATGGGTCCATCCGTATTGTATGCATTCAGAACAGCCCTCATCTCATCTGTAGTGGCCAGATCTAAAGGAGTACTTCCAGATGCTGTCTTCATCTTTAGCAATTTGGACCCTTAAAAAAAAAAAAAAATTAAAAATTAAAAAATTTTTTTTGTTTTTTAATTAACTCGCAAAAAAAATAAAGATAAAAATTTTAAAAATTTAAAAATACCCACCGGGCGGTGTAAAAATTAATTTTTGAAAAATATTGCCTGAGGTGGTGGGAGTTAAACATTTAATGTCATAAATAAAATAAAATGAAATTTATCAAAAAAGTAAAAAAATAAAACAATTTGAAATGGAAACTTAGTTCTGTACCCTGCAAATAAAATGTTGTGTGTATCTATTATTTATTAATGAAATAATCATTTTTAATATTTTACACATAAATTTTACACAAAATAAAAGATATTTATTTGTAAACTTTTTAGTTAACCTCTTGATACTGAAAAAAAATTACTATTTTTTATTTGTAAATAATTTTCTTGTAAAACTCTATATGTTAGATAACTTTAAATATATATTAGAATAAAATAAACTATATATAAATATATGATACAGGGCATGTATTTATTAAAACTTGTTTTAAAAAACAATAAAGATAATTATAATTTTGCATACACAAATTTTGAGTGTATATAATAGAAGGTTGTTCTTTAACGGTCATACAATTAAGGAACACAAGTATTAGTGTGCATGTGTGTGTATGTATATATATATATATATATATATATATATATATATATATATATATATGCAATATAGAATGAATAGAGAATAAATGAGAAAAGTAATGGCATAAGAAGGTGCTCAATGATCATATATATATATATATATATATATATATTGTGTTGTCTAAGAGTCTCCATATGCTTCTAGTAAGTATATATATATATGAGATTATTTTGGTATATGTCTCCGTTTGTGGGAGCTACATATATTAGGTTTGGGCATTTGTATGAAGCATTAATGAAATAAATATCAGGAACTCTTTTGTTTTTGAGTAGAGTTTTGTTTGTTTATTTAGTACATTTTCAGGATTTTTATAGCTCCCTTCTTCAGACTGTGTAAGGACAGTAGTGTTGCTAGCTTCTGTTTTTTTCTTCTAGTGCTAGAAGAAAAAAAATGTCTGAAGAAGGGAGCTATAAAAATCCTGAAAATTTACTACTACTAAATAAACAAAACTCTACTCAAAAACAACCAAGTTTCTGATACTTATTTCATTAATGCTTTATACAAATGCACAAACCTGATATATGTACCTCCCACAAACAGAGACATATACCAAAATAATCTCAAATATATATATATATATATATATATATATATAAATGAAAAAAAAAAACAACAGGGTTCAGAAGGATGATATTTTTTGTTTTACCATCTTTCTGAAGACCATGTGGTTTTTCATTTTCATATATTTACATACTGTAAGATTCAGGTCCACTTTTCTTGATTATATATATATATATATATATATATATATATATATATTGACGGTTTTTATGCCTAGGTTATTCAGATTTTTGTATATGGTGTTGTGGGTATTATTATTAAGTATACATATGTATTTATCGGGGGGGGGGTAGATTCATGAGGGTTTGTTTGGGTGGTGTTTTGTGATTGGTTTTTAGTATGTATTTTCAGGGCTTTAGTCTTAGCGTATTGTATAAAAGATTTGGGATATGAGAGGTTTTGGAAGGTTTTCTCAATATAAGTGAATTCATTGTTCAAATATTTTGGTGTACATATGCGAAGGGCTCTAAGGTAAAATCCAATTATAATGCCTCTTTTAGTATGGGTATCATGGTCGGAGTAATAATGTATATGGTCGTTTTTGGCTGTTGGTTTGTGGTGGACTTTGAATTCAAGTTTATTGTTGTTTCTTGTAAATAAGTTGTCTAAAAAAAGGTAGGGAGTTATTCAATTCAAGTTCATGTGTAAACTGTATGGTGGGTTCAACTTTGTTTACAATTTCATTAATGTCTATATTGTTTGGGTAAATACGCAACATAACTCAAAAAAACTCCCGACAACACATAAAATCGAAAGCAGGCGTATACATTATACCATATATATATACATATATATATATATATATACATATATAAACGAGAGAGTCACATGAGAAAGAAAATCCAAGTGGATTCATTTCAAATGTTTCCTTATATATATATATATATATATATATATATATATGGAAAGATGTCCTTGGCACCAGTACAGTCATATGAGAATGATAATTCAAGTTGTTACACTATCGACTTAGCAATACCAGGTTACCATGCCATAACAAGGAATTCGAGAAAAAAATAGTTATTTTCCAAATATGGAAAGAAAGAAAAAAAAAAAGTTAATTTCCTAAGAACATTAAAACAATCTTACCATAACTCGATTTAATAATTATATTTGCACCTGCCAATGTAAAGTGTCCAATTAACCCCTTGAACGCAGTCGGCATGCTCGGTATTTTCAACTGGGAAAATGTCCATTTTGAAGTCAACGTTTGTTGCATTTCCAAAAACACTGTCCACTGTGCAATAGACCATTCAACAGTTGTTTGTTTGTTGTTGTTGCACTTGTTGACCTCCTGTCATATGCATGTGGGCTAGACCCCCAGCAGCAAGGACATGGCTAACCCGCATTAATAGGCCAATCCTGGACATACGGTGTATTTAATGCTTTATAAAATGCAAAGATTAAAATACTATGTATAATTAAATCTTTGCTATACAAAGTGTCTCAATTACTAAGGCAAGTCAAAAGTTTTGCAATATATTCATACGTGTTAGTTCGTGGCACATATATACATTTATCAACCCCTCTACACGAATAGGATGTGACACAAGGTCAACATCTTAAGCGAAGTTTAACAGGTTTGCAAGGTTAAAGAGCCCAGTCTGCCCTACTATTTACCCATAGCTGGAAGGAGAGTAGTTGGATTCATACATTTCCCAAGGATATTAGTACTATGTGAAATGCAAACAGCCTCGTCCAGGATTTGAACTCTGGTTGACGAGTCCATTTCCTACGACTCTAACCATTATACCACGAGCCTCCATATACCATGACACATATACCGTGTTTCCCTGAAAATAAGACTCAGTGTGATTTTTCAGGATGATTTTAAAATAAGACCTCCCTTTAAAATAAGCCCTAGTTGAGAGCGGCAGACCGACAAGAGAAATAAGCATTCTTAATAATCATATTATGTGACGCAAACACCAATCTTTGTCAATGATCAAGACAAAACATGTTTGCTTGTGCTATTTATCTGCAGGAATTTTGAAATTTTTTTGATTTTTCAGGATGATTTTAATATAAGTCCTCCTCTTAAAATAAATCCTAGTTGAGAGCAGCAGACAGACGAAAGAAATAAGCACAAGCAGGCTATCTGAATAAGAATTTCTCATTCAATGAGATCTCTATTGCTCAACATGAGAGAATAGGGATGAAAAGTCTCCTTCAGGAAATTGAGTCATACAATTCCAGTGACTTGCAGAACAATAACATTCCAGAGGATAATGATATGATTATTTTTGAATGAATTGAGTTTTTGAATAAAAGAACATGTTAATAGTAAGTAAATGTAGATAGTTTTTCGTAATTTCTGTTTATTTAAAAATTTCGTAATTTTCTACTTCATAATGTCATTTTCGATATAAGAAGAATAAGACATTCCTTGAAAATAATCCCTAGTGTTATATTTTGTAGTGAAAATTGATATGAGTCCTGTCTTATTTTCAGGGAAACATGGTATCCCATGACCAAAAAAGTTCAATTCATGTCAGGTACCTGCTTCAGTTAGTAGTATATTGTGGTAGCTCATGTGCTGAAACAATGTACATAGCTTCCCTCTGTGCGTATGATTTGAAACGATGCAACATTGTCTATTTCAGGAACTTATGCTTCACTAACAAGTTAAATCTGGGTCATAACACCATGGAAGCAACCATAAACATTTGTTGCACAAAATGTGAAGGTGCAGTTGACCACAGTAGAGTAAACAGACAGTTCAAGTGTTACATAATTATTAGATACCTAATATTTATGTGCAATAGTGTAGAAATCAAAATGGCCGTTATAAGCTGTAGCCCATGGCCTTGAAGGATTTGAATGACAAGGCTTGACCTGTCCTGATCCTTCCTTCCGGTGGATACCGTGAGAATCGGTGGAGAAGACCCTCTTCCGGTGTAGATTAGAAAGAGATTTTAGTCAGTCGGCAAGAAACCACAATGGTGGTGAGTCGTGTTATACACGCTCCGACTCGATCTGCGCAGGTAGTCTGGTGGGGATTTCGAGAATAAAATATGATCAAAGTAAATCGAAGTCTTGTGTTATTATCTAAAAACTACCAATGACACAGGGCTTCTGATAAAGAGAAATCCCCAATGAAAGACCAGACACAAAGTCCCCAAGAGAAGTCCAGACGAAGAAGAGATGTTAGAAGAGACCTAGAAGAATTTAAGATGGAAAAGCCATCAGAAGAAGAACAGAGAATAGAAGAAGTAAAGTAGAAGGGTATACAACACAAGAAATTTTTGCTCAGGTTACAAAAACCCTGATGATCAGACAACATGATGTGGATTCCAAGGCCATGTTCAAACCCGTAGAAGCAAATCTGGCAAGTAGCATTCAGAGAGTATCAGGCAAGCTCAACATCTGACAATCCAGTGGGATTTCATCACCTTGACGACCTAAGCAAAAAGCATCCTGAGCTGCTGAATTGTGTCTCATGCTACCAAAATATTGCAAAACTTTTGACTCACTCTTGTATTACTCACTATAAAAGGTTTACTATTTAGAAAGTAGGTAACGACATATTAGAGAGGAGTGAAAGTAAGGATTCATATAATTTATATTATTGTTATCTTTATTAAAACGAGAGAAAAATTAATTTGAGAAAAAATTATACATATATATATATATATATATATATATATATATATATATAAGTAAAAATAAATACTACAATTAATAACAAAGAAAAAGCTTCTTAGTTCCTAAAATGACACAAATTACATTTTGAAATGATAAATATAATTCTGTGATTATTATGATAATTAAATTATAAAGTATAAACACAAGTATTTTAACATTAAATAATAAATTTCAATTGCTTGGCTAATTTAACAGTGAATAATAGAATACAATCATATAGATATATAATATTAAATAATTAGAGTACAATCATATGGTATTATTTGGACTATTCTCCTCGTCTTCATTGTTATCTGTACAATCTTTTGGCTGATGTGCCTTCCGGCCTTCTTCAGGTATTTCTTGTCGGACTCTGGAACTTTCTTGTCACAATCGGGAGCCATCATGGTACTTTGAACCTAATCCTTTATTCAGTCTACAGGGTATCCTGTTCTCATTCCACTAACCATAGCTAGGGTATAGGTGTTATGCTGTGTTAATTATTATTCTATGTTACTGCTGCCCTGACCAGGATTTTCCAAGTCTGAGAAGGTTCTCAAGTCTGACAAGAAATACCTGAAGAAGGCTGGAGGACACATCGTCCGAAAACATTGTACAGATAACAATGAAGACAAGGAGAATAGTCCGAATAATACAAATAATACTAATTATCAAGCCTCATCTCAAAAAAATTTCAGAGAAATAATACAATCACATGGGTATCTTAATAAATAATAGGATAAAATCACATTACTAGTTTGATATTAATAAAAGTAAAATCATATTTATATCTTAAAATCAACTTACTATTTTAATGTTAAAAAAAGAGTACAATCATATGGGTATTTTGATATTAAAGAATAGAGCACAATCATATGGATTTGTATTATTCGGACTATTGTCCTCATCTGGTTATTTCCTAGTTGAGTAACATAATATTACAGGGTGACCCAGAAAAAACAGAACCCAAATTATTTATTTTCCCATTAAACTAACCCTAAACTCTAACCCTAACTCTACCCCCCCACCAGTTGAGTAACATAATATTACAGGGTGACCCAGAAAAATCAGAAACCACAAATTTTGTAATAAAACTTAATTTTAAATTTTAATAGTTAATTTTAATTTTTTTAAGTCCATCAAGGGTTGGGTTTAGGGTTATTTTAATGGGAAGGGCTAGGTTTAGGGTTAGTTTAATGGGAAAATAAATAATTTGGGTTCTGTTTTTTCTGGGTCACTCATGTTACTCAACTAGGAAATAACCCTTCATCTTTCTTATCTACACAACATTTCGGCCGATGTGCCCTCTGGACAATAGTCCAAATAATACAAATAATCAAGTCTCATCTAAAAAAAAATTCAGAGAAATAATCATATGGATATTTTGATATCAGATAACCAAGTACAATTAATTGCATATTCAGAGATATCTTAATATTAAATAATAGTGTAAAATCACATTGCTATTTTAATATCAAGACAGAGTACAATTAAATCTTTGTATGATTTTTGAGGAGATAGTTTGACTGAAAATGCAGATTAGTATAATTTCAGTGATGATAACAGACACAACATTTTTGGAAAAAAAAAATTAGGGGAATAAAAAAAATTTTTTTAAATAAAATAATTTTTTTTCAGATAAAAGAGATAAAAAAAATATGCCATAGTTTTAAAGACATGCTGAATGGTAGTAGTGGGCAAAAAATCAACTGAAAATTAGATTTTTAAGAAATAAATAAATAAAGCACAATCATATGGATATTTTAATATTAGATAATAAGAGTACAATCATAGGAATATCTTAATATCAAATAATAGTATGAAATCACATTGCTATTTTAATATTAAGGAAAATATTACAATCATAGGGATATCTTAATATTGAATTATAATGTAAAATCACATTGTTATTTTAATATTAAGGAATAAAATACAATCATTTGGATATTTCCATATTGTGCAAAATAAAAAAAACTTTAATTTTTTTTTTAATTTGAAAAAAAAAATTTTTAAATAAAAAAAAAAATAAAAATAAAAAAAAAAATAAAAAATCGCAGGTACCCACCTTTGAACTTGAGTAATAATCGAGCACAAGCAACACTGTCACTCATCACCGCATCGTGGAGAGGGGTAAGGTGGTCCTCAGCCTGGGCATATACATTCACCGATTCCTGTTTGGGGTGCCCATTTACTGTTTATTGGGATTAAAAAAAAAAAAATTTTTAATTTACATATTGAATATAAAAGAGTAATAAATAACAAGCAGGTCCTGTGAAAATTCCACGGTTTGTTTTGTTTTACGGCATACCAACCTCAGTGGGCCATTTAATGCCGACAAACTTTTGAAATAAATTCATTCTTAAGTGGATACTCAATTTTTTATAAACACATTTTTTTATTTAAACCATAGATGGGACCCTAACAGGTACTACCACTCCGAGTTAGAATGGACCAAGAAGCAATGGTGATGAAGGGGTGCTCCACATTCCCCAGACATCCAAAACTGAAACCTCACCATCAGATAGAGTTTAACGTTATTCCTAGGACATAAAGACCCTCAGCCACTGCCTTCTAGCACCCATAGGATAAAAAGGGTTAGGGCTTGCCATAAGGGCAATAGGTTTGGGGCAATCATATAGGTGCTAGGGTTTGGCATGACCAGTCGATTGAGGGGGTCTCTCAGACCAACCGTCGAGCCTAAGTAAGGACCTAAATGGAGTGTTGCAGGTCATGGACTGCTCAGCCACCTGGGTTCAATCCTTAAGCATCACAGGTTGCCAACCACTGCCAACAGGTGGCCCCCATTAGGAGAGTCTTACCTCTCTGCAGAGGTGCAGTTGGTGTATTCTAACGCCCCAGCCAACAGGGCAGTCCACAGAATTTTTTTTTAAATCAAGAGGACCTATTTAAGCAAGAAAGAATGATGTGGAGTAAACAGACTACCCCCATAAGATGGACTAGTCCGAGGACTATTTAGTAGAGAGCTCTCTGTGCTGGGAGAACAGCTTAAGAGCAACTAATCACTAACTGTACTTTACCTTTCTTCTCAGAAATAAACCCTTTGTTATTCTACATATGTTCTGGCCTTCCCTGATTTCACGACACAACGGATGATTTGTAATTTTATCAATATTCTAAGACTATGTGCTTCTCTAAATAAAATTTTTAAAAACTTTATGGGGTCCCATCATGATGTAATGGTTAGCAAACTAGTCACACAGATCCATTACTACTGAATAGTGAGTTTGATCCTTACTAGATGCTCCATACTTGCGACCTATGTCACATCCTACCTATGTGGAAAGGTTGGTTAAGATATGTATAAAAAATGTTTTTTAAATAAAAAGTAGCTTTGATCCTTTCTTCTAGAAACAGTTCAACAATAGGAATGAAGTGGTGTAACTTAATAATATTAATTCAGTGTGGTTTCATGCCTCAAGATATTAGAAAATGGTTCAGATCTTAAGTCTGAGTGACAGCAAGTCCAGGACTTTTCTCAGTATTCTAAGCAATCTCAGTAGTGCTGGAAGAGTTCTTTTCTTTTTATTAAATAAAGCTATATCTGTTTTTCTGTCTGTGAGTGGATGATACTACTTTGTTTTTTCTTTTTTTTCTTTTTTTTTTTTTAAATCAAAATCGCAGAGAATTTTCTGCTGTGTGTACATATCAAATCAGAAGTCAGCAGCAGCAACTATTTTGATTCTATTTTTTAAAGTAAAAGAAATTAATCTGAATCAAACATACAAAAAGAATCTTCAAGTAAATCAATATTTATAAGAAGATTGTAATTGACTTTGTTTCAACACTTTATATAATATCTATAATAAATGAATAAACAAACTTTGATCCTTTCTCTAGAGAAAAAGTTCAGCAACAGGAATAAAGTGGCTCACCTTAACATTAAATCAATGTGGTTTCATGCCTCAAAATCAATCAGTTGTACAAATTGTATTATTATTATTGGTTCAGTTAATCTATAGCATTGCTTTAGAATAAATACC
Source organism: Doryteuthis pealeii (assembly GCA_023376005.1). Taxonomy (NCBI): domain Eukaryota; kingdom Metazoa; phylum Mollusca; class Cephalopoda; order Myopsida; family Loliginidae; genus Doryteuthis; species Doryteuthis pealeii. The sequence continues at coordinate 43,824,860 of CM042178.1, forward strand.
ATAAAGTTAATCTGCAATCAGTTTTTTTCAAAAGAGAAGATCAAAATTTATTGGACTGATGTAGATAGAGGGTCAATAACAGCAGCAGTTTTGATTCTATTGTTCAAAGTAAAAGAAATTAATCTTGATCAAATGTGCAAAATGAATCTTTAAGTAAATCAATATTCATAAGAAGATAATTGACTTTGTTTCAACACTTTATATAATTTCTATATGTGTAAGAATGAATAAATGAATAAAAAAAAAACTTTGATCCTTTCCCTGGTGAAAAAGTTCAGCAACAGAAAATATGTGGCTCAACTTAATAACATTAATTCAATGTGGTTTCATGCCTCAAAATAAATTGTTAGAAAATGTTTCAGATTTGTCTGGTTTAGAATAAATGCCATAAAGTTAATCTGAGATCAGTTTTTTAAAAGAGAAGATCAAAATTGGTCTAATGTAGATCAAGATTCAACTAGCAGCAGCAGTTTTGATTCTATTGTTCAAAGTAAAAGACAAGGGTTCAGATCTGTAGCATTAGTTCAGAATAAATGCAATAGAGTTGATCTGAGATCAGTTTTTTAAAAGAGAAGATCAAAATTTATTGGTCAGGTGTAGATCAAGACTCAGCAGCAGCAGTTTTGATTTTATTGTTCAAAGTAAAAGAAACTAATCTTGATAAAACCTGCAAAAATTAATCTTGAATCATTTGAGCCATAAAAGTTGATGTAGATCAAGACTCAGTAGCAGCAGCAGTTTTGATTTTATTGTTCAAAATAAAAGACAAGGGTTCAGATCTTTAGCATTGGACTAGAATAAATGTCATAGAGTTAAACTGAGATCAGTTTTTTTAAAAGAGAAGATCAAAATTTATTGGTCAGGTGTAGATCAAGATTTAACAGTAGCAACAGCAGCAGTTTTGATTTCATTGTTCAAAGTAAAAGAAACTAATCTTGATAAAACCTGCAAAATGAATTTTGAATCATTTGAGCCATAAAAGTTCAGATTACATAAGATCTTCTCTTTGTTATTTTTCTACATTTTTAAATCCGGTTACAAAATTTCTATTCTTTACATTTTACAATTATTATTAAGTAAATCAATATTGTAATAAGATCACTCCTTTATTCTATTGTCTTAAAAAACTATAAATGTAATTAGTATTTATGTATAGTGTGACACTTTACTGCTATCCATTTCTACAAGGGAGGAAGAAAAGCCAACTCAGCTGGGTCATGTGACTATATACAGGGTGATTGAAAAGTAATTTCCTATTTTAAACTATTTATAATTTTTTCATATGCACTTACATTTTTTTTCAATTCTTTAATGTATGTTCCTTAATATATGGAAATTAAACCTGTATTGTTTTTCTATTCAGATTGATTATTTCGTTTAAAAATTCGATCTGATCCAAGACTATTTGCACACTGCTGTTTCAGAACATCTGTGTGATTACTGAGACTGCAAAGATTATGGAACCATTATGCAAACTGTATACCTCGATGTTTAGCACTCTGTTTGCAAGTTGCTCTATGTTTGGCGCAAACTGTATTTGGATGTACTAGTATACTGAATATTGTATGATCCAGTATACAACAGCCATATAAAGATACCTGGATGTTTAACTGATTTAATTCTAATTTCCTAGCAGTTTGAGAAGCTGAAGGCAAATGCTGGTGCCCATATAGAATTTTGAATAAAACTCCATGTTATGTGTGTTCTCATATTCATTTTTTTGTAAAAATAATGATTCAGAAATAAATTATAAGATTTTTAAAATAGAGAAGGGAGTTACTATCACCCTATGTATCTGTGTGTGATAGATGTTGGGAAACTTTTTCCGTTGTATTGGAAGCATGGAAAAATATAAAACAAGGAATAATAAGCAAAATTCAAAGTGGAGAATATTATGTTATTTTTCAATCTTATTTTTAATCCTGATATTTCAGGTAGACCTCAGCCTTTTGTATAATTGTTTTGTAGAATGACTTCACAGCTTCATACCATATCAAAAGAGGAGTTTCAAAGGTGCTTCGACCAATTGAAAAACTCATTGGAATAAGCTTGTAGAAATCCAAGAGAACTATTTCGAATGAAAATTGTTTCATTCATCTTTCATTTCTATCTTGTTAAATCTTTTATTCAGTCTCAAAACATATTTTGGATACCCCCTCACCCTAACATGCAATTTTATTCTAAGCAAGATACTATGACTTTGTACAGAGCACACTGTTGGCTGAGGCTGTAGAATATGCCGACTGCACCTCTGTAGAAGGGTAAGACCCCCACTGGGGCCACCTGTTGGCCGAGGGTGGTTCTTACTTAGGCTAGATGGGCAATCAGAGAGACCCCCTCTAATCAATCAGCTAGACATGTCAAGCCCTAGTGCCTATATGATTGTTCCAACCTTATTGCCCTTTGGTCAAACTCCAACCTTTTTTATCATATATATGCTAGAAGGCAATGGCTGAGGGTTTTAATGTCCTGAGTATGATGTTAAACTGCATCTAGTGGTGAAATTCCAGTTTTTGGAGATCTGGGGTGTGTGGAGTATCCCTTCATTGCAATTACTCCTAGTTCCACTCTGACCTGGAGTGGTAGTACCTGTTAGGGTCCCATCTATGGGTTAAATAGAAAAAAAGAGTTTAAAAAAGTGGGTTAAAAAAAAGTTGGAATTTTTTTTTTTTAATTGAGTACCAATGAAGGATGAATAAAATATCTTTTGCATAAAATAACCCAACAAGGGTTGATATGCCATAAAATCTTACAAACCAACCAACTCCCCTCACATGAAATTTTATTTTAAGCAAGATACCATGATTTTGTACAGGGGTAAAATGAAAGAGGCCAGTTTAGCTTAGTTGGTATGGCATTTGCCTAGGAATCACAAGGTTCCTGGTTCAATACCAGTCCCTGCCAACTCAGCACAGGAGTAGCACAGATTGGGTAATCTGATCAGTGTGGTAAAGTGGGGAGCTGACGGTAGGTGTGGCACTCCACTTCAGCAAAAACAATCTCCCTGGTCTAGCGATAGTGAAAAGGGGATAGACTCCCTCACTGCCCCAGCTGATACCAACAATAGGCCACTCCGTCAACTTTACTTTTTACAATATTATTTGACTGGGGGTGGGGTGAGGGGGGTAGTGTGATTGCACTTTTGTTGTTGAACAAACTCTAGCCAGATGACAAGAAAGATAACGGAGAAAAAGGCAGAAGAGAAATGAATAGAGGAAGAGACAAAGAAAGAAACGTCAACATTATACAATACTAGATATGGGGGAGGGAAGAGAAAAAGGACATCTGTATGAAGAATGACAATGACAAATGAAGGTAAGAAAAAACATGTGGTCCCCCCCACCGTCCCCTATTACGTATATTCTAATTGCACAATCCTTTATGTTAAAAATGCTGATCAATACAAAGGTATGCTTGTTTGGGGGTTTTGTTTTCTCACACAGGTAAGATAAGTAAATAAAAATGAACAGGTATATACAAGGGTGCGATAGGTAAATTGTCGTCTAAATTACAAGAGGGTAAAAAAAATTAAAATAACACAAGAGTCCAGTCTGCCCTATTATTTACCCATAATTGAAGTGAAAATAGTTTGATGCATTCATTTCCTAAGATTATTTATGCTGTGTGAAATGCAAACAGCCTCATCATCCGTAAGTCGCCAAGTACATTTCCTACGATGATACCCATTACCTCACACATTATATATATATTCTCCTAGCGGTATATATATATATATATATATCTTATATACATATATATACATATAAATTGTTTTTTCTTTTGGCCAAATACTGTACCAATAGATTACTTTTTGTTGGTACGACTATCTTGGTCTTTTCTTTTTTCCAAAAATTTTTTTCTCTCCAGTTGATGTTTGTTAGTATATTTTTACAATCAAACTATTTGCTGGTTTTTGGGTTTTTATTCTAACCGCGAGGATTTACCAACACGCTTGGTATATTAAATTTATATATATATATATATATATATATATATATATATGATGCTGATAGCTTTTAATTTAGTGCGTCCTGGGATGCACATATTTGCTTTGAATGAGTCCCCCGGAAAATTTGACGGGTCCCAACTTTCTAATAGATTGTAGATTATTTATGATCTGGGGAAATGACTAAAGCCGTCCAACTCCTACCTAGTAACCTATCCTGTGTAATTTGTTTCTAAGAAACTATTGAAATGTATTTACAGTTCGGTTGAAATGGTGAGGGAGGAAAAAAGAAAAACATTAGGATGCATGGATACTATTTTACTGCGTCCTTTTAGATTTTTGTGCATCACTATCACTGTGTGTATATATATATATATATATATATATATATATATATATATATAAGTTAAAAGAAAGGAAATGAATCCGACGGTATGAGTATAGATAAAAGGATATGAAAACACCACAAAATGCTGTTAAAGTGAAAACATTTTATAACATATTCATGGCTGATATAAACAAGCTCTGAAGATGATTTTTATAAAATTGAAATATTGTTCAATATCAGCTATGAATATGTTATAAAATGTTTTCACTTTAACAGCATTTTGTGGTGTTTTCATATTCTTATATATATATATATATATATATATATATATATATATATATACATACATACATACATACATGTACATATATATATACACACATACATGTACACATATATATATGCATGCAAGCACACAAAGTGAATGACAGAAAAGACAATGGAAAAATTAATAGACTAAATCTTTTTACTTAAATATCAAAATATTCCTAAAATATTATTCTAAATTTTTTTTTTTTTTTTTTTGATTTTACAAAATGTTTTCCATTTTTATTTGCAAGATTTATCTTTTTCTTTTTTATCCTTAAATTCAATTTTCTTCTTTACTCAAAAAAGAAAAGGGAAAGAAAAGGAACCGCATAAAGCATACACTGCATCACCTCATTTAAAACAATGTCTAATTAAATAAGAATTAAGCTGTACTTAACATCTCGTTTGACAAAATTACTCTCAACAAATCAACAGAGATTATTTTCTTGAGAAATTTAATTAAAAATCATTAAAAAAAATTTTTTTTTTTTTTTTTAAATCAATAATAATCATCTTCACAAATTACACATGTCAAGGTTTCAAACCAAGTGTATAGATTCTGAGAAAAACAGTAACATTGTTGTTTAGAATTTTTTTTTTTTTTTTTTTAAATCAATACAAAAGAACTCAAAACAAAAAATAAAATAGAATGAATAAGATAGTTTGTTTTTTTTTAATTTAAAGTTAAAAAATTGGAAAAAAAAAAAAAAAAAAAAAAAAAAAGCAGTATAACTTGGCTGTTAACCAGAATTCCAACATTCACAAATACCGCCCTCCGGAAAAATTCCTTGCGGCTTTAATAATGCAAAGTTACATTTTTACGTAACCAATACAACGAAAGCTGAGTTTATAGAATTAAAATGTAAAGCTGAAATTGTTTTGACTTTCAACATCAGAAACAAACAAACAAACAAAAAATGGGAAAAATAAAAATTCCTTTAGAAGCTGGTTGGTTGGTTTTTAGATTTTATGGCATGTCAACCCTTATTGGGTTATTTTATGCTGAAGACTTGTTGTTTTATTCATTCCTGATGAGTTTTCAAATTTTTTTAAAAACTCAATTCTTTTTAAACACATTTTTCAATTTGACCCAGAGTGGACTTGTGAGTAACGGTGATGAAGGTGTACTCCACACTCCCCAGAGCTTCAGAAGTAGAACTTCACCATTAGATGCAATTTAACATGATAGCCAGGACACACCTTTATAAGTAAACCAAATCATACAATGATATTATTCCTTTACAAAAGAAACAAGATGCTTTACATAGCTTTACACAAGAACTCAACTATACAATACCTTGTATTATTTGGATTATTCGGACTATTATCCTCATCTTTATTGTAATCTCTACAACGTTTTGGCCAATATGATCTCTGGCCTTCTTCAAGGTATTTCTCATTGGACTTAGGAGCTTTTTTTTTTTTAAACTCTGGAACTTTCTTGTCATAATTGAGAACCATCACAGAACTTTGAACACAACCCTTTATTTAATCCATGGGAGTATCTTGTTCTCATTCCGCTAACCATAGTTGGGTACAAGTGTTAAGCCGTGTTAATTATTATTCTGGGTTACTGTTGCCCTTGGCCTAGAGATAACTGTCACTTAGAACTGTATTAACTCAATGCCTATATCCACTACGCTACAAGTCTGACGCGAAATGCCTGAAGAAGGCCGGAGGGCACATCAGCCAAAACATTGTACAGATAACAATGAAGACGAGGTCAATAGTCTGAATAATACAAATAATACAAATTATCAAGCCTTATCTCAAAAATTCAGAGAAATAGTATACAATACCTGTCTATAAAGAAAAAAAAATTTTAAATAAAAAAAAAAAAAAAAGACTTTTTTCTTTCTTTTTTTTTTTTAATTTCAGGTTGGCAACACTGAAAATTAACTGAGGAAATAATAGATTGATGGATTTTAATTCTCTCAGGCTATTTGTTGGATATTTAGCACAGCAAATTACACACATTCTGTACACCTAGTTGACCAATTGTAGAACTAAGTGTTGCACATACTACCCCAAGTAAACCGAATCATGCAATGACATTATTACCTTAAAAATGAAAGCAAATTCTCTCAGCTTTATATGAGAACCCACTGATACATTAAAAAAAAATTTTTTTTTTTAAAAAGAATAAGACTTTTTTCTTTCTTTTTTTTTAAATTACTTTTCAGGTTGGCAACACTGAAATTTAACTGAGAAAGAAATAGACTAATCAATAAAAATAAGACTAATTAGATGAGAAATCTTTGATTAATTGATCGACTGATTTTAACCCTTTCAGGCTATTTGTTCCATATTTGCCACTGCGAATTACACACATTCTGTACACCTATAGTTGACTAATTTAAATGATTTGGAATATGGCAATCCATATTTGCCAGATGAAATGGCATACCAAATATTTGATAACTTACCAGACATTGAAACTAAGATCTTTGGTTTGGTTTTGTTTGTTTTACGGCATATCAACCTCGGTGGGTCATTTAATGCCAACAAAGTTGTGAAATAAATTCATTCTTAATGCATAATACAATTTTGTTTATAAACTCATGTTTTCTATTTAACCCATAGATGGGACCCTAACAGGTACTACCACTCCGGGTCAGGGAGCAATGGTGGGGTGCTCCACATTCCCCAAACCTCCAGAACTGGAACCTCACCATCAGATAGAGTTTAACATCATTCCCAGGACATATAGACACTCAGCAACCACCTTCTAGTACCCATATGATAAGAAAGATTGGGGTTTGCCATAAGGGCAATAAGGTTGGGGCAATCATATAGGTGCTAGGGCTTGATGTGGCCAGCCAATTGATCAGAGGGGGTCTCTCCGACCGCCCGTTTAGCCGAAGAAAAGCCTAAAGTGGAATATTGCAAGTCATGGACTGCTCAGCCACCTGGGTTCTATCCTTAAGCATCACGGGTTGCCACCCACGGCCAACAGGTAGCCCCATTTCGGGAGTCTTACCACTCTGCATAGGTGCAGTCGGTGCATTCTAACACCCCAGCTGACAGGGCAGACTAAGATCTTTAAAGATATTAAAATGTCTCTTTTGTATATCACAGGCTCTGTTACAAGATTGTTCCACAAAAGAGGAAATATTTAATAATAAAAATTTTTTTTAAAAAGAAATTAAAAAAATAAGTAAAGTCAACAGGGTGGCCTAATGTCAATATGAGCCCGACAGCGAGGGAGTCTATCCCCTTTTCACTAACGCTAGACCAAGGAGATTGTTTTTTTGTATCTAAGGTGGAGTGACACACCTACAATCAGCTCATCACTTTACCACACAGATCCCTGCGCTACTTATATGCTGAGTTGACAAGAGCCAGTATCGAACCAGGAACCTTGCAATTCCTAGGAAAGTACTCTACCGACTGAGCTAAATTGTGGTAATTTTAAAATTCCCCTGGATACCAAAGTTCAGTGAATGTTTTTCTGTTTTATAATGTTTGGTATTGTTAAATTGAAGACTTGCAGAAATTCTTTGATAAAAATCTTTATGTCAGATTCTGATATGTGTCATTTCAATATGAAAAAAGATCAGGGAATTATATACAGTTATCCTGATAATTTTTTTTAATTTAATGTGTCCTGGGACACACAGATTTGACTTGAATGAGTCCTCAGGAAATTTGATGGGTCCCAACTAAAGTTTCTTAATAAATTGTAGGGTTTTTATTCATGAACTGTGGAAAGAGAAAGTTTTCTTTGATGAAACAAATAAAGCCATCTAACCCCTACCTTTACCCCCCCCCATCTATATATTAATACTTGTGTTCCTTACTTGTACGACTATTATCATTGTACAACACCCTCTGGTTAAAAATGAGATCATCCAAATTATCCGAGATGAAATGTGAAAATGTAATCCTGATTATCTGGTGTTGCTGAATTCTTATTTCTTATGAGTGTCAGCTAAATAAGAGACCATTCCGTTTTTATTAAAAACAAAGAAAGGGAAGAAAAAGGACATGCTACACAGAAAAAATATAAGAAAGAAAGAAAGAAAAGAAAAAAAAGAGAGTAGATGGAAAGATAGAGAGAGGGGGTGAACATGCGGAATCGATAACACTAATCTGTTTCAATCTAACATAATGAAAATATGAAAAGAAGGAAAGAAAGAAAAAATACAGTGAGAGAGAGTTAAATCAAGATATTACACTTTTTACATATTGAACGATTTTGAGGATGGAACCCTGGTGGCTGAGCAGTCCATGATATGCAACACTCCACTTTTACCCTTACTTAGGCTAGACAGGCAGTCAGAGACAGACCCCCTCTACGATCAACTAGCTAGATGACTGATAGGGATGGGTGGCGAGAGAGAGCAATGAGAATCCATGCTGTCAGCCCAACTTCATTATCATCACTTCATTTAAATGTCATTTCTTAACCTCTTCCTATTCTTTCAAAATCTTCTTTTTTTTTATCATTCATTGGCAAATCGGTCGGAAAATTAGGGTGACTCAGAAAAAACACAACCCACAAATTTTGTAATATAACTTAATTTTAACTTGGGGTGGGGGGGTTAGTTTAATGAGAAAATAAATAATTTGGGTTCTGTTTTTTCTGGGTCAACCTGTATATTGGGGTTTAGGGTTAGGGTTGGGGGTTGGGGTTTAGGGTTAGTTTAATGGGAATATAAATAAATAAATTGGGTTCTGTTTTTCTGGGTCAACCTGTATATTGGGGTTTAGGGTTAGGGTTGGGGGTTGGGGTTTAGGGTTAGTTTAATGGGAATATAAATAATAAATTGGGTTCTGTTTTTTCTGGGTCAACCTGTATATTGGGGTTTAGGTTTAGGGTTAGTTTAATGGGAATATAAATAAATAAATTGGGTTCTGTTTTTTCTGGGTCAACCTGTATATTGGGGTTTAGGGTTAGGGTTGGGGGTTGGGGTTTAGGGTTAGTTTAATGGGAATATAAATAAATAAATTGGGTTCCGTTTTTTCTGGGTCAACCTGTAATAGGTTTTGATTTTCCGACCGATTTGCAAGTTCAGCCCATTCATTTTATTTCTTTACCCAGACCTCCGAATCATCCCAGTATTTAAAAAATATCCGCCGTTTTCTCAACAACTCTTCATATGAACAAAAACCCCACAAGCCTCAACAAACAAAACCTTTCAGTCTGGATTTAAATTAATAAACAGTTTGTACCTAAAGTTTGCTGAAAAAAAAAAAAAAAAAACCATCACAAAATAAACACTCATGCGCAATTACTGCTTGGCAGCAAAGCTATGCGATTGCCAATGGGAGATAGACAGGAAAGAAAATCATTCAATTAAGATTGGTACATCTACAGAAGACGCTAAATCACAAGGTAAATGCTACTTCATCTGGCTTAGAAAATACTGTGTTTCGCAAAAAAAAAAAGACAAGGCTTATATTAATTTTTAATCCAAAATATAACACTAGGGCTTATTTTCAAGGGATGCCGAGTGCTTGCATCGCATGATGTGATTGTGAAGAATACTTATTTCTTTCATCTGTTTTATTCTAACCGCTTATTTTAAGAAGGTTTATATCGAAATCATCCAGAAAAATCACGCTAGGTCTTATTTTACAGGTAGGTCTTATTTTCGGGTAAACACGGTAATATGTCTACACTTACTGATTACCATGGGTCAATTGTGTAGATAATTCCCTCTCATAGAAACAACAACGCTTTGTACCACTATAAAGTCATTGGTTAGTAGGGATGCTCCTTATCGTTTCCTTGTGTCAGACTTGGTCAATAAAAGGTAAATGTATGTACTAAGAGCTCACCTTGGAAGAACTATAAATGCTATTTTAATTGGACGCTTGCAAAAGGAGAATTACTGCCGTGTTTCCCCGAAAATAAGACAAGGCTTATATTAATTTTTAATCCGAAATATAACACTAGGGCTTATTTTCAGGGGATGCTGAGTGTTTGCATCGCATGATGTGAAGAATGCTAATTTCTTTCATCTGTTTGCTGCTCTCAAGTAGGGCTTATTCTAAGGGCAGGACTTACATTAAAATCATCCAGAAAAATCACGCTAGGTCTTATTTTCAGGTAGGTCTTATTTTCAGGGAAAAACGGTACTGCTTTAGTTTCTTTCTTTAATGGTATATCAACCTTTGCAGGTTATTTAATGCCAAAGCCATCCTTCTTGGAAAAACAGTAGTGGTACAATTTAACTTATAGCTGAGAGGGTTTGGTTTAGTTTCTTTGTTTAATTGTATATTAACCTTCATGGGTTATTTAATGCCAAGCCATCCTTGTAGAAGAACAGTAGTGGTACTATTTAACTCATGGCTGGAGAGATCAGGGTCTTCATATCATTCCCAAGGGTATTAGTCCAACATGGCAGATTGACACATTTGATGTTTAGGTGAGGGATTGTAATTAACTCCACTTTATATTTTTTTTGAGGGGTTGGGTGGTTTAGTTTCTTTGCTTAATAGCATATCAAACCTTTGAGGGTTATTTAATGTCAAAAAAAGAAAAAAAAGGAAGAAGAAAGAGAAAATGTAGACAAGGAGGAGGAAGAAGGAGAAAAAGTATAAGAGTTGAAAAAGAAAGAAAAAGAAGCAGCAGAAGTTGTGGAGGAAAAAGAAGAGTAAGTATTTACTGAAATCCCACCATGTCAGTCGAACACAAGGATCATTATAGTGGGGAACTACACACAAACCGAAGCTCATGCGTGACTCGTGTTTAAAACATTGTGTGAATCCTGTCGGCATTCCTCTTTTAAGGCGCCTCAGACACTGGGCAATAAACCCAGTCCTGCCCTTTTTAGACAAGAGGACAGGTACTGCCTGGGGGGGATGGCCCCCAAGGAATCACGCTGATATCAAATATATTACCAGTCCAGAGGCCGTAAAACAAAACAACCAACCCATCAACCAAATTACCAAAATTTCATTTTTTTTGACATTTTCTGGTTGAATGATCTCCCAAATTTAAACGACTGATTTTAACAGCATGTCAACCCACCTAGGGTTATTTTATGCCTAAAGGTTAGGGAATCACATTCATTATACGTTCATATTCATATTTTTTGTTTACTTGTTTCTTGATTTTTTAGGGTTTTTTTTTTCTTGCACATGGTCTTATTCGGCAAAGGTCCGGCAAGTATAAAAAGAGGAAAAAGAAGAGTACCATATTTGACAGCATATAGAACGCACTTTTTTTTTTTTTTAATTTTGGCTCAAAAAATTGCCCTGCTTCTTATACATCGTAGGTGAAGTTTGAGATTAATTTTATTATTATTATTAATTTTATATTTATTATTATTATTTCCTGCTATTGAGATGTCTTGTGTATGCTTATTGCTTGCCTGTACTGCCAAATTGCTTTTATACAGCTATGTTTCTTCTTGAGTAATGCACAGCTAGACTGTTTTCAACAATATATTTTTCCTGAATCTGACCTGCTGAAATGGGGTGGGGGGTCTTATATGCCATCGAATACGGTAATTGAAAGTAGAAAAGAGGAAGAAGGAGAAAAAACAACAGATGATGATGATGATGATAATGAAATAGAAAAGGGTGGATTAAAGTCAGAAAAAAATCAAACAACAAAAAATCTCCTATTTTGAACATTGGTAACAGATAATTTTTATATCATAATTTTCTCCAATTTCATTTGCTTAGCAGCAAACAAACAGCAAAAATCTATAATGCTTCATCTATCTATACGTATATAAAGGGCATCTTGCGTGTATGTATGTCTGGAGGAAACTTTGAAAATAAAACAGTTAATTAAAAAATAAATATATATAGACATTTACTATCACCAGATCTTGCTTTCTTAACAAAAATAATGAAGATTTGATTTATATTCGTGAAGATAATCAAATAATAGAATTAATGATTAAATGATAGCAGCATGGATTTTTTTTTTCATTTAGTATTTTAAATAGTAGATAATTTTTCTTTTCAGAGTGTCTGGATCAACACAAGGTCTTTTTTCTTTTTTTGCATAGGGATTTTAATGGGGCATCCTACGAGGATCCAACTCGCAATTCAACAATAATGGATCTGTTAGGCTATCTTTTTACCACCTTTTATCCTGGTGACGCCGGGTAGCCGCTTCTAGTCTAACTATAAAAACAAGAGTCAAAAATTGGTAATTGTTGACAATGCTTCATTTAATATTAATAAAATTCATAACAATATCTATTATACTATATAAAGGGAAGCAAATGTGTTAAAAATATATAAAACCTTTATAAGACTTCCGGACCATATGACCTTTAGGCACCCCTTTTTGATCTCGATTAAGAAAGGACGTTTTTCATTTACACCATTAATATCCGTGTCACGAAGTGTCTTTGATATTTTCAAACACTCGCTAAGTCGTGTGGATACTGAGTGACTAGGCAATTGACTCTTCCAAGAAAAAAAAATACTTCAGGGGAAAAATACAGAAGGTTTTTTCTTTCAAGCAAAAAAAGTTTAAAAAAAAAAAAAAAAGTTTAAAAAAAAAAAAAAAAAAAAAAAAAGGAATTAGTCAATAAGACAATTTATAAATGATAAAGAATTATTTTTATTTTATGAAACCTAAACTACCGTCTGTGAATTCTATCGTCTGTCTGTCTAGTTACAATTTTTTCCCGCGTATTTTTTTCAAAACAAACCTAAGGGAATTAACCCCTTTTTTCTGCCAAGGGCAGCAACTCTTACCTTTCCCTTTATTTAACTTTTTATATTTTTTTCGTTTTCTTTTCCAACAAATAGTCAACCCCCCTTTGCTATTATTAAATGATATTCTGAGAAATCTCAGAATATCATGACAATCCGGTTGTTTTAACAGACGATTTTTAGATATTCTTTTTTAATTATAAAACTAACCCCTACCCCCTAACAAACAACCAGATATTGACGGTGTAAATGAAAAACATATCCTTTCTTAATCGAGATCAAAAAGGGGTGCCTAAAGGTTATATGGTCCAGACTTCCTATAGAATATTGGACTCAGGTCTGGTCTCCACAACGCCCATCTCCTCCTGTTTTTAGTGCGAAATTCAACTCACCTGAAGAGAAATATGTATTGATTGTTCTGACAGGTTGAAAGTTCAAAAGTTCCATGACACATTCCGGGTGGTTATGGTTACACGCCTCATGTAGTGGAGTCCATCCATTATTATCACTGGCATTGACGTCAATACCTGAATTGAATTTTTTTTAAATAAAAAAAAAGGGGTCAGTTATCAGATACAAGCAATCAGAACATTAAGATTGTTAGATAAAAAGTAGTCTTTTCATTTTAATTTGAAACATATCTATTTACTAGACAAAACGTGACCCGTTGGGTCACCCATTGAGCTCTGGGAAGATAATTGAAAAGAGGGTTTTGCAAAGCGAATTAAATTTTTTTAAATAAATAAATACAGCCAGAAAAAACATTAAACCATTTTGTAAGATTTCTAAGAAAGGAAACATTTGACCTAATTTAAACTATGGGTTACTGCCTATGAAATGTAACATACAAATACATTTCACATTCTCCCATCTCTCTCTCTCTCTACTCTCCAAGAGAAACATATATAATGAGGAGGTAATCAAGATATACATAGAGTGGAAGAAAGTGATAGGCAGAATGTGAAGTGAGGGACAGGTCAGTTTTTGACTCATTTGCAAATTAGAACCAATTAAAATAGATTTTTTTCAAACATAACTCAATCCTAAAACTAAGGAATATTTTAGTATAACTTTCAGGTCATTAAACAGTAAAAAAGCTTTGAGGAGACAAAAATCGATTCACTCAGTTTTAGTATAATAATAGATATCTATACATATATAAAGGGCAATTTGTGTGTATGAATGTATGTATATCCAAAGGAAACTATGAAAATAAAATAATTAATGACAAAGTAAATATATATACATATTCACTATCATCAGATCTTGCTTTTTGAACAAAAATAATGAAGATTTGATTTTTATTTGTGAAGATAATTAAAAAATAAAATTTAAATGATAAAAACATGGAATTTTTTTTTTTTTTTTTTTTTTTGCATTTAATATAGGAGACATTCATCTTTCTCTTCAGGGTGTCTGGATCAACACAAGGTCGTTTTTATGTAGGGATTTTAATGGGGCATCCTGCAAGGATCCAACTCACAATTCAGCAATAATGGATCTGCAAGACTACCTTTTCTTTTTAATCCCTCACCTCTACCCAGATGACACCGGGTAGCCACTTCTAGTCTATATATAAAGAAGATTCAGTATCTACCTGTCTGTAAACGTCATTGCTTATGTCATAGTAATTTCAGGAATTAAGTATGTATATCAATGAGTATTTTAATTTATAGTCAAGATCATTTATACATAAAAGAGAGAACAGCACTATATTATATATCTATTATTATACTAAAGCTGAGATAATCACCTTTCACTTCCTAAAGGATTTTTTCCTGTTAAGTTTAATGAATAAAAGTTAAATACTAATTTATTCTTTATTTCTGGGTTTACTCATTGTTTTAAAAAATAATTCATTTTCATCGTTTTAATTAGCAGTAATTTGCAATTAACTCACAAAGCAACCCATCTTTGTCTTATCTTCTAATCTATCAATTTCCATTCGTCTCTCTATTAAACTCTTATTGTATCTATTGAGAGGAATAAGCGAGAATAAGCCACACCCTGCGCCCATCACCCAAGATCCAGCAGGCACAGTTTACTACCATCTCTTTAGCTAATAGCACCCCCCCCCAACTTCTCTGCTTCTCTTTTACTTGTCATTGTAAAAATTGTCAATTTGTTTTTTGTTATGTTCAATTTTTCTCTCTATCCTTACAAAGTTTGGAATTTTTTTCTACGCTCGTATTTACTTTGTTTTTAATCTAATTCGCTTTGCAAACTAACTTTTGATCACAATTATCTATAAACACTTATTTTTATTATGAATGCAAGTAATGTTAAAAATAATACAGATTTAATACAAAAGTCTATCTATATTTATTTATATTTTGTGAAAGATAAAAATACAAAAAATTCTTCTAAATGAAAAATATAGATACCGTTAATGACTTTGTGATCTAAAATGTGAATTTTTACAAATTTAAAAAATATATTAAAAGGACATGATGAAGGTAAATTTGACTATCATGAATTTTTTCATAAGTGGAAAATGGCATTTTCCACTATCAATTGTTAAAAGATAAAATTGTTAAACTAATCGTAACAATATATCATTTTAAGAAATTAGCTTTTAGATAGATTGGTTTAAAGTTTGTATCACAGTATTGCACAGCAACTACTTTTTAAGCTATTAGGAATACCCATTTCTTCGTCTGCTTTTAATTTTAAAAACAAATTAAAATTAATTAAATCGATTATTTAAGATAAATTTTTTGTCTAAGTCGAAAAGTAGTAACATAATGAGCATCAGTAAAAAAAAAAAAAAAAAAAAAAAAGGCAAAATAATAGTACACATGTAATTTATTTTTAATACATTTAAAACTATTTTTTCGGTCAATTTTGATCAAATATATCTCAAAATGGTCTCCGTGAGTTGCTGTAAAATCCGTGTTTACAAAATAAATCTAATAGTCTTGATTGAAAAAAAATTACCAAATATCAGAGAACTATCCGATTTTAATGAAATTTTCAGTATTGATTTATCAATGAATGGATTTTATAATGTATCAGTTATTCTATTTCAAAACTTTCTGATTTAATTAGGTATTTCTACTATGATAAATTAATATATAAAATTCATTTAAAATATGGGTATCATGATGTTAAGTTTAAAATGTGATATTCTTAGATTCTAAAAACATATTTCTTTAATAACTACCTTACTTTAGTATCAATCTCTAATAATTTTTTTGTCAAAAGCTCTATTGAAAATTTAGCACCCCCTTTTTTTGATTTTTTTTTTTAAAGCGGGGAGTGGGGTAAATTTGTTTTGTACAATACAGATTTCTTTTACAAAATTCCAAATTGCTCGTCAACAACCATTTTAATCTCATAACTTTTAAATTGACAAAATAATATTATCCTGTGATTTTTTTCAACAATTTATGTTGAGCTCAATTGGTGACCCAACGGGTCACGTCTTTTCTAGTATATATATATATATATATATATATATATATATATATATATATATACTCAGAAGTAAATACACAACATTGACTGTCCAACAAGTTTTAATAAATACATGCCTGGTATTATTGATTTATATAAAGTTTGTTTTATTTAAATATATATTTAAAGTTATCTAACGTATAGAGTTTATGAGAAAATTATTTACAAACAAGAAATCATCATATAACCTTGTTGTAGTAATAAAGTTAATACTATAATTCATGTGGGAGAGGACAGGGGCAAAATTTTGAGGAGTGCCACAATTGTTGGATGAAAAATATAAAATAATATTAATAATAAATCTCTAATACAAATGATTTGCATACATTTATATGGTTTCAAGTATTCCTATATAATACAAATAATTTGCACAAAATTATATGGTTTCAACTAATCTTATCTAACACTAATAATTTTTACACATTCATATGGTTTCAAGTATTCCTATATAATACAAATAATTTGCACAAAATTATATGGTTTCAACTAATCTTATCTAACACTAATAATTTTTACACATTCATATGGTTTCAAGTATTCCTATCTAATACAAGTAATTTGCACAAAATTATATGGTTTCAACTAATCTTATCTAACACTAATAATTTTTACACATTCATATGGTTTCAAGTATTCCTATCTAATACAAGTAATTTGCACAAAATTATATGGTTTCAACTAATCTTATCTAACACTAATAATTTTTACACATTCATATGGTTTCAAGTATTCCTATCTAATACAAGTAATTTGCACAAAATTATATGGTTTCAACTAATCTTATCTAACACTAATAATTTTTACACATTCATATGGTTTCAAGTATTCCTATATAATACAAATAATTTGCACACAAAGAATTCGGTGGTCATATTTCAAACAGTATTACCTGGTATTTTGAGAAGTTCCTGAACTTTATCAACACTATTCCTCATACAAGCAAGGTGCAGTAGAGTTTCCCCTAAAAAGAGAATAGAAATATATCAACAACAGACAGTTTCAGGCATTCACCAAAGTAAAGGAAACAAAAGAAAAACTTAATATTTTCTGATGAAAGATCATGTAAACATGACATGTACTTAGGCCACATGACTATTGACCTATACTGTTACTGCTGCAGCAGTCACCCTGGGTTAGTTCCACACAATAACTTCCCTGACCATGCATTGAGATGTTTACTAAGACAATTTTATTTATTTGTTTGTTGTTTGTTTAGTAATCACTGCCTCCTGCCCTAATTAATGCTATGTTTTAGCATGCCAGCGACAGGTGAATAATTTAGATATTTTCCAAGTTGTGATTTTGTCACTTTTTGTCAGCAAATTAATGTAGAATGCTTATTTTTAGTAAAAATGTTTGTATCTTGTTTAATGTATTGATTGTTTTGATTTTTGAAACTCAAATAAGTATTAAAAAGTGGTAACATTTGTTTTGAATAAAAATATTACGGTAGGAAAATTGTTTTGAAATTTGAGTTTGAATTTTGTAAAAATTCAATTGAAATTTGTATAAATTCAATCAAAAAAAATCTTAAAATATTTACATTGATTTTTGCCAATAAAAATCAGGGTGGGGGCATGTAAAATACCTACATTAATTTGCTGACAAAAACACGACTCTGAAAATATCTAAGTTGGGCTGGAAATTCATCAGATGCCAGAATGCCATAAACATAACGTAAATTAGGGTAGGAGGCTGGGACGAAAAAGATCAAAATTACTGTTTGTTTTTTCAAAAATATCAAAGACTCGTACCTGGGTAATGCCATGTCACCCACGCCCTTCAATTTTTCTGAAATTTCATCCAAGTGTAGATTATGATAAAGTTAGCCAATCCCCAAAATTTGACAGAGTTATATCAATTTTTAGCTCTCCAAATTTGAGGGAGTTCACGAAAAATGGCGACTTTTTGTAATCTATTTTTGTCTGTAAAATGAGGGGTTTTTTTCACCAACGCCACCAAATTTGGAGAGCTAAAAATCAACATAACACTGCAAACTTCTGAAATTGGAAGCTCAAATTTTTGGGATTGTCTAACGTTAACATAGTCCACACTTGTACAAAATTTCAGAAAAATTGAAGGAGGTGGGAGACAATTTTACTTTTTTCTGAATTATTTGACACGGAATAACCCACCTTTATGATTCAAGAAATAATGGATTTTTATAATGGAAAATAATTGGATGAAATAAAATTCCATAAAATAATAAAATTTTAATAGAACAATTCTTTTCCATAAAATAATGGATTTTTTAATGGAAACTAATAAAATATTAACAAAGTCTCGTCATACCTTTATGATTCTTTTTATTGATATTCATAATTTGCCGTCGAGATAATGAAGACTTCCCCACTGGGGACAGATCAGGGGGTGATACATGGTTAGGCTGGTTTCTTGATTTCAGCGGCGTGCTGGAAATGTTATTAACACAAGGGGTCATTTCTTCATTTGTGGTCCCAATTGGGCTGAAAAGGAAAAATAAAAAGGAAAATTATTTTTTTTTGTTTGATGGCATATCAAGCTCTGTGGGTTATTTAATATCAAAGACACCCAAGTAGAAGAACAGTAGGGGTAATATCTAACATATAGCTGTGTGAAAATAATAGAAATACAAGTTTTGTTTGGTTGTTTGGTTTAATGGCATATCAACCATTGTGGGTTATTTAATGTCAAATCTTGTTTTTTGTTTTATGTTTTGTTTAAGATAATTCTTATTAATTTGATGTGTTTTAATAAATTGGTAGAAATAATTTACATTAAATTCATGTGTATTTATAAATTGGTAGAAATAATTTTCATTAAATTCATGTGTATTTATAAATTGGTAGAAATAATTTACATTAAATTCATGTGTATTTATAAATTGGTAGAAATAATTTTCATTAACTTCATGTGTATTTATAAATTGGTAGAAATAATTTTCATTAAATTCATGTGTATTTATAAATTGGTAGAAATAATTTTCATTAACTTCATGTGTATTTATAAATTGGTAGAAATAATTTTCATTAACTTCATGTGTATTTATAAATTGGTAGAAATAATTTTCATTAAATTCATGTGTATTTATAAATTGGTAGAAATAATTTTCATTAAATTCATGTGTATTTATAAATTGGTAGAAATAATTTTCATTAAATTCATGTGTATTTATAAATTGGTAGAAATAATTTTCATTAAATTCATGTGTATTAATAAATTGGTAGAAATAATTTTCATTAAATTCATGTGTATTTATAAATTGGTAGAAATAATTTTCATTAAATTCATGTGTATCAATAAATCAGTAAATAAAAAAAGGTTTTGGTGCTTGCCATAAGAGCAATTTGGAAAATACTGTCAGGACAATCATATAGGTGCTAGGTATTGCTGTGACTAGCCAATTGATCAGATGGGGCCTCTCTAACCCCCTATTTAGGCCAAGGAAAAGCTGAAATGGAGTGTTGCATATCATAGGACCACTTAGTAATTTGGTCACAGACTGCTCAGCCACCAAAATCCTATCTTCAGGCATTACATGTGACAAGTCTTAGAGTACAGAACTTTAATATTTCAATGTTATTATTGGCATATTTTCATCATCATCAGGTTACACTGACAGCACGGATTCCCATGACTCTCTCTTGCCAACTGTCCCTATCAGTCATTGCCCCTGGCAGGTTTTCCACACAGCATTCATAATCTGTGCAGAGCTGATTGATGTAGGTTTTTGCTGGTCAGCCTACACTGGTGTGTCCACAGCAGTGTCCAGCATGTCTTGCTGTCTTACCTGGATGGTTTGTGTGATAGGAGGTAAGTATTCCATACAACTGCCCTTTGAGTTCCCATTTCCAAAAATTGGTGGATTTATAATGATTTTTAGCTCTCCAAATTTTGTTTGGGATTTGCGAAAAACTTTTCATCTTGTAGAACTTTTTGTAATCTATTTTTGTCTGTAAAATGAGTTCTAGACCTTCCGTACTCCTAAAAATCGGTTTATAAAAACATTTGGGCACAAGGAACAAAATCCCAAAATGCTGTCAAAAAAGTCTTAAAGTTAACCAATTTTAAGTTATTAATGATTTCTGATTTGCAAAATTCTAACTGATGTTGTAGTTTTTAATAACATTTTTGGATTCCTTGGGCAAAAATGATTTTATAAACCAATTTTTAGGAGTAGGGAAGCTCTAGAACTCATTTTACAGACAAAAATAGATTTCAAAATGTCATCATTTTTCACCACTCCCACCAAATTTGGAGAGCTAAAAATCGACATAACTCCACCAAATTTTTGGAATTAGAAGCTCAAATTTTTGGGGATTGTTCAAGATAGTCCACAGACAAAAAAAATTTCAGAAAAATTGAAGGGGACAGGTGACAATTTTACTTTTTTTCTGGATGATTTGACATGGAATTACTCATAAGACAAAAACAAGAACCTTTATGATCTTTATTGATGTGAATAAAAATAATAATAATAAAAAAATAAAAAAGATATAAGTACTTACTCTTTTCTTGTTCCCTTCTGAATTGGATTATGATTTTCAGTCGTTTGATAATTGATGTGACATAAGATCGCGAGGTATTTTTTAATCTGTCAAGAAAGACACCAAAAAAGGATTTAGAATCAAGAAGAGATAATAACAGACATTGAGATATATATATATATATATATAAACATCCGAGGCACAAGCCCCAAAACAACCTTAAAACTCTTGATATAAATGTTCAGGAGTGGCAGAGGATAGCTATGAATCATGTGGTTTGAAGGAAACTTGTTCATGGTGGCTGTAAGGAGTTTGAGGTAAGGCAGCTCAAACACTCCCACCTGAAGCGGAGTAAGTGGCACATGATAGGTGTCCTTGACACCTTTCCTACATTTAAGCCTGACCATATATGTGATGTGTGTGACAGGGCTGTCGAGGGCTGGGCTTCACATACAGTCACATACAGTCCCATACGAGAGGAAGCCAGAGGGTTCACGTGTTACATGTGCAACAGGGCACGTGAAAGCAAAAACCGAACTGCTTGGTTGTAGAAATGTAGAAAGTGGCAATCACCATATATATATATATATATATATATATTATATATATAACGGGCCGGTTTAGCTCAGGTCGGTAGAGTGTTCGGCTAGAAACCACAAGGTTCCTAGTTCGATACCGGTCCTCGCCAACTCAGCGTATGAGTAGTACAGGGATCTGTGCGGTAAAGTAAGGAGCTGACGGTAGGTGTGGCGCTCCACCTCAGACGCTAAAATAATCTCCTTGGTCTAGCGCAAGTGAAAAAGGGATAGACTCCCTCGCTGATACCGACTTTAGGCCGCCCCAACGATTTTACTTACTTTACTAATATAGGATATATATATATATATATATTTTCCTATTTGTCTTATCACTTTTTATTCATCTTATATATATATATATATATAAGATGAATAAAAAGTGATAAGACAAATAGGAATATTTCTTTTGTGTTATTTATTTTGGGCCATTGAAGAAAGAACTTCCTCTGCCCTTTTACAGGTATTGATTTTTGTTCTGCAGGGTGTCTAGCCACCCTCCTCACCAGACTGATTCTGTGGGGTTACCATTTTAGTCACTGATGGTCTATGAAACCGGTTGTACTGGTGAGCTCAGCATCTTACAGTTTAATATTGTTCATCAGTTTCATGAGCTTGGTAAAAGCATACGGAGCTGCTAAATTGTACCAAAATATTGCAAAACTTTTGACTCACCCTTATATTCCTGATATTGCACATTTCTAAAATCCAGAAAGACTATTGAACAATAAAAAAAAAATTCTTTTTAGGGGTCTCCACTTAATTTGGTTGGTTGGTTGAATTTTATGGCATATCAACCCTTGTTGGGTTATTTTATGCCAAAGACATTGTTTTATACATTCTTTTGGGGGTATTCAATTATTTTTTATTTCGAATTCAATATTTTTTAAAACATTTTTTAATAGCCATTTTTTGATTGGTTTAACCCATAAATGGGACCCTAACACTCTGGCTCAGGGTGGACCTGGTAGTAATGGTGATAAAGGGGTACCAGAATTGGAACTTCACCACTAGATGCAGTTTAACATCATACCTAGAACACCTTATTTTTGTCAAAAAATTAGGGACCCACTATTCTGATACCTGTGATGTCATACACAGATAAGGGACCAATTTTAAGAAGGTGGATGTGGTGTGTATACTTACAAGAGCTGATAAGGTAAACGTGTTTCCAATGCCCTCACTGTATAAGTCCATTGTATCGTGGAAAGACTGAGCAAGTACGTAGCACACTGACATAGCCAACCATGGGAGGTTGAACTCACTGAGAACAAGGTCAAATTTTGAGAGGTCTTCTTGACAGCCATCTAAAAAAAAAAAATCACAAAAAAAAAAAAAAACAATCATTCATTTATTTATAACAAAGATTAACTTAAAAACACACACACACGTGTAAATGTGTGTATATATATATATATATATATGTTGAAAGGATAAATAGATAAAGGAAAGAAAATGTTGAATGAATAAAATCGATTTAATTTGAGTTACCAACACGTGTTTTGACTAGGAGTTTGTTCATGTACACATGCATTCTATTTATTATTATTCTAAATAAAAAATAAAATAATAATATGAAATTATAAAATATTTAAGCATACAAAGAATAACGGCCTTCATCAGGGTAAAATGTTTGATATTTGAAGTTAAAACAGTCAAAATACAGAGAATTTTTAAATGTTCGAAAAAATAATTTTTTTAATTGGAGAAAGTAATGATGTTTGGTGATGGTTAGAGAATAAAGGATATTCATTGGAGAGTGACAATTGAAAAAAAGGGGAATTTTTGATTTCATAAGAATTTTTTAATTGGAGAAAGTAATGATGTTTGGTGATGGTTAGAGAATAAAGGATATTCATTGGAGAGTGACATTTGAAAAAAAAGGGAATTTTTGATTTCATAAGAAATATTATTGACTTGTCCAAAGAAAAGTTTTTATATATATATATATATATATATATATATATATATATATTAGGGTGATTGTAAAGTAACTCCCTATTTTTTAAAATCTTATAATTTATTTCTGAATCATTATTTTTACAAAAATTGAACATGAGAAGAACATGAAGTTTTATTCAAAATTCTATATGGAGACCAGCATTCACCTCCAGCCTCTTGAAAGTTAGTTTGCAAAATGAATTAAGTTTTTTTTTGTTTTTTTGTTTTTTTTTAAATAGGACCAGAGAATTTAAAAAAAATTTTTTTTTGAAAACATTAAAACCATTTTGCTAAAATTTGCAATTAAGTCAAAAACTGACCCATCTTATATATAAGTAATTCATTAGCTGCTGAAAATTAACATCCAAATAGTTCAATCTACCACTCACACTCTCCAATATCTCTCTTTGCAGTCACAGAGAAAACTTACATTTATAAGGAGTAGTTATTCAAAATATATATATAGAGAGAGGAAAGAGACAGGCAGAATGTGAAATAAAAGAGAGGTGAGTTTTTGACTTAATTGCAAATTCCGACTAATTAGAACCAAATAAAATGGAATTTTTTCTCAAACATAACTTAATCCCAAAACTAAAAAATATTTTTGGATGTATTTTGTGTCATTAAACTAAATAGGAAAAAAGCCTTTAACAAATAATTATTGATTCACTCAGCTTTAGTATAATAATAGATAGGTGAATGGTATTAAGTATTTCACTGATGAAGTCAACGGCGCTTGGTTAACGACAGTTTCTCAACTGATTTTCAATAGAGATTGTTACTGTAAAAAAAAAAAAAAAAGACAAGAGTAAAAAACAATTTTTTAAATTGCTTACTCAAATTTTGGGTGTATATAGCATAAGAATATTGAAATCAGACTTGTTGAGGCGAAAGTAGCTGAAATAAATTTATTTCTGATAAATAAAGGTTTTATATTCCTCCAATATTTGGTTAAATTTATTTTTGTATTTTTTAATTATTCTTATTGTTATACTTATTATTATTGTTGTTATTATTATTATAGCTAGCAACAGAAAACACCCTCGGGCATCGTAAAAATTAATTACATTAATTAAAGACATTGCCTGAGAGGGTGGGAGTTAAAAATGTCAGAGGGTTTGTATCATAAGTAAGCAAAATCCTCATATTTATTAAAGGAGTAAAAAAAAAAAAATAAAAATAAAAATAGAAAAATAAAAAAAAAACAATTTGAAATGAAAACTGAGCCCCATCTCTCTCAAATAAAATGTTGCGTGCATGTAATAATCAAACAATTATTTTTAATATTTTCCACATCAATTTTACACAAAATCGTAGGTATTTATTTATTTGTAAACTTTTTAGTTAACTTCTTGTTACTGTAAAAAAAAAAAAAAAAAAAAAAAAAATAGACGAGAGTAAAAAAAACAATTTTTAAAATTGCTTACTCAAATTTTGGGTGTATATAGCATAAGAATATTGTGGCGTAAGCTATGACGTAGTTTTTGTTACAGACAGAAATACAGACAATCTCCATTACTAATAGAGATTTAAGTGCCATTGACTTCTCTCTTTTCTTTGGAAGTCCATCGCAAACAACGATGACATCACTCCATGTCTTCAACAGTTGTGGACCCTTTGGTGGCTCATTAGTCCAATTCTGGACTTGCAGATGCGATCACACACATTGCAGAGGAAATTCCCATCTACATTTGGTTGTTTATGACGATGAAGACGTCGCCGCTCTGCAGTTCTGTTTATCTCATTATTGAGCTGCTTAGCTCCTGTGCGACAGGCATCTCGCCAACCCTGTCTGTTGGAGGCCAGATCTTCCACGCTTGAAGGTGTGATGTTACATTTCTTCAGCATTGTCTTAATATGATCTTTGAACTGCTTTTTTTTTTGGGGGGGGGGGGTCCTGTCTTCCGTGTGCCATCTGAGTCCACTGTAAAGTAGTTTACAGGGGAGTCTGTCTGCAGGCATGCGGATGGTGTGAACCAACCATGATAGAATTTTTTTTAAAAAACATTAAGATCAGTTTGTAAGATTTCTAAGAAAGGAAACACTTGACCTAATTCAAATGGACCTGATTCTTGGAATTCTATTTAGAGCCAAGATGTTGAGAAGCAAAGGGCTGGCTGCTGATGAAAATTAACATCCAAATAAAGTGAGAAGTTCAATCTCCTTCTCACACTCTCCAATCTCTCTCTTTATGCTCACAGAGAAACATAAGGAGTAGTTAATCAAGAGAGGGGGAAAAGTGACAGGCAGAATGTGAAGTAAGAAACGGGTCAGTTTTTGACTTAACTACAATTTATGACTAATTAGCACAAATTAAAATGGATTTTTTTTTCAAACATAACTCAATCCCAGAACTAAGGAATATTTTAGCATGTATTTTGTGTTATTAAATTAAACTGTTTTAATATAATAGATATAACACATGCATGTACATCTATACACATCCTTGTATATATATATATATATATATATATATATATACACACACACACACATATATATACAAGTCTAGAGATGTTAATATAAGGAAAAATAACACTGTCTTTTATAATTTAAATATTTAATTTATAATATTTAATCTATTTGAATTTTAAAAAATACTCATAAAATATAGTTTTCTAAAATTATTCATCAATCTTTAGTAATATATAATTAAAGATAATCTTTTTTTTTATTTATTTACTGATCTATCTAATTAATTTAATATATTTTATTTTATGTTACAACCAAAAAAAAAAAGCTAAGCAAATGAATTCTTCTATTTGACCGTTTTTATTTTGAATTCAAGATAGTTACAATGTAGCAATATTCACCGGAAGTTAACCAGACAAGATTAGAAATATATATATATATATATATATATATATATATATATATATAAATTCAAACCCATTCTCAACAGATATTACAAAGGTAAGAGATGGATTTTATCTTTTCTAATAACTTATAGAATAATTATATTAACTTGATGCTTCAAAGGAGTCTAATAATAGATGAGAAAAACTTTCTATCAGGGACCCCACTCACAAAAAGTTTTAATACTTTTGAGAAGGGTCCCTTGGAAAGGATTTTTCATTTATCCCTCTCATTTCATTCATTTTTATTTCATCCATTCATTCATTTTACCATTAATTTATATATATGTGTGTGTGTGTGTGTGTGTGTAAGTCAGCCAAGGGGACTCACAGTAGACTTCTTTGCCAAGTTCATGAATAAAGACGTTAAGCTTCATTCCTTGCAGGGGTAAACTGAGGTAGTCTTTGAGGGAAGAGTGGACAGGCAGACAAGTTTGACGCAAATATTCAGCCACCATTGAGATCAGGCTCAGTACCAATGAGAGAACCTCCTTCTGCAAAACAAAAGAAAGAAAAAAAAAAAACAAACAATCATTTAGTGTGAGAAAAAAAAATATCTTAAAAAGTCAAAGTTTCTTTTATGTCACATCAACTCCTCTATATGCAAATCATACAGTATTGTGATGTAATGGTTAACAAGCTAGTCTCGCAGATCCATTGCTACTGAAAAGAGAGTTCGATCCTTGCTGGGTGTTTTTTTTTAGTTATGGTGAATTTGGCTACAGGCTACTGCAAAGAAATTGTATAAGGTTCAGACCTAACAAAAATAGATTTGCTCCCCTTGATCAGTAGGGGGCTGATGGGAACCCAAAACTGGGGTTTCCACCATGACACTTTTGGATTGAGGTTTGCACAGCACAGTTGAGCTAGTTAAGTCACTTTTAGGGTAGAAGCATTTTCTACCTTGTGTTAAATAAAATCTTGTTAATTTCCAGCTGTTACATAATCTATGGTAGCATAGATAATTGGCAACGCCCTGTAATATGGCAGGGATAGTCTTTTTCATATCACGGGCGGTAGTTTTCCATGGAATAATACAAGTAAGACCGGAAATCCCGCACGTCATGGGATTTTGAATTAGTTAGTTGCAGCCAGGATGTGACCCAGAATAGACGTATTCTGGAGGGAGCTGGACTCATCTCCATGCGCGCTGTGTTAGTTAGTAAGAAAAGTTAGTTAAGTAAATAAAGGTTTTAAAAAAAGACAACAGATGTGAAATGATTGCGCATGCCTTAGTTAAAGACTGGCCAAGCAAGAAATAGTAAAAAAAGAACCCAGACATAGAATCCAACATGGCCGGAGAGAGGACCAGACAAGAAGTAGTATTCAACTTAGGGAGAAAGATTAGAAGACTAGGTGATCACAAATGGCCAAGGAAGGAAAGAAAGAAAGAAAGTAAGTTATGCATCGTCTAAATATGCATCTGTGTGTAAATACCTCTCTGTCTACCTCTCTCACTCTCTCTATCAAAAGAACATTGTGTATATACCCAACAGGGGTATATAACAAAAGAAAGAAAGAAGGAACGGACAATAACAAAGAAAGAAAGAAATGGTGGTAGTATGAAATGAAGAGAAAAGAAAGAAAGAAGAAAGAAAGAAAGTTATGCATCGTCTAAATATGTATCTGTGTGTAAATACCTCTCTGTCTACCTCTCTCCTCTCTCTATCAAAAGAACATTGTGTATATACCCAAAAGGGGTATATAACAAAAGAAAGAAAGAAGGAACGAACAATAACAAAGAAAGAAAGAAATGGTGGTAGTATGAAATGAAGAGAAAAAGAAAGAAAGAAAGAAGAAAGAAAGTAACAAGTAAGTTATGCATCGTCTAAATATGCATCTGTGTGTAAATACCTCTCTGTCTACCTCTCTCACTCTCTCTATCAAAAGAACATTGTGTATATACCCAACAGGGGTATATAACAAAAGAAAGAAAGAAGGAACGAACAATAACAAAGAAAGAAAGAAATGGTGGTAGTATGAAATGAAGAGATAAGAAAGAAAGTAAGAAAGAAGAAAGAAAGAAAGAAAGAAAGAAAGAAACAAGTAAGTTATGCATCGTCTAAATATGCATCTGTGTGTAAATACCTCTCTGTCTACCTCTCTCACTCTCTGTGTTAAAAGTAAAAGAACTCATTGTGTATATACCCAACGGGGGTATACAACACCAACAACCTGGTCTTGCAGTTTCATTCAGTGTTCCGTATTTTATCTGGATGTAAAAACATAACAAATTGTTAGGATAAATTAATTTTCTACCCTTGATGAGAAGATAGTTTGCTTTGTTGGATTTTACGGCATGTTAACCTTCGTTGAGTTATTTTATGCCAAAGATGTTTTGTATTATTGATTCTTGATGAGTACTGAAAATTCTTTTTTGAACTCAATTTTTGTTAACTCATTTTCTATTTGAGTCCATAAATGGGACCCTAACAGGTACTACCACTTTGAGTCAGAGTGGACCTGGAAGGAATGGTGAGAAAGTGTACTCCACACACCACAGAGCTCCAGAATTGGAACTTCAACAGGCAGTATAACATCATACCGAGAACACTAAGACTCTCAGCCATCACTTTCTAACAAATATATGATAAAAAGGCTTGATGATTAGTATTATCTGCGTTATTCGGACCATTGTCCCCATCTTTATTGTTATTTGTACAACGTTTTGGCCGATATGCCCTTCGGCCTTGTTGTAATCAGGAGCCATCACGGAACTTTGAACCTAACCCTTTATTAAGTCCACGGGGGTATCCGGTTCTCATTCCGCTAACCATAGCTGGGGTAGGAGTTGTGTTTTATTTTTCTATGTTACTGCCGCTGCTCAGGATTGAACCCGGAATCTAGAGATAACTGTCACTTAGAACTGTTTTAACCTAACTACCTTATCCACTAGGCCATGTGTCCAATTGGACTAGTTCCAGAGTTCGAAAAGAAGGTTCCAGAGTTCGAAAAGAAGGTTCCAGAGTCCGAAAAGAAGGTTCCAGAGTCCGAAAAGAAATACCTGAAGAAGGCCAGAGGGCATATCAGCCGAAACGTTGTAAAAATAACAATAAAGATGGGGACAATAGTCTGAATAACACAGATAATACTAATCATCAAGCCTCATCTCAAACATTCAGAGAAAAAGGCTTGGGGGTTTGTCATAAGGGCAATAGGGTTACGACAATCATATAAGTGCTAGGGATTGACATGACCAGCCAATTTGATTGGAGGAGGGGGGGTCTCTCTCACCGCCCATCTACCCTAAGTAAGGGCCAAATCAATTTAAAATAATTTTTTTTAAATCAAATTCAATTATGTTTACTTGTTTATTAATAGCAATGAAGATGATGAAATTTTTTCAAATTCAAAATCAATTTGAAATCTCTTATTATAATGGAGATTCAGTGTCTGTCTGTAACCAAAATTATGTCACTGCTTATATCACAATACCCTCAAGAATTGCGTAAGTTTATCAATGAGTATTTAATTTATAGTCAAAATCATTAATACATAGAATAAATTTATTTATTAACGATGTGTCCATGAAAAGATTATGGAAATTTGCCTCAAAACAGCCCATGTTATTAGTGCGTTTAAAATCCTGCAATGTGTCTTATACATCACTAAGTAATAAAGGTGTACATGATATATAGCATGATTAATTTGCATACTGGTTTTAACTAAACCAAGTTTAATAAATAATTACTTGTTATTGATTTCTAATATCATTGTTTTATTCTCCAACATATTAAAATCAATCCTATGAATGAACTTATAGAGAAACCAATTAAAATATAACTAAAATAAGTGTTTATATGCATTCTTATTTAATTTCATTAGCCTTTCTAATATTTCATTTCATTAAAATTTAAATAATTACGCCCAGGAGGCACATATTCTTGCTAGCTATTGCTAGCTATTTTAAATGAATTTAAATTATATCACCAAGTTCATTGACAGCAATGAAAATCATGGAATCTTTTCAAAATACAGAAATTTAAGATTTTTTAAGAGACGCTTTTAAGAAACCAGACCAAAAAACCTTTTTATTTTGATAAATTAAATTAAACAAAAAGTGGATAAACATGCACTGCAAAGCATACTCCTCTTTCAAAGGAGTATACTCTGATCACAGCATAGTCACAGCAAAACTATGCCTAAGTCTACGTAGAAACAAAGCACAAACCAATAAACCTGGGACCAAGTAACCAATAAGCACCCCCCAAAAAATATCTATCTATTGTCCCAACATCCTTTTATTCAAATAAACATAAAAAAATATTTTGTAAATAAAAACTATTTTTATTTAAATAAACATATCTGCATTTCTCTTCTGATTAAATAAAAACTATTTTAATATAAAAATGTGTCTTTAATATAAAAATGTGTCTTTCATTTAAAGTTTTTAAAACTTAAAAGAAAATTCCTACTGAATTAACAATAACATGAAATAGCTAATTTTTTTTTAAAATTAAAATCGAAAACTATTTCAGTATTAAACGTGCCTTTGAGTTTTAAATAGACATGAACAAACTTTTTAAAATTCTTACAGTGAAATTCTAATGCAAAACAAATTGTCTGTTGTTTGTAAACAAACAACCAGGAGCTTACGGTGAAAAGCAAAAGGTGTTCCTTTCAAAACAGCTCCCAGCTGGGGTGCTTATTGGTTACTTAGTCCTAAATCTGTAAGATACAACTCATCCTCACTTGCCAACAGTGATATATATGATCGCTATTCGGTACGGTATAGAATAAGTTTGACATTTTCCAGGAGACATCAGCAAGGTAATAAAATAAATAAGTTGAATTATATCACTAGGTTCAGATGTTACATAATTGTATGGTGGAATAGGGCTTTTGACAAGCCCTGTAGCAAGAGCTCTGAGGGAATGAAAAATACCAGTGACGGTTACTGACCCTAGAGGTGAGAAGTCACGTGAGATTTAGTTAGTTAGTCAGTTACAGCTAGAATGTGACGTGGACTCCCTCCACGCGATGAGTTATAAAGGGCAAATAAAACTGTGTGATATATATAAGTCTTATTAATTAATTAAGCATGCCCTTAGAAAATGAAGCAACAAGTATTGTTGTATTCTCTTCTTTTTCTTTCTTACTTCTATTATTCTGGTCATCTTTGGTATCTTATGTTCTTCTGCTAGCGTCTCTTCTAACGTCTCTTCTAGCGTCTGGACTTCGTCTTGGTGGTCAGTCGCACTTAATTTATTTCTTCTTCTAGATCAGTCTTGTTACCAAGACATTCATCAACCACAAAACCATGTTATTTTCGTAAGCTTGTTTTTACTTAACTAAACATTTCATGTAACTAAACATAGCACGCATATGCAGGTGAGTCCTAGCTAAGCAGACATATCTTATCTGCCTGACGTCCAAGCTGAAACTGAAGACCCAACCAGGTCCCACATGACTTCACATATTTTGCGGGCTTTCTGTAATATTCCATGGAAAGTCCCGCCCGTGATATGAAAAGGGCCATCCATTCAGAAATACAGGGGAATGACAATAATCTTATGCAACCGCATAGATTATGTAACAGTAGAAGACCAGACAACGAAGATACAACAAGAGAAGACTAGACAAAGTAGAATCCAACATGGCAACTTGGCGAAATAGAAAGAGAAAGAGAAGAAAGAAGACTGGGCAATCACAAATGGCTGAGGTAGAAAGGTAACAACCAAGTAAGTTATGTATCTGTCTATATCTCTCTGATGCCTCTCTACTCTCTATCATACAAGAACTCGTGTATATACCCAACGAGGGTATATGGCATTGTAACACAGAGACAACAGTGAAAATGATGGGATCTTTCCAAGATAAAGAAATTTTTGCAACAAACACAAGTATAAGATTTTTTGTAAATAAAAAAAAAATTTTTTTTAAATAAAATAAAATAAAATCATATTTAAAAAAATTAAAAAATAAAAAATATTTCCATGCATTTTCAAATCTACTTACTCTGTATAATTCGGGAAGGTCTGCATTAAGAATTTTGCGCAGAAATTCCTTTAATTCCGTGCATGATTTGTTAACTGTCTGTCCATAACTGCAGCCCCACATGACTGACTGCAATAGACATGGGGACACTTTGCTGCTGCTGCCTTCACTGTTGGCATATTGCTTCCGGCTGGAAAAAGAAAAAAAAAACAGGGAGTTAAATAATAGATATTTCACTTGGTAGTGATTACTTGCTCTATCAAATGACGTTATTGTGTTTCTTTGTTACAGGGTGAGGCATTCACTGGTAATAAAAACTTGTTAGTGGAATTATACTTTTTTAAAATAAGGTTGGTTGGTTGAGTTTTATGGCATGTCAATCATTGTTGGGTTATTTTATACCGAAGACATTTTGTTTTATACATTCTTCACGGACACTCAGTTTTTAGTAAAAATATCTTTTAAACTCATTTTTTTTTCAATTCAATCTATACATGGGACCCTAACATGTACTACCACTCTGGGTCAGAATGGACCAGGGAGTAATCATATAGGTGCTAGGGCTTGACATGACCAGCCAATTGATCGGAAGGGGCCTCTCTGACCACCTGTCTAGCCTAAGTAAGGGGCAAAGTGGGGTGTTTGCATGTTATGGACTGCTCAGCCACCAGGGTTTCATCCTTAATCATCATGGGTTGCCGCTAACAGGTGGCCCCATGGGGGAGGGGAGGTCTTACCCCCCTGCAGAGGGGCAGTTGGTGTATTCTAGAGCCCCAGCCAACAGGGCTTTTAAAATTAGTATAATATCTTAATATGAAAATATAAGAATACTGTGTTATGAATTTATTTGCATTAATTCAAAATTCTATTTAAAAAGGACAAAGATGACTTTAGCTGTTGTTGTCAAAATAAACTGACATGAATCGTAATATAGCTTACTCATTATTCATAAGTAATGGATCTACGAGCTTGCTAACCATTAGACCATGATGGGATGCCCTTTTACCCAACCTGTTCACCACAGGTAGGATGTCACACAAGGTTGCAAGTATGGGGCATCTGGTGAAGATAGAACTTGCTATTCAGTGGTAATGGATCTGTAAGACTAGCTTGCTAATCATTACACCATGATGGGATGCTCTTTTACCCAACCTGTTTGTTACAGGTAGGATGTGACACAATTTCGCAACTATGGAGCATTTAGTAAGGATCAAACTAACTATTCATGAAAAATGGATCTGCGATGGGATGAACTTTTATCCAACCCATTTGCCATAGATAGGAGATGACTGTACATGACGTTAAAATTTGAAATTCATTTCCTTTTAAACAGGTGGAAAAGAAATGTTGATGTTTTAGTTCAAAGTTGCCTTTTCGGCATCTGTAAAAGTTGAAAAGTCAAAACTATAGGTATTCCTCCCAAAAAGGCGTGGGCTGGGAGCCTTAATTAATCAAGTCTCTAGATAGTAAAAAGTAAGTAAAGTCGGCGGGGTGGCCTAATGTCGGTATCAGCCAGACAGCGAGGGAGTCTATCCCCTTTTCACTAGCACTAGACCAAGGAGATTGTTTTTGCATCTAAGGTGGAGTGCCACACCTAACATCAGCTCCTCACTTTATGGCACAGATCCCTGGGCTACTCATACGCTAAGTTGGCGAGGGCCGGTATTGAACCAGGAACCTTGCGATTCCTAGCCAAGTGTTCTACTGACTAAACTAGCATTCTATGTTATTAGTACACTTGACCAGGATTGAACCTGCAACCTACAGATTGTCACTTTGAACTGTATTGACTCTACCCTTATATCTGTTGCGCCATGTGTCCACCAACTGGAGGGCACATCGACCGAAAGGTGTATATAACAATGAAGATGAGGACAATAGTCAGAATAATCTAAATAATACAAATATATTTTTCTCTGAATGTTTGAGATGAGGCTTGATGATTAGTATTATCTGCGTTATTCGGACTATTGTCCCCATCTTCATTGTTATTTGTACAAAAAAAAAACAAAAAAAAAAAAACACACAATATGAGTCTAGGTAAAAAATCATACATAAGAAAAATAGGTAGATATTCTAGCCAAATCAAGACATTAGGTTTATAAGTTCCCAAAATTCACACTCAATTGTCCAATTGGACACATGGCCGAGTGGATAAGGCAGTTAGGTTAAGACAGTTCTAAGTGACAGTTATCTCTGGAACCTGAGTTCCAGAGTGAAAGCAGTTAGAAAAATAATTAACACAACTCCTACTCCAGCTATGGTTAGCGGAATGAGAACAGGATACCCCGTGGAATAAATAAAGGGTTAGGTTCAAAGTTCCGAATACGACAAGAAGGTTCCCAAGTTCGAGAAGGTTCCCAAGTCCGACAAGAAATACCTGAAGAAGGCCGGAGGGTATATCGGCTGAAACGTTGTACAAATAACATTGAAGATGGGGACAATAGTCCGAATAATGCAGATAATACTAAAAATGTTTTTACCTTTTCACATGTTCACTGAAATCCTGTTCAAATACTGCTAATAAAAACTTGAGTAATAACAAACTGCCTTCGGACATGCCGTGGTCGGACCTTTTCTTGTCCACTTGTAACGATGACCTGAAAATAGACACAAAAGACGAGGTTTGATAATTTGTTTTATGTACAACAAAAACAACAGTGTTGCCATTAGCCACAAAAATTATTTTAGAGAAAGAAAAAAAATTTAAAAGAATACATTTGTATTACCATTTTGTTTGCTTTGTTTTATGGCATATCAACATCAGTGGGTCATTTAATGCCAATAAAGTTTTGAAATAAGTTCATTCTTAATGGATACACAATTCTTTTTTATAAACACATTTTTCTATTTAACCCATAGATGGGACCCTAACAGATACTACCACTCCAGAGCAGAGTGGACCAGAGAGCAATGGTGATGAAGGGGTGCTCCACATTCCTCAAACCTCCAAAACTGGAACCTCACCATCAGATAGCGTTTAACATCATTCCCAGGAGATGAAGACCCTCAGCCACCATCTTCTAGTACTCATATGATAAAAAAGGTTGGGGCAATCATATAGGTGCTAGGGCTTGACGTGACCACCCGACTGATTGGAGGGGTCCTCTCTGACCGCTCGTCTAGCCTAAGTAAGGGCCAAAGTTGTATTACCATGTTTCCCCAAAAATAAGACCGACCTGCATAATAAGACCTAGCGTGATTTTTCAGGATAATTTCAATATAAGCCCTCCCCTTAAAATTAAGCCCTAGTTGAGAGCAGCAGACAAATGAAAAAAAAAAAATAAGCATGAGTTGGCTACCTGAATAAATAACTTCTCATTCAATGAGACCTCTATTGCTCGACATGAGAGAATAGGGATAAAAAAATTCTGCAGGAAATTGCGATAAGCAGAACTGTCCTTTTGATTACTGGTTTGAATTGGGGTGCTTATTGGAGACTTGATCCAGTATGACTGATCTTCAAGTCCAAAGTCTGTGAATATCTATTGTCCTTAGATGCATCATTCATTCCAATAGCATGACACCCTTTTTTACCTATCATTAAAAAAACTGACAAAGTAAAAGTTTAACACATTGATACTTATGAGTACACATATGTACCACTATATAGATTACTGATGTACATAGTAGTACACATATGTACCACTATGTAGATTACTGATGTACATAGTAGTACACATATGTACCACTATGTAGATTACTGATGTACATAGTAGTACACATATGTACCACTATGTAGATTACTGATGTACATAGTAGTACACATATGTACCACTATGTAGATTACTGATGTACATAGTAGTACACTATGTACCACTATGTAGATTACGATGTAGATTACATAGTAGTACACCTATGTACCACTATATAGTAGATTACTGATGTACATAGTAGTACACCTATGTACCACTATGTAGATTACTGATGTACATAGTAGTACACATATGTAACATTGCAAATATTGTACTTCCTTTTTTTTTTTTAAAACAATATTCAGAATATATACTTTCATAATAACATAGCAGTATCGACATATACTACTTAAAGGAGGTGGAAATGATGAAAAATTATATTATGACTAAAACTTTTATTTAAAAAAGTGATATAAAAAAATAGAAATACATTCACAACCAAATAAATATATATATATAACTTATAGCTTGTAACAAATCCTTTTATTATATTACACATTCCGGACCTTGACACCATTAGGCACCCCAGCCCAAAAGGAACTGAATTTTGCTTTTCAACGGTTGTTAGTAAAACAAACAGCCGGCCGATAAAAACCAGTAACATTTTTATACTAAAATAGTTTGTGATTTTTATTTTTTTTTAAATTACTTATTTCATGCTGTTGTTGTTAGCATATGTGAAAAAATTAATTTTGGACTAAAGATAAACTAATATATTGTTATTTTTTAAAAAATAAAACTTAAACGAAAAATTTATTTATTTTCCATGTACCTCTACAGATAGTTAATATTAAAAAGTATTTATTTAAAAAAGATTTTGTTAGGGTTAGGGTTAGCAGTTATAATTATAACCTTATAATATACTTATTATAGCTTTAATCATTCCTGTGTTAAACATGTCTAACATTAAAAGTTTCATAATTAAAAAAGAATTGCTATTGAATTAACAATAACATGAAATAAGTAAAAAAAAAAGTGTCTTTAATATAAAAACGTGTCTTTCATTTATAGTTTTATAATTTTTTTTAAAAAGTGAGTCTAAAAATCATCTGTTAAACCGGATTTTGATGGTGAAAAGCAAAACATGTCCTTTTGAATCTAGGTCACAAATGGGGTGCTTAATGGTATCTTGGTCCCACATTCCTATTATATCATATTGTATGAAATAGATACAGATCATAAATAAATCACAGATAAATACATGCGCCAAATGTGTACCAACACGTAACACAGTCAATTTACCATTGCTGTATACATGTTGGTATTATATTATACTACAGAGGTGTGGTACATTATTGGCCCACTATGTGTACCAGCAATACTTCAAAACTGATGCAATAAAGGAAATGTAGCAACAGCAGTGAGGAGAAACTGACATTTGAGAAAACATAGGCAACATGTTAAATAATTAATCATACCCCAAATCAAAAAAATAGAAATAGAAATGCTTAATCTTAATAGATTATTAAAGTCTGCTGAGTGGTCTATTGTCATTATCAGCCTAACAGCAAGGGAGTCTATCCCCTTTTCACTAGCACTAAACCAGGGAGATTGTTTTGCTGAGGTGGAACGGTATCAAACCAAATATCCTAATAGCAGACATTTAAAACATTTTTTTTAGATTAAAAAAAAAAAAATGGTGTTATTAAACGAGGGATGTTTTACAAAAAAGAAATGGGAGAACATACGTAATGACATCTTTTCAAAAATTCCCACTTGCTGTTGTAATGTCCATTCCTTTCCGCTTCGAGCAAAGTCTGTAGGTAGATCTGTCGCCTGGCCCCAAATTGGGGACCAGGAGGAAACAAACTAAGGTTCTTCATCAAAACTTCATAACACAGTAAATTCAGTTCAGCACTTTTGTTTTTCTGAAAATAAAACAAAAAATAAACAATTTAAAAAAAAAAAATACAAGATAACAACATATTAATATTGATTATTATAGCAGAGACGCTGATAGGTACGCGTCCTGCATTACTGACACATAAAATCTAAAGGGACACAGAAAAAATCATATCCATGCATCCCCGTGTTGTTTGTTTTTGTTTTTCTTACCTACCATTTCAGCTAACTGTTAATTGCAGTTGTATTGATTCAAACAAATTCGTATTTTCAGTGTAGATTTATGGGGAAATGAAAATGGCCGACCAAAACAAACGGCTTCCACAACGTGAAAAATTACAAGGGGAGGTTACTCTCATTTATGTAGCTAATGTTCAGATTACCGACTAATGTTCAGATTATCTCACAATGAACAGTATAAGATAGAATGACTCTCATGCAATCTCTTGCTGATCCACCAAAAACTCAAAGTGAATTGATGGTCTGACTTACCAAGAGAATGTCCTTCATGAAGAAATAACAGGTTTGTGAGGTAGATAGGCCCCAGCCGAGATGAAATTCAGGGCCATTAATCCTTCATGGTAATTGAACTCCTCCTCCAAACAACAGTGAATCATTTCAGCCAAAGAGCCTTGCATGGGAATGCAGGAGACAGAGTCAGACACCTGAAAAAAGAAAGGAGAAGAAAAAGGGAGGGGAGGGTCAAAATGATAGGGCGAAAAATAGATTGGGTAGAAACGTTTAAAAACATCTCTGTAATAACATCTATTGTAATTGTTACGTTCCAGACCTAACGAAATCTAACAAACAAAATAAAATAATGAAAGTAAACTCGGTGGGTCAAGTCCGACGTATATATGTTCTCCCAACTGACAAAGTCCTTCGTCTGCAACAATCTCTCACAAAGTACGACTCTTCTTTAACAGCAAAACTCCTACTATCGTTCTCCTCGGTCTAGAGAACAGGCTCTTAAATACACAGTTAATATGTACATCTGGGCTTCTTACTCTGGTCTGGCATTGCCCGTTTAGAGCTTCAATATTCACCAGCATTTTGAGTACGCGTCAGTACTGTTTACATCCGGGTCACTGCCAACAGCATTTCAGCGATGAGGAGGTAGCAAGTTTTAATATCCGTGGCCACTCGC
Organism: Doryteuthis pealeii; assembly: GCA_023376005.1. NCBI lineage: Eukaryota > Metazoa > Mollusca > Cephalopoda > Myopsida > Loliginidae > Doryteuthis > Doryteuthis pealeii. The sequence continues at coordinate 43,863,985 of CM042178.1, forward strand.
CACACTCCTCCCTTTCGCACATACCAACATATCCGGACGCGCTTTGTTCGTGGTGGCTGGGAATCCGTTCGTCCACAGTTCTGCCCTTCAATTTCGCTACATGAAATTCTAGAGTTATTCCCCTTGATTAGTAGGGGAAAGTTGCCTCCCTTAAAATTTGCATTGTGGGAGTTAGAGCCGGAAATGGGTTTTTCATCATGATACAGTTGGATTGAGATATGAGCTTGAACTGAAGTTGGTTGGTTGGATTTTATGGCATGTTATTTGATGCCGAAAACATTTTTTTTTTTATTCATTCTTGATTGGTACTCAATTTTTTCAAAACTTGTTTTTTGATCTATTCAATGCATAGATGGGACCCTAACACTTCAGACCAGGGTGAACATGGAGTGATGGTGATGAAGGGGTACTCCACACTTCCCCAGAACTCCATAATTGGAAACCATACACTAGATGCAATTTAATATCATACCCAGGATACTAAGACTAGGTGTTTTTTTATAGTACTTATCCCACGGCACTGGTGTAATCATCTGTTGTTTAAATATTATTAAATTGTTAAACAACAGATGATTACACCAGCGCCGTGGGATAAGTACTGTAAAAAAAAAAACACCTAGTACTTTCATACTTCTAATAACTTGATGATGGAATTTTATTCCAAAAATATTTAGAATTAAAAAAAATTTTTAAAAAAGTAAATAAATATAATTTTCAACACATATTGCATTGTCAATTGCCTTCAAAAATCTATATTACACATGCTTCAAACAAAACTAAAAAAAAAAAACCTTTATATATATATATTATATATTTACTTACCTTGTGTTGATCAGTGCTCATAATAAGTCCGTTAGCAGAATAGAGGGCTGCCATCCATTTGTTGTATGGGTAAGCTAAATAATTAAAAAGAAATTGAAAAATTAAAGAATAAAAGAGATTGACATATACATTCAGACAAATAAAAATACCAACGACAGTTAAATGTATTAGGGAAGAGAAGTGACTTACTCGTAAGTATTTCCTGCAGGTTAACACAGATTCGAGGGCGGAGGTAAGTGGGACTTTACGCTTAAGCCCCAACACAGACCTTCCACCGGCCGCTTCTGCATAATTATAACGGGACATATCTGGGGGCTGTCCTATCAAAGAGAACAAAAAAAGATTGTTAATTTTATATTTACATATCGTCAGATTTTTTTCCATTTTTTCTCCAATCACTCTCACACACACACACACACACACACACACACACATATATATTATTTATATTTTAAATGCAATTACAATTAGAGGTTTATTAATAGCTAAGTATTACACCTCGCATAAACAGTAGGTTAGAATTAAACACCGAATATATAAATTAATTTAACATACACATTCCATAAATACATATATAAAAAAAAAAAAAAATGATGAATTGATTGAACAATGAAAATCATGGCATTCTAACAGCCCACATGATGCAATGTCCCCCCCCCCAAAAAAAAATATATATATATATAAACACACAAGACCACGTCCTGGGAACCCTAACAGAATCTACACTCCAAGAGCAGAGTGGACCAGAGAGCAATGGTGATGAAGGGGTGCTCCACATTCCTCAAACCTCCAAAACTGGAACCTCACCATCAGATAGCGTTTAACATCATTCCCAGGAGATGAAGACCCTCACCACCATCTTCTAGTACTCATATGATAAAAAAGGTTGGGGCAATCATATAGGTGCTAGGCTTGACGTGACCACCCGACTGATTGGAGGGGTCTCTCTGACCGCTCGTCTAGCCTAAGTAAGGGCCAAAGTTGTATTACCATGTTTCCCCAAAAATAAGACCGACCTGCATAATAAGACCTAGCGTGATTTTTCAGGATAATTTCAATATAAGCCCTCCCTTAAAATAAGCCTAGTTGAGAGCAGCAGACAAATGAAAAAAAAAAAATAAGCATGAGTTGGCTACCTGAATAAATAACTTCTCATTCAATGAGACTCTATTGCTCGACATGAGAGAATAGGGATAAAAAATTCTGCAGGAAATTGCGATAAGCAGAACTGTCCTTTTGATTACTGGTTTGAATTGGGGTGCTTATTGGAGACTTGATCCAGTATGACTGATCTTCAAGTCCAAAGTCTGTGATATCTATTGTCCTTAGATGCATCATTCATTCCAATAGCATGACACCTTTTTTACCTATCATTAAAAAAACTGACAAAGTAAAAGTTTAACACATTGATACTTATGAGTACACATATGTACCACTATATAGATTACTGATGTACATAGTAGTACACATATGTACCACTATGTAGATTACTGATGTACATAGTAGTACACATATGTACCACTATGTAGATTACTGATGTACATAGTAGTACACATATGTACCACTATGTAGATTACTGATGTACATAGTAGTACACATATGTACCACTATGTAGATTACTGATGTACATAGTAGTACACATATGTACCACTATGTAGATTACTGATGTACATAGTAGTACACATATGTACCACTATGTAGATTACTGATGTACATAGTAGTACACCTATGTACCACTATGTAGATTACTGATGTACATAGTAGTACACCTATGTACCACTATGTAGATACTGATGTACATAGTAGTACACCTATGTACCACTATGTAGATTACTGATGCTACAATAGTTAGTACACATATGTAACATTGCAAATATTGTACTTCCTTTTTTTTTTTAAAACAATATTCAGAATATATACTTTCATAATAACATAGCAGTATCGACATATACTACTTAAAGGAGGTGGAAATGATGAAAAATTATATTATGACTAAAACTTTTATTTAAAAAAGTGATATAAAAAAATAGAAATACATTCACAACCAAATAAATAATATAATATAAACTTATAGCTTGTAACAAATCCTTTTATTATATTACACATTCCGGACCTTGACACCATTAGGCACCCCAGCCCAAAAAGGAACTGAATTTTGCTTTTCAACGGTTGTTAGTAAACAAAACAGCCGGCCGATAAAAACCAGTAACATTTTTATACTAAAATAGTTTGTGATTTTTATTTTTTTTTAAATTACTTATTTCATGCTGTTGTTGTTAGCATATGTGAAAAAATTAATTTTGGACTAAAGATAAACTAATATTGTTATTTTTTAAAAATAAAACTTAAAACGAAAATTTATTTATTTTCCATGTACCTCTAAAGATAGTTAATATTAAAAAGTATTTATTTAAAAAAGATTTTGTTAGGGTTAGGGTTAGCAGTTATAATTATAACCTTATAATATACTTATTATAGCTTTAATCATTCCTGTGTTAAACATGTCTAACATTAAAAGTTTCATAATTAAAAAAGAATTGCTATTGAATTAACAATAACATGAAATAAGTAAAAAAAAAAGTGTCTTTAATATAAAAACGTGTCTTTCTTTTATAGTTTTATAATTTTTTTTAAAAAGTGAGTCTAAAAATCATCTGTTAAACCGGATTTTGATGGTGAAAAGCAAAACATGTCCTTTTGAATCTAGGTCACAAATGGGGTGCTTAATGGTATCTTGGTCCCACATTCCTATTATATCATATTGTATGAAATAGATACAGATCATAAATAAATCACAGATAAATACATGCGCCAAATGTGTACCAACACGTAACACAGTCAATTTACCATTGCTGTATACATGTTGGTATTATATTATACTACAGAGGTGTGGTACATTATTGCCCACTATGTGTACAGCAATACTTCAAACTGATGCAATAAAGGAAATGTAGCAACAGCAGTGAGGAGAAACTGACATTTGAGAAAACATAGGCAACATGTTAAATAATTTAATCATACCCCAAATCAAAAAAATAGAAATAGAAATGCTTAATCTTAATAGATTATTAAAGTCTGCTGAGTGGTCTATTGTCATTATCAGCCTAACAGCAAGGGAGTCTATCCCCTTTTCACTAGCACTAAACCAGGGAGATTGTTTTGCTGAGGTGGAACGGTATCAAACCAAATATCCTAATAGCAGACATTTAAACATTTTTTTTAGATTAAAAAAAAAAAATGGTGTTATTAAACGAGGGATGTTTTACAAAAAAAAAATGGGAGAAAATACGTAATGACATCTTTCAAAAATTCCCATTGCTGTTGTAATGTCCATTCCTTTCCGCTTCGAGCAAAGTCTGTAGGTAGATCTGTCGCCTGGCCCAAATTGGGGACCAGGAGGAAACAAACTAAGGTTCTTCATCAAAACTTCATAACACAGTAAATTCAGTTCAGCACTTTTGTTTTTCTGAAATAAAACAAAAAATAAACAAATTTAAAAAAAAAAAATACAAGATAACAACATATTAATATTGATTATTATGCAGAGACGCTGATAGGTACGCGTCCTGCATTACTGACACATAAAAATCTAAAGGGACACAGAAAAATCATATCATCTTTATGGCATGTCAATCATTGTTGGGTTATTTATACCGAAGACATTTTGTTTTATACATTCTTCACGGACACTCAGTTTTAGTAAAAATATCTTTTAAACTCATTTTTTTTCAATTCAATCTATACATGGGACCCTAACATGTACTACCACTCTGGGTCAGAATGGACCAGGGAGTAATCAATATAGGTGCTAGGGCTTGACATGACCAGCCAATTGATCGGAAGGGGCCTCTCTGACCACCTGTCTAGCCTAAGTAAGGGGCAAAGTGGGGTGTTTGCATGTTATGGACTGCTCAGCCACCAGGGTTTCATCCTTAATCATCATGGGTTGCCGCTAACAGGTGGCCCCATGGGGAGGGGAGGTCTTACCCCCCTGCAGAGGGGCAGTTGGTGTATTCTAGAGCCCCAGCCAACAGGGCTTTTAAAATTAGTATAATATCTTAATATGAAATATAAGAATACTGTGTTATGAATTTATTTGCATTAATTCAAAATTCTATTTAAAAAGGACAAAGATGACTTTAGCTGTTGTTGTCAAAATAAACTGACATGAATCGTAATATAGCTTACTCATTATTCATAAGTAATGGATCTACGAGCTTGCTAACCATTAGACCATGATGGGATGCCCTTTTACCCACCTGTTCACCACAGGTAGGATGTCACACAAGGTTGCAAGTATGGGGCATCTGGTGAAGATAGAACTTGCTATTCAGTGGTAATGGATCTGTAAGACTAGCTTGCTAATCATTACACCATGATGGGATGCTCTTTTACCCAACCTGTTTGTTACAGGTAGGATGTGACACAATTTCGCAACTATGGAGCATTTAGTAAGGATCAAACTAACTATTCATGAAAAATGGATCTGCGATGGGATGAACTTTTATCCAACCCATTTGCCATAGATAGGAGATGACTGTACATGACGTTAAAATTTGAAATTCATTTCCTTTTAAACAGGTGGAAAAGAAATGTTGATGTTTTAGTTCAAAGTTGCCTTTTCGGCATCTGTAAAAGTTGAAAAAGTCAAAACTATAGGTATTCCTCCCAAAAAGGCGTGGGCTGGGAGCCTTAATTAATCAAGTCTCTAGATAGTAAAAGTAAGTAAAGTCGGCGGGGTGGCCTAATGTCGGTATCAGCCAGACAGCGAGGGAGTCTATCCCCTTTTCACTAGCACTAGACCAAGGAGATTGTTTTTGCATCTAAGGTGGAGTGCCACACCTAACATCAGCTCCTCACTTTATGGCACAGATCCCTGGGCTACTCATACGCTAAGTTGGCGAGGGCCGGTATTGAACCAGGAACCTTGCGATTCCTAGCCAAGTGTTCTACTGACTAAACTAGCATTCTATGTTATTAGTACACTTGACCAGGATTGAACCTGCAACCTACAGATTGTCACTTTGAACTGTATTGACTCTACCCTTATATCTGTTGCGCCATGTGTCCACCAACTGGAGGGCACATCGACCGAAAGGTGTATATAACAATGAAGATGAGGACAATAGTCAGAATAATCTAAATAATACAAATATATTTTTCTCTGAATGTTTGAGATGAGGCTTGATGATTAGTATTATCTGCGTTATTCGGACTATTGTCCCCATCTTCATTGTTATTTGTACAAAAAAAAAAAAAAAAAAAAAAACACACAATATGAGTCTAGGTAAAAAAATCATACATAAGAAAAATAGGTAGATATTCTAGCCAAATCAAGACATTAGGTTTATAAGTTCCCAAAATTCACACTCAATTGTCCAATTGGACACATGGCCGAGTGGATAAGGCAGTTAGGTTAAGACAGTTCTAAGTGACAGTTATCTCTGGAACCTGAGTTCCAGAGTGAAAGCAGTTAGAAAAATAATTAACACAACTCCTACTCCAGCTATGGTTAGCGGAATGAGAACAGGATACCCCCGTGGAATAAATAAAGGGTTAGGTTCAAAGTTCCGAATACGACAAGAAGGTTCCCAAGTTCGAGAAGGTTCCCAAGTCCGACAAGAAATACCTGAAGAAGGCCGGAGGGTATATCGGCTGAAACGTTGTACAAATAACATTGAAGATGGGGACAATAGTCCGAATAATGCAGATAATACTAAAAATGTTTTTACCTTTTCACATGTTCACTGAAATCCTGTTCAAATACTGCTAATAAAAACTTGAGTAATAACAAACTGCCTTCGGACATGCCGTGGTCGGACCTTTTCTTGTCCACTTGTAACGATGACCTGAAAATAGACACAAAAGACGAGGTTTGATAATTTGTTTTATGTACAACAAAAACAACAGTGTTGCCATTAGCCACAAAAATTATTTTAGAGAAAGAAAAAAATTTAAAGAATACATTTGTATTACCATTTTGTTTGCTTTGTTTTATGGCATATCAACATCAGTGGGTCATTTAATGCCAATAAAGTTTTGAAATAAGTTCATTCTTAATGGATACACAATTCTTTTTATAAACACATTTTTCTATTTAACCCATAGATGGGACCCTAACAGATACTACCACTCCAGAGCAGAGTGGACCAGAGAGCAATGGTGATGAAGGGGTGCTCCACATTCCTCAAACCTCCAAAACTGGAACCTCACCATCAGATAGCGTTTAACATCATTCCCAGGAGATGAAGACCCTCAGCCACCGTCTTCTAGTACTCATATGATAAAAAAGGTTGGGGCAATCATATAGGTGCTAGGGCTTGACGTGACCACCCGACTGATTGGAGGGGTCCTCTCTGACCGCTCGTCTAGCCTAAGTAAGGGCCAAAGTTGTATTACCATGTTTCCCCAAAAATAAGACCGACCTGCATAATAAGACCTAGCGTGATTTTTCAGGATAATTTCAATATAAGCCCTCCCCTTAAAATAAGCCCTAGTTGAGAGCAGCAGACAAATGAAAAAAAAAAAAATAAGCATGAGTTGGCTACCTGAATAAATAACTTCTCATTCAATGAGACCTCTATTGCTCGACATGAGAGAATAGGGATAAAAAATTCTGCAGGAAATTGCGATAAGCAGAACTGTCCTTTTGATTACTGGTTTGAATTGGGGTGCTTATTGGAGACTTGATCCAGTATGACTGATCTTCAAGTCCAAAGTCTGTGAATATCTATTGTCCTTAGATGCATCATTCATTCCAATAGCATGACACCCTTTTTTACCTATCATTAAAAAAACTGACAAAGTAAAAGTTTAACACATTGATACTTATGAGTACACATATGTACCACTATATAGATTACTGATGTACATAGTAGTACACATATGTACCACTATGTAGATTACTGATGTACATAGTAGTACACATATGTACCACTATGTAGATTACTGATGTACATAGTAGTACACATATGTACCACTATGTAGATTACTGATGTACATAGTAGTACACATATGTACTATGTAGATTACTGATGTACATAGTAGTACACATATGTACCACTATGTAGATTACTGATGTACATAGTAGTACACATATGTACCACTATGTAGATTACTGATGTACATAGTAGTACACCTATGTACCACTATGTAGATTACTGATGTACATAGTAGTACACCTATGTACCACTATGTAGATTACTGATGTACATAGTAGTACACCTATGTACCACTATGTAGATTACTGATGTACATAGTAGTACACATATGTAACATTGCAAATATTGTACTTCCTTTTTTTTTTTTAAAACAATATTCAGAATATATACTTTCATAATAACATAGCAGTATCGACATATACTACTTAAAGGAGGTGGAAATGATGAAAAATTATATTATGACTAAAACTTTTATTTAAAAAAGTGATATAAAAAAATAGAAATACATTCACAACCAAATAAATATATATATATAACTTATAGCTTGTAACAAATCCTTTTATTATATTACACATTCCGGACCTTGACACCATTAGGCACCCCAGCCCAAAAAGGAACTGAATTTTGCTTTTCAACGGTTGTTAGTAAACAAAACAGCCGGCCGATAAAAACCAGTAACATTTTTATACTAAAATAGTTTGTGATTTTTATTTTTTTTTAAATTACTTATTTCATGCTGTTGTTGTTAGCATATGTGAAAAAATTAATTTTGGACTAAAGATAAACTAATATTGTTATTTTTTTAAAAATAAAACTTAAAACGAAAAATTTATTTATTTTCCATGTACCTCTACAGATAGTTAATATTAAAAAGTATTTATTTAAAAAAGATTTTGTTAGGGTTAGGGTTAGCAGTTATAATTATAACCTTATAATATACTTATTATAGCTTTAATCATTCCTGTGTTAAACATGTCTAACATTAAAAGTTTCATAATTAAAAAAGAATTGCTATTGAATTAACAATAACATGAAATAAGTAAAAAAAAAAGTGTCTTTAATATAAAAACGTGTCTTTCATTTATAGTTTTATAATTTTTTTTAAAAAGTGAGTCTAAAAATCATCTGTTAAACCGGATTTTGATGGTGAAAAGCAAAACATGTCCTTTTGAATCTAGGTCACAAATGGGGTGCTTAATGGTATCTTGGTCCCACATTCCTATTATATCATATTGTATGAAATAGATACAGATCATAAATAAATCACAGATAAATACATGCGCCAAATGTGTACCAACACGTAACACAGTCAATTTACCATTGCTGTATACATGTTGGTATTATATTATACTACAGAGGTGTGGTACATTATTGGCCCACTATGTGTACCAGCAATACTTTCAAAACTGATGCAATAAAGGAAATGTAGCAACAGCAGTGAGGAGAAACTGACATTTGAGAAAACATAGGCAACATGTTAAATAATTTAATCATACCCCAAATCAAAAAAATAGAAATAGAAATGCTTAATCTTAATAGATTATTAAAGTCTGCTGAGTGGTCTATTGTCATTATCAGCCTAACAGCAAGGGAGTCTATCCCCTTTTCACTAGCACTAAACCAGGGAGATTGTTTTGCTGAGGTGGAACGGTATCAAACCAAATATCCTAATAGCAGACATTTAAAACATTTTTTTTAGATTAAAAAAAAAAAAATGGTGTTATTAAACGAGGGATGTTTTACAAAAAAGAAATGGGAGAACATACGTAATGACATCTTTCAAAAATTCCCACTTGCTGTTGTAATGTCCATTCCTTTCCGCTTCGAGCAAAGTCTGTAGGTAGATCTGTCGCCTGGCCCCAAATTGGGGACCAGGAGGAAACAAACTAAGGTTCTTCATCAAAACTTCATAACACAGTAAATTCAGTTCAGCACTTTTGTTTTTCTGAAATAAAACAAAAAATAAACAAATTTAAAAAAAAAAAATACAAGATAACAACATATTAATATTGATTATTATGCAGAGACGCTGATAGGTACGCGTCCTGCATTACTGACACATAAAAATCTAAAGGGACACAGAAAAATCATATCCATGCATCCCCGTGTTGTTTGTTTTTTGTTTTTCTTACCTACCATTTCCAGCTAACTGTAATTGCAGTTGTATTGATTCAAACAAATTCGTATTTTCAGTGTAGATTTATGGGGAAATGAAAATGGCCGACCAAAACAAACGGCTTCCACAACGTGAAAAATTACAAGGGGAGGTTACTCTCATTTATGTAGCTAATGTTCAGATTACCGACTAATGTTCAGATTATCTCACAATGAACAGTATAAGATAGAATGACTCTCATGCAATCTCTTGCTGATCCACCAAAAACTCAAAGTGAATTGATGGTCTGACTTACCAAGAGAATGTCCTTCATGAAGAAATAACAGGTTTGTGGAGGTAGATAGGCCCCAGCCGAGATGAAATTCAGGGCCATTATTAATCCTTCATGGTAATTGAACTCCTCCTCCAAACAACAGTGAATCATTTCAGCCAAAGAGCCTTGCATGGGAATGCAGGAGACAGAGTCAGACACCTGAAAAAAGAAAGGAGAAGAAAAAGGGAGGGGAGGGTCAAAATGATAGGGCGGAAAAATAGATTGGGTAGAAACGTTTATAAACATCTCTGTAATAACATCTATTGTAATTGTTACGTTCCAGACCTAACGAAATCTAACAAACAAAATAAAATAATGAAAGTAAACTCGGTGGGTCAAGTCCGACGTATATATGTTCTCCCAACTGACAAAGTCCTTCGTCTGCAACAATCTCTCACAAAAGTACGACTCTTCTTAACAGCAAAACTCCTACTATCGTTCTCCCTCGGTCTAAGAGAACAGGCTCTTAAATACACAGTTAATATGTACATCTGGGCTTCTTACTCTGGTCTGGCATTGCCCGTTTAGAGCTTCAATATTCACCAGCATTTTGAGTACGCGTCAGTACTGTTTACATCCGGGTCACTGCCAACAGCATTTCAGCGATGAGGAGGTAGCAAGTTTAGATATCCGTGGCCACTCGCCACACTCCTCCCTTTCGCACATACCAAACATATCCGGACGCGCTTTGTTCGTGGTGGCTGGGAATCCGTTCGTCCACAGTTCTGCCCTTCAATTTCGCTACATGAAATTCTAGAGTTATTCCCCTTGATTAGTAGGGGAAAGTTGCCTCCCTTAAAATTTGCATTGTGGGAGTTAGAGCCGGAAATGGGTTTTTCATCATGATACAGTTGGATTGAGATATGAGCTTGAACTGAAGTTGGTTGGTTGGATTTTATGGCATGTTATTTGATGCCGAAAACATTTTTTTTTTTATTCATTCTTGATTGGTACTCAATTTTTTCAAAACTTGTTTTTTGATCTATTCAATGCATAGATGGGACCCTAACACTTCAGACCAGGGTGAACATGGAGTGATGGTGATGAAGGGGTACTCCACACTCCCCCAGAACTCCATAATTGGAACCATACCACTAGATGCAATTTAATATCATACCCAGGATACTAAGACTAGGTGTTTTTTTTATAGTACTTATCCCACGGCACTGGTGTAATCATCTGTTGTTTAAATATTATTAAATTGTTAAACAACAGATGATTACACCAGCGCCGTGGGATAAGTACTGTAAAAAAAAAAAACACCTAGTACTTTCATACTTCTAATAACTCTGATGATGGAATTTTATTCCAAAAATATTTAGAATTAAAAAAAAATTTTTAAAAAGTAAATAAATATAATTTTCAACACATATTGCATTGTCAATTGCCTTCAAAAATCTCTATATTACACATGCTTCAAACAAACTATTAAAAAAAAAAAACCTTTATATATATATATATATATTTACTTACCTTGTGTTGATCAGTGCTCATAATAAGTCCGTTAGCAGAATAGAGAGGCTGCCATCCATTTGTTGTATGGGTAAGCTAAATAATTAAAAAGAAATTGAAAAATTAAAGAATAAAAGAGATTGACATATACATTCAGACAAATAAAAAATACCAACGACAGTTAAATGTATTAGGGTAAAGAGAAGTGACTTACTCGTAAGTATTTCCTGCAGGTTAACACAGATTCGAGGGCGGAGGTAAGTGGGACTTTACGCTTAAGCCCAACACAGACCTTCCACCGGCCGCTTCTGCATAATTTATAACGGGACATATCTGGGGGGCTGTCCTATCAAAGAGAACAAAAAAAGATTGTTAATTTTATATTTACATATCGTCAGATTTTTTTTCCATTTTTCTCCAATCACTCTCACACACACACACACACACACACACACACATATATATTATTTATATTTTAAATGCAATTACAATTAGAGGTTTATTAATAGCTAAGTTACACCCTCGCATAAACAGTAGGTTAGAATTAAACACCGAATATATAATTAATTTAACATACACATTCCATAAATACATATATAAAAAAAATAGAATGAAATTGATTGAACAATGAAAATCATGGCATTCTAACAGCCCACATGATGCAATGTCCCCCCCCCCAAAAAAATATATATATATATAAACACACAAGACCACGTCCATTTCAAAAACAGTCTCTGAAGATGAAGATACTTCGAAATTGATTAGACATTGTAATTGCATTTTAAAATATAAATAATAATATACTTCACAATGCTTCAAGCAAATTATCAAATACTATTTTATATATATATATATATATATATATAGATAGATATAGATAGATAGATAGATAGAGAGAGAGAGAGAGAGAGAGAGAGAGAGATAGATCATCTTTATAACAGAGACACATACACACTATATAAGTAAATAATATATATATTTCTGAGATAGGATTCAACAAAAATAGAGAACATAGGAATAAAGTTTACATACATATAAATATATATATGTGTATATATTCATATATACGGAGTAGAATATAAATAAATGAATAAAAACCTTAAATTCATCAGACAATCTCACAAATTTAAGGTTTTCTAATATATATAAATAAAATCACAGGGCGGCCTAATGTCGGTATCAGTCAGACAGCGAGGGAGTCTATCCCCTTTTCACTAGCGCTAAACCAAGGAGATTATTTTAGCATCCGAGGTGGAGCGCCACACCTACCATAAGCTCCTCACTTTACCACACAGATCCCTGTGCTACTCATTCGCTGAATTGGCAAGGACCGGTATCGAACCAAGAACATTGTGATTCCTAGCCGAACACTCTACCGACTGGCCTAAACCAGCCCTAGTGATGCCGAAATAAGGAATATCAGGCCGAAATTACGGCTGCCTAGGTTCAAAAGGGTAAAAATTCATACATTTTGTTGGGTTTTTTTTACCCAAACGTGTGTGTGTGTGTGTCAAAGACGAGATAGTGTACATTAAAAGCGAGTTAAAGGGAGATAATTTGTTTAAAAAAAAAACGCTTGTCATGGGAAATAACTTTAAAGAAAAATATTTTAATGTATACCGAAGGGAGGTAACTTTACAAGGAAGGAGAAACAATTTTTTTTTTTCTTTTTAGCAAAAAGCTGAATTTCAAGCCGTTGTTTTCTCTTTTAGAGTTTAGTAACAATTTTTTATATCATCAATAACAATGATTGAATTTTCGCTGTTTTGTAGCACGCTCAAATATCACTCAACCTGTCACATTATACTATGTTCTCGCAGAGAACAGAAATTTTAATTTACATGAATAAATGCAAATTCATGTGCATATTTTCCCCACACGTGCTAACATCAAAATGGCCAACATGTTAAAGCATTAATACACATGATCAACATGCAATGTGTATTATATGTACTAACAAATGGCGTTTAGTGTACATTAAGGTTATGATATATTTAATATGAATAATGGTTTTAAAAAGCAGATTATAATAAATAGCTCTCAAATAAATAAATATATATATATATATATATATATATATATATGTAAGTAAGTAAAGTCGTCGGGGCGGCCTAAAGTCGGTATCAGCCACTCAGCGAGAGAGTCTATCCCCTTTTCAATAGCGCTAGACTAAGGAGATTGTTTTTGGCGTCTGAGGTGGAGCGCCACACCTACCATCTCCATATAGCTCCTTACTTTACCGCACAGATCCCTGTGCTACTCATACGCTGAGTTGGCGAGGACCAGTATCGAACTAGGAACCTTGTGGTTTCTAGCCGAACGCTCTACCGTCTGAGCTAACTCGGCCCCAATATATATATATATATATATATATATATATATATATAGTTTTGCTTATATGCATTGGAAATCAGGAAGAAAGATTGTCAGTGACAACCCTTACTCATGAAATAAGATTATATGTATAATGTGAATGTATTGCTAATGATTTTACAATAAAAATGCATTAAAAATCAGAAAGAAAGGGATTCTCATTGGTCAAGAATTGAATATTATTGACAAAGACTATTATACATTTACATTATACATACCGTATATCTTGTCCATACTGCTTGCATTCATTCCTGACCACTGACAATCCCTTGAATGATTTTCTATAGAAAAATCATAAGCAATTCATTTACATTATACATATGATGATGATGATTATGATTATGTATAAAGTAAATGCATTTTTAATGATTTTACTATAGAAATGCATTGAAAACCAGGAAGAAAGGGATTGTCAATGGCCAGGAATTAATGCAAGCATTATTGACAATGGTTGTTATATGTACTAGCCTCAGGTCATAAATATTTAAGTTTTAATGTAATAGAATATATTAAATTAGAAAGGTTAACAATATTAAATAAGAATGCATATAAAAAGATTACACTTATTTTAATTATATTTTAATTGGTTTCTGTATAAAATCATTCATAGGATTGATTTTAATACGTTGGAGAATAAAACAATAATATTAGAGATCAATAACACTAAGTAATTATTTACTAAACCCAGTTTTGTTAAAACCAGTATGCAAATTAATCATACCATATATTATGTAAAATTTTATTTCTTAGTGATATATAAGATTTGAAATGCACTAATAACATTTTCATAGAGACCTTGTTAATAAATAAGGTTTATATTATGTACCAAAGATTTTGACTATAAAGATAAATCAAATATTCATTGATAAACTTAAGCAATTCCTGAGGGTATTATGACATAAGAATGGACAGTTTCGTATACAGACAGACAGACACCGAATCTCCATTATAATAAAGATAACATATGAATTTTTTATGATTTTACTATAGAAATACATTGGAAATCAGTGAGAAAGGGATTGTCAGTGGTCAGGAATTAACGCAAGACACTGATAGATTTAAGCATTTCTAAATTCAATTTGAAAACCTCCTGCTCTTATACTTGAATGATCTTGACACACCCCTACACACAGACGTTCCTCATTGCATACTGACTGAGTTAGATATTAATTAAAAAAAATTTTTTTTAATTTTTTTAATTTAAAAAAAAAAAAAAGAAATGAACTTACCTTAATGAGGTAGTCTCGGATGTAAGTCACATGAAGACACTGAATTCCATTCTTCTGCAGAACGACAACATCTTCCCAAAAGCTGGAGTCGACAAAAATGTGCGTGACAGTCCCGCTGACTTTCTGCACGTTCTTGATGGGCAACTTTAACATGTACAACACTGCACCTCCATAGCAAAGCAAACTAAAACAGAGGAGGAGCAAAAACAAAATGAAATAAAATTTATTAGTTTGAAGGTTTGGTTTTTGGTTTGCCTTAGGTAGGATGTGACACAAGGTCTCAAGTGTCAAACTCGCTATTCAGTATTAATAGATCAGCATGACATGTAATCCATAAGTTTTGCAATATTAACGTGAGGCCCAAATTGGCCTTATATTGTAATATATTGCCTGGTCGACAAGATTTGATTTGATCTTGTTTTACGGCATATTAACCTCAATGGGTCATTTAATGCCGACTACGTTTTTGAAATGAATTGGTGATAATGTTTAATTTTCTAAAGATTTTTTTTTTTTTTTGACATATTTTTTGTGAATGAAACTTTTAGATGATTTTTTTAAACATATATTTTTGTGTTTTCATTTTTTGGGGAAGATTTTTAGATTTTGTTGTAGATGTGTGCTTCTTTTATGTATCCAAGTAGTTTTTCTGGGTTTATTTGGTAGAATATCTGTTTTAGATTTGTTGTTTGGTAGTATTTTTTTCATATTTGTTTTAAGTTGCTACATTCTGTTAAAATGTGTTTGATTGTGTAGGGTTTTTGGCATGGTATGTAATATGGCTGCTTCTTTTTTGAGGAGGTATGAATGGGTAATGTATGAGTGTCCTATTCTTAGTCTGGATAATATTACTTCTTTTCTGGATATTTTGGTTTGGTCAACAAGTTGGCAGCCAGGGGACCAGGTGCAGATGACTCGCCTAAACATGGGCCCGAAAACAAAAACAGGATATTGCCTTGAACTTATTGAACCGACTTTCAACACCTGGAAAGACAGGTGTAAATTGACGATGTGTAGGCACAGAAAATGTGTAGGTGTAGCCCATAAGCAATAAAAACAAGTTGCGTGAGCTAGGAGGTGTGTCAAAAGGAAAACTGTGTAGGTGACATGATCTTACAACAGGAACATCTTAAATCATTTGGATACTGTACTGTGATCAACTACACCGTTACCTTTCACACAGCAAATGTTTTTGGTGGCTTACGCAGCATTAAGGCCCAGTTCAGGCTCGCAAAGCATAAGTTCCCATGTTACATGTTAATCAGTGCAGCTTTCAAATCACATGCACACATATACACACACACACATACAGAGTGAAGCAAAGATTTCTGGAACCATCTGGTTACTGTACTGTGATCAACTGCATGTTTCTAACAAACATTAGAGTAGGTCAATTTTGGAACTATAAGGTCTCCCATGTGGCAAAAATTACAAATTAACATTAACAATTACCGCACAAAATATTTTTCTTGAAAACTTTGCCTTCGTTTCACTGCTACAGCCTTTCAATTTGAATTCTAGTTATATTTTATTCGCTTTGTTTAAAATGACAACCTTTTCTGTTTTCATTATTGAAATTGCAAAATTTTCTAACCAATTTCTGGGCTAAATGTTCCAAATACAAAGATTTTTTGGTTCCATTTTAGTAGACGATCTTTGCTGCTATTTCCTCAAACAAAGGTGCAAGTAAGAGATCTAGTTTTTGGCATCAGTACTCATTATACCAACACAACTTTCACTGTCTGAGAGAATTTGAAATTTTTTAAAAAGTGATAAATCAACCTACCCTTGTGGGCATGCCTACAAAGTCAGAAAACAGCACAGCTCACATGACTTTCAGAAACATTTTTTTTACGCTCAGCATTGCTGAGGCATGAAATAAACTGTCTGCATTCATGTAGGCTGCTAAAACACTGCATCTTTCAAAACCTCCATGCTTCCTGTAATTCAACAGGGCTATACCTGATATTCCCCCTCTATACACATATGCACACTCGTGTACACATACAGGTATATATATTATTACTGTATTACTGCAAAACTTTTGACTCACCCAAGAAATGTTTGATTCTCACATAAATGGCCTTGTGCCACAAACTAGCACGTACCAAAATATTGCAAAACTTTTGACTCACCCTAGCATAAACACAAAAGAAAAATATGAAACTAACCGGTGATAAATTGTTCTTTTCTTGTGATTTTTTACCAAAATGGCCACTTTCCACTGGTGGAATGCATGACACTTTGACTGTTTCACAATCTTCCGCCAACGAGAGGGGGCCTGGCACATTTGCACTTGAGAAGAATCCTTTGGCTCAGCTTTGGAGGCTGTCCACTCATAGTCATATTCTACAACCCATGCACCTTTTTTGGCACTGTCATAGATGAATTGAGGCATGAGAACCCACAGACCTACAAAAGACACAGAAAGGGGGAAAAAAAGATATTATTTGATATATATGTATATATATAAGGGGCGGTTTAGCTCAGCCATAGAGCATCCGCCTAGGAACCACAAGGTTCCTGGTTCAATATCAGCCCTCACCAACTCAACATATGAGTAGCACAGGAGTCTGAACAGTTGTTCAGGCTCCAGAGTAAAAATCCAGATATTTTGAAAGAAAAGGGGAATAACTTATGTCTCTTTAGTTTTCCATAAAGAAAAAGAACAATTGTTAGTAATGATTTTTTAAATATATGAAAATCTCAGAAAATATGTTGTACAAAATTGCACATTTTTAAACTTATATTTTTAGATAGATTAAATAAAGCTTTATCTATGATGAAAATATTTTGTTCAGCATGCCACCTTCCAGACGTTTAAAATTCATTATTGAATTTTTAAGTGAATGAAAATAGGCCAATTAAATCAGAGAATACTTTTCTGCATTAATTCAAAAGAAAAATATTTTAAAAAATATGAAAAAAGAAGAAAGAAAAAAACGTTATATAAATTATTTTTTTGAGTTTTAAGAAAATAACTTTTAAATAACTTTTTTCGAGTATTGAATTTTTTAAAAATTTTCTTTTTTTTATATTCTTCAGGATTTGATCTTTGTAGGAATGTAAAAATAATGTCCCAGAATTTAATTTTTTTTCTTCAAACCCCATCCCCTACATTCTGGATTGATAAAAAAAAATCTTTTAAATTTAAAAAAAAAAGAGAAAAAAAAAAAAAAAAAAAAAAAAAAAACAATTTTTAGCTTGTGGGAAATCAAGGTAAATTTTCAAGTCATTGATTGAAACCTGATTTGTTTTGGTTTTATACTAGTTCATGTCAAAGCTTAACAACAGTACAAATCAAAATAAAAATGTTTTTTTTGTTTGTTTTTTTTTTATTCCAGACCAAAATAAAAATTATATAAGAAAAAAAAAACATGTGGCTTCTATTCTTTAACCGGTTGTAAAACAAATCTAAAAACTTTTCCACAGATTTGGATAATCTTTTTAAAATTAAAAAAAAAAGGACCCAAAATTATACAAAAAAATTTTTTTAAATGTTTAATTCTTAAATAGTCTGTTCTACTTATTTTTAATTTTTTTTTAATTGAGTGTCAATACCACTCTCCCGGACCTGTCCCAATAAAAAACAATTTTGACTGTCTATAAATAAGTGGACAAGTCACTAAATCCTGACTACATATAGGTCACACAAAAATGTTTTTATTTAAACAAGAAAACCAGCCCGAATGAATAGTATGTCAAACACCCTACACTGTTATACACATTCTAATAGACATTCTGTTAGGTGAAATTGTGGGTTATGGTTTCAATCTGTATACTTTCCTGGAATGGGATCAGCAACAGAGGATAAATCAAGGATCTGTGTTTACTTGTCACTCAACCCTCCTCTGGCTTCTCAATAAAACCCAATATAGGAGAATGGGTTAAATCAAACTTAACGGGCCTAAATTACACTATCATATGTCACCCTGCCGAAAGAAGAAGAAAAAAATACCAAAAATCAGGGAATTAAACGAATTTAATGAAATTTTCAGTGTTGATATATTAATGAATAAAAGATATAATGCACCAGTTATTTTATTTGAAAACCTTTACTTTTTTCAGGTCAGTTAACTTTGAATCATGTATCTTTGAGGCATAACATGGATTCTCAAAGTTACGTGGTTCAAAGTTAACTGACCAGAAAAAATATAAAAGTTTTTAAATAAAATAACTGGTGCATTATATCTTTTATTCATTAATATATTAACACTGAAAATTTCATTAAATTCGGTTAATTCCCTGATTTTTTGGTATTTATTTTTTCTTTCGGCAGGGTGACATACGATGGCAGAATTTAGGTCCGTTAAGTTCGATTTAACCTGAGAATGGAAACCAGGCTTCAGAAAGTTCAAAAAGGAACAAGTGAAATATGTTATATGTATAAATTAATTTCAACCAATTGGTTTTCTTTGTTTAGTCATATTTCTTAAATATTGTCAGATTACATCATCCAAATTATCTACTACTGCCTATATATAATGCATGGAAAATAGAAAAAAAAATCCTGGTATGTAAATATAAAAAATATGGAAAAACAAGGTATTCCAAGGATGACTTTATTATGATTAGAAGAATTAGCCAATATTAAAACGTGTTGGTTCATATATTAAACCATCATCAGGGCATTGTTAATATGTGATGTTGTAACTTCTGAATAATATTCAATATAAATATGGAAAGAAAAAAAGGACAAAATTTAGCATTCTATAGTCATTAATAGCATTCTATTTTAAAACTATGTGACATGATTTGTGTTAAAAATTATCTTTAAAAAAAAATGTATTTATATTTATTTATGTATTAAAATTTTTGAATGGGGCTTGATATATATATATATATAATATATATTTTTTTTTTTTTTTTTTTTTTTGCTCAAAATAGAACATCCGGCCAGCATAAAAGATATAAGTATAAGTAGGAGATAAGTAGAAGACTATGCAATACATCCAACCAAAATAATAAAAAAAAAAAAAAAAAAAAAAAAAAAAAAAAAAAAAAAAAGGAAGAAAAAATGAATTAAAAAAACAAAAAAGAATTATAAAAAAAAGAATTAAAAATAAATCTTACCTCTTGCACAGCTTGTGAGGAATTTTTCACCGCACATGATTTTTTCACAAATCAAATGTGTACAGTTTGAGTCAAAGGCCTAAAGAGAAAGGAGAAAAAAAAATAACAATAAGGATAATAATCATCTTTATACCAATCTGAAAAAAAAAACAAGATTTACAGATCTACCATTAAAGAGAGGGAAGGAGGTTAAAGAGAGGAGGAGATGGGAAGTGAAATGGGACCAAAAGTACTTAGGAACAAAGAGTTATAGCAATTTAATTAGCCAATTCTGTCCAGATCCATTCAGTGACTGGAAAGGATTGTAACCAGAATATGTAGACAAAAGATGTCTATACTATTTAACTAAATATATCTGAATGAAGAAATACTGCCCAATTACATACACACACACTCTATATATATATATATATAGATAGATAGATAGAGAGAGAGAGATACAGATACAGAGATGCTGATAGGGATGCAGGATAAGTACCTGACACACAAAAATCTAAAAGGGCACAGTAAAATGGTATCCATGCATCCCAGTGTTTTTCTTTTTTCTTCCTTCACCATTTCAAGCTAACTGTAAATACATTTCAATAGTTTCTTAGAAACGAATTACACAGGATAGGTTACAGGGTAGAAGTCAGATGGCTTCAATTGGGACCCATAAATATTCCTGAGGACTCATTCAAAGCAAATATGTGCATCCCAGGACGCACTAAATCAGAAAGCTATCAGCATATATATATATATATATATATATATATATATATATATATATGTGTGTGTGTGTGTGTGTGTGTGTGTGTGTGTGTGTGTGTGTGTGAGGTAAAATAAGGAATGAAAGAAGAAAACTCAGACAAAAATGTGTAGTATATTTCACTGGAGTTTTGAACTCAGCTTCTGCTTTTATTGAATTATTAGGATCATACAAGTGTTTTATAGAAGGGGGAAGTAGGTAGGTGGGTAAGTTTTGTGGTGAGCTTTCCCTCTCCACAAAACTTACCCACCCACCTACCTACTTCCCCCTTCTATAATTCATTAAGAAACTTTAGTTGGGACCCAGCAAATTTCCTAGGGACATTCAAATCAAATCCATGCTTCCTAGGACGCACTGGATTAAAAAGCTTGCAATGATATATGGAGAAGGCAGGGTAATTAAGTTTCATATCAAATCCAAATGGCACAGGTGTTCTCAGACATTTTATCCATTTGCCTTCTTACACACGCAAGAAATTTTTTTTTAAATAAATGAAATAAAATAATGATAATTTTTAATGGGTTGTAATTTGAATTCTATAAATACCATGTGACTCAACATTGGGTTTTTAAAAGGTCACAAAAAGAAGAAAAACTTGATCCTTTTATGTAAAGTGTATTTACCTACAAAGCTTTGGTGAGTTGGTTGGATTTTACAGCATGACAACCCTTGTTGGGTTATTCTAAGACATTTTTGTTTTATTCATTCTTAAGGGTCACTGAAATCATTTTTTAAACTCAATTTTTTTTTTAAAAACACATTTTTCAATACTCATTTTTTTATCTATTTAACCCATAGATGGGACCCTAACAGATACTACCATTCTGGGTCAGTGTGGATCCGAGAGTAATGGTGACGAATGAGTACTCCACATTCACCAGAGCTCCAGCACCACTAGATGCAATTGTTACATAGTTAGTAGATTCCTAATACTTTTATAAGGTATTGTAGAAATCATATGGCGATTAGTGCAGCTGATGGCCTTGAGAGTGAGCGACAGCGCTTGACCTCGATCTCACCTTGCGTTCTGGGGAGAATCGTGAGAACCGGAACCCCATAGAAGGCCCTCTTCCGGTTTAAGGATACTAAGTAAGTAAGAGAGTTAGAACTTAGAAGCCGAGCTAGCAACATGTAAGCCTCATCTGCGCAGATTGTCTGGGTGAGGATTTGGAATAAAGTAACATCAACATAAATCGAAGTCTTGTGTTTATTACCAAAAACAAACAATGACACAGGGCTTCTGATAAGAAGAAATCCCAACAGAAACCAGACCCGGAATCCTCAATAAAGACCAGACCTGTAGAAGATATACCAGACCAAGATAGATGATAGACGATCAGAAGCAAAGCCGGCCAGAAGAATAGACGACAGAGTAAGAAGTAAGAAAGGTATATAACGTTATATAGATTGGTACTGTGAAAAGACCAGTATATAACATATACCTATTTAGTGCCGGTAAAGAAGGCGCTATGCAACACAATTTAACATCATACCCAAGACACAAAGACCCTCAGCCACCATTTTCTAGCACATACATGATAAAAAGGGTTGGAGGATTTGCCATAGAGGCAAATTGA
Source organism: Doryteuthis pealeii (assembly GCA_023376005.1). Classification (NCBI taxonomy): domain Eukaryota; kingdom Metazoa; phylum Mollusca; class Cephalopoda; order Myopsida; family Loliginidae; genus Doryteuthis; species Doryteuthis pealeii. The sequence continues at coordinate 43,886,629 of CM042178.1, forward strand.
TCAGGGGGGATGCACTCCGATCATTCGTCTAGCCAAAGTAATGGCCAAAATACAGTGTTGCATGTCATGGACTGTTCACCCACCAAAGTTCTGTCCTTAAGTATCACAGGTGACCACCCAAGACCAACAGGTGGCCACATTAAGGGGATTTTACCCCTCTACAATCAGTGTATTCTTCTGCCCTGGCCGACAGGGCAACAGAAGCTTTGTTTTGGTTTCTTTGTTTAATGGCATATCAACCTTCATGGGTTATTTAATGCCAAGGCCGTCCTAGTAGTAGAACAGTTACATGGTTTCAAGTATTTCTGATACTAATATTTAATATACAATTATATAGTTTTAATTAACTATTTCTATTTAATAATAATTATTTATTTGTACACAGTTATATGATATCAAGTATTCCTATGTAATACAAATAATTTGCACACAGATATATAGTTTCAAACAAACTTTGTGGGTTATTTAATGCCAAAGCTATCCTTGTAAAAAAATAGCTGAGAGGATGAAGGGGTTCATACCTTTCCCAAGGGTATTTATCTGAAAGTGAACATAATAGCATTTCTGGGATTTGAACTGGCTTACTACAATATTGCAGTCCAGCACATTAGCCACTACACTACAGAGACTTCCCACTATTTAATTCCATCAGTTTTTCCTATTGCGATATATTTCATTACATTAAAACTTACCGTATTTGATGGCATATAGTAGTAACATGAGTTGTTTCATTGATTGTGTTGGACATTTCCAAATTCCAACCTTAATCGGTTTAAATCGCAATTTCTCAGGTTTTACTGGCCCAATCTTAAACATATTTATATGGTTGGAAAGAAAAGAAAATAATCTTTCTAAATATGTAATTTTTATGTGTTCTTATCCATTGAATAATTTTTACAGCGAGTTAAAATTATATTTTGCTTAAAAATTTTTTAAAAAACATGACTTTTTTTTTTAGACTAATTTTTACACGCTACTTTGTTTTTCAAAATCATAGTGGCTAATCTTTATCAATATTCTTGAAATTTTACACTCAATTAGAAGACACCTGGATGTACAAACAGGACCCCTTTTTTTTTCTTTTTTTTTTTCCAGGCCCCGTGGGAGCGAAAATACAATAGAGCAAATTTGAACGCAATTTCTTCAAAAAATATAAGAGAAGTAAAAGAAAAAAAAAAACATTATACCCGTAATAAAAGACAGACTCAAAATTATTTCCATATATAATGTGTGAAATAAAAACGATTGAATACCATCAGGGATTTTGCTCAATGTTTTAATTTTTAAAAGAAAACCGTCAAAGTTACTCGATTTTCAAATGTAAACAATCTTTCGTAATTTTTACCTTATCAGCTTAAAAAGATAATTCATCGCTTATTTCTTGTCCAATTTAAAAAATATTTATATGGTTGGAAATAAAATGAAATAATCTTTCTAAATATGTAATTTTTGTGTTTTTATCCATTTGATTATTTTTTACAGCAAGTTAAAAGGGTATTTTGTTTAAAAGGAGCAAAAACGTGTGACTCAAAAAATTTTCCGCACTCAAATTTTCTGTGCTATTTTTTTTGTAAAATCAAAGTGGTTAAATTTTACACTTAAATAGGGGACACTTTTAACTACAAGCAGAAATTTGTTTCTTTCTTTTCCGACCTTTGGGAGTGAAACTACAATAAACCAAATTTAAAAGAAATTTCTTCAAAAAATATAAGCAAAAAAAAAAAAAAACACTATAGTGCTTTTTTTTTTTTGCTTATAATCCTTAGGATTATTTTCATATATAATGTGTGAAATAAGAACGATTGTATACCGTCAGGGATTTGCTTTGAAACTTCGAATTTTGAAAAAAAACAAGAAAAAAAATCAAATTTACTAGTCCTCCGTAAAGTAAACAATTCTCAGCTAGGCATCGTTTATCCAGATCATACCATTTTAAATTAGTAATTTATCGCTTATTTCTAGTCCAATTTTTAAAATATTTATATGGTTGGAAAGAAAATAAAATAATCTTTCTATTTCTTGTATGTAATACAACAAGATATTTTTAAGTTCAAAGTGATGTTATTTATATAAATTGATACTATATATGTGTATATATGCCGTATTAAAGTGAAAATGTTGAATAATCTTGTGGTAAACTTTTTAAAAAAAAAGAAATCTTGATATCCCTACTTTTTATTCCCCAAATAATGGGTTCTAGCAGAGAGATGCTTAAAATTTCAGAAATGCAGAATCAGAAAAAAACATACAATTTTACATAAGAATGCAAAGTTTTATTAAAATTGTTCCAAAAATAAAGAAATGGTGAAGAAATTACTAAATTTCTTGTTTTCAAAAAAAAGAAGAAAAAAATATAGCCACTTGGCTGAGATAGTTCCAGGTTTAGCCCTGTTGGTGGCGCTTAGACTACTACTAAAAGTGTAGTCTAAGCACCACCAACAGGGCTAAATATGCAACTATCTCAGCCAAGTGGCACAACTCCCAACCACTACCCACCCCCCATTACAAACCACCAACCCGATACACCTATCAAACAGGTAGATATTATTCCTTGCTTAAAGGTGAAAGGACAAAACTGCATTGTTCTTTGTATTTTTCACTCCTTTTGTCAGTAAAGAGCCAGACCTTGACATTGTTCATTGGTCTACCATCCCTGCCCCCACCCCACCTAAACAATCTGGGGGGTCACAGGAATATTGACAGTACCAACCAATGCAATGACAGCTGCTGCACTTGGTGCATCATATCACCAAAAAGGATTCATCAAAATAAACCAGCAATCCATGGGAAAATCAAGTCACCTTTTTAGTTATTAAATTTTATAACTATATATAACTAATATATATATATATATATATATATATATATTATTATTATTTATATTTTTGCTTGAAGGCAATTATAAATGCATGTATCGTATAAAATTCGATAATTATAGAAAATAAACTTGACAAGTAAATCCCGCAAAGGATGGCTCGCTATGCAGAACACCGTACAGACTGTTTCGACTTTATTAAGTCTCTTCAGCGATGTATACTAACGACTCCCCTCCGACAGGAATCGAAGTAAGTTGTTGGGTGCAGCCTAAAGTCGGTATCAGCCAATCAGCAAGGGAGTCTATCCCCTTTTCACTAGTGCTAGACCAAGAAGATTGTTTTTTTACGTCTGAGGTGGAGCGCCACACCTACCAACAGCTCCTTACTTTACCACACAGATTCCTGTGCTACTCATACGCTCATTTGGCGAGGGCCAGTATCGAACTAAGAAACTTGTGGTTTCTAGCCGAATGCTCGACCGATTGAGCTAATCCGGCCCTTCAATATATATATAGATTCTATAAAAAAGAAGGTTCGCAAAAAGGATTATGTTTTTTTTTTTTTTTTTTTTTTATTTTTATTATCATCTTACATATGCGACACATGTTTCAGATGTGATATTTTCTTCAGGCATTAATTAACCATACTTAGGTAAAACATGAATATGTACATGTATAATTTCTTATATATACTAGCAAATATATGCACCCTCCGGGTGCAAGTATTTAAGTTTAAATGTAATAAAATATTAGATTAAATCAGAAAGGCTAATGAAACTAATTAAGAATTCAGATAAAAAGATTTGAAACGGAGGGGGTATAATCGGAAAATAGAACAATTGAAACTTACTCTTTCATCACTTCCGTTTTTCAATGCTAAATTTTCCTAATTTAACTATTTAGTTAAAATAGGAAGTAAATAATAAAATTACAGTTATTTCTTCTTGTTAATGAATTTTATTTAAGATTCATTGAAGAGATTTTTACTCATATTCATTAAGATAAAACCAAACAATTAGAAATCAATAATACCAAGCACATTTTTATTAAAATCAGTTTTTTTAATATCAATATGCAAATTAGCTTTACGTTTACACTGAAAACTGGTATTTTGTTGTATATATAAATACAATTGCATGTTATTAGTATTTAGGTAAGGCCAACAGTATTAATAATGTCAAACAGTTTTATTATTAATTGAGGTTTAAATAGAAATAGAATAATGGAGAATGTGACGTAAATAACTAAGGAAATTGTGACTTGAGTAGTAATATAGTTTCAGTTACAGACAGAAAAACACACAATCTCCATTATAATAAGATTAAAAATACAGAATAATAACTGCTTTTACTAGGCATTACTTATAATTATAATTAAATTGATAGCAATACAGAGATGAGAATTGAGGAATAAGTGCACGTGAGGAACAAGGCATTGTTTTTTCTCAATTTTTGCGTGCAGGCCACACACAAGGATTGAAAAAAATAACATAGCGTTCAACCGTTATTATACAACCGTTATAAACAAAAAGTAAGTTACAAACACACACACATCATATCAACTATCAGAAATTATACATATTTATGTTCTGCCAAAGTATGGTTAATTAATGCCTGAAAAAGATATCAGAAGATCTGAAACACGTGTCGCATATGTAAGATAATAATAAAAAGTTAGTATATCTAATTTTCTCCTGTTAGACCAAGTATATATATATATATATATATATATGTGAAAATAAAATGGAAATTAATCCGACAGTGTGAATATGATATAATGAAAAAACAAAGGATGTTTACAACTGCATGGGCTCATCAGGAGAGAGTGTGCAAACCGTTTCGGGGCCTTCCTCTCGACGGTTTAAAAAGCAACACCGGCCCTTCCTCACTGATATGAGGACACTCGCAATATCATGCATCGACCGCATGTGGGTCGGTCATCAACAAAAATATGACGGGAAAAATGACCGTTAGCAAAAACAGAACGCTGCTAGTCAAACGTTGGAATTAATCAAAAAATGCACTGTCTATATTAAAAATAAAATGAATTTTATTTAAAAATAAAATGAACTTCATTTTTAATTTTAAAATTAATCAGAAGCATTATAGTTATAAAATAAGACTCAAAAAAGTCTGGTGTAGAGTAATTTAAAAAAGTGTAAATTTGTATAAAAAGTGTATATAAATATTAAAATTATTTGTAATACAATCCAACTGTAAAATAAGTAGCCCACTTTTATAGGTAAATCCGTGGTGTTTATGGATAAATCTCATCGAAGGAGTAAACATTCATATGTAAAGTTTTTTCATAGACATGTGAAAATAAAATGGAAAATAATCCGACAGTGTGAATATGATATAATGAAAAAACAAAGGATGTTTACAACTGCATGGGCTCATCAGGAGAGATATATATATATATATATATATATATATATATATATATACACACATACTTGCAAAAGTACACAGTCCATGACCAGACTAAAAAAGAAAAGTTGAGTTATCGTTAAATGTTTTCGTTTAATTTGTTATTTTGCTTTTTACTTCACTGTAAAAAATAATTCAATGAATAACATACAAATTACATATCTAGAAAGATTATTTTATTTTCTTTCGAAGCAAATGAATATCTTAAAGATTGATGTGAGAAATTTCAAGCTGAACTGCTTAGAATGCGACTTTGTTTACTAAAATTAAACTAAACTGCTGGTATCGCTAAAGCAGACAGCGAGCAATATTTTATAATCAGCAGCAGCTGGTATGCAGCCAGTTTCGCAAATCGGTTGATTCTGGTTTAATCAATTAATTATAACCCTTAATCAGTAAAAAACAATAACCAAATTTGGTGTGTTTCTTAGTTAGAAGGATATTAATGTGTATGCAAGATTTTTAATCTGTGTGACTTCTCTTTTTGGAGTTTTAAGTCGACACATACACACTAAACTTTCTTTTATATATATAAAAGTGTATTTTGGCAGCATTTTTTCTTTTATACAAGTTGTGTTGAACTGTACAGACAATTCTTGTCGGATGAGTTTTTGGTCGATCTTTCTAATTTTCGGGCCATCTTTTAAGTAGTAAGAGTCAACATATTATCAAATGCTTATAATCTCCCACCTATCCTCCTTCCACTATTCCCCTCCCCTTCTCACAACTTGTGCCCCTCTCCCACAAAAAAAAATCACTACTGCATCGTTCGTTCGAACCATTACCATTCCTACAACCTCCCACTACCAATTGTTATTACCTCCCACTTCCAACTCCTTGCTACTACTCCTTAAAAACGAGACACGGAACATACCATCAGTTTCCTACCTGATGATGGCAAACTGTATTGCCGAAAGCACTCGTAACGAAACCTTTGGTGGACTGTTACACCAGTTCCACCCGGACACCAAAAAGATGGCCCGAAAATTAGAAAGGCTCGACCAAAACCTCGTCCGACAAGAATTGTCTGTACAGTTCAACACATATATATATATATATATATATATATATATATATATATATATATACTAGCAAGAATATGTGCCTTCTGGGCATAAGTATTTGTAATGAAATATATCAAATTATAAAGACTAAATAAGAATGCATTAGTTATTCTAATTTGATTCAGTATAAAATCATTCATAGGATTGATTTTAATACATTGGAGAATAAAACAATAATATTAGAGATCACTAACACCATGTAATTATTTATCAAACCCATTTTGTTAAAACAAGTATGCAAATTAAACACAACCTATATTATGTAAACTTTTATTTCTTAGTGATATATAAGACACATTACAGTATTCTAAACGCACTAATAACATGGGCTGTTTTGAGGCAAATCTAACTCAGATTTTCATAGAGACATCCTTAATAAGTAAGATTTATTCTTTATATAAATGATTTTGACTATAAATTAAATACTCATTGATAAACTTACGCAATCCCTGAGGATATTGTGATATAAGCAGTGACAGTTTGGTTACAGACAGACATCAAATCTCCATTATAATAAGATATATATAAAGTTAAACCTAATGAGTATGATATACCTACTAATAGTTTCGCTTAGTAGCTCATCAGGGCAAGAATTTTTGCCCTGACGAGCTACTAAGAGAAACTATTAGTAGGTATATCTGACCCATTAGGATTAACTTTACTATTTGCTCTACTTAGGTATCGAGCACTTTTTACATTTTAGCTTTAGACAATCCTAGCGGTTTATATATATATATATATATATATATATAAAACTTTTTTTTTGTTTTGGCCAAGTGTTATAGTGTTAATTGATTACTTTCAGTTGGTATGACCCTCTTGGTGTTTTCTTTTCATTTTTTTCCCCCAGGTGAAGTTTGGTATTATAGTTTTACTATCAAACTATTTGCCGTTTTTTTTTTTTTTCTTACCGCAAGGGTTTCCTAATAAGATTAGTATATTAAGATATATATATATATATAAGTCAATGTAGTGTTGACATGAAGTCAACAGCACTTGTTTACAACCCAAGATACTTTCATGAAATGATACTGTTATATACCCCCAATGTTGGATATATACACAAGTGTTCTTTCACTGGAGAGAGAGAGGGGAGAAGATAGACAGGGTATCAGAGAGATGAGATGCATAACTTACTTTCTTTCTTCGTTTGTTTGGCCATTCGATTGTCTAGCTTTATTCTTTCTCATCATGGTCAGTCTTCTTGTTAAGACATGCATCAACCAACAATGCCATGTTTCTTTTTAAAACTTTTATATTCTTAACTAAATTTCTTTTCTTACCAACTAAAACACAGTGCGCGTACAGTGTGAGTCCAACTAAGCAAGAAACTTTCTTGCTTAAGATCCTCATTGGAACTGATGAGCTAACTAGATCTCATGTGACTTCAGGTGATTCGCGGGTTTTCCGCCTCTGGGGTCAAAGGTCCCCAACCGTCTGTAAATTTCCATTTACGCTACACAGTGTTGTCAATAATCTACGCTACCATAGATTATGCAACAATACATTTAAACTCATAAGTGAAAGTACCAGTATTCATTTTAAAGGATTTCCTCCTTTCTCAATACACTTTTGTCAAGTCATGATGAACTGATCCACTCATATTAGAGTGCATTTTGATATTTTATGGGAATATCCTGTTTATGAAATTATATGGACAAATATCTCAATTCAACTAATCTTATTATAATGGAGATTCAGTGTGTCTGTCTGTAACTGAAACTGTCACTACTTATGTCACAATAAGTATTTAATTTATAGTCAAAGTTATTAATACATACAATGATTCTTATTCATTAACAATGTCTATGAAAATTTGAGTTAGATTTGCCTCAAAACATCCCATGTTATTAGTTTGTCTAAAATCCTGCAAGGTGTCTTATATATAACTAAGAAATAAAGGTTTACATAATATATGGTGTGATTACTTTGCATACTGGTTTTAACAAAACTAGGTTTGATAAATAATGACTTGCTGTTATTGATCTCTAATATCATTGTTTTATTCTCCAATGTATTAAAATCAATCCAGGGATCCCACTCGTTTTAGGAAACCATTTTCCAGGACGTGTGGGAACCCTGCAATCCTATGAATGATTTCATATAGAAGCCAAATATAATTAAAATAAGTGTAATCTTTTTATATGCGTAATCTAATTTTGTTAGTCTTTCTAGTTTAATATATTTAATTACATTAAAATTTAAATACTTATGCCCGGAGGGCGCATATTCTTGCTAGTGTATATGAAATAGGTATATTTAGGCAGCATCTTTCCATTCAAACAAATTTGGTTAAAAATAATAGAATCCTTATTGTTTTCAAAGCTTTTCTTTTTTCTTTCAAGTTATCTAACAATTTTTTTTTATCTTTCTGAATTTTTGAGATGAGGCTTGATGATCAGTATTATCTGCATTATTCCGACTATTGTTCTCATCTTCATTGTTATCTGTACAACGTTTTGGTCAATGTGCCCTCCGGCCTTCTTCAGGTATTTCTTGTCAGACTCGAGAACCATCTTGGACTCAGGAACCTTCTTCAAAGTTCCGTGATGGCTCCCAATTATGACAAGGTTCCCTGAGTCAGAAAAGAAGGTCCCAGAGTCCGACAAGAAATACCTGAAGAAGGCCGGAGGGCACATCGGCCAAAACGTTGTACAGATAACAATGAAGATGAGCACAATAGTCTGAATAATGCAGATAATACTAATTTTTTTTTTATATTATCGTCTTGAAAGGCATTATCTAGCATCACCTTGGTTAGTAACTCTTTTGGACAACTGATTTAACATGGTTCATTTCTCTCTCAGTAAATACAACTTCAATCTCGATACTGTTTGAATCTGTTATATATAACCACAACAGCATAACAAGAACTTTATGAGATCAATACGTTTAAAATGCTCTAACTTAAAGAATAAAGCAATTCCCAGTCCAATTTGCAAATGAATGGTTTGGTTTGTTTTGTTTTACGGTATATCAACCTCAGTGGGTCATTTAATGCCGATAAAGTTTTTAAATAAATTAATTCTTAATGGATACACAATTTTGTTTTATAAATACATTTTTCTATTTAACCCATAGATGGGACCCTAACAGGTACTACCACTCTGGGTCAGAGTGGACCAGGGAGCAATAGTGATGAAGGGGTGCTCCACATTCCCCAAACCTCCAAAACTGGAACCTCACCATCAGATAGAGTTTAACGTCATTCCCAGAACATGTAGACCCTCAGCAACCATATGATAAAAAGGGTTGAAGCTTGCCATAGGGGCAATAGGGTTGGGGCAATCATATAGGTGCTAGGGTTTGACATGACCAGCCGAGTGATTGGAGAGAGTCTTTCCGACTGCCCATCTAGCTTAAGTAAGGGTCTAAGTGGAGTGTTGCAAGGCATGGACTGCTCATCCACCAAGACTCCATCCTTAAGCATCACGGTCGCCACCCATGGCCAACAGGTGACCCCATTTGGGGGAGTCTTACCCCTCTGCAGAGGTGCAGTCGCTGCATTCTAACACTCCAGCCAACAGGGCGGGCAAATGAATGAGGTCTGCAGGATACTGAACATCATTTAGTTTTAATCATCAAATTCTTAACTATAAAATACTAATTAGAAATGATCACTCCTTAAATAGAAACACCAATATCATCATGGACTGTTCTTACAACAAGAATCCAATGAGTTCACAGATCTAAAGTTTGATATTTAAAAAGATGGTTATTTCCTATAACTCCAACATAAAAAAGGAGAACCACTCTGATTGACTGATAAATTATTTATTTATTTATTGATCTACTAGGAAAAAAGACGACGGTGTTAGGGTTTAGAGTTATGGGTTAATAAAAAATAAACAATTTATCAGTCAATCAGAGTGCTTCCCCTTTTTATGTTGGAGTTATAGGAAATAATCACAAAAGATACAAAGGAAATAATATGATTATTCTACAACAGCCTGCACACCACCATGGTCTCAAAACTATTACCACATGAAGATCCATCCAAGATAAATCCATGAAGACTATGGATCTTCACCTGGATCTCAGCACAGACCTGTTTCTTGTGAGGGCATTCATCCCTGATCGGTTGATTCGGATGCAACCAACAGATTCACCTTGCATACTGGTTTTAACAAATAATTACTTGGTGTTATTGATCTCTAATGTTATTGTTTTATTCTCCAATGTATCAAAATCAATTCTATTAATCATTTTATATAGAAATTAATTAAAATAAGTGTAATCTTTTTATATGCGTTCTTATTTAATTTCATTAGTCTTTCTAATTTAATATATTTCATTACATTAAAATTTATTTACTTACATATTCTTGCTAGTTCAATAAATTCATTTTATTTATTTTTTTTTTTTTTTTTTCGTTTCAGGCTTAAATCAATCCTATGAATGATTTTATATAGAAATATAGGACCAAGTCACCAATAAGCACCCTAGGTGAGACCTAGATTCAAAAGGACATGCTTTGCTTTTCACCGTCAAATTTTGGTTGTTTGTTAACAGACGATTTTTAGACGCACTTTTTTTTAGTTATTTCATGTTGAAGTTGTTACTTTGGCAGCATTTTTTTTTTAATTATAAAACTATAAACGAAAGACACATTTTTATATTAAAGACACGTTTTTACTCATTTCATTTTCAATAGCAATTTTTTTTTATTATAAAACTTTAAACGAAAGACACATTTTTATATTAAAGACACGTTTTTACTCATTTGATTTTCAATAGCAATTTTTTTTTATTATAAAACTTTAAACGAAAGACAGGTTTAACACGGGAATGGTTAAAGCTATAAAAAGTATATTATAATGTTATAATTATAACCCCTAATCCTAACCCCAGCAAAATCTTTTTTTAAATAAATACTTTTTAATTTTAAACTAATATTGTTATTGTTTTTTTTTTGTTTTAATTATAAAACTTTAAACAAAAGACACGTTTTTACATCAAAATAGTTTTATTTAATCAGAAGAGAAATGCAGATATGTTTATTTAAATAAAAATTGTTTTTACAAAGTATATTTAGGTTTATTTAAATAAAAATTGTTTTTACAAAGTATTTTTAGGTTTATTTAAATAAAAGGATGTTGTTCAGAAATTGTATTACACAATTTATAAAATTTATTTTTCATGTGTCTCTACATGGATTCCTATCTGAAATAATATTGTTATAATGTCAATAACAATATTAGTTAATTGTTGGTTGAAAATTATTTTTTAACATATACTAACAACAACATGAAATAACTCTTTTTTTTTTTATTAATTATCCGTAGAGGTTTTTATCGGCTGTTGATTTTGTTTACTAACAACTGGTGAAAAGCAGAATTCAGTTCCTTTCAAAACTGATCTGGACTAGGGTGCTTATTGGTGACTTGGTCCGAAATATAATTAAAATAAGTTTAATCTTTCTATATGCGTTCTTATTTAATTATGTTAGTCATTCTAATTTAATATATTTCATTTGATTAAAACTTAAATATTTATGCCTGGAGGGCACATATTCTTGCTAGTACTAATAATACTGGTTTGCAAAAAAATATTTTTTGTCTGAGGCAAGAATGTGAAAAGGTGTTTTTTACTAATTTGGGTGTGCTGAATTCAAATTTATAAACAGGTTTGCTCTATCACCTCTAGTTTTCTGTCTTTTAAATAGTCTCATTTTAGTATATACAGACTATATACGTGCTTATTTCAACAGTTGCAGCAGCTTATTACAGATAAAACGGGATAGATAAAGAACATTGACGGAATAAATATACTTGAATGACACAATGTACACAATTCATAGTACCGCAGACAGAAGTAAAAAAGAAGACATGTCATACAATATTAGAAATTAACCCTGAATGCATATACCCCTTTATGTACAGTATGTGTACCAAATGTACAGTATGCATATCTAAAAAAAAACAAGGTGATGAGTAAAAACGGATTTCAAATCTGAATTCAGCCCAAATTAGGTTAAAACAGTTATTTTTGTGCTTGCCTCAATTTCTTTGTAAACCAGTGTAATTTACCCACAGGTGTATGGTACCGAAAATTACTGATACAAATAATTTGCACACAATTACATGATATCTAGTATTCCCACTCACTAAACATCCATACATATTCACCCTTTGTTATATCAAAATCGAATACCACACACACAATAACAACCCCCCCCCTAAATGTACGTAACAGCTGGGTGAAGATTAACACAAAATTAGTGACTAATCAAATCAATTAAGAGATTAACAAATATCTTACCTCACTGGTGATAATTTCTCCACCCAGCTGTCTTATAATGGCGGACAGCTTTCCGCACTCTGACTCCAAAAATCCTGAGAGCTGAATAACAGGGTATTTCATCATTATCTGCAAGAAGGACAAAGAAAGTTTGTCAAAAAAAGTTTAGCATATAGATTTAGTACTCACCATTACAGACTTTTTAAAATGTCTGACTAAAAAGAAAGAAAAAAAATTACGTATTTAATATGTTACATAATGGATAGGCATAACCTATAATTTTTGTAAGAACAACAACCACAGTGTGAAGCATGTCAAACACCTTCGACTGTTAAACACTTATTCATAGAATGCATGGTTTTTGCTCACATCAGAAACTTATTTTGATGCAAATAATATGAAAGATCTATTTGAAAAAGTCAACATAGAAGACATTCTGTCTTTTTTGAAGGAAATAAAATTATACCATAGAATATAGACATGAACCTAATCAATACCATACAACATGATCCCCAATGATGCTAACACATTGTTAAAACCATCAACTACAAAAATGTAAATATAGATACACAACATATATATTACTTCCTAACCGCTAGGCATGACATAACCCCAGATGAGTTGATATACCATTAAAACCAACCAACCATCATTTTTGTAAACAAGTGTAGTGTAGATTTTATAATTAACAGTATACTGAGGAAAACTACAGTACCGGATTTAAGTTCATAATGTTTTTAGAATGGCAATGTCATGATAACTTTCCCAGGACAATATCATCTTTATAAATAAAAAAAAAAATTTTTATTATTTTTTTTAAATAAATATATGACTGTAGCGATTGTCTGCCCCTGTTGGGTCTGGAAGAGTTATGTTCCCTTGTTTTCAGGTTTTGACCACTAGGCATCCCTGACTATTTAATTAGGGAAGCGCCAAGTCTGAACCCTCTCTTCTCTCTGGGACTTCAACCCACACACATAGGTATAGATGTAAATGTCTAACCTATTTGGTGGGTGACTTCGCCACCCAGCCAGCCTAAGTAAGTGACTTTACTTCAGTACTCTGTACCACTTCTACAGGACGAAAATCTACATCCTACCTTCTTTATAGTACATTTATGTATCTGTTTTACACCTTTGTATACCTTCTATTCTTATATGTGTTACTTATGTATCTACTTTGTCATTTGTTTACGTATTCCTGTATAAATGTTTCTCCTTCTATTCTTATATGCGTTACTTATGTATCTTCTGTTACTTATGTATCTACTTGTCATTTGTTACGTATTCCTGTATAAATGTTTCTCCTTCTATTCTTATATGCGTTACTTATGTATCTACTTTGTCATTTGTATACGTATTCCTGTATAAATGTTTCTCCTTCTATTCTTATATGCGTTACTTATGTATCTACTTTGTCATTTGTATACGTATTCCTGTATAAATGTTTCTCCTTCTATTCTTATATGCGTTACTTATGTATCTACTTTGTCATTTGTATACGTATTCCTGTATAAATGTTTCTCCTTCTATCTTATATGCGTTACTTATGTATCTACTTTGTCATTTGTATACGTATTCCTGTATAATGTTTCTCCTTCTATTCTTATATGCGTTACTTATGTATCTACTTTGTCATTTGTATACGTATTCCTGTATAAATGTTTCTCCTTCTATTCTATATGTTACTTATGTATTACTTTGTCATTTGTATACTATTCCTGTATAAATGTTTTCCTTCTATTCTTATATGCGTTACTTATGTATCTACTTTGTCATTTGTATACGTATTCCTGTATAAATGTTTCTCCTTCTATTCTTATATGCGTTACTTATGTATCTACTTTGTCATTTGTATACGTATTCCTGTATAAATGTTTCCTATTCTTATATGTGTTACTTATGTATCTACTTTGTCATTTGTATACGTATTCCTGTATAAATGTTTCTCCTTCTATTCTTATATGCGTTACTTATGTATCTACTTTGTCATTTGTATACGTATTCCTGTATAAATGTTTCTCTTCTATTCTTATATGTGTTACTTATGTATCTACTTTGTCATTTGTATACGTATTCCTGTATAAATGTTCTCCTTCTATTCTTATATGTGTTACTTATGTATCTACTTTGTCATTTGTATACGTATTCCTGTATATTCTATTCTTATATGCGTTACTTATGTATCTACTTGTCATTTGTATACGTATTCCTGTATAAATGTTTCTCCTTCTATTCTTATATGTTACTTATGTATCTACTTTGTCATTTGTATACGTATTCCTGTATAAATGTTTCTCCTTCTATTCTTATATGCGTTACTTATGTATCTACTTTGTCATTTGTATACGTATTCCTGTATAGATGTTTCACCTATTCTTATATGTGTTACTTATGTATCTACTTTGTCATTTGTATACATATTCCTGTATAAATGTTTCTCCTTCTAATATGCGTTACTTATGTATCTACTTTGTCATTTGTATACGTATTCCTGTATAAATGTTTCTCCTTCTATTCTTATATGTGTTACTTATGTATCTACTTTGTCATTTGTATACGTATTCCTGTATAAATGTTTCTCCTTCTATTCTTATATGTGTTACTATGTATACTTTGTCATTTGTATACGTATTCCTGTATAGATGTTTCACCTATTCTTATATGTGTTACTTATGTATCTACTTTTTCATTTGTATACGTATTCCTGTATAGATGTTTCACCTATTCTTATATGTGTTACTTATGTATCTACTTTGTCATTTGTATACGTATTCCTGTATAGATGTTTCACCTATTCTTATATGTGTTACTTATGTATCTACTTTGTCATTTGTATACGTATTCCTGTATAAATGTTTCTCCACGTGCTGATTTAATAAAGTCAATATTTGTTACACTTCTCAGCTCCTGTGTCGGAATATGTCTGGTACTTTTATGTACCCACGTTGGAAGGCCACCTAAGCCTTTCCAACTAAACAACTATAATGCCACTTAACCTAACATGACCATCACAACTGGGGGCACCAATGAAGCAATACAAGGATTGCCTTATAAACAAACAAAAACAAAACACCCAAGCTAAGAACCATGATGCCTAGAGTCTCATCACCAACCATGTTATATCTGCAGGGTTACCCTCAAGGATAAAAGGTTCATCAAAAAGTGCCACAATATTATGCCATAAAATCCAAGACCATGTTATATAATAGGCATAGCCTATCATTTTTAGCAAGTGATGTAGGGTAATTTTAAATAACAGCAAACACGAAAAATATGGTATCAGAGTCATAGAGTTTGACTGACAAAGTTTCACTTCAAGTTTATCTGGACCAGGGCTCTCATTGACCTAGAGAGCTATGTGATCAGGGAACGCTGCAAAAGTAGAATTAGATTTAATTGGAGTTGAAGCCAGCACACATTAGATCTAAACATGTATTCCATCTCTGCTGCTGCTTCTCCCCATGTGCATGCATACTTGTGCTCATGTAATTCAGGAATAGAATTCAGGAATAGAAATTTTTTTTTAAAAGGGGTGGGGGTTCTATAAATTTTTTTTAAATTTAAATGCCTCTGGGTTTGTTTTTGATAATCATGAAAATAAAATGAACCAAAGAGGGAACCCAGAAGCAGACAGACAACTGGTGGGAAAGAGAAGAAGAACCTTCAACCCGAAAGAAATCCCAATAAGACCTGATAGAAGATAAAAGACAAACATAGAAATGAACAGAAAAACTATTGGAAACTAATCTAATTTTTTTTTTTTTTTTTTTTTACAGATCTATTTAACAGCTCAGTAGGTAGAGCATTAGACTAGGAACCACAAGCACTCACCAACTCAGCATATGAGTAGCACAGGGATCTGTGCAGTAAAGTGAGGAGCTGATGGTAGGTGTTGGTGCTCTGACAAAACAATCTCCTTGGTCTAGTGCTAGTGAAAAATGGATAGACTCCCTCGCTGTCTGGTTGATACTGACTTTAGGCCACCCCAACGACTTTACTTTTATTTTACCCATAGATGAAGCCCTAACATGTACTACCACTCCAGGTCAGAGTGAACCTGGGAGTAATGACAATGAAGGGGTAGTTTAGTATCATACCCAGGACACTAAGACTGTCATCCACTTTCTAGCACAAATGATAAAAAGGGGTGGGGGATTTGCCATAAAGCAATATGGTCAGGACAATCATATAGGTACTAGGACTTGACGTGACCAGCCGATTGATAAGAGTGGGCCTCTCAAAACCAACAGCCAAACCCGAGTAAGAGCTGAAGTGGAGTGTTGCTGATCATGGACTACTCAGCTACTAGGATTCCATCCTTAAGCATCACAAGTGGCCACCCACTTCACCCATTCAAGGACTTCAATTTTGGTGACAATGTCACTTTAGTAGAAGTTGAGGATAGTGAGTAGACAACACTGCTGGAAACACTTAATGAGCCGTAGGTGGTGACGAGACAAACCTCGTTTGATCAGCTTCTTTTTTTTTCTTCCAGAAAAATAAACTTGTTTTTCACCTGAATTCTTACATAATTTTCTTTAACACTAAATCATTCTGGATATTTTTCAATAACTATGTCTGGTCATGTCAAGCCCTAGCATCCATATGATTGCCCCAGCCCCATAGCCCTTATGGCAAACCCCAACCCTTTTTATCATATATGTGCTAAAAAGCAGTGGCTGAGCATCTTAATGTCCTGGGAATGATATTAAACTATCTAATGGTTACAATTCTGGAGCTCTGGGTAATGTGGAGTACCCCTTCATCACCATTACTTCCAGGTCTACTCTGACCCGGAATGGTAGTACCTGTTAAGATCCTATCTATGAAACATGTTTATAAAAAAAATTGTGTATCTAAAAAATGAGTTTATTTCAAAACTTTATCGGCATTAAATGACCCACTGAGATTGATATGCCATAAAATCCAACTAACAAATAAATAAATGTGTTTTTTTTTTTAATTGAGTACCCATCAAGAATGAGTAAAACAAAACGTCTTCAGCATAAAATAACCCAACAGAGGTTGACATGCTGTAAATCCAATCAACTAACAAATAAATAAATATCTCAATTAAATTTTTTTAAACAATGAATCAAGAACAAATCAAAAGTTATTTGAGAATTTAAATGAAAAACAAGTTTGTTTGTTTTTTTAAGTGTGTGGGGGGGGGCAGATTAAAAGAGCGTACTAGGCTGGCTCCTACTGCTAATTTAAAGGGAGCATTTATTTCAAAACATCGTGGCACAAGCTAGTCTCGCAAGCCAAATCCTCGCAGGAAGCCCCACAAAAACAAAAAATCCCGACGTTAAAAAGACCTTGTGTTAATTCGGCCTGGTGGGAGGTTAGGAAAATAATTTCCTTAAAAATAGAAATAAAAATAAAATGCAGAAAAATCTGGGAGATGCGTATCTTGAAGATACACTTTTATTCATTTATTTTTTAGTGCTATTTTAGAGAAGGCGACGACATCCATCCCACCCACCCCCAAAGCTAACCGAGATAGTTTATTATTCCCGATTAATCAATGTCGCGATGAGTAGTAGGGTGGGGGGGTTGTCTATGAAAGGTACACGGTACTTGTATTTATTTGTTTGAAATTTCCTTTTGTCCGCTCTTTATACAAACACACAATACAGAATATAAAAGTTCTCAGGTCTCGTGCTTTTTTTCTTGTTTACGAATTATTGATTCTATTCGTTTAATGTCTTATCGACGTAGCAAAAAAAAAAAACATTGGGAGGAGGGGAAGGGTGGGAGACACGCTACGTAAGAAAAATGTCACGTTCATAAAATCGGCGTGGAACGGAACACGTAAATTGTTACCAGGTGAGGGGAGGTAAATAGACGCTACGGAAGACTTGACGGCGCAAAATCCGAAGAAAATACTAACAACGTAGAATTTTATTTGTCTGTATTTTTGAGATGAGGCTTGATGTGAATAATTCTAATTTTTCTGATTGTTTATACATTCCACAATAAAGATGAGGACAACAGTCCGAAAAATCAAAATTATTAATATAGAATTTTTTTTTTTAAACTTTTTCTTTCTTACTTTGGTGTGGGGGATTTTATTTCATTTTATTTTTTTATAATTCATTTTAAGCGTTTATGATCACCTTTTCCAATTCTTTTTTTTAATTAACAAAATATAGGTACCACCAATTTTCCCTGTGAAATTGCCCCCCCCCCCCTCTATATTTAACACAATGAAACTTGCATAAAGGTTGATATTATGTTTAAAAAATTTTGTCCACTCAAAAGAAACATTAAACAAACTCCTGATGATTTTTTTTTAATTTCAGCTTACGGAAATAATGAAAATTATGAAGGAAAACAATGTTTACATTTTTGCACAGTTAATTCAATTGAAATTTAACGTAGCCAAAAACATGTTATGACTAGAGGCTTTTTAAAAAATTCTATGAAAAATCAATTAATGGTCCGATTTTCACGAAAATTTCCATAATTACTTATCTTTTGATATACAATAGATTTTTCCTAAAATATATAAGGAAAAATATTTTTTACGAAGTCTATTTATGAAATATGAAAAAATGAACCGACAAAAAATAATTTTTACTTATAAAGATAAGAGTTTGAATAATTATATCAGAAGATTTTTATAAGCTTCAATCCCTAAGCTTTTTAGTAAAAGAACCATGAATAGAGAATTCTGCTACAAAACATCAATAAAGAAATAGACACTGTTTGAAAAAAACGGACAGTTTTACTTATTTTTCACGATAACGGTGAGTAATTTTTCCCCAATCGGATAATTTGATCTTTGAAATAACTGGGTTTTTTTAACAACTGTTTATGTTCGTTATTTCTTTTTTGCGAGATTTTTTTTAAAAGTTTGAAAATATTTACGTTTCTTCCTTAAATATAGCCTAAACTGATCACATGACGTATTTTGGTGGTCCCTAACAAAATACTAATAAAATATTTTTTTTTTTTTATTTAAATACAACAAAAAAGTGATGTCATTACATTTACTAAACTATTAAATGATTCATTTTAATAGCATGTCAACCAGTCCGGGGTTATTTTATGCCTATGCATTCATCATACATTTTCTATTTACAATAGCAAGAACATTCTCCAAAAAGGTGTAAGTATTTAAGTTTTAATCTAATGAAACATAATTAGAAAGACTAACAAAATTAAATAAGAATGCATATAAAAAGATTACACTTATTTTAATTATATTTTAATTGGTTTCTATGTAAAATCATTCATAAGATTGATTTAATATGTTGGAGAATAAAACAATAATATTAGAGATCAATAACACCAAGTAATTATTTGTTAAAACCAGTATGCCAATTAACCACACCATATATTATGTAAACAATTTCTTAGTGATATATAAGATACATTGCACGATTTTAAACATACTAATAACATGGACTGTTTTGAAGAAAATCTAACTCAGATTTTCATAGAACATCAATTATTCTAGGTATTAATGATTTTGATTATAAATAAAATAATCATTGATAAACTTGTGCAATTCCTTAGAATATTGTGACATAGACAGTGACATAGTTTCGGTTACAGACAGACAGACACCAAATCTCTATCATAATAAGATTTTTGTGCAGTTGTTTCTCAAGAGTTTGTTTTTGTTTTTTTGTTTTTTTGCACACTGTCCAATCAAATACGAATAATCTTTAAATAGATCTATTTGACCCATAGCTGGAACCCTAACAGATATTACCACTCCAGGTCAGAGTGGATCTTGGAGTAATAGCAATGAAGCGGTACAGTATACTCCCCAGAACTAGAGCCTCACCATCAGATCCAGAACACCATTTTTTTTGTGTAGCTGGGGTCTTATCCTTCTACAGGGGTTAATAGTCAGTATATTCCCAGTCCCACCAACAGGGTGGTTAAGTCATGAGTCTTCCTGTGAGTCATTGTGTCAATATTGTAATGGTTTCTTTGTTTTTAAAGGCATATCAATCTTTGTGGGTTATTTAATGCAAAAGCCATCCGTGTAGAAGAACAGTAGTGGCACTATTTAACTCATAGTGGTTGTATTCATATTTACCCTTGAATTCATTTGGGGTCACAAGGGTTTTTGGCTGGTTTGTTTTGTTTTATGGCATATCAACCTCAGTGAGTCATTTAATGCCGGCAAAGTTTTGAAATAAAGTAATTCTTAATGGATATTCAATGTTTTTTATAAACACATTTTTTTATTTAACCCATAATCCGAACAGGTACTACCACTTTGGGTCAGAGTGGACCAGAGAGCAATGTGATGAAGGGGTGCTCCACATTCCCCAAACATCCAAAACTGGAACCTCATCATCAGATAGAGTTTAACATCATTCCCAGGACATGCAGACCCTCAGCCACCGCCTTCTAGCACCCACATGATAAAAAGGGTTGGGGTTTGCCATAAGGGCAATAGGGTTGGGAAAATCATATAGGTGCTAGGGCTTGATGTGACCAGCCGATTGATCGGAGGGGATCTCTCCGACCGCCCGTCTAACCCAAGAAAGGGCCAAAGTGGAGTATTGCAAGTCATGGACTGCTCAACCACCTGGGTTCTATCCTTAAGCATCACGGGTCGTCAACAGGTGGCCCCATTGGGGGCGGTCTTACTCCTCTGCAGAAGTGCAGTCGATGCATTCTAACGCCCCAGCCAACAGGGCGGTGGGTCACAAGGGACCAAATTAGCTACCGTGGAAGGAGAAAATAAGAAAAAATAGACTAAAGAGAATAACTGATAAATTTGCAAAGTTAATGAATTTCCATATCGAGCACTGTTAATATTGCGTCTCATTACCTTTCGAAATGTATTACTATTGTGTTATTGGTAAATCATGGTTAACATGCACAAATTTCCATTGTAACATTTTCACAATAAGCGTATTGAGCAATAGGTACTGCTATCCAAAGGGAAGCAATATGAGATTTTAAAAGTGTATACTTAATCGAAAAATAGAACTGAAACTTACTCTTCTATCACTCCCTTCTTTCATTGCTAAATTTTCCTAATTTAACTAAAACAGGAAGTAAAAAATGAAATTACAGTTGTTTCTTCTTTTTAATTGATTTCTTTTAAGATTTATCCCCGATATTTTTGCTCATATTCATTAAGATAAAACCAAACAATTAGAAATCAATAATACTAATAACACATTTATTAAAATCAAATTTTTAATATCAATATGAAAATTAGCCTTCCCATTCACACTGTAAACCGCTGTTTTGTTATATAATATATATAAATACAATTGCATGTTACAGACAAACACTCAATCTCCATTATAATAAGATTCACGAAGAAAATACAGTTGTAATATTTTGTTGCAAACAATTGTAATGTTTACAGCGATATAAATTTATATAAATATAAACGATTATAAGTCCACTAAACTAAGTCCTTAGTAAATGGTTATGTTAAAGTTCCCATACACATTGACATAGTGGGAGCAACAAGTTGACATTCACCTCTATGAAGATATGGTTGGAAAAGAGGAATATTCTTAACTTTGATTTCTGGCGCCCAAAATTGCAAGCCTGTTATTGGTTGGTTTGAAAAGTGGTATGTCGACCAAGAGAGACAATCCACCTACCTTCGATATATTTTTATAGCTAGTTCTAAATAAAAGGAATCATGGTGCTTGTAGCGACAGACCTTGAGTATTTTGGACTAAAAATAACAGAATGGATTGTTGATGTTGTTGTTCAACAAAGACAAGACAAAGAAACACTTGTTCCAATCATAAAACAGGAATTTTTAATTGGCTCCATTATTCATTCTGGTATCCTCAGAGGATGTAATCACAAGGGAATAGAATGGCCTATGTTTAAGTTATAGAGAAACTTTGAGTCTGGCGCCTTAGACCGCTCGGCCATCCTGACAGTTAACCCTATGTTTTAAGATTCAAGCCGTCAAGTATCACTAGAGGAAGTAATGACAATAGATCTATGGCCTACAATTTAAAGATTCAAGCCTTCAGGTCTCCCCATAGGAAATAATCACAAGGAGATAGATCTGTGGTCCACAAATGAAGACTTGAGCCTTCATGTATCCCTAGAAGATGTAATAACTAAGGGATAGATCTGCAGTCTATGTTTAAGAATTGAGCCTTCAGGGAAACCCAGGGGAAATAATCACCAGTGGATAGATCTGTTGTGCAAGTTGAACACAGAATGTAACAATGTATTGAGGTGAGTTTCTATTACAAACACACGATGTTCACCATTGCTGCTGCTGCTACTGCTCAAAAACATACTTTCCACCAACTTACTTACTGGCGCCTACTTGTTACAATTCCAAATCCAGGTCATCACTTGGCTAGACACTTATAAATTTACAAGGTCAAAAATTGACCTCATTTGTTTTGTTTTACGGCATATCAACCATGGTGGGTAATTTAATGCCAACAAAGTTTTGAAAGATTTGTAGCGATAGTTTGGAGAAAAAAATTTTTTTAACTCAATTTTTTGTAAACAAATTTTCTATTTAACCCATAGATGGGACCCTAACAAATACTACCACTCCGGGTCAGAGTGGACCTGGGAGCAATGGTGATGAAGGAGTGTTCCACATTCCCTAGACCTCCAATTAGAGTAACGTCATACCCAAGGACATGAAGATCCTCAGCCACTGCCTTCTAGCACATCTATGATAAAAAGGGTTGGGGCTTGCCATAAGAGCAATAGGATCGGGATAATCATAAAGCTGCTAGGGCTTGACGTAACCAACCGATTGTTCAGAGGAAAAATTGACCTCGTATTACATCCTGACAGACAAGTTGGGAAAATATATACAAATATGATTATTTATTTGATTTAGGAAAATATTTTTAAGACAAAAAAATTCAAATTACAAGTACAATACACAAGGGATTTTTGTGTATATATATATATATATACATATATATGAGGAAAAGGGGGTTGGAATGAATCCCACAGAATGAGGTAAAATGTATATATATGCAAATATATTATTTTATATTATTTATATTTTATACAATACAGTGCTAGTTTTCTTAATTAAAAAAAAAGTAAAAAAAAAATGGTGTGGGGAGCTGGAACGTATTAATGGCATTTCAGTTTATTTCAATGGAGAAAACTTATTTGATAAACAAGGAAATTGAGTTATGAGTGGTACGAATTAAACTTAGAAATCAAGGTGCCACTATTTATTTTAAAGGATTTCCTCCCATTTCATTTCACTTATATCAAGCTATGACTAACTCATCCACTCTTAAAAGAGTGGATTTTGATATTTTATGAGTATATCCTGGTTATAAAATTACATGGATAAATATCTAAATCTGACTAATACATCTTTATTATTAATAATGGAGATTCAATCTCTTTTTGTCTATTTTTTTAACTAACGGCCTAAAAAAAAAAAAAAAAAAAAAAAAAAAAAAAAACGATAATACAATTTGTAAATAAAGAAATAATGAACTGATATCTGGAGAAAAAAAAATATATAAAAAACAAATTAAAATCAAAAATAATCAACCAGTACTACATTGTATGGCCGAAAGAAAAAAAACACCGAAAGAGTAGCCCAAGTTAAATATGTAAAAGTGCTCAATACACTAAGTAGAGCAAAACTATAAAACCTAAAAGAGCAAAACTACATGCCCGGGTTTCACCTAATTGATCATCAGGATAATTCAGAATGATCTTGATGATCCGTTATGTGAAACCTGAGAAGGGATTTTCTGTCTCTTTTAGTTTATATATATGCTCCCATAAATTTGGTAAGAGCTCTCTAAGGGGTGATTTAAATTAACTTTCACTACCAAGCATATATATATTTACCAACTCCTCTGCACGAGCAGGATGTGACACAAGGTCAATTTCTTAAGCGGAGTTCAACAGGTTTGAATTCAGAGTTTTCCTTCTCCTAGACCGATTGCCTAACCAAGGTTAAAGAGCCCAGTCTGCCCTAATATTTATCCATAGCTGGAGGGAGAGTAGGATTCATACCTTTCCCAAGGGTATTAGTGCTAAGTGAAATGCAATTACCACATCCAGGATTTGAACTCGGGGCGACGAGTCCATTTCCCATGACTTTAACCATTACACCACGCGCTACCAAGCATATAAGCAATGATCGTTTGCTCGCAGACTAGATCTCTCTGCGATCATAAAATATATAAACAAACCTATGTATTTAATAGTTTAAACACAAGCCCCGTTACAGCAGCTGTCAAAGTGGCCGAGAGGTTAAGAAACGAGGCTGGCAAATAGTCAGTTGGAGTTCGCTCCTAGCCAGGAATAGTTGTTGTGTCTAGCCACACTGAAGAGGCATGAAATGCCGAAACACGTGTCTGTGGATGATAAATATATATATATATTATGAAATGGGTACAAGAGATAACATACTCGAGTTTAACCATAAGGATCTTCAGGGTTAAATCCACTGAATTAATCGAGACACCGATTAATAGCAGTCGATCTCACGTGTGTGTTCATTGCATTAAAGTGTTCATGACCAAATTCACCGGTAAGTCAACTTCTCCATTTATATATAGTTATCCACATACAGTCCTGTTTCACCTTTTCATGGCTGGCTGCTTCAGGCTGGGATCAAAACTTTACCAACATATATATATATATATATATATATATATATATAATATATATATATTATACACACACACACACACACACACAAAAAAAAAAAAGGTAATCTCAAAGGCAAAATTTACAAAATATTTAGAAATCACAGAAATGTTTATTGTTTACTGTCAATGATGTGTACATCATTTTAAAGTTTCAACATGTATTTATTTTTCTACATAATCGTCATTTTGGCAGTGACATTTTTGCAGGCACTGTGGCACTAATTGTATGCTCATGTCATATCAGCTCACTGTCATGTCATTGAGGAAGCATTGAACCTCGTCGTCTTTACAAATTCTCTACACCACTTATGGACGTTTTTAACATCCATGCACGACTTGCAATACACTTCAATTAATCAAAGAATTGCAAACAGTTTAATGCATTTTACAATCAAAAACTGAATAACTGCACAAACTTCACATTTGGCGTTAGCATCAATCGGGAACTCCATCAAAAATGACTGCCAAGCCAAGACTGAGCGTGGCAGTAAGGCGCGGGCAGGTGCATACACAACAGTGTTGCAAATAGCTGCACGAACAGTTTCCCTGCATCCCCAGTGCTTTGGAGACCTTTCTTCTTTTTTTTTTTTTTTAAATAATTCAAGCCTAAATTAGTTGTATGTATTAGTTGAATTTAGATATTTATCTGTGTAATTTTATAACCAGGATATGCCAATAAAATATCAAAATTCACTCTTATAAGAGTGGATGAGTTAGTCATTGCTTGATATAAGCATATTAAGACAAGAGGAAATCCTTTAAAATTAAAATGAATAATGGTACTTTGACTTATGAGTTTAATTCGTTCCGCTCATAAATCAATTTCCTTATATATCAAATCAATTTTCCTCATTAAAACAAACTGAAATGCTATTAATCCATTCCAGCTCCACAAAATATAATTTTTTTGTTACATTTTTTTAATAAAAAACAAAAAAAAAAAAAACAATATGCTATAAAAGAAATAGAATGTAATGAACTAAGTGCTGTAATGTTTTAATGTTTACTTTTTTTTATAAATAATATTTTTCATTGGCCTAATAAATTTGGATACTTAAACGTTTTTAGTGAACTTATTAACATAAGCATATCTGAAGCTCAAGCCACAAAATTTTAGCCCTTAACACAAAGCAAAAATAAACTGAGTGACAGCTAATTAGGAAAATTTGTGTGCGTGTACATATACATGTGTGTGTGCATGTTGGAGGCACATTACCGTAGTAAGAAATGGACACCATGAGACAAGTTCAGATACTGGACAAGGCTGTTTGCATTTCACATAGCACTAATATCCTTGAGAAGGTATGCATCCAACTACATTCCCTCCTGCTATGGGTAAATAGTAGGGTAGACTGGGCTCTTTAACCTTTGTTAGGCAACCAGTCCAGAAGAAGGAAAACTGAATTCAAACATGCTAAACTCCGCTTAAGAAATTGACCTTGTGTCACATCCTGCTCGTGCAGCGGTGTTGGTAAATATGTAATATACTCATACACACACACATTATATATATATATATATATATATATATATATATATATATGCACTTTTGGGGGTGTTTTTGAGTGTAGAAGGGTCTACTGGTAGAAGGTTTTAAGTTATTTTTCTCCATTTAAGTATATTTTCCTTATCCACTTTATGATGGCCATCTGACGAAACTGGGCTCTTTTATGGAGTTACCAGCTGAAATAAATTTATAATAGCCAAATAACGGTCTGTTGAGTTTTTCTTTCTTATTGGAAGCATAAATATTTCTCTGTATATAATTAATTTTAGGGATTTGAAATAAACCTTGTACTAATCTATAGGTGTGCATCTGCATAGGCATAGATTGTGGGTATACAGAGGATATAGATGATTCCAAATAGAATCATCCACCAATTACCTGTCTATTGGACATATATATATTATTTATTAATTATAGTGTACAATACATTTAAGGTCCAATTGTTACCATTGGTTTCCAAGCAGCATGTTAGCCACTTTTCATCAAGACAACACTTAGCGAAAAGTGGCTAACATGCTGCTTTGAAACCAATGGTAACAATTGCACCTTAAATGTATTGTAAACTATAATGAATGAATAAATACAGTTCTTACACCCATAATCAAGCACTTTATTTTCAATCCTCCAATACTAGAAAAAAACTGACATATATATATATATATATATATATATATATATATATATGCTTAAGTGGAGCATGGCCATAAAAAGATTGGAAACCATAGGTCTATATATATATATATATATATATATATATATATATATATATATATATATACCTTCAGCTTAATTTGAGTTTAAGGTCAAACACTTCTCAAAAGCAGGAAGCATCAATCAGATTGTTATGTAGAGAAAATTGTTTGGGATATTTGGTGACAATAACGAAAACACAGATTTATTTCAAAATATTTAAAACTGAAAGAATTTGACAATCAGATTGAAGCAAAACATTCTAATGTGACAAGGAACCTAAAACTAAAAAAAAACAAAAACAAATAAAAAATGGTGATGAAAGTAAAAACACATCTATACATATATATAAGAGTAGTTGGTGTATATTAGGGACTGCCAATTTTGTTGTCATAGGCGTATTTTACAAAACAAATTTACCACCCACCCACCCCGAAAAAAAAAAAAATCAGGGAATTTTTAAGTTTTCAGTGTTGATTTATCAATGAATTAATTTTATAATGCATCAGTTATTTTATTTCAAAACTTTCTGATTTTTTTCAAGTCACTTAACTTTGACCCCCCCCCCTTACTTTTGGGGCGCAAAATATTGGTAGGGTTATATACTTTTGTAACTAATTACAGTATAAATAAAGACAAAAGACCAAAGATGTGAATAGAAGAAGAAAAAAAATTTAAGAGAGCTACTCTGGTAGAAAATAAGTACCGAAAATTGGAAAATCAAATGTAAAAACAAAATTTATTTAATTTTGGAGATCTTTTTTTACTCTATTGTTTAAGTATATAATTGCCTTTATAAGTGAAAAAAATGATACATCAATATTTGTTCTGTTTAAAAGGGTGGAGACCTAATTTTTCAATTGAGCTTTCTGCAAAAATTACTAGAGATCAAAAATAAAGTAGACTAGTTATTAAATGAAGATTAGTTTATAGAATCTAAAAGTATGAAATTTAAAACTTAAAATTAGGCATTTCATATTTTAAATGACTTTTATCTCTTAATTAAGTATATAAATTGTTGTTATCAAAGTACATAAAAGTGGTGCAAACAGTAATATTTATTCTAAAGAATTTTGATTTATGTCCATTAAATCAGTTTGATTGATACGATTCTGTAAGTTAAAAGAATCAATTCGTTGATTAATAAGTCAACACAGGAAATTTTATTAAAATCAGATAATTCCTTGATTTTTGATAATTTTTTTTATCAATCTGGGCACTAATCAGCCACCATATTTTCAACAGTTCTCCACTGACTTTTGTAAACAAAAACTGCAAGATTTTTTTTTTAACTCTATTTTTTTTTGTGTGTGTTTCCAACAAAAAAAAATAAAAAAAAAAAAAAAAAAAAAAAATATCTTATTTAAATTAATATCAAAATGTTATTTATTTTTCTGTACATAGTGTAATTATGTTTTGTTATTGATTTCTAAGAAGAATCTATAATAAGGTTTTTTTTTTCAAACTTCAAATAACATGCTTTTTTACAACGTAAGTAAGTCTTTGTTATTTTCCATAGAATTTTGAACATAATTTAATGCTTAAATTGTATTAAAAATAAATTACATAAGTAACATCATTTTGCTTTTTTTTTTTTTTTTTTTTTTTTACTCATGCTTTTACTAATTTTCAACTTGGACAAAAATTTGACCTTAAATAATCGATTTAATTAATTCTAATTGATTTTTAAAGTGAAAATCAACACCCATTTTGTTGGTATCTAGTTTTAAAGTCTTCCTATCTAATATATATGTATCTTATAACAATTATATGGTTTCAAGCAACCACTTCTATTTAAGTTGTTTGCAGTTTCAAATTACTACTAATAATTATGATAATAATAAGTAAACAAATTGATTACTTATTATAATTGTTTACTTATTATAGTTACTTGAGACTACAATTGTTTAACAATTGTAGCTTCAAGTAACTATTTTTAATACAAATAATTTACAGTTACATGGTATCAAGTATTCCTATCTAATACAAATAATTTTCAACAGGTCAGAGTGGACCTGGGAATAATGGCAATGAAGGGATATTCTACACTCCTAGAACTGGAGCCTCACCATCAGATGCAGTTTAGAGACATGCCCAGGACACTCCTTTTTTTTTTTTTTTTTTTCTTACACAGAAAATAATTCTGCTTGACTGTTTATTCGTACGTTACCCGCAGCCAAGTGGGATATACTTCCACCCTTATCCTTGATGAAGCAAGATATTCTTCTACATCTCCTCCCCGCAGCTAAGTGGGATATTCTTACATCCTTCCCCTCGAACAAGTGAGATATCCTTCTACATCTCCCTGTAGCCAAGTGAGATATTCTTACACCATTTCCCTCGAATGCGAGATATTCTTGTACTTCTCCTCCCCGCAGCCAAGTGGGATATTCTTACACCTTTCCTTTCCCCCCTCGACAAGTGAGATATTCTACAACACACAGCTAAGTTGAATATCCACATAAGATATTCTTCTACATCTCCTCCCCGCAGACAAGTGAGATATTCTTATAGAGAGAGAGATTGTTTTGTTTTTTCGTTTGGTTTGTTTTGTTTTACGGCATATCAACCTCAGTGGGTTATTTAATGCCGATAAAGTTTTGAAATAAATCAATTCTTAATGGGTAATACAATTTTTTTATAAATACATTTTTCTATTTAACCCATAGATGGGACCCTAACAGGTACTACCACTCCGGGTCAGAGTGGACAAGGGAGCAATGGTGATGAAGGGGTGCTCCACATTCCCCAAACCTCCAAAACTGGAACCTCACCATCAGATAGTTTAACGTCATTCCCAGGACATGTAGACCCGCAGCCACTGCCTTCTAGCACCCATATGATAAAAAGGGTTGGGGCCTGCCATAAGGGCAATAGGGTTGGGAAAATCATATAGGTGCTAGGGCTTGACGTGACCAGTCGATTGATCAGAGGGGGCCCCTCCGACCGCCCATCTAGCCCGAGAGAGAGAGATCCATTGAGATATTCTAAAACCTTGCAGTTTCCCTTGTTTCTAGGCCTAACCTTGTCAATAAAATCACTTTTTTATGGCTAGGTCATTATACAAAGTCATTCATTCATTACTCCAGTATATATATATATTTACCAACCCCTCCGCACGAGCAGGATGTGACACAAGGTCAATTTCTTAAGCAGAGTTTTACAGGTTTGAATTCAGAGTTTTCCTTCTCCTAGACCGGTTGCCTAACCAAGGTTAAAGAGTCCAGTCTGCCCTGCTATTTACCCATAGCTGGAGGGAGAGTAGGTTTCATACCTTTCCCAAGGGTATTAGCGCTAAGTGAAATGCAATTACCCGTCCAGGATTTGAACTCGGGGCGACGAGTCCATTTCCTATGACTTTAACCATTACACCACACGCTTCCTACTACATTACTCCAGTATATAGGGTAATTATTACTACAAGCAGAACACGTGGAAATTTCATGGAACAAAAAAAAAAAAAAATCAAGAAGAGACATTTAAGCAAGAATGGATGATTTGCAATGATAGGTGTATTAAGTATTATACTAGCAGGACCTGTGGATATACCACAGTATGATAATAATTTAATTATTACAACATTTGATAAGTTTACTAAAGAGCTATTGCAAAATAGTTATAAGTATAATAATCTTGATTTAACTCTCACTCTTTCTTCCTGGGATACACATATTTGCTTTAAATCTATTTTTACATCGCCCGGAGGGTGTTTTTTATTTTGTACTAGTATTAATAAACTAGTAACTACCTATGTGTGTCGTGCCCTACCCTCAGATAAATAATGAACCATATTGTTGTAATTGTGAAGAAAGACAGGGAAGAAAAAGAACATGCTACACATAAGAGGGAAAATAAAAGAAGGAAAGGTGAGAAGTAGGAAGCAATAGGATTTATCATCTGTTTCAATGAAATATAAAAAGAGCAGAAAACAAAGAAAAAAATAGCAAGAAAAAATAAGAGGAAAAAGAAAAAAAGGGAAAAAAAGAAAAAATTTTGCCAGAGATTATACTTTTTACATATTGAACTATTTTGCAATAGCTCTTAAGTAAAGATATCAAAATGGTATATACACAGTAGAGATGGGTGGTTTAACCAAAACAAAACTTTTTTTCAAGTTTCATTTGCACACCAGAAACCACACCAAGATTTTTTTATGGAACCAAAACCGTTCAGTGTAGTGCTGTTACTACTGAGTGACCATATCCAAGGAAACACAGTTGAAAATGACTTTCAGGTTTTAATAAAATTAAATTTTATCAACATTTGTACCATTGTAGAAGGAAAATATGATATAAAAACATTTGACTATTTTTTTTTGGGGGGGGGGAATGTGAAATCTATTTGTTTACAAAAGAAATGAAAAAAAAAAAAAAAAGGAAATACAACAGATATGACACTTGGGAAATCTATTTCATATTATAGCATAGAATGTTTTCAAATAGGGGAAGGGAAGAAATACAACATGATGTTTGAAAATTGGTCCCCTTAAATATCTAAACCTCATTACACAAAAGATGGAATGGCTTTCTCTGAATGATAAAAATACTAAACTAAAGACCGAAAACCAAACCAGAAACCATGGTATCAAGGAGAGAAAAAAATGAAATCGATACAAAAAACAAAATTGCTACACCACCCAATTGGTTTTCTGCTCGTATTTCTTAAATTCCCAAGAACACCATCTTGGATTTTCGATGAAATAGCACTGAGTGACACCTTTTCTAGAAACAAACCAACCTAAAACATTTGAAACTCAACCGCTTCACTTTCATTTTGTTTGGGATTTTTTTTTAGTGATGTTCAATAAATTGTTATACCTTAAAAAATAAGATCATAAGGCAATTGATTAGTTTGATTTGGTTTGTTTTGACGGCATATCAACCTCAGTGGGTTATTTAATGCCAACAAAGTTTTGAAATAAATTCATTCCTAATGGATACTCAATTTTTTTTATAAACTCATGTTTTTCTATTCAACCCCTAGATCAGTGTAGACCTGGAAGCAATGGTGATAAAGGGGTGCTCCACATTCCCCAGACTTCCAGAACCTCACCATCAGATAGAGTTTAAAGTCATTCCCAGGACATGAAGACCCTCAGCCATTGCCTTCTAGCACCCATATAATAAAAAGGGTTGGGGCTTGCCATATGGGCAATAGGATTGGGGCATTCACATAGGTGCTAGGGCTTGACATGACCAGCCGATTGAGACTATTGATGGGTTTGGAAAATGCTTTACGAAAAGCAGTGGTTTGGTTTGGTTTAATGGCATATCAACACTGTGGGTTAGTTGATGCTAAAGATTTTTGTATATATGAATTGTAAGGGAATAGTTTGTAGGTAAATATTATCTTTTTTAACAAATTGTTAGAGTGTGAAACAACAGTTGGTAATCAATTTTGCTTCACAGGTTTATTTTTATAGAACTCATTTTTTTATCTATCTGATCTATAGATGAGACCTTAACTACCACTTACTACTTACTACCACTCCAGGTCAGAGTCAACCTGGGAGTATTAAAAAGGGTTTAAAAATATTAAAATAAACATTCCACTAGATTATTTTAATTGTATAGGTAAGCCCCAACCAAGGGTTTAAAAATATTAAAATAAACATTCCACTAGATTATTTTAATTGTAGCACCAGAAACCATAGGTAGCAGCAAGGTGGATATAAATAATTTAATACATAGATGGGACCCTAACAGGTACTACTACTCTGGGTCAGAGTCAATCTGGGAGTATTAAAAAGGATTTAAAAACATTAAAGTAAACATTCCACTAGATTATTTTAATTGTAGTACCAGAAACCATAGGTAGCAGCATGGTGGATGTAAATCAAGGCAGGTCAACAACATGCTTAACAAGATGCTGGATGGATGAATCTCAGAGGTCAATGGCCAGGATCGAACTGGTCAGTTAGGAAACTACTGCCACTCATCTCTAAGACTGGCATCTATTGATGAGTTAACAAAACAGCCAACAAAAGATAACCATGACTGAATACCAAACCAAACCTACAAGCCACAATTACCCTTCACGTGGGGCGAATGACGATAAAGACAGTTGGAGAGAGAGAGTTATGGATATCCGTGCTGCCAGCCTGACCTGATGATTTCCTTGTGTAAAACATTGAAATATAGTCCACCCTGTCAGTTGGGGCTGTAGAATACGCCAACTGCACCTTTGTAGAGAGATAAGACCACTAAAACCTGGTGGCTGTGGGCAGTGACCTGTAATGTCTGAGGACAGGATTGTGGTGGCTGAACAGTCTCTGGCCCAAATACTAAGTGATCCGTGATCTGCAACACTCCACTTTGGCTCTTACTTGGGCTAGACGGGCAGACATAGAGGCCTCAATCAATCGACTAGTTATGCCAAGCCATACCACTATATATAGTCCCGATTAAATTCATTAAACTACACCCACCCAGTTTTATTATATAGGTGCTAGAAAGCAGTGGCAGAAGGTCAACCACTAATATTCATTAAATACACATGAAGTTGAGGAAATTAGTTCTACCAATTTATTAATGCGTGTGAAGTTGAGGAAAATTAGTTCTACCAATTTATTAATGCGTGTGAAGTTGAGGAAAATTAGTTCTACCAATTTATTAATGCGTGTGAAGTTGAGGAAAATTAGTTCTAACCAATTTATTAATGCGTGTGAAGTTGAGGATTTATTTGCGTGTGAAGTTGATGATAATTAGTTCTACCAATTTATTAATACCCATGAAGTTGATGAAAATTAGTTCTACCAATTTATTAATGCGTGTGAAGTTGATGATAATTAGTTCTACCAATTTATTAATGCGTGTGAAGTTGATGATAATTAGTTCTACCAATTTATTAATGTGATGAAAATTAGTTCTACCAATTTATTAATACCCATGAAGTTGATGAAAATTAGTTCTACCAATTTATTAATACCCATGAAGTTGATGAAAATTAGTTCTACCAATTTATTAATACCCATGAAGTTGATGAAAATTAGTTCTACCAATTTATTAATACACATGGAAGTTATATATATATATATAAATAAAATTTGGCATTAAATTAAACATAAACTAACCAACCAACTTGAAATATATTTTAAGCTCGTTAAATATTAGTAAAAATGATTAATAAAAAAAAAAAAAGAAGTATGGGACGTCCAATGAGAATCTAACTCGCTAACAATGGTTTGCAAATCTAGCTTGTTAACCATTATACCAATGAGATAATCAATATAGTTTATATGGTAATTTTCACCTTTAGTTGACTAAATTCCTAGCAAGTAAGGCAATTAGAGTAACCTCCCTTGACTTTCACTTTGAAACAAGCTGGCAGCTATTTTGAAAGTCTCCATCCGAAATAAACAAATCTTAGAAATTTTTTCAAAAACAATATAACTGCAGGATTTAACACAAAAATATCATAAAATGTGTTAATAACAATTAAGTTCATTTCAGATAATGCGCACGCACAATTTTATGCTAGGAATTTAACCAACTAGAGAAAAAATTACCGTTTATATTGTCTTAATACATAAAATTTACACACTATTTAGAGCAAATACACAGACATATTCACACAAGAATGATGCAAACTGATGGTAAACATAAACTCATATTAGGAGAAACAAAATTATTAAAAAAACACATTCCAGTGCAACCCTGTCTGCTAGGGCTGTAGAATACACAGACTGCACCTCTGCAGAGGAATAAGATTCCCCCCTCCCCAGCCGATCTCATCAAGAATAAAACAAAACATCTTAGGCATAAAATAACCCAACAATGGTTGACATTCTGTAAAATTCAACTAACCAACCACACTCCAGTGTATATTGGCCTGTAATAGCGTAAAATGCATTAGTTTGAACTATAGATATATTTATTTACCAACCCCCCACACAAGCAGGATACAACTGAAAGGTAATTTCTTAAGCGGAGTTTAACAGGTTTGAATACAGAGTTTTCCCTCTCTTAAACTAGTAGTCTAACTAAGGTTAAACAGTCCAGTCTGCCCTGCTATTTACACATAGTTGGAGGCAGAGTAGGTGGATGCATACCTTTCCCAAGGGTATTACTTGCTTACTTACTTCCCTATAGAAGTCTGTTGCAGGCAACGATGACTTCCCTCCATGGAGTGAAACTTGTGCATCAGATTTTTTAATTGGAAAGAGGGTGCACAGACCTCAGCCCGCTGTCTTGGCAGTCCGGCAGTTGGTCCAGTAAGTAAAGTCGTCACGGTGGCCTAAAGTCGGCATCAGCCAATCAGCAAGGGAATTTATCCCCTTTTCACTAGCGCTAGACCAAGGAGATTGTTTCTGCGTCTGAAGTGGAGCGCTACATCTACGATCAGCTCCTTACTTTACCGCACAGATCCCTGTGCTACTCATACACTGAGTTGGCGAGGGCCGGTTATTGAAGTCGGAACCTTGTGGTTCCTAGGCTGATGCTCTACTGACTGAGCTAAGCTGTCCAGTAGGAGGGGAAAGTCTGAGACGACTGGACTCCTAAGCTGCTGCAAGTTGCTGTCTCAGGTAGTATTGAGTCATTTCATGAGAGGCAAGCCTCCCTGGAAACCCCAGCGTTTGCATCCCAGTGCAATGTTGTATTGGGGGATTTATGCGAGTAGTAAGTACACCAATCCTACTACTATCAGTGTGGATGGCTGTTGGCTCCCTCGGAGCTCATCTGCCATTTGACAGTTCTTGTTTTTAGTGATGCTGGGTGTCCATACACCTACCTCACCAGACAAGCCAAGACGTGCATGATGGAAATGCCAGTTTAGTCGCCAACAACCCAACCATGCAACAAATAGTACTAGTTTACATGGTACTAGTTGCAGGTAAGAAAGAAAACCTGTCTTGTCCTGATAAGAGTATTCATTCTATATGAAATGCAAACAGCCTCATCCAGGATTTGAACTCGTATTGGCAAGTCCAATTCCTTTGACGGTAACCATTTCAACATGCACCTCTACATTAGACGAGAGTTGTAACTTACTTGAAGGCGCCCATGGTCTAATGTTTATCATCATAGCAAATGGACAAGATGACACAAGTTCAAATCCTGGATGAGGATTGTTACATTTCACAGTGCTAATACCCTTGGGAAAGGTATACATTCAACTATTTTTCCTCTGGTTATGAGTAAATAGAAGGGCGGACTGGGCTCTTTAACCTTGGTTAGACAACCAGTTCTAGAAAAGGAAAACTCTGAATTCAAACCACTTAAACTCCACTTAAAAAATTGACCTTGTTTCACATCCTGTTGGTGCGGGGGGGATTGGTAAATATATATAACTTTATGGAGGTGCATGGTGTAATGGTTACCATCATAGAAAATGGACATGAGGAACAGAGTTCAAATCCTGGACAAGGCTGTTTAAATTTCACATAATGCTGATACCCTTGGGAAAGATATGAATCCAACTATTCTCTCTCCAGCTATGGATAAATAGAAGGGCAGACTGGTCTTTTAAACCTTGATTAAGCAACCAGTCTAGGAGAAGGAAAACTCTGAATTCAACCCTGTTAACCTCTGCTTAAGAAATTGACCTTGTGTCACATCCTACTCGTGCAGAGGGCTTGGTAAATATGTATATTGATATTGCATTAATAGTGTATATATTCTGTGGAAATAATTTTTTTCCCTAAGTTTGGTTTGTTAGATTTTATGGCATGTCAACTCTTGTTGGGTTATTTTATGCCGAAGACCTTTAGTTCTATTCATGCTTGATGGGTATTCAAAAAAAATTTTTAACTCAAATTTTTTTAACACATTTAAAAAAAAAACATTTTCTTCTTTTTAACCCATAGATGGGACCCTAACAAGTACTACTATTCTGGGTCAAAGTAGACCTGAGAGTACTGGCGATGAAGGGGTACTCCACACTCCCCAGAGCACCAATATTGGAACTTCACTATTAGATGTAGTTTAACATCATACCCAGGTCACTAAGTCCCTCGGCCATTGCCTTCTAGCACATATATGATAAAAAGGGTTGGTGGGTTGCCATAAGAGCAATAGGGTTGGGACAATCATATAAGTGCTAGGGCTTGATGTGACTAGCCAATTGATTGGAGGTGGCCTCTCCATATGCTTGTCTAGCCTAAGTAAGGGCCAAAGTGGAGTGTTACATGTCATGGATTGTTCAGCTACCAGCATTCCATCCTTAAGCATGGGTTGCCATCTACAGCTAACAGATGGCCCCATTGTCAGTATTTTAGCCTCTGCAGAGGTGCATCCTTAAGCATGGGTTGCAATCTACAGCTAACAGATGGCCCCATTGTCAGTATTTTAGCCTCTGCAGAGGTGCAGTCGGTGTATTCTTCTGCCACAGCTGATGTGAGAAGATAGTAAAAAGGGGAGATCCCTAAGGAGACATGACAAACAAATAAAAAGAAAAAGGAAACAAAAAGAGGTTGTAGATGACGACATAAGAAGAAAATTTTGATAAATAAATGATTATTTAAAAAATAAAATTTTATTTACGAAAAGTCTAATAATTAAATTTCTATTTTGCTTGTTTTTGCACAATTTTAAATCTAAATTTTTTTTTTAATTATATATAAATAAGTTATTAATATTTCATTTTTAAATGATTTAATGAAAAATTCAAGTTTTCAAATTTTTCCTTATAAAAATTACATTTTTGAAACTTAATTTTACATTTAGACTTTTGAATTTAATTTTGAATTAATTTTCTTTTCAAATGTGTTTTTTTTAATTTTTTTTTAATATAAGTAAGTAAAGTTGCTGGAGTGACCTATTGTCAGTATCAGTCAGACTGTCAATCCCCCTTTTCACTAGTGCTATACCAGGGAGATTGTCTTGCTGAAGTGGAGCGCCACACCTACCGTCAGCTCTCCACTTTACTGCACAGATGAGATTACTCAATCTGTGCTACTCATGTGCTGAGTTGGCAGGGACAGGTATCGAACTGGAACCAAAGTGGGTGCTCTACCAACTGAACTTTTAAATACTGATACTGAAACTAAATGAATTTAGGACAAATTTTTTTTTTTTTTCCAAACGTCCCCAAAAGTACATTTACTTTCAATATCTATTAAAACTAAATATTTTGATAATATTCTAATTTTAAACTGTTTACTCATGTTGTATTGGTTGGCTACCTAAACTAGCAAACCATTGCTTGTGATTTTGATTCTCACTCAGTACCCTATACATTTGGCCTTGTGCCAACTTAATTGAAAATTAAAAGATAACTTTTTTCTTTTTTTTTTAAATTAAAATAGAGGTTCAATATTTTCCCTTTAAAATTTATAAATTTTCTGAGAATTTTCTTTTCCTTGATTCTAATTTGTGATTAGTCCTTTGCTAATAACTTTTCACTACAACTAAGGGAACTTTGACAACAACAATAAAGAAAAATAACCACTTCCTATGTGTATCTAATCCATTAAAATTTCATTAAAATTTGTACCAATAATAAAAAATGGGGTTCTAATGCAGAATAGCACGCAAAAAATAATATCATTAGATTATGTATAAAAAGCATTACATTTCACAGAAATACCAAAAACCTTTGAGACACTAAGATTAGGATTAGGTTTGGGTAAGGGTTATGGTTAGATTTAGGGGTTAGGGGACTTCAGGAGTTTCCATAATCTAATGCTATTTATACGTAAAAAGCGATTTTAATGATATTATCACTTGCGCGCTATTCTGCATTTGTACCAAAAAACGGTTCGGATTTTAAGGGGTTGTTTTTTTTTTAATTTCAAATACTATAACCGGTATATAGACATTTTTTTTAAATATGTTCGAATCCAGACCCCACAAAACTATCATTCATTTGGAAATAGCTTTAGAACATTACCATTTCAAGTGTATTGCTTTAATAAAAATCACGCTATAGTGTCCCGTTTTTTACTGGATTCCAGATATACATACCCATGCATAAGGACAACGTGGACACTTCACGTGGTATAATGGTCAGCGAGCTAGGTTAATAGTAGACCATTGTTACCGAGTTCGATTCTCACTGGATGCCCCATATTTCTAGCTAAGCTAACCTTAGTAAATAGCTCTTATGAGAATAAGGTGAATTTTAATAATAAACAAATTATTTTAAAATATAACGCTTCGTAATAAAACCCTTCTAAAAGCGCACACAAATAGTTGAATGATTATTAAATTTAAAAACTCATCGACGCTAGAATAAAACAAATGCTTTTTTTATCATGGTTGTTTTTGGGGGTTTTTTTGTTATTCTATGCTATGCTGTCAAAATTAACGAAAACAGAAAAATAGTTAATGCGAAATAAATAGAAAATTGAGCACAAACCACTTCCTTGTTTTCGATGAGTGTAGATAATACGGAAGCTAAAAAGTGATTTTTTAAACATTCCCAATATGAGATCGGTGAAATATTTTTCGTTAAGTAATTAAAACTCTACAATAATATCAACAACTAGGAAGCTAAAATTACTATAAAAATTCAATTTAATTTTCCAAAATTACCTACCAAAAAAATAATAATAATAATAATAATAATAATAATAATTAAAACACGTATTTTCGTTTTTAATACTAATATTTGCAAGTCACAATAAAATTTGAATTTAATCTATTTTTTTAAAATAAAATGAAAATAAAACTTGTTCTATATAAAAAAAAAAAAAATGAATTTTTAAACATTCCCAATATGAGATGGGTAAAATAATTTCAAAGTAATTAAAAACTCAACAATCACACCAATAACTAAGAAGCTGAAAATTACTTTAAAAATTCAATTTAATTTAATTTTCTGCAATTACCTACTAAAAAATAATTATAACGTTTTAATACTGATATTAATTAGTGAATCGTAATAAATAAAATTAAAATTTGATTCATAAAAAAAACATTCTCTTTATAAAAAAAAAAAAAGATTTTTTTAAACATTCCCAATATGAGATGGGTAAAATATTTTTTTAAGTAATTAAAACTCTACAATAACATCAACAACTATGAAGCTATAATTACATCAAAAATTCAATTTAATTTTCCATAATTACCAACTAAAAAATAACTAAAACACGTTTTAATACTAACATCTGTGAGTCACAATTAATAAAATTTAAATTCAATTCAAAAAATGAAAATAAAATTTTACTTTCTCTATGTAAAACAAAAAACGAATTCTTAAACATTCCAAATATGAGATGGGTAAAATAAAAATAAAAATTTAAGTAATTAAAACTCTACAACATCAACAACTAGGAAGCTAAAATTACTTTAAAAATTCAATTAAATTTTCCCCAATTATCTATTTAAAAAATAATTAAAACACGTTTTTAATACTAATATTTCATTTGTGAGTCACAATAAATAAAATTCAAATTTAATTTTTTTTTTTTTCAAGTGAAAATAAAACTTTCTCTATATAACTGCAATAGAGGATTATACGAAACACTTAAAGTGAAGACACTACAGAGATAGGAAATAGAGTAGATTATTAAGCAAACAAGACTGTCTCTTTGTTGCCAATGAATGACGAAACAGGTAACAAGGATCATCTCCATGGAATCAAAAAAAAATAATAATAATAAATAAATAAAATTGAGTGGGGGGGATGACGTATTATTTTAAAAATATACCATGATTAAATGAAATGCTAGATAATTTTAAAATTTTATACATTTAATTTAAAGAATATCTATTTTTCCAAGTCGACACAGTTTTATTTACTTATTTATTAATTCATACAATTTTAAGTGTTTAATTTTTTTTTTTCAAATTGAAAACATCTAACGTAACGATCGTATCACGCATGGTCATCCGTAGTTAACGTGAATTAAACGTATTTACGTATAAGATTGCTCCACGTGTAATAAATAATACAAAAATTGAATATTTTCAAATTATTGCCTAGTTTTATTTTTTATTTTTTAGTATATTTGATATATCTAATATAAGTCGGTTGAATTCCAAGTTACCGTTTCATTTTGTTTTATTTTATACGGTCGCAAATTCAACAATTATAAAATACAATTCAACCAGCTTCTCTTAGAAATGTGACATTTTAAAACCAAATTTACGAGGGAACAGGAAAAACACATTTTTTTGTATATAACACAATTTAAAGATTTGTTTATTTTTGTCTGGGTTTATTTAATTCAAATATTTAATATACAATATCAAGTTTAGAAGGAGTTTATATATATATATTATATATACATACATTTTTTTTTTCGTAAAGATTAAATTATTTTCCTGTAGTATGTTTATTTTTATTTATTTTCTTCTAGTCGTATATCTACAATGGATTTTTATAACTGTATATCTTTTTCAATCATTTGTTTATATAATCAATAATCAATATTACGGGACAGATAAATTATGTATTTATTTAAAATATCTATTTAATTTTTTTTTTTTTTAAGTGGGCGCATGGTTAGGTAAATTTGAATTACGAATATTTACTAAATAAAAACAAAAACTTATATCAAATTATTTTAAACAATAACAAGGTCTGTTTTTTTTTTATATAGACCTTATTTTTTACTTATATTTTTCATTTTTATTTATTATATACTTAGAATAAATAAATAAATGAATTTAAAAAAGAAGGCATGCTTGGGTAAATTTGAATTACGACTATCTAGTAAATGAAAATAAAAAACTTATATCAAATTATTTTAAGCAATAACAAGGAAGGTTATTTGTTTTGTTCTGTTTGTTTTTTTTAGATGTTATTTTTTTTAATAGTTTTTTTCTGTTCATTTTTTTAAACTTAAAAATAAAATATCAATAATAATAATAATTTAATTCTAGACCCAAGAAAAATCTACCTAGAGATCCTCTTTTACCTATCAAAACTACTACAGTAGTCACTCAAATAGTTAAAAACAAAAACTAAACACATCTGGTTTTGATATTTTAGTATTAATTACTAATATACTAAAATTTCAATGAATTCTCCATGAAAAAAATCATAAATAAATGTATATTTATACCTTTCTCCAATTTTTTTTAATGCTTTCTAAAAAAGATGATTTCCCTCCAAAAAAAATGTTTTTAAAAAAATTTAAACACCCCAAACCTTTTTTGTTTATTATTAAATAAATAAAGGATTTTTAATCAAAGTTAAATTATATCAATAATTTTTAGCTTGAGGAAATAAATAAATAAACTTTGATATTTCTATTACAATTATTTCACCATTTCTATCGGAATTAATGAATTAAAATCAAATCGTGTTTAAACAAATGAAAATGAACTATCTTCCTTTTTGAAAAAAAATGAAAAGGATTTTAGTTATTATTCAATTAAATTCAAATTTATAATCAGAAAATAAAAAATTCTGGTTATATGTACTTTATTTTCTTATTTTTAAGGAAAAAGGAAATAAAAACGAAAACAGTCAGCTGGGTATTTTAAAAAAATAAATAAATAAACAAAACAAGCTAGATACATACCTTAGATAAGTAAAAAAAAATTAATTAAAACATTCCTCATACGTATGGCATTTTTTTTTTCTTTTTCTTTTTTCTACATTTGTGAATTTGTTTTCTTCGTTGTGTGTGAATTTTGTTGTGGTTTGCGGAGGGCGAAATCAAAACTGTGTAAAAAGACGCCGAAATAAACCGGACGTGGTACTCTGGTCTTAATTACCTCCCTTGTTATAGCAGTTATGTCCCTTGTTTCCTCAGTGCCTTTTTATTTTTTTTTACTTCTGCATTGTGTGTATTTTATCAAACATCCAAGAAATACAAACTGTTTATTCCCGCTCTCTCTCTCTCTCTCTCTATATATATATATATATATATATATATATATATATATGTGTGTGTGTGTGTGTGGTTATATATAATTTTTCATACAACATGCCACTGATTTTATATCACACTACCCAAACTATATATATATATCACACTATATATATATATATATATATATATATATATATATATATATATATATATATATATATATAAGGACCGGTTTAGCTCAGTCGGTAGAGCACTCACCTATGAATTGCAAGGTTCTTGGTTCAATACCGGCCCTCGCCAACTCAACGAATGAGTAGCCCAGGGATGTGTGTGGTAAAGTAAGGAGCTGATGGTAGGTGTGGCACT
Source organism: Doryteuthis pealeii (assembly GCA_023376005.1). NCBI lineage: Eukaryota > Metazoa > Mollusca > Cephalopoda > Myopsida > Loliginidae > Doryteuthis > Doryteuthis pealeii. The sequence goes on from CM042178.1 coordinate 43,930,062, forward strand.
CCACCTCAGATGCAAAAAACAATCTCCTTGGTTTAGCACTAGTGAAAAGGGGATTGACTCCCTCACTGTCTGGCTGATACCTACTTTAGGCCACCCCGAGGATTTTTACACATATACATGCATATGTGTATAGAGCACACGCCTCAAAATAGCAAGGTCCCTGGTTTGATAATGGTCCATGCCAACTCACCATATGAGTTTCACAGATTGAGTAATCTGATCTGTGGTGGGGAGCTGACGGTAGCTGTGGTGCTCCACCTCAGAAAAAGCAATCTCCCTGGTCTAGCACTACTATAAAGAGGATAGACTCCCTCACTGTCCGTCTGATACCAACAATAGGCTACTCCACTAACTTTTCTTTTTTTTATATCATATATAATATATATATATATATCATTGGCAATTCAGTCTCGAAAGACTATGATAAAAGTTTTTGTGTGCCCCTGGAGTTGCAGCGCCTCCTGTGACTATGAAGTCCTATGTTTGAGAAACATTCTCGACCACAGATTTTGCATTTGTAGGTTGTCCCTGTAGATGATGATGTTCCGATGCTTTGTTGCCGTTGCTTTCTTATGGACCTCTTAGCTTCATGATGTTGTATCAGGGTGACTTCTGACATGTACAGTCTTCTATGGAGATTCTGCCGCCACCGAGGGCGGTCTTGAGCCAAATTTTCCCAGCTGGAAGGGACAATGCCAAAGCACCTGAGATCATTTTTGCAGACAATTTGAAGGATATATATATATATATATATATATAACATGTTTATGTTATGTTATATACATACACATGCCCACACACGCACATATATATAATATAATATAACATACTCACACACACACACACACACATATATATATATATATATATATATGTAAGGCTAAACAGATCGAGAAAATGTCAATCCCTGAATGTACATTTCGACCTATTAGGTCTTATCAGCAAGGTTATAGACATGGGAGACTGCTCCATGTGTGACTCGAAACCTCGACTGCCAAGCTGACAGGCAGAGATTCTAACCACAAAAATTAGATATGACTTCAATTAAGCACATATCCTCCAAAAATTGTCGGCTAAAAGCCATATCAAATAAACACAGTGTTTATTGACGTACTCTCATACTGGCTTGTAGCAAGTCGATAAAAAGTGGAATATAAATAAGTTCAAAACGGACAAAGAATCTGGGATTGGCAAGCTGGTGTAGTGGTTAGAATCTCCACCTGTCAGCTTGGCAGTCGAGGTTTCAAGTCACACATGGAGCAGTCTCCCATGTCTATAACCTTGCTGATGAGACCTAATAGGTCGAAATGTACATTCAGAGATTGACATTTTCTCGATCTGTTTAGCCTTACATTTGAACATATATGCCCACCTAAATTCATTAATTATTAACTAATTAATTTTCAAAAATTAGGTATGACTTCAATTAAGCATATATCCTCCAAATATATATATATATATATATAATATTTTTAAAATTTGACAAAGTGGCCTATTGTTGATATCAGCTGGACAATGTGGGAAGATTGTAATTGTGTCCGAGGTGGAGTACCACACATACCATCAGTACCCAACTTTACCACAGATCCAAGCAGTGCTACTCATGTGCTGAGTTGGTGAGGGCCAGTATCAAACCGGAACCTTGTGGTTACTACCGACTGAGCTAAATATATGTTATTTTATATATACATACGTATATACATATATAATATTATAATATATATTATATATATATATATGCATATATATGTTATATATATATATATATATATATATATATATATATATATAATATACATATAATTAATAAAGAAAAAAATCTTAAAAATCAGCTATTATGCAGTTATTGTACCATTTCCACTCACAGGTATTTGAATATACCCATGAGCTTCATCAAACCGCTATCTTTATTGAAAATGGTATACAGATAAATTCTGAGGTTCCTTTTATATATTTTCTCTTGATCCCTGTGATGGTATCGGGTTTTAATTCATCTTATCTTTTTTGGAGGTGGTTATGTTTCTGACCTGGTGGAAGATGTTTATCTGGGTGGCTTAAAGCATTCCATCAGCATGGGGAAGGGCTAGTTGGCGGCTTAATGTTTGTTCTGTTAGGGATTTTTCAGACAGATCATTTTCATTCTCCTAGACTGGTTACCTTACCAAGGCTAAAGAATCTAGTCTACCGTACTATTCATCCATGGCTGTAAGGAAAAAAAGGGTTATTAATACAAAGTGAAAATTCTTGAACACTTTCATCAGAAATGTTTGAGATGCATTCTAAACATCAAGTGGAATTCCAACACACCTAACACAGAAGTCTTTACAAGGGCAGGATGCACAAGCATTGAAACTCTTATCATAATGGCCCAAATGCATTGGGCAGGTCATGTTGTGCGTATGAGTGATGCTAGAATGCCAAAGTAACTATTTTATAGTCAGCTGCATGATGGCAAAAGGCCACAGCATAACCTTGGGAGAGGTATAAGGATTGCTTAAAAAACAATCTTGTAAAAATAGAAAATAAATTCTGACAACTGGAAAAAGCTGAAATTGAAGAGAACAGACTGCATAAATTGTTGACAGACCCAGTAGCTGAATAAGGGGTCATTGGCTTTAAGATCAGGGAGTGGAAAACTACCAGAATGGTTGTACCCCCTGGAGAACAAGTCACGAGAAACATGTGACTAGATTTTGATTTTAGTTTCAACCTGACATTGAAGCAGAGCAGACGTGCTACTGTGAGGTTGATCTCTCATCCGCGCAGAAGAACATGGGCTAGACTAAATAAAATCTTGATCAAGAAATAAAAGTCTTGTAATTCATTCAATTGAATGCAATGACTAAAATAAGCCCAACAGAAGCCCTTAGTTAAGAAAAAGAAGAAGCCCTTAGAAAAACCCAGCTAGACAACAAGATGAAGCGCCACGGCCCCTACAAAAATGTATTGATCGAAATGGAGATTATGTAGAAAATAGACACATGTTCAAACTTTAAAGTGGTGTAGACATCATTGACAACAAACAATAAGCATTACCCTCATATATGCATGTATATATACATGTTTACCAACACCTACGTACGAAGAGGATGTGACGCGAGCTCAATTTCTTAAGCGGAGTTTAACAGGTTTGATTTTTACTTCTCAGCTGATTGCCTAACCATGATTAAATTGCCCAGTCTGACCTGCTATTTAACAATTACTGGAAGGTGAATGATTGAGTGCGTACCATTCCCCATGTGAAATGCAAAATGCCCCGCCAGGACTTGAATTCGTTTCACCGTGTCAATTACACAATACGCCTCTCTCTCTCTCTCTCTCTCTCTCTCTCTCTATATATATATATATATATATATAATATATATATAAATGATGTTCTGGTTCCAACGGGAGAAAATTCAATATCTTATAAAAAAGAAGGTCCGCAAAATGTATTATGTTTTTAGAAAAAACATTTTTTATTCTTTTTATCTTACATATATATATATATATGGTGATTGCCGCTTCAAGATGACAGCCAGACAAGATAGCAAGAAGTTAACAGAAGCAAGTAAGATCTCCAATCAAGTAAGTCTCGAATCCCTCTCTGTCTCTCTCTAATCTCTCTCTCTCTCTCTCTCTCTCTCTCTCTCTCTCTCTCTCTCTCTCTCTCTTTATCCCTGAAGAACTCTGCACTCTCTCTATTGTATACCCGACGATGTCGAACTTATCAGGGATCAAATCTAGAGATGATTTAGCTGCAGAGTCAGCTCTTTCATTCCCCCTCACTCCTATATGGCTTGGGATAATGAATTTGTGTATATATATTTATTTGTAATTGTTTAATTTTTGTAGTTTCCTCCAGACATACATACATACATACATAAACACCAACAAGGTATTATAATAAGTTTGAAGGCTTAGTGATTTTCCACATGGATACATATAAGTACAAGTAATATTCCGACAAAGAAGTTATGAGGTGTAACAAACATAGAGTTTAATACTTGAGCACATAGAAATATATTTAAACTGGAATACATATACAAATACAAGGTATACAAAGGAGATATGTAATGAACACATATACGAGACACGATACTAGAGGTGTATAAGGAAAGTAGGACTTCGTCCTGTAGAAGTGATACAGAGTACATGAAGGAGTGTCACTTACATAGGCTGGGGGGTGAAGCCCTGCACATAAATAGTATAGACACAAATGTCTAACCCATGTGTCCTGTTCGCTGTCCCAGAGAAAAGAGAATTCAAACTTCGCGCTTTCCTGATTAAATACTCAGAACCCCTAGTGGTACAAAACACATAGCAAGGGAAGAAAACTTTTCCAGACTAAACAGGGGCAGACAATCGCTACAGATAGATAGATTGTTAATTCATTTGTTATTTCATCCTTTTCTTTTTAATTGAAACAAATTAATCAAGAAATTTTGACAATCTAAGACTACTTCTGCTCCAACTACTACATGTTGAAATACTATAATTATTTGTACTAGCAAATATATGCACCCTCCGGGTGCAAGTATTTTAAGTTTTAATATAATAAAATATCATATTAAATTAGAAAGGCTAATGAAACTGAATAAGAATATAGATAAAAAGATTTGGAACAGAGGGGGTATGATTGAAAAATAGAACAACTTTGAAACTAACTCTTCCATCAATTTCCATTACTCCCGTCTTTCATTGGTAAATTTTCCTAATTTAACTATTTAATTAAAATAGGAAGTACAGAATAAAATTTCAGTTATTTCTTCTTGTTAATGAATTTCTTTTAAGATTTATCCCCGAAATTTTTGCTCATATTCAATAAGATAAAACCAAACAATTAGAAATCAATAATACTAAGCATATATTTATTAAAATCAAAATTTAAAATCAATATGCAAATTAGCCTTCCCATTCACACTGTAAACCGCTATTTTGTTGTATATATAAATACAATTGCATGTTATTAATATCTAGATATGGTCAACAGTCTTAATGATGTATAACAATTTTATTAATAATTGAGGTTTAGATAAAAAATAAAATCATGGAGAATATGTTGTAAATAACAAAGGGAATTGTGACTTGTATAGTAATATAGTTTCGGTTACAGACAGATAAACACACAATCTCCATTATAATAAGATATAACACACATCCCTGATTTTGGACTAAAAAATTTTGAAAAAAATAATAAGCATTGTCTTTTTTATAATTTGTAGCATCTAGATTTAACCTCAATTTTGCATTTTTTAAAATTATTTATCAATTCATATTGACTAAAAGTAAAGAAAGAAAGAAAGAAAGAAAGAAAGAGAGAAAGAAAAAATTATCATATTGAGAAAAGAAAGAAAGAATGAAAGAAAAAGTATACTGAGAAAAGAAGAAAGCAAGAAAAAAGAGAAAGAAAAAGTATATTGAGAAAAAGAAAGAAAGAAAAAAAACTTTACCAAGAAAAGAAAGGAAGAAAAACTATACAAAAAAGAAAGAAAGAAAAACGAAAGAAATAAAGAAAAAAACTTTGCCAAGAAAAGAAAAACTATACAAAAGAAATAAATAAATAAAAAAAAAACTCTACTGAGAAAAGAAAGAAGAAAAACTATACAAAGAAAGAAAGAAAGAATGATAGAATGAAAGTAAGAAAGAAAGGAAAAACATATTGAGAAAAAAAAAGAAAAAAAGAAAAAAACTCTACCGAGAAAAGAAAGGAAGAAAAACTATACAAAGAAAGAAGAAAGAAAGAAAGAAAGAAAGAAAGAAAGAAAAAGAATTGTGAGAAAAGAAAAAAGAAAGAAATATTTAAAAAATCAAAAAAGGATAGGGGGTGGGGAAGAAACCACAAGAAAAAGAAAGAAACAAAATAAAGAAATGAAATGAAAGAAAACAATATGATTAAGAAAAAAGAAGGAAAGAAAAAGAAGAGCAGGAAAGGAAAAAAATTGAAATAAAAAGAGAGAAAAAAAGAAGAAAATAGAGAAAGAAAGAATGAAAGAATGACAGAAAGAAAGAAAAGAAATGTGTGAAAATAAAAATAAAAAGAATGAAATAGATTTAAAGTTGAGATGTTTCTATTTTAAACAGTTTCTATCTACCTTCAATTTCTAACTTTATACATAACACAGGTAAGAGCACAGTTCTAGGTAAATTCCACCATGGTAAATTCCACTAATGAAAATTCAGCAACAGTCAATTTCTGCAGAAAAATGAATGATCATACTGTTATATTCAAATATTATATTTGTACATTACATCAGAATATAAATCATCATCATCATGTCACACTGACAGTATGGCTTCCCATGACTCTTTCTCACCACCTATCCCTATCGGTCATTGCACCTGGCAAATTTTCCCCATGATATCCAATATCCGCAAAAAGCTGGTCATTGTAAGTCTTTGCTGGTCAGTCCACTTTGGTATATCCGTTTGTTGATATATAATGGAAAACTTCTGTTACCTCTACAGCAGTGTCTAGTGTGTCTTGTTACGCTTACTTGGATGGGTTTTTTTTTTTTGGAGGTGCTCATGGAGCAATGGTTATAATTGTAGGAAATGGACACAGTAACCAGAGTTCAAATTCAGGACAAGATGTTTGCATTTCACATGTTTATACCCTTGGGAAAGGTATGCATCCAACTATTCTCTCTGCAGCTATGAGTAAATAGTAGGGCAGACAGGGTTCTTTAACCATGGTATGTATTGTAACTTGAGTTAACAGAGAAATAATAGGAAGAAACACAATGAGTATTAAGGATATAGGACACGAATACTCTCAATTGCCTTCTAGCACCCATATGATATATCATATAGTTGCTAGGACTTGAATGGGGAAAGGTATGCATCCAACTATTCTCTCTGCAGCTATGAGTAAATAGTAGGGTTGAAAGGATTCTTTATCCATGGTATGTATTGTAACTTGAATTTGCAAGTCAAGTGGTCTACGAGCAATCCCTCGTCTCACGCTCCACGGGGGGTTCGAAACAAGACGGCGACGGCAAAAATCCCGCCTGTCGCGGATGTCAAGTCGGTTGGCCCGTTCGCGCACACTGCCACGTATGCAATGACGACAAGCCAAGCCCAACAAAGACGGCGAACCGCCCCGCCGAACGCAACAGCTGCCGCTATAGCGACTGACGACCGCTATGGCAGGCTCCAGCAGAACGAAAAGAGACACCTTTCGTAATACCGTGGCGACACGGGTCGCGGTTCCGGCTTAGTGGCTTTCAGCCATTATCGCAAAATAATAGGAAGAAACACAAAGAGTATTTAGGATATAATACAATAAAAGGTTTCAATCAAACAGATCTACCTTTCATTGTTTTATAATTTTGTGAGATTTGAGAAATGTAAGTAAACAGTAAAGTTGTCAGGGTGGCCTAAAGTCAGTATCATCTAATCAGCGAAGGAGTCTATCCCCTTTTCACTAGCGCTAGACCAAAGAGATTGTTTTTGTATCTGAGGTGGAGTGTCACACCTACCATTAGCTCCTTACTTTACTGCACAGATCCCTCTGCTACTCATACACTGAGTTGACAAGGGCCGGTATAGAACTAGGAACCTTGTGGTTTCTAGCCGAAACTCTAGGGTTTTTGGTCTGGTTTGTTTTGTTTTACGGCATATCAACCTCAGTGGGTCATTTAATGCTAGCAAAATTTTGAATTAAATTCATTCTTAATGGATACACAATATTTTCTTTATAAATAATATTTCTATTTAACCCATAGATGGGACCCTAACAGGTACTACCACTCCGGGTCAGAGTGGGCCTGGGAGCAATAGCGATGAAGGGGTGCTCCACATTCCCCAAACCTCCAGAACTGGAACCTCACCATCAGATTGAGTTTAACGTCATTCCCAGGACATGAATACCTTCAGCCATTGCCTTCTAGCACCCATATGATAAAAAGGATTGGGCTTGCCATCAATGCCATAAGGGCAATAGGGTTGGGGCAATCATATAGTTGCTAGGGCTTGATGTGACCAGCCGATTGATGAGAAGGGGCCTCTCGACCGCCCATCTAGCCTAAGTAAGGACCAAAGTAGTGTGTTGTATGTCATGGACTGCTCATCCACCAAGATTCCGTCCTTCAACGTCATGTGGCCCCATTAGGGGGTGGGTTTTACCCCTCTGAAGAGGTGCATAATGTGTATTCTACAGCTTCAGCCAACAGGGCTAATAAACTCTAGGTACCAAAAGTTAATGGATGACTGACATTGGTTCTTGATATAAAAAATCAAAACCTTGAGGCAGGGTAATTAATACTCCTAAATGAGAATTTAATGAAATGCACAGCATAAAATCTATTACCCTTCACACTCGACTCCTTACACATGACCACCTGCCTAACTAACTCCTGAATATAAACAGTTGCCCCCTAGGGTGTCAATAAGAGCTGAAGCCAGAGTTTATCAAAAAAATTCCTCAAAATATATAAACCCCTATGATTTCTGTTTCCATTTTGGACCATATGACCTTAAGGCACCCCTTTTGCGATTTCAATTCGTGGGGACATTTTTCCCATTTACACTATCAAAATCCGGTTAATTGTTTACAGACGATTTTTAGAGGGTTTTTTTTAAATTATAAAACTAACCCCTAAACCCTAACCCCTAACCCTAACCCCTAACAAACAACCGGATTTTTACGGTGTAAATGAGAAAAGTGTCCCCACGAGTCGAGATCAATGGTCATATGGTTCTCCATTTCAATACAATTAACGGTCTGAAGAGGCTCATATGTATGTACATATACATATGGGTGGAAATATTTATAATTACAAATATATATATACATCCACTCATTAACAACCACCATAAGATCATCTTATATATTGATTTTCTAGGAAAAGCATGGTGTAATGGTTAAAGTCATGGGAAATGGACTCATCGCCCCGAATTCAAATCCTGGATGTGGTAATTGCATTTCACTTAGCACTAATACTCTTGGGAAAGGTATGAATCCTACTCTCCCTCCAGCTATGGATATATAGTAGGGCAGACCGGGCTCTTTAACCTTGGTTAGGCAACTGGTCTAGGAGAAGGAAAACTCTGAATTCAAACCTGTTAGAACCCCTAACCCTAACCCCTAACAACCTAATGACACGAAATTGAGAAGGGGTGCCTTAAGGTAATATGGTCCCAACATTGTACCAAAGAAAATCAATATATATATATTTACCAACCCCTCCGCACGAGCAGGATGTGACACAAGGTCAATTTCTTGAGCGGAGTTCAACAGGTTTGAATTCAGAGTTTTCCTTCTCCTAGACCAGTTGCCTAACCAAGGTTAAAGAGCCCAGTCTGCCCTACTATTTATCCATAGCTGGAGGGAGAGGGAGAGTTAGGGTTAGGGGTTCTAACCCTAAACCCTAACAAACAACCGGATATTGACAGTGTAAATGAAAAAAATGACCTAATGGTTAAAATTCAAAAGTAATTTTGAGAAAAAAAAAAGTTTTTTTCTTAAATCCTTCATAATCCTTCATAAAACAAAAAACTTTAATTTCTTTTCAAGTTTAATCATTTTCTTAGAAAGACTCACTTTAAAGTGTTACTGTGCAGTGACCATAAACTGAGGGTTCCGTTTACAATAGATGTGTAATGCATAAATGGATACTGATTTTGTGTCCGATATTATTACCAGGGATGTAAACTTAATTCGCCCTTTAGGTCCAATAGTAAGTTTACATTAATTTGCATTTAAAAATAAATTTAATTTCTTTCGGGAAATTTTCTTTTTTTAAAGTGGGTCCTAATAAGTTGACCATAAAGTGGGTGTTCCGTTTACAATATAGGCATAAACTCAGGGATCAGTATACATTAAATTTCGGTTTTAAAGTGAACCCCCAGATTTCGGTCACCTTATTTTGTTCCGCTTTTTTAAAAGTTTAAATAAAATTTTTAAAATATTCCCGAGAAATAAAAATTGTTTTTTCAGACAATAAATATAGCAGGCATAGATTAAATTCAAGGAAAAACTTTTTTCGACCAAAAGACAATAATTAATTATCGAAATCTTAATAAAAATTTTAAATTTCGGACGGATTTAAATTAACGTGTATGTATTGGATTGTATACAATCCATCTTATACCGAATTTGAAAAAAAAGAAGTTTATCCGATTTGGTACAAAACGGAAAAAAGACTTCTTGATCTTAAATTAAATATATTCATATTATAGAAAATCAAAATGGAACAGATTTAATAATTAATGCGTATCAAGATCGAATATTGTCATTTGTGTTTCAAGGAGTTCAATAAAACAATTTCCTTTATTTTTGTTTATCCGGTTTAGTACAGAGCGGAAGTTGGGTGACGTCACAGGAAGTGCTCATGAGAAGTATCAAACGGGACAACGCGGTTGATTTGAAAAGTCAAATAGACGTTTTCATTGAAGAAACAAAAATAAAATAAACAAAAAAAGCAGGTACGTGAAATAATTCCTCGTTTTATAAATATTTTTTTAAGTTTAGATATTTCATATTTTCTCTAAAAGTCATCAAAATAAATTTAGTTGAAAATAATTACGTTTTAACGGTTAGTTTTGTTTGTTTTTTTTTCATTTGAAACTTTGTGTTCGTGATAAGTGTTACTCGTGATTTACAAAAGTTTGCTCTTTTTTTTTTTTAAATATTTATATTTTTATAAGAATAGCAGTTTCAAAATTAATATTTAAAAAAAAAGAAACAAGTTTTTTAAAAAGTTACTAAAATATCTATTTTATTTTGTAAAAATGGGTAAAAAAATTTTCTGGATTACATTTTATTTATAATTTTATAAAAAAAAATAGCACTTAAAATTTTTTTTTCTAAAAAAAAAAAAGGTTTTTAAAAAGTTGCTAAAAAGATTTGGCGGACCCGAACTTTGGTCCCCCCCCCCTCTAAAATTTTCGTTTAACTCGAAAAATAAACAACTTAAAAATTTTTTTTTTATAGTCTGATAGATTGGTGTGCAATCGATAATAATCCGTTGAAAGAAGAAAAAAAAATTAAAAACGAAAATTTTAGAGGGGGGCGGGTTGTTCCGAAAGTTCAGGTCCGCCGTTTTTTGTTGTTTTTTTTTAATCAAAGGTAACATGTTTTATTTTACATTGATAAAATGAATTATTAGTATTTGTGCAGAATGACACCGTCTGCGTTAATATGCAAAAATTAAATATATAAAATAGATCCACCATCTAGAGTAAGTTTAAGTCATTTTTCAGATTTTTTTTCTTTTTTAACTAGGCTGTTAAATTTTCAAATTACATATCCCACTAGAAAATTCGGCCATCGGACATAATTCTTTTTTTAAATATTTCCTTTCCCTAACCATTAAGGTGTCGAGTTATGGCTGATATTTGTTAAATGTGGACGTTAATTATTCGGAACAAATAAAGTACAATGGCCCTGCTTGTTACCCCCCCCCCCCCCAAAAAAAAAAAAAAAAAACACACACCACACACACACACAAATTCTCGTATTTTGCATTCAGAAAAAAATTTCTCTACTTTGGAAATTTGTAAAATTTTTAATTGTTTTGTATATATACAAGGTGTGTCAGAAAAAGTATCGAGATTTTTTGTACTTTTTGACACATCTTGTATTCTAAAAAAAATTAACATTCCATTCATTGTTTATTCCTATCTTGGTAAATACAGCTTCAATCTCGATACTTTTATGACACCTTGAGAGTGAGAGAATTATATATGGCAAGTGGGTGGGTCCTGTTTGCTCCATACAAATACAATTTGGAAGTGCCCGTTGATGTAATGGTTATCATAATCGTAGAAAATGAATTCGGCCAACCGAGTTAAAAAATCCTTGACGAGGCTGGTAGCATTTCACATACCGCTAATTAGGTTATTTTAGGTCGAATTAACAGAAAAGATCAATTTTTTTTTTTTTTTTTTAAGTTTCAGCGCTAAAAACAACAAAATGCCTTTTTATTTGAATGAGTTGTTTAGTGAAGTAGTAAAAGTTTTGTTTAATTGAACATATTTTCATTAGTGGAATATCACTTCAGTCAATTTTGACTATGGAGATGACAAAAAAAACCCCAAAAACAATGACTGTTTTACTTTGATTCAAATTGGCAGGACCTGTTGATATACCACAGTACGATAATTTAATTATTACAACATTTGATATTGCAATATAGGTTAATACGTAAAAAGTATAATAATCTTGATTCAACTCTCACTCTTTTTTCTTTCTTTTCATTATGCTCGATTGAAACAGATTACTGTTATCGCTTCTGCTTGTTCACCCCCTCTCTCTATCTTTCCTTATGTTTTTCTGTGTAGTATGTACTTTTTCTTACCTTTCTTTCTTTATAATAAAAAACGGAATGGTCCATCATTTAGCTGAGGTGATAACACTCATAAGAAATAAGAATTCTGTGGATGAGCAACACCAGATAATCAGGATTTACGATTATGCATATCATCGTGGATGATTGTGATGGTCTCATTTTTAACCAGAGGGTGTTCCAAGATGATAATGGTCGTACAATTAAAGAACACTAGTATTAATATATAGATGGGTGGGATTGGACACAAGGTCGCAAGTATGGGGCATCCATCAAGGATCAAACTTACTATTTGGTAGAAATGGACTTGCAAGACTACCTTGTTAACTATTACACCACAATTAATATCTATGTCGTTAGACTGCATCTAATTGTGAAGTTCTAATTCTGGAGCTCTCGGGAATGTGGTTCCAGTTCTGGAGGTCTGGGTAATGTGGAGTATCCCTTCATCACAATTACTCCCAGGTCCACTCTGAGTGTGTGCCAAGATGATAACGGTTGGAAGATTAAGGAACAAGCATATTAATATTTAGAAGTTTTTAGTTTTGTTTGTCAAATCTACAAACAAAAGAACAGGCAAATTTACATAGAGGTTAAACATCAGATGTATTTATGAACTGAGAAAAGGGGACGAGAATGTTTTCTTTAATGAAACAACTAAAGCCATCTAACCCCTACCTTGTACCCGCTCTGTTGGCTGGGGCTGTAGAATATGCTGACTGCACAGATAGGGCAACAATGAATATTGTACCTTTCTCTTCTACAAGGATGGCTTTGGCATTAAATAACCCATGAAAGTTGATATACCATTAAACTAAGAAACCAAACCAGAGCTTCTATCACACTGTCGGCCAGGGCAGAAGAATACACTGTCTGAACCTCTGCAGAGGAGTAAAATGCCCCTGTAAGGTTCAAGGTTATAACTATGTTATAACTAGTTGAAACATAACAAACTTCAACACGTTTGTGGGACAAAACATTTTATATTTATAACAGCACAGGAATATGACAAGATACAGAAAATAATAATGTACATAACATAAAGAGTGGAGATAAAAGGACAGGAGAGTCCGTTACATACAAAATCACTTACTAGTGATGGGGGACTGAAGCCTCCAGTGGAGTAGCATAGCGTTGGGGACCGAAGGTCCCACCTGAAAAGGGAATGACAATTGTCTAACCCATGTGGGTACCTACGAGGAGAGGTAGAAAAGAGGGAGAAGCATTTGAATCAGCCGCTTAAATACTCTAGCCCCTGATGAGAACAAGCGACAACCCAGCGGGAAGATAACTCTTCTAGGCCAATAAGAAGATAGTCCCAACACCCCCAATGTTGGTCATGGCGACCGGTGATATTTAAGGATGGAATCCTGGTGGCTGAGCATTCCATGACATGCAACACTTCCCTTTGGCCCTTACTTAGGCAAGACGGAGAGGCCTCCTCCAATCAATCACCTGGTCACTTCAAACCCTAATACCTACCAACCCTATTGATCTTATGGCAAACCCCTTTTCGTCATATGTGCTAGCAGGAAGTGGCTTAGTGTTCTGGGTATGACGTTAAACTGCTTCTAATGGTGAAGTTCCAATTTTGGGGCTCTGGGGAGTGTGGAGTACCCCTTAATCGTCATTACTGCCGGCAGGTTCACTCTGACACGGAGTGGTAGTACCTATTAGGGTCCCGTCTATAGGTTAAATAGAAAAATATATATTTAAAAAAAATGAGTTGAATACCCATGAAGAATGAATAAAACAAAATGTCATGCCAACCAACCAAGAATACCCTTGTAAAAGGCCACCCTGTCGGCTGGGGCGTTAGAATGCACTGACTGCACCTCTGCAGAGGGGTAAGACTCCCCCAATGGGGCCACCTGTTGGCCGTGGGTGGCAACCCGTGATGCTTAAGGATAGAGCCCAGGTGGATGAGCAGTTCATGACATGCAATACTCCACTTTGGCCCTATCTTGGGCTAGACGGGCGGTCGGAGAGGCCCCTCCGATCAATCGGCTGGTCACATCAAGCCCTAGCACCTATATGATTTTCCCAACCCTATTGCCCTTATGGCAAGCCCCAACCCCTTTTTATCATATGGGTGCTAGAAGGCGGTGGCTGCGGGTCTACATGTCCTGGGAATGACATTAAACTCTATCTGATGGTGAGGTTCCAGTTTTGGAGGTTTGGGGAATGTGGAGCACACCTTCATTACCATTGCTCCCTGGTCCACTCTGACCCGGAGTGGTAGTACCTGTTAGGGTCCCATCTATGGATTAAATAGAAAAATGTATTTATAAAAAAATTGTATTATCCATTAAGAATTGATTTATTTCAAAACTTTATCGGCATTAAATGACCCACTGAGGTTGATATGCCGTAAAACAAACCAAACCTTGTAAAAGGCATGAAATCATCTATTCTCCCCCTGTTGATTACAAGTATATTTCCAAACTTTTTTTTTTTTTTTTTTTTTTTGGTTACAGACTAGTACTGCAGAGTTTGGTATTTGATAATACCTAATAACATCGGTTTTGTATGATATTCCACTAGAAATAAGATCCTGGTACTTTTTTGATTGAAGAAAATTAATGCTTTATCAAAAGAACTAGAAGTGGCTACCCGGTGTTGTCTTGGTAGAGGCGGGGATATATGTACTAGAAGTTAACTTTGAACCATGTATCTTAGAGGCGTAATGCAGATTCTCAAAGATACGTGGTTCAAAGTTAACTGACCTGAAAAAATCTAAAAGTTTTTAAATAAAATAACTGGTGCATTATATATTTTATTTATTAATATATCAACACTGAAAATTTCATTAAATTCGGTTTATTCCTTGATTTTTGGTATTTTTTTTTTCTTTCGGCAGGATAACATACGATGGTGGAATTTAGGTCCGTTAATTTCGATTTAACCAATTTATCTAATTTATTATTTTGGTTTATTTATTTAGTATAGTAGTATAACAGCAAGAAGAAAGTATATCTTATATTTTATCTTTATTATAGTAGTTTATTTTATTTTATTTGTTCATAGAGATCTATTTTTAACAAGTCAACATGATGGATGAGAGTGACATATCACCTCCTGTGACTGAACGCCAGAAGATAAAGGCATTACAACTGGTTGTGAGTGCAGATGGTTACCTGGCCCAGCGGCAACTCTTGAAGGCTTTGAATCTTTACAAGGAGTCTGCTGAGATCTTACCCGATCCTGCCATTATCCGAAAGATCAAGAAACTCAGGGTAAGTATAGTCTTGATTTTTTAAATGAAAAAGAGGTACTCTTTGCGAAGTTCCATCCTGGCCTCCTGCCTAAAAGAAAAAACACCAGCTATGATTGAAGTCCGTAGCCGAAGCGGAAACAACTTAGGGCGTTTTTCCCGAAAACCCAACCCTAACCCTATGTCAAATTTACAAACAAAAGAACAGGCAAATTTACATAGAGGTTAAACATCAGATGTATTTATGAACTGAGAAAAGGGGACGAGAATGTTTTCTTTAATGAAACAACTAAAGCCATCTAACCCCTACTCTAGTTAAAATTAAGTTTTATTACAAAATTCGTGGGTTCTGTTTTTTCTAGGTCACCCTGTATGCAGAGACCAAATTATTTATTCATTTTCCCATTAAACTAACTCTAAACCTAACTTTTTTTTTCAAGGCCTCCTGCCTGAAAAAACGCTAGCCGGTGTGGCTAAGAAGCGGAAACAACTTAGGGCGTTTTTCCCGAAAACCCAACCCTAGCCCTATGTCAAATTTACAAACAAATGAACAGGCAAATTTACATAGAGGTTAAACATCAGATGTATTTATGAACTGAGAAAAGGGGACGAGAATGTTTTCTTTAATGAAACAACTAAAGCCATCTAACCCCTACTCTAGTTAAAATTAAGTTTTATTACAAAATTCGTGGGTTCTGTTTTTTCTGGGTCACCCTGTATGCAGAGACCAAATTATTTATTCATTTTCCCATTAAACTAACTCTAAACCTAACTTTTTTTTTTCAAGGCCTCCTGCCTGAAAAAACGCTAGCCGGTGTGGCTAAGATTATACAAAAAGAAAAGAGTGGAGAGAGAAAACAAATGAAAGAGAGAAAGATTTTGAAAAAAAAAAAGAGAGA
Organism: Doryteuthis pealeii; assembly: GCA_023376005.1. Taxonomy (NCBI): domain Eukaryota; kingdom Metazoa; phylum Mollusca; class Cephalopoda; order Myopsida; family Loliginidae; genus Doryteuthis; species Doryteuthis pealeii. The sequence continues at coordinate 43,946,444 of CM042178.1, forward strand.
CTAAAACTTCAGAAAAAAAGAGAAGAGTGTAAGAAAAAGAAGTGTAGTGAGCCGCAAGTTAACGCTCTGAAAGCAAAAATTATCAACCGTCCCAAATGGGGTTTGGACCGTCCCAAAATCAAAATATTTTTGTTTAATTCGTTAGCATCATCTATACTTGTCAGTCATCAGTAGCATAATAACATGTAATAAAACATTAAGAAAAGCTGAAGCAGTGATAATTCTGGATATTTTGAGCTAAAAAAATACTTTTAAAGTTACTCTGAGTAGGGTTAGTAGTACATAATTCGGTCCTTTTAAACTATTTCCCTTCACTATTATTCATTACATGGCTTTGAGAATAGACCTGTGGTGCCGTAGCCTCATTTTGAGGTCAGCATTTGGGCAATCACTGGACAGCCATTATTGGAATGTAGTACTAACTTTTAGGAAAATTTTTTTACCGTCCCTGGAAAACTGTCCTGTATTGATTGTCCCGGATGTAATTTTTATTGTCCCTGGGACGATGGGACAGCATTAATGTCGAACCCTGTCATCTTGTATACTTATCTTCTATAGTATCTTCTTTTATGGTTCTGGGTAGCTCTGGTGTCCTGGTTATGACGTTAAACTGCAATTAATGGCGAAGTTCCAATTTTGGAGCTCTGGAGAGTGTGGAAGTTCCTTTCATTGTCATTACTCCCAGTTCCACTTTGACTTACCCCATATTACAAGACTTTGTTATTTTTATAGATCTCTTTTATTTTGATATCAAATCCAAGTTAAGTCAAACGTGTGGAGATTTTTGTCTTGAACTTGAGATTTTGACCGCCATTGAAATTCATCTCGTCCACTCCCCCTGCCAAATCTGATTTCTCTAAACTAACTTTCTCACATTGGCTCGTCCAACCAGAGAGGTCAAATACAGGGTTAAATCTAGTCAATCAAATTCCCTGTATTTTTCCATAAAACTGTTAGTTTGATTTAACTACACTACTATACACAATTGATAGATAACTTATCAATTATGTAACAATTACAGTATATTTTCAAAACTAAACTTGATTTTTTTTTTGTTTTTAGCTTGGTTACATACTTTCAATATTGTGGACAGTTGATAAGACCACCTCGCAAGTAACCTTCTCATTTGTATATGTTTGTACTACTGTTCTTTGTTAATATATTTGTTTAACTCATTCCCTCTCTTGTGTCTTTATTCTGGTCTCTAACCAGGCCACAACACCTCTCATGCATACATCAAAAATACAATTAGAATTACATCTTTCATTTAAAAAAAATATCACAGGGCCATCTGCAATTTCTTGATGAAACTAAAACCTAACATGACCAACGTTTTTGGCCCCAAAATCCTGGTCATGGCACCAAATTAAATAGTATGTTGTATACTCTCAATTATACCCAATTATGTAAGAGAATACTGGCCAGTATAGCTTAGTCAGTAGAGCATCTGCCTAGGAATCGAAAGGTCCCTGATTTGTCAACTCCATGTATGAGTAGCACAGATTGAGTAATCTGATCTGTTCAGTAAAGTGGGTAACTGATGGTAGGTGTGGCGCTCCACCTTAGCCAATACTAATGCAAAGGAGATAAACTCCCTCACTGCCCGGCTGATACTAACAATAGGCCACTCTGCCAACTTTAAAATAAAAATGTAACATATATGGGAAGAAAGAAAGAATGAAAAAGAGACTAATACATAGAGAAAAATGGTAATCTGAACATTAGCTACATAAATGAGAGTAACCTCCTCTTGTATGTTTCACTTTGAGGAAGCCATTTGTTTTGGTCGGCCATTTTCATTTTGACTGTAAATCTACATTGAAAATACGAATTTGTTCGAATCAATACAACTGCATGTTTTAACATGAAAATATCATAAAATGTGTTCTTAATAACAATTGAGTTCATTTCAAATAATGTGCAAGCACAATTAAGAACAAATTTTATGATATTTTAGTGTTAAAACAAATTCATATTTTCAGTGTAGATTTATGGTAAAATGAAAATGGCCGACCAAAACAAACGGTTTCCTCAAATTGAAACGTACAAAGGGAGGTTACTGACTGGGAAATCTTCCACTCTTTATCCCTTCTGATATTTATTTTTTTGTACATTTTTCCTTTGTAGAAATATATGAAACGCAATGACATGGATCTGGGTGAAGACAAGGAAAATGTGACGGAAAACAAGAGTTTTGTAAAACAGGTGTCTCCTGTTACCACTGCCGCCACACAGAGCAACGCCGATAAAACTTTAAGAGAGCGTGCCAACCTTGGTGTCAGCTCAGACCGTTTTACCAAAGACGATTCCAAATTGTCCAAAATCATTCCAGACAAGGTCCCGGTGATTAATCTGAGAGTCCTCGCGTTGAGAAACTTGGCGCCACAGCTGAGATTAAGGATGTAAAAATGGTTTCTGGTTTCTCGAATTCAGTTACAGCAGACAATGACGAAAATGAAGCTGAGCATAAACGACATATCCGGCATCAAAAGCTGAGATTATCCTCTTCGGAATTGTCTCCAAAGACGCCGCTAGACAAGAACAACAGAAGAACTAGTCTTTCAAAGAAGCCTACAGCCGATAATAAGATTTCTCTAAAAAGCGATGAACCTATTGAGTCTTTCAAAGATCTGCGGAAACGGATGTATCCACATCAGAAGGAAGGAATGAAATGGTTGGCTCGGTTATTTGGCGAGCGGAAAGGGGGAATTCTCGGAGATGATATGGGGTAAGTAAATTTTAAGTGAAAAAAACTTTATTTCCTCTTGAGAATGAGGTGGTATAGAATGTTAAGAGTTAACTCTTAACATCCTATACCACCTCATTCCACCCGGTCAGAAGTCACATTTGTTTTCCTAATCTGCCCCAAATAATAGACTTTGTTTAAATGTAATATTAAACATATTTAGAAGTCTTTATTTTAAGGGAAATAACAGGTAACTTTAAATGAAAAGATCATTTTTAGCATTTTTGATAGATCCTTATAACAATGGGGCTCTGGATTTAGAAAATTCTCAACAGGATGTTAAGAGTTAATGTTTTGAATTAAGATTCATTTGAATGATTAATTTTACCAGCATGTCAACCCAGTTGACTATAATAATAGTTATTTGTATAGCTAAGGGCTGGGTTAGCTCAATTGGTAGAGCATTTGGCTAGAAACCACAAGGTTCCTAGTTCGATACCAGCCCTCGCCAACTCAGCGTATGAGTAGCACGGGGATCTGTGCGGTAAAGTAAAGACCTGATGGTAGGTGTGATGCTCCACATCAGATGCTAAAATAATCTCCTTGGTCTAGCACTAGTGAAAAGGGGATAGACTCCCTCACTGATTGGCTGATACCAACTTTAGGCCACTCCGACAACTTTACTTTATTGTTATAGACCCCTTTCTATCGGGTATATAAACGGTGAGAGACAGAAGATGAGATGAGGGTTTCTTGTTTTCTCTGTCTACTTGTTCCTCTGCTAAATTGTCGGCCATTTCCTCGGGGTTGATATTGTGGGTTATTTCTCCGGGTTTTATCTATTTGTTGTTTGGTTGGGCTGGGTGTCTGTGCATTCTTATTTTAATTAATCAACAAGACTTGGTTGTTTTTCTTTAAGTCTTTATTAAGAACAAACCCCAGCCCAGGATTCCCAAAACTGCGCAGTGAGAAGTGACTCTTGCTGAGGACATCCTCTCTCGTCAAGTAACTGGTTGCAACTAATCTAAAAACTGTCTCACGCCTACTGGTGCGCTTTTTGAGGTGTCAAGCCGACGTCATTACCTGCCAATAACGCTTAAGGTAATTTTCCACTCGACCCCTGTTGAATTTAACAAACTCTAATTCAAAATTTATCTAACTAAAGTATGTACATAATTCGTAAGCTACTTATGAATTATGTAACATTATAATGGTTTCAAGTATTTTTGATAATTTGTGTTGCCCTGTCACCTGGGGTTGTAGAATATGCCCTCTGTACCTCTGCAGAGAAATAAGAACCCTCACTTCACTGGGGCCACTGTGAGCAGCGACCCATAATACCTGAGGATAAGAATGTCATGGCTAAGCAGTCTGTGACCCAAGTACTAAGTGGTTCAGTGATATGCAACACTCCACTTTGGCCCATACTTGGACTAGACAGCATTTAAGAGAGGCTAAATCTGATCATTCTCCTTTCCACCCTATTTGCCTGTTTTTTCCCTTCTGTCTTTCACTAAATTTTAAAGCATGTATAGATTGAATTTTGTAACTTAGTATTTAAAATAGTACTAGTTCTTCTATTAGTAAACTAGCCCAAAAAAAAACGCCCTCCGGGCGGTGTAAAAATAATTTTTTGAAAGATATTGCCTGAGCAGGGTGGAAAAATTAAATAAGATGTTTAATATTTTTCAGAAATTATTTACTTACTAAAAAAAACAAAAAACGTTAATATTCATTCCACTCCACTGAGATATATGTTTTGTTTTATGACAGTAGGGACCTCCAAAACGTTTCTAAAAAATTCTGATTTAATTATTCAGACTCAGAATCTTTAGAGAAACTATAAGTAAATATATTTTGTTCAGATTTCATAAAATTAGGAGTTGGGGGTCGACCTAGTAAAAAGATATTTCCCCTAACATATTCAAAAAAACTATTTTAACATAAATTCATCTTAAGGTGAATAAGTATAAATGTTGCATAGCGCTTTCTTTGTTCGGCACTAAATCGTATATGTTATATAGCGGCTCTTCAAAACTCGCGCTGCTAAATCGGCGTACGTATTCATAGCGGTTTCAATTCATGGCCCTACTTCATGTATCTGCATACGTAGTGGGTATCGTCACTAACCCTAGACAATATATGTAGTGGTCGCTTAATGAAATCAACACATGGCATTAGTAGAAGTTTTGACTTTATTTCTTCTTCTCGCTGTACGTGGTGCGTTGACAATGGGAACTGCCCAAGGGTTGACAATGACTATCCTTACTGCTGCTGGATGGTGAGGTAAAGGGGTGCTAACCTCACTGCCCAGCTGGCAGCGAGCCTGGTCGACAGTCACTCCTTATGCTCTGTTCGCCATCTCCTGTCTGACTGGGGTCTGTTCACTGCTGACTGGCTTAAGTAAGCGCAACCCTATCTATTGTTTTCTTTGTTCTATTTCCTCTTTGTCTGGCTTTCCCGCCAACCGCCCACATATTCATTGTTCTCTAGCGAACCTTCTAGTTCCGGTTCTTCTTTGACTCCTTTATCTATTGTTCACATTTTGCTTTGTTTAATCTAACCGGAATTCCTATTTCCGTTTGTACAATATCCAACATAAACATTTTTGTGAAAATTTGACAATTAATTGGTTTTTCATGGAAATTTAATATTTTATGTAGTAATGATACTGACTATAAATTAGATATTTATTGATAAACTTAATTCAGAAATGGCTGTGACATAAGCAGTGACAAGTTTCGGTTACAGACAAATAGAGATTGAATCTCTATTATTATAGAGATAGTATTAAATGATCTAACCTATAGGAGAAAACAACTTCAATCCATATAACTTGGGGACAATATGGTGTAAGTACATTTTAAGTAAAATACTTCATTTTCTTTTTTTGTGTTTCAAATTAAAGATTCATTTGAATGATTGGTTGATTTTAATGGTTTCAAGTATTCCTAATAATTGTATTGAACTATCAGTTGGTGCTTAGAATATGCCAACTGCATCTCTGCAGATGGATAAAACCCTACTTCCCACCCTGTTGGCTGTGGTGGCAACCCGTGATGCATAAGGATGGAACCTGGTAGCTGTGAGCAGTCCACCACATCCACACCCACTTTGCCCTTACTTGGCTAGACAGCCCAGCCAAGAGAGGGCCCTCTTCAATCAATCAGCTGGTCACATCAAGCCCTAGCACCTATATGATTGTCCCAACTGTACTACTGTCAGGGCAAATCCCCAATGCTTTTTTTATATCTATGCTAGAAGTATTTGCTGAGGGTCTTAGTGTCCTGAGTATGACGTTAAACTGCCTCCAGTGGTGAGGTTCTAATTCTGGAGCTCTGGGGAGTGTAGAGTACCCCACATTGCAATTACTCCCAGGTCTGTACATAATCTATGCGGTTGCATAAGATTATTGTCAACTCCTGTATTTCTGAAGGGATGGCCCTTTTCATATCACGGGCGGACTTTCCATGGAATATTACAGAAAGGCCGCGAAATACATGAAGTCACGTGGGACCTGGTTGGCTCTCAGTTTTAGCTTGGACGTCAGGCATATATAAGGCCTTAGCTGGAGCTCACTGCACACGCGCGTTATGTTAGTTAGAGAAATATGTTTAGTTAAAGTAAATAAAGGTTTAAATAATAATATGGTTTTGTGGTTGATGAATGTCTTGGCAAACAGACTGACCTAGAAGAAGAAATGAATCAAGAACGACCAACCAGCAAGAACAGAGAATAGAAGCATAGAGAAGTCAGCGCTAGAAGAACGTAGATACCAAAGATGAACAGAAGAATAATAGAAGTAAAGAAAGGGTATACAGCCGGAAGACAGTTCAATCCTGGTCAGGGCAGCAGTAACCAGAATATAATTAACACAGCTTAACACCTGTACCCAGCTATGGTTAGCGGAATGAGAACAGATCCCCAGTGGACTGATAAAGGGTTAGGTTTCAAGGTTCCGTGATGGCTCCCGATTATGACGAGAGGTTCCCAAATTCAAAAAGATGGTTCTCGAGTCTGACAAGAAATACCCGAAGAAGCCAGAGGGCACATCTCCGAAACATTGTACATATAACAATGAAGATGAGGACAATAGTCTGAATAATACAAATAATACTGATTATTAGCCTCAATCTCAAAAATTCAGAGAAACAAGTTTTTATGTTCAAAAATGTTTAGAATAACTAGCAAATTTATGCACCCCCCGAGTGCAAGTATTTAAGTTTTAATGTGATAAAATATTAGATTAAATTAGAAATACTAATGAAACTAAAAAACATGCAGATTTAAAAAAGTTGAAACAGAGCTGGTATAATCGAAATAGAACAGCTGAAACTTACTCTTCCATCACTCCCGTCTTTTATTACTAATTTTCCTAATTTAATTATTTAGTTAAAATAGAAAGTAAGAACAAAATTACAATTACAGTTATTTCTTCTTGTTAATATATTTTGTTAAGAATTTATACCCAGATTTTTAGTCATATTCATTAAGATAAAACCAAACAATTAGAAATCCATAATACTAAGTGCATATTTAATAAATAAAATTTTGATATCAATATGCAAATTAGCCTTTTCGTTAACACTGTAAACCGCTATTTTGTTGTATATATAAATACAATTGCATGGTATTCTATGTAGATAAGGCCAACAGTATTAACGTTAAACAATTTTATTAGTAATTGAGTTTTAGATAAAAATAAAGTCAGGGAATGTAACATAATAACTAAGGGAATTGTGACTTGAATGGTAAATATGTTTCGGTTACAGACAGAAAACACACAATCTCCATTTAATAAGATGTCTTTGATTATTCTAAAAGTCTATAACAACAAAATTATGAACCTTGTATTTAATTATTTCTGTTTTTAGGCTTGGTAAAACGCTGCAGGTGATGGCTACCTATGTAAAATGTTTGAGTGAATGAAATTGAACATGTGCTTATCGTACTCCCCACTGCACTTGTCTAACTTGGCAAAGTGAATAAACGCTGGTAAGTTGTTTTTTTTTTTCTGTAGATGAGATATTACTACCTCGTATGTCAGTACTATTGTACTTTTCCTACAACGAAGGCTGTTATTTTTTTTTTTTTTTTTTTTTTCTTACACTTATATGAAAAAAAAGTTATCCTAAATATAAAAGTGTAGATTCAAAGTGATATTTGAAGACATACAACTCCGACAAGGGTTAAGGGACATACAATTTAATAGATAACAGCAATGATAAGATACATAATAGAAGAGTATATGGATACATAGATACAAATACAAGAGTAGATAAACCTACATATATAAAAGGACTGGAGCGTCACATATAGAAATGACTTACAAGGATGGGGGGGGGCGGAGCCCCACCGAGAAAGGGGTAGACCGTGTCTAACCATGTGGTCTCGTAGCGAGGCAAGAGGTAGAAGAGGAAGAGAAGTTTGAAATAGCCGCTTAAATACGAGTCCCTAGTGGAACAAACGACAACCGGCAGGCATATAACTCCTCAGGCAATGGAAAATAACCCTACAAAGGATCCATATTCTTTAAGATAAAAACTTTTTTAAATATTTCCTCTTTTGTCGGACAACCTTTTCTTGTAACAGAGCCTGTGATATACAAAGAGACATTTAATCTTCAGAGATCTTAGTTTCAATGTCTGTAGTTATCCAATGTCTGGTATGCCATTTCATCCAGCAAATACGCACCTATTGGCTGGGGCTGTAGAATACACTTGAGCACACATTATAAAACAGAAAAACCACCAATTTTTTTATTACAAGAAAGAACATCAAAGTTGTTTGCTTTTTGTCTAAAAAAAATCTTTCTGAATTAATTACATCATTATATTTATATTTTTATAAAAAAATAGCACTTTAATTTTTTCTTTAAAAAAAAAAAAGGTTTTTTAAAAAGTTGCTAAAAGATTTATTTTATTTTGTAATTAAATAAAATGACACTAAATGACAAATTAATTATTTTTAAAATATTTATCTAACTATTGTAAGGATAGCAGTTGAAATTTAATATCTAAAAATATAAGTTTAAGGTTGCTAAAATATTGATTGTATTTTGTAAAAAAAAATTTTTTAAATTATAATAAGATGAACTTTCGTCTCACTTAGACTAAGTTTTTTTTAAATCAAGGTAACATGTTTATTTTACATTGATAAAATAAATTATTAGTATTTGCAGAATGACATAAATTATGTATATCACTAGAAAATTCGGCCATCGGACATATTTCTTTTTTTAAATATTTCCTTTCCCTAACCATTAAGGTGTCGAGTTATGGCTGATATTGTTAAATGTGGACGTTAATTATTCGGAACAAATAGTACAAAATTTTATTTATTTATTCAGGGCTCCAAATTTAAACTTTGCGCTTTTTCATGGAAAGACCAAAGTTGGACGAATGAAACTTTTGCACAACCTTCACGACAGGTGGTCTCCTGTTGACACGTATGGTCTCATTGTTACCAACTATGAAGAACTTTCAAAAAGGTCCAGATGGTCGGGAATTTATTGGGTAAGAAAAGAAACCTCATGGTTTTCGTGGGGGTTCAGATGCACATAAATTTTTATGTTTGTTTCTTTGTTTAATGACATATCAACCTTGGTGGGTTATTTAATACCAAAGCTATCCTTGTAGAAGACAGAATCTTGGTGGATTAAACTGCATCTAAATTACAGACCCTATTTTTCTCATATTTTCATAGTTCACGTGGTAAATCCATGTATACATTTTTGAATAACGGTCTAAGAAAATTAATATTTTTATCCGAAATATTAGAATAAATCACAGGTTAACAAACAACACCATAGTTACCTTCTTTTTTTCTTTACACTTACATCTTGATAGCTTCAAAACCTAACAACCAGCAAACCAATATAAACACAATGCTTCAGCCAATTATAAACCCTTTTGGTTTTGAAGGCTATCACGATGTAAGTGTAAGAAAAAAAGAGTACTATGGTGTTGTGTGTTAACCTGTGATTTATTCTTAATATTCGGGATAAAAATCCTTCACTTGCAAGAAGATCTCCAGAACTGACAAGTTATGCTAGTGGCTGTTCATGCATTCCAAAACCACACACACACAGTTTGAAAAGGCATGGACAGAACAATATGGACACCACTGCAACTTCATTCTGGAATCTTCTATAGAAGGGGATTTTTATCCTGAAATATAAGAATAAATCACAGTTACAAACACACTAGTTACCTTTTTTTGTTCGTTGATACCTTAAAACCAACCAAACAACAATACCTTCCTTTGTCAAACTGTAATTTATAGTACTCCATCAGGAGATTTTTATTCGCAGAAAAAAAATTTCAAGGGTCCTTTCCTCTGAGTGCGCACTGATACTGAAGGCGGTTTCAACAGGCACCGTACAGACTCCCTAAATATATTCCCTGATTTTATATTTTTAAACTGATTTAGACACTAGCACGTAACAGCATCCCTAAATATATTCCAAGATTGTATATTTTTAAAACTGATTAGACCTGGCACTGTAAGACATCCCTAAATATAATTCCCAATGATTGTACTATATTTTTAACACTGATTTAACACTGCACTTGTACAGACATCCCCTAAATAATTCCAATGTATGTTATAATTTTTTAAAAACTGATTTAACACTGGCACTGTACAGAATCCCTAATATATCCCATGATTATTATTTTTAAAACACTGATTTAGACATGGACCATATAGCATCCCTAAATATATGCCGCAATGATGTTATATTTTTTAATAACATAATAGTTAGTGTGAGACGACCTGTTCTGCGTCTGCACCTCAACTGATGTTAGAACCCCAAACATTGTGATCATTCTGTGCTGGCCGATTTGGAGGCACGAGTCAAAACGATCACAGCGTATTAAATATAAACAACAACATACTACAAGTGTTTGTAACAAGCGCATGGGGGGCGTCTCGTTGGACTTCAACTGTCTATTCCGATGGCTGCTACTGGCTCTAACACCTCAATGGCCGGTTTCTACTGCCTCAGTGCTGGGCTTTAGCTTTGTATTATGTCAAACTCTCTTCCCACCCATTCTTCTGGACACACAGATGGCCAATACTTAATCCAAATGCCGACTTCTCAGTCGTCTTACTTAAATTAAAAGTAATAAATCTTTTTCCAGAGTTAGTTCTTCAATAGCTGACCATTAATTTTTTAAAGAGATTTTTCTAAAAATAGCCTCTTTGTTTTATACACTGGTGCATAAGATATTAAGTGCTAATTCATTGGTTTTGGTCGCAAGTCTCTCTACAACTTTACGCCTAACTTTTGGATTCGTAAAAAGGTCAACACCCACCCTTTTACTTATGCCTGCTTTAACTATTCTCGTTTCTTCATTCATTTATTTATTTATTTATTCTGACCCAGTTCGTCTTCACATCATAGTATCACATTAGTAGATGATTCTATATTACCAAATATACCATAACAAAATTCATTGTGCTTATTTAGTAATATTTGTTATCAACCTGCGGATAGCTCAGTTGTTTTAGAGCGTTTGGCTGAACACAGGATTTCCTAGTTCGATACCAGCCCCGCCAACTAGCGTATGCATAGCCAGGGATCAGTTGGTAAGTTAAGGACTGATTTAGGTGTGGAGCCCCACCTCAGATGCAAAAACAATCTCCCTCGTCTACGCTAGTGAAAAGGATAGATCCCCACTGGTTGTGATTACTGACTTTAGGCCCCCCCCCCCTCAGGACTTACTTATGTTATATCAAATTCGATAAAAAGTCAAAAGCGCATTAGCTCATCTTGTTCATACTGGGTTTCACGTACAAATAATCTATTGTATATACTGCAGCAATTCACGAACCCTACTTTCGTGTATCTGCATACATACGTAGCGGCTATCGTCACTAACCTAGACTATATATGTAGTCGTCGCTTATGAAACAACACATGCTGTATTAGTAGTTTGGACTTATATTCTTCTCTCTCCTTACGTAGTGGGCTGCAGGTGACAATGACTACTACTACCGGTTTGGATGATGAACTGGCGCTGCAACGTGGAAGGTGTTACAGAACCTCACTGGCTCCATGTCGATGGTCGCTCCTTTGCTCGGTTCGCCGTCGCCGCTGTCGACTGACTAACTGGACTCGACCCTCTGGCTTTTGTATTGACAACACGCTTACGCTCTTTAATCTTTGATCTGAGAACAACCTTTTATACATTTCTTTATCCTCTCCCTGTTCTTAAAACCGGAAACCCCTCTTCCGTTTTTTAATCTTTTCTCTTTTACCGAAAAAAAGTCCTTTTGTGCATTTTTTTTCTTTGTTTAATTTAACCAGAAATCTCTATTTTCGTATTGTTACTTTGATACCCTTAGGACCTTTTGCAGATTTTGAGATTTATTATTATGTTGTTTTTTTAAGACATTGATCAGTCCACTTTTTTGTTGTCTGCATATATTCTGTCAGAGGATTTTATCATATCTGTTTCCTATCAGAGTACATTGGATGATGAAGGACTTTCCTTGGAAGCAAGTATTCTGCACACTCTGCTTCAGTCCTTGTAGAAATTATTTTATAAAGTATACTTTAGACAAAAATTTTTATTGTTGTTGTTTTAACTAAAAACCTTTCTTTTTATTTTAAGTTTGTTTAGCACTATATGAGCCTACTGTGATGTAGACAGGTCACTCTGCAATAAATGTCGGATAATGTTAAATAATGACAAACTACGTTTGATGATTGTCATGTGGTAGTGTTGGCTCTTTGACGTTAATCTTTGCAAGTAGTTGGATCACATACTCGTGCCGGGTGGGGACGGAAGGAACTGGAGAAAATTTCCCCTCAGTGTTATGCTGCGTGAGTGCAGTGCCAACGGCATTACACTTGCAGGCAAAGTGCCCCGATTGAGTTGAGCATTACGTTGTGTGTGTTGTGCGCATCATTGTTGGAAGACGCAGCAGTGCATGCGGCGTGTGTGATTGCGAAAGATTGGACAGAGGCCAGCATCGCCAAGACCTACTTGTGGGGGGTGCGGTATGGCGATATTATGCTGGGCACTTTGAGACCACGCCCTCTGCTTAAAATGATCGCAAGAAAATACATGAAGGACATGCCACGGGAGTGTCAACAGTCTATCACAATGGGAGGCTGTGTGCAAAGGACCTTGGCACCTGGCGGACCGCGCTCAAACAAGAAACGAAAGGAGTGGAAAAGAGAGGAGAGAGCACGCCACGGAGAAGAAGCAAAAGGAACTGACCGACAAGCAGCTAGCTGTTTGGTTTCGCGCGTTCAGCCTGCGACCAGTAATTGCCATAAAAATTGGTCTGTAAAGCACTCCACACGTTGGGAATGAAAAATTTTATTTAAACTAGTCGGACACTACACATGCTCGCGTAGATGGAAAGGTTAGTTAAATCTTTGACTAATTTTTTGTTTTTTCTAACTCTACACTTCTTATACACTGTCGATTTCATATCCATTTTTTCTCAATATATACGTAATATATATATATACTTTAAGGCTGTTTTGGCAGAAAGGAAAATAACATGGCATTACAGTGTAAGAGCATATATTTTGAGATCTATCTTATATGAATTTTAGTAATCTATCTGTCTGTAACTGAATATGTACTAATACACTCAGATTGCATAAGTTCTATCAAACGGTATCCTTGACTTTATTTAACTTTTCAATGGTATGAAATCAGTTTACCTGTTAAAATTAGTTTACCAAATATTCTCTAATTTCAGGAACTCTGGTCTTTTTGATTTTGACTCACGGTGTCTCGTTCCGGCCACATCAGACTTATTAAACATCAATTCATGAAAATCCAATTACAAGGGTAAGTACACATAAAATCTTTTCTTTTTCTCTTTTTTGTCTAATTTTAACAGTGAGGAATCTTCATCTATATATTACAATGATGGCATCGCTATACCTTATCTTGATGTTCCAATTTATAGTCATAGTTGATTTCTGCATGGGATTATCATTTTATTATACAATCGATGTACTTTGACCTAGTATCCTCATCTTGATTGTTATCATAGTTACAAATAAATGTTCTGGGATGAGCAATTGTCCTACTTATTATGTTTTTAACTTATCAGTATAACGAAGAAAATAGGAAGGCAAAACAAGTGAGTATTTTAGGTTAAAGAAAAGGTTTATAACAAACAGAACATTAGAAACAATGTTATTAGAACGTGACAGAGTTGCATTCACAAAGTCCATGAGTTTCGCTTGTTCTCATTGAAGGGCACTTTTTATAAAAAAGCTGTTCCATTTCCTCTTTTAGCGTTACCTATCGCTAATTGATGTAGTTTTTGTATTTTAGGTTAAAGCCGAAAAGGTTTACTTAGACAAGACTACAATTGAAACGATAACAGTAATTGACGTGTTTCATTCAACAGTCTGATGAACGTCCTCAACTCGTTTCTCGTCAAGTTTCACTATTCATAAAAAAAACCACAGCGATTTCATTGTTGTCTTCCTTAGTACTTATATGACCATTATAATCTGTTTACTTGACTTAGCTATCCTTAGTTTGTTATCACTTAATACACAAATGAATTTCGCGGTGAGAAAATTATATTATCTTATACACACTGAATTGGCTTTAACTGTTTCTCATCCTTGTTGTTATTCATAGTCACAGTGATTTCTTGTCATGAGGGGAATTACATTATTACATCTTCTAATCCACTGAATGTCTCTGACAGTATGCTCACGCATACTATCATTGTCCTCTTTGTACTACTATAACAATTATATGCTATTACTCTGGACTAGGTATCCTCATCTGATTGTTATCGATCGTCCACAAATGAACTTCTGGTGAGATTGATTATTTTATCTATACAATCATGTATTGACTTGTCACCCATGTATTCCTCCAATTGCTCTTCTTAGCAACCCCTAACCCCTTTTATCACTCATTTATATGCTGTTAGAGGCATGCTGAGTTAGTGTTCTTAGGTATGACACTACGGCTCTATGTGACCGGTTCCAATCTCTGGGCTTTGGAGAGGTTAGTTCACTCTTCATTCCCATTACTCCCACATCACTCTGACTAAAATGGTAATACTTAGTCCCATCTATGAATTAAATAGATCAAACAAAATGTGTTTTTTCAAAAAGATTGAATACCCCAACAAGAATGAGGTAAATCTGAACATTAGCTACATAATGAGAATACCTTCCTTTGTTTGATTTCACATTGAGAAGCCATGTTTTTATCAGCCATTTTCCATTTCACCGTAAAATCTACTACTGAAAATATAAAAAAACCAATAGTTAACATCCCATACAAATCCACACCAACCCACCAACTTCTCACTCTCTTGTTTTATTGTTGCCGCACCTCGTAAGGATGGGTATCTTTGGAAGAAACACACTTCAGTCGCTTACAGAGTGTTAAGATTTGCAACCAGATTATTACCTTATTTCCTGATACGGACCGAAAGACTGAAACTCATGGCTGATCCCAACAGCGGTGAGTATTGCGTAGCAGGTTCTACAGACAGACATGGATGCATGTTACCCTCAAAGCAGTTTGTACATGCAGGCTTACCAAGAAGTTAGCCTGTCGGCTGTCAGGTGAATACACCGACTAGATCTCTGCAGAGTGTAAGACCTCCCACCCCCACCCGCGCAATGTGCACTGTTGGCTATGGATGTGACCCATGTGCTTAGATTGATCCTGATGGCGAGCAATCCATGACTGCAAACTCCACTTTGGCCCCTTACACTAGGTTTAAACAGGTGTGGAAGGCCCCCATTCAATAATTGGCTGGTCATGTCAAGCCTAGCACCTATTGTTTGTTCTGATCATTATTGCCTTATGGCCAGCCCTAACATTTTTCTTCATAGATATTAACATCTTTTTTTTTAAAATCACCTGTGGAGATTCAAGCATATATTGACAGGGATGGAGAACATGTGAGACTGTTTGAAAATATATTAAAAGTATTACTAAAGTGTGTAACATTTGTAAATCATTTTTAAAAAACAATGTTTTATTTCTATGAGAAAATCCTGTTATATTAGAAAGTATAGTATACCAATTTGTCTAAAAAATCTTGTTTTTACAAAACAAAACATGTTTCCTCAAAGTGAAAAAAAAACAAGGGAGGTTACTCTCATTTATGTAACTAATGTTTCAGATTCAGTAAGGTGTGGTTACAAATGTTGCATGGATGTCGAAGCTGGATGTAGGTGTGGCCACCTGGAAGTCACAGAATATTATTTAAGTAACGAAGGAGTCTATCTTCCTTTCAATAGCACTAACCCTAGAGTTTTCTGACGTCTGAGGTGGAGCGCCACAACTCACCATTATTATAATTAGATGTTTCAGGGGGGTGTGGGATGTGAGCATAACAGCAAATAGGTGAAAACACAAACTGTATTATGATATAGATTTTATTAACGGTCTCTTATTACTTAAACCTTGTTTCTTATGTTTATAATTGTTTTTAAAATTGAGTTTAAAAATAAATTTTGATTACCTTAAGAATGAATAAAACAAAATGTCTTTGGCTAAATAACCCAACAAGGGTTTACTATGATTAATTTTTGTATTTCAGAGTGTGACCTCCGTTATTTGTGGTATACAGTGATACTGATAGCTTTATTTAGTGCATCCTGGATGCATGTATTCAATTGAATGAATCCCGGGAAATTTGAGGGTCCAAACTAAAGTTTCTTTAAATATGTAGTTTTATCTATGACAATAAGCATCTAACCCTTACCTTGTTCGTATAGCATGTAATTAATTTCCAAGAAAATATTGAAATGTGTTTACAGTAACTGGAATAGGTGGGGAAGAAAAGAAAACAAATGGATGCAATCGATATAATTTTACTGTGTCTTTTAGATTTTTAAGCATCAGTGATGCACAGATGACGTACCTATCGCATTTCTTGTATGATAAACCAATGCTCAGCCCATTATAACCTCGGCCTTATTTAGTATTTCTTGAAATTATGTATCATTGCTCTTCATTTCTTGCTAATGAATAATCAATGTCCATAAGGTTATTAAAGAGAGAATAGATTTATCTGCGAAGTTTAGCTTGCAGCGCTATTGCTAGTTTGGACCATTTTGTAGACCGAGAGTCTTGGATCAGTGAACTTGTTGAAGATACTGAGGACTGGTTGTGCAAAGTTATTAAGGTTTACTGGCATTTTAATCAAGGCAAACCACAACTGTGCTGATCCATGGATCTAACAATTGGTTTTAGGAAGCTGATAGATCAATTCATGATGCTCCTTTGTTTATCCACTGCTTAGTCAAAAAAGAGTGCTAATTTCTGGTGGAGGTGCTCCAGAAACTGACCTTGCCTTGCGACTGATGCAATAGCAGTTCTCTCACAGGAATGGAGCAGTACTGCTTTCGGCGCATTTGCTGAAGCCATGGAAGTAATCTTACTTTGCCCTGAAAATGCTTGGTCTTAATCGGTCTCACAGGTAAGAAAACTGAGATAGACATGCCCAAGGAGAGAAAAACACTGGCATAAATGTCAGAAAGGGTGCTATAACCAACATCTTAGAAGAAAATGAATCAAACATGGTTTCGGAGCTTAAAAAAATTTCATTACACTAGTTCAAGGCTTCCCAAGCAGATAAATGCCACCAGACTTATTAAGAAATGTGATTAGATAAATAAAAAAATAAAATAGAAGAAAATGACAGAGTGCTGAAGTACACTCCTGTGTCCTTGAGCATAAAAAATCTAAAAGGACGCAGTATTTATCATCCCAGCATCCCAGTGGGGTTTTTTTTCTTCCCTCACATTTCAAAAAGCTAATTGTAATACATTTCAATAATTTATTAGAAATGAATTACACAGGATAGGTTACCAGGTAGGAGTTAGACAGCTTTAGTTGTTTATCTTCAGATCATTAATAAAAAAACTCTACAATCTATTAAGAACTTAAGTTGGACCCATAATTTTCCTGGACTCATTCCAGCAAATATGTGCGCTCCCAGCCGCACTAAATCAAAAAAGCTATCGGCATCACTGTTCTAAGATAGAATTTCAAAATATGTCATAAAGAACACTATTACTTACCATTTTAGAATATGTAATTTTTTTCCATTTTATGTTTACATACAGTGGCTTGACATTGCATTATTTACTCCACAATAAAGATGAGAACAACAGTCCAAAATCTCAAAATTATTCATATCACCCTGTTGTTATTTTATCTGAAAGACATTTTGTTTTATTCATTTTGAAGATAATCAAATTTATTCACATCAGCCTCATCTCATAAATACAACAAATATAAGGTTACATGTTGTAAAATCCAACGACCAACCTTTTATGTAAATTATTTTTCTTTTCTTTTTTTTTTTTTTTTTTTGATAAAGCCTTCCAAACTTCCCGAAAAAAATGACATTATTGTCTGGTCAAATTGACAGCGGATCAAAACAGAGGTTTATAGTCCACCTGAAACTGGATGAAGGTCAAAGAGTAAGGTTATTATTTTTTTTCATATTATCAAGCACATGATTATTAGATTGTAGCAGTGACTTTGGACCAGGTATCCAATAGTCACCCCAGCTGGGAGCAGTTTTCAAAAAGACAGCTTTTTCTTTTCACCATAACCTTTTATAATTAAAAAAAAAAAAAAAAAAAAAAAAAAAAAAAAAAAATACTATTTTATTTAATAAACATATCTGCATTCTCTTCTGATTAAATAAAAAACTACTTTAATATAAAAACATGTCTTTGGTTTGTTAATAACATTAAACTAACTTTTTAAAAAATCTTACAGGAAATTCAATATTAAAAAAAAAATGATCTTTTGTCTGTTTACATACAAAGAAGTTTGCAGGGAAAAGTCAAAAGCTGTTCTTTTGAAAACTGCTCCCAGCTGAAGTGCCTATTGGATACTTAGTCAATACTTCTAGTTTTCCCAACAAAACTTATCGCTATAATGATGCACTACCAAAACACAAACCAATGGTTTGCTTACCTGATGAGGTAACAGATTTCTTTACATTGTTGCTGAAGTCCTACAGGAATCATTCTGACTCATTTCTGCTTAGAATCAGTTTAATTTACATCATGACAAACATCAGTTAGATATAATGAAAGAAAATAGTATACATAAAGAGCAAAGAAGCAGAGATATCTTAATAAAAGTAACGTTTTTGTTCTGCTCAATTTCTCCCAAAGCATCTTTGACTCCATACACAGAAAATATACAGTAATACTTCTAGCATATGGTCTCCACAAAGAAATGTTACCGATATGATTACTTACAAAGACACAAAACCCATGTTTGCTTACTGATCGTAAGCACAGATTTCTTTGACATTGTCGCTGGAGTCCTAAAGTATATAATTAGCACCATTTTCAAACTATGAACATCATAATAATAATGAAAGAAATAGTCTCACAATAAAGAGGCAAAGCAGATGATATCTTAATACAAAGTAACGTTTTTGTTTGTAAAATTTCTTCCAAAGCATTTGACACAATCACAAGAGATTAGAGCAAATACTTCTGCATATGTCTCCCCCAAGAAATTGTTACCGTTATAATGATGCTCTACAAGATCCTTCCAATGGGGGCCACCTGGTGGCATGGGTGGCGATCTGTGGATGCTTTAAAGTGAAATCTTAGTGGCTGAAGACTCTTGACTAAGACACTCCACTTTTGCCCTTGTTATGCTAGACGGGTTGGTTGGAGAGGCTTCCCTCCAATTAATCAACTAGTCACAGCTAAGCTATACACCTATATTTAGACATTCAGCTAGGAATCACAAGGTTCCCGTCGATAACGGCCCTACTACTGAGTAACACAGGGATCTGTGCCGTAAAGTGGGTAGGTGTGGCGCCTCACCTCAGACGCTAAATAATCTCCTTGTCTAGCGCTTGTGGAAATGGGATAGCCTCCACCGCTCGTCTGGCTGATACCGACATTAGGCCCCCCGACGACTTTACTTACTTTATTGTTCCCATTTTATTGCCCTTATGACAATACCAGCCCCTTTTATCATATGCGTTTAAAGGTGGTGGCTGGGTCAGTGTGCACGGATGTGACTTTAAACTGAATCTAAAGGTGAAATTCCATTTTGTAACTCTAGAGAGTGTGGAGCACCCTCATTACCAATTACTTCCCAGGTCAACTCGACTCGGTAGTACCTGTTAGGTCCTCCTATGGGCTAATAGATAAAACTAAGTATTTAAAAAATGAGTCATAATAAAAAAATTTGAGTTTAAAATAATTTGAATACTCATTCAAGATGAATAAAACGAAACATCTTCAGCATAAATAACTCAACCAAGGTTGACATGCCGTTAAATCCAACCAATCAACTAAAAAAGCAAGAAGCAGATGATATCTCTGATACAAAAAATTTGTTTGTCTGGGAAGTGGGGTCTAATTTTTAACTATACATAAATTTTAATTTTTTTTTATTTTTCATCCCCATTCTTTTTTTCTTCAGTTAATGCATTCCAGCGATCCCCTTGTTGCCCTGAATATTTTAAAGAAACTCTGTGATATCTTCGTCTTGTTGTCTATGAGAATTCTGCAAAGCCATTGGGAATGCTCTCAGCATCAGGATCCAGAAATAGTAGTACTAGCCGATTTACCCATCTACGCTTTAATCTACACTGAACCTCTACTAGAAACGAATGTAAAATAGAGATTTAAATTTACATGAAAATATGTACTTAGAAAAGGCACTAAAGAATTAGAATTTGAGCCAAATACTAATCCCCTAATGGGCACTCTTGGCCGTGGATGGCAACTCGTGAGGCTAAGGACAGAATTCTGTTGGCGACAATCAATTACATTATAACACTTCTTTGGTCTTACCTGACTCAAGACAACGGCAATCGAGAGAGACGCCCCCTCCAACAATAGCTGGTCACATTCAAGCCCTAGCGACCTCATATGATTGTCAATTCCTCAATGGGCAACCCCTAACCTTTTTCCCAGCTATGGACTTTAAATACTACCATACAATGTTCTTCTACAAGGATTACGTCTGCCATAACATAAACCCATGAAGGTTGATTACCATTAAAGAAAGAACCAACACCAACCTCTCTTATCTATCATATTGTGCTTTGTGTCCTGTATAAACTAAACTGGATCAGTAATGAGGTTCCATCTAGAGTATCCTTCATTATATCACCTCTGTACCCACTTGTACCGCACCTTCCGGGTTAGGGCACAAGGCTCTATTAATGTGGGACCACCCACAACGAAGCTCATGGTAGCAGCGTGAAATTGTGTCAATCCCGTCCGCATTCTCCCCTCAAGTAATAAAACCACCCTGCCACCTTTAAATCCGGGGGCAGGCTACCCTTCATTCTAGCTATGCTACTCAAAAATCACATTGAAAGCACCGTCCTGCCTAAATCACAGATTATGCAGAAATACGTTTGTTCAATCTTAGCGATGGGTGACCACATTAAGTAACAGCACTTTATACTGAAAAAACACAATATCAAAATCTGACTATTACCAGCACTTTAAATGACTTGACAAAGAGGTTAGATATACAATAAACATAACCAACCACATTCAATTGACCATACTATCCAGGCCACTCTGCCTGGACAGTGGTAATACCTGTTAGCGTTCATCTATGGTTCTAATAGATCAATAGTTTATTAAAATTATTTACTACTTTCATGAATGCTTGATAGATTTGAATAGATTAATCTAAAACCTCCACCTGTTTTCATAATTCTTAATAGATTAAAATCTAAAACCTTCTCCTGTTTCATAGAATATTTAATAGAATTAAACAATCTGAAAACCGTTCCACTGTTTTCATTAGATTTTAATAGATTAAATCTAAAAACACTTACCACTTTTTCATAGATTAAATAGATTAAATCTGAAACCATTCCACTGTTCTTCATTAGATTTTAATAGATTAAAAATCTGAAACTGTTCAACTCGTTTTCAATCAATTTTAATAGAATTAAAATCTGAAACCGTTCACTGTTTCATAGATTTTAATAATTCAACAATCTGGAAAACCGTTCCACTGTTTTCATAGATTTAATAGATTAAAAATCTGAAACCGATTCATTTTTCATAGATTTAAAGATTAAAATCTTAAAACTTCCACGTTTTCATAGACTTCTTAATAGATTAAAATCTAAAACTTATCCATGTTTTCATAGATTTTAATAGCATTTAAATCTAAAACCTTCTCCATGTTTCATGATTTAAATTAGATTTAAAATCTAACCTTTCACTTTTCAATTAGATTTTAATCTATTAAATCTAAAACCTTTCACTAGTTGTGTGTTCTGGTATGCATTTCTTAAGCCAATGAATTCTCCCAGAACAAACACAGATCTACGGAAATATGTATAAACATTGCAACGGTAATAGTTTTCTTTCTTTCACAAAAAGAATTCAATATTTATTTTTATATTTAATAATATATTACTAGCAGACCTGTTCTTATACCACAGTATGATAATTAATTATTACACCATTGAATGTTATTTAGACTATTTGTACAATACTTCTATATGTAAAAGTTCTAATAATCAGAAATAATTAACACTCTCTCCACTCTTTTTTTGACTACTTTCTTCTCGTTTCATCTCTTTCATAATATGTTTATGAAAAGATTAGCATTTCACTTCTATGCTCGCTCACCCGTCTCTATATCTCCCTTTGCTCTCTTCAGCTAATCTGAAATTAGCACATAAATGAGAGATACTTTTCCCTTGTTATTCCCTAGTTGAGAGAGCCAACTATATTTATATTCACCCACTAATCTACACTGAAAATAACGAATTTGTTTGAATCCTAAACAACCGCTGTTTTAACATGAAAATATCATAAAAATATATCTTATTTGCATTGCCGCATTATTAATGAACCTCATGTTATTACGAACAATTTATTGTATTTTTGTTTAAACCATGGATGTAGTGATTCCGGTGAAATGAAAATGGTCCGACCAAATTTATGGCTTCCTCAAAATGAAATAACAATTATGTACATGTTCGAATATACCCTCTTCTTTTTCTTATGTTTTTTTCCTAGTGAATGTCTTTTTCTTGTCTACTTTCTGATATGATACAAACAAGAAGTGATGACAAATCAAGAAGAATAAGAATTTTGCGGTGAGCAACACCGATTTATATATTTTGCATTTCATCTTGTTTTGGCGATTCATTTTAACCATAGCTGTGCAAGATAGTACGGGCGTAAATTTAAAGGAACACAAATATATATATAGATTTTGATTTATCAGATGTGTTTTCCTTCATCTTTATATACTATAATATATATTCTATTTATAGTCACAAATAATTAAAGTATTTAACCCATGCGTTTCATCATCTAAACATTTAAAAGCCTGACAATGTTTCTGAACGACAATACCCTAAACAAGTGATTTTCCGAAACCATTTGTAACAACGCGCTTCTATAATTTTTGTCGACTATAATAAATAATAACAGCATCTTACAACAACTGACACTTATAAATACATTTTCATCCAAATAATAATAATAAAGAATTACATATAATATATAATAAAAACAGAAGATTTCAGCCATTATACCTCCGGCTTCTTAGGTCGTACCTTGCTATCCAAGCATCGAGCAAGGAATTCAAATTCAGATTTTATATTTTTAAGCATTCATCTTCGACATATGTATTACTATTGAGTATTGAAGCACGAACATGTCAAATCAATAAAGAAATAGAATAAGAAGATAATAGGTTAAACCAGCATAAGTAAAAAGGTGATCTCT
>CM042178.1:43969960-44013959 GCA_023376005.1 Doryteuthis pealeii
CCGAGAGATAAATACTCTAGCCCCTGATGAGAACAAGCGACAACCCAGCGGGAAGATAACTCTTTCTAGGCCAATAAGAAGATAGTCCCAACACCCCCAATGTTGGTCATGGCGACCGGTGATATTTAAGGATGGAATCCTGGTGGCTGAGCATTCCATGACATGCAACACTTCCCTTTGGCCCTTACTTAGGCAAGACGGAGAGGCCTCCTCCAATCATCACCTGGTCACTTCAAACCCTAATACCTACCAACCCTATTGATCTTATGGCAAACCCCTTTTCGTCATATGTGCTAGAAGGCAGTGGCTGAGGGTCTTAGTGTTCTGGGTATGACGTTAAACTGCTTCTAATTGTGAAGTTCCAATTTTGGGGCTCTGGGGAGTGTGGAGTACCCCTTAATCGTCATTACTGCTGGCAGGTTCACTCTGACACGGAGTGGTAGTACCTATTAGGGTCCCGTCTATAGGTTAAATAGAAAAATATATATTTAAAAAAAAATGAGTTGAATACCCATGAAGAATGAATAAAACAAAATGTCATGCCATAAAATCCAACCAACCGAGAATACCCTTGTAAAAGGCCACCCTGTCGGTTGGGGCGTTAGAATGCACCTTTGCAGAGGGGTAAGACTCCCCCAATGGGGCCACCTGTTGGCCGTGGGTGGCGACCCGTGATGCTTAAGGATAGAGCCCAGGTGGATGAGCAGTTCATGACATGCAATACTCCACTTTGGCCCTATCTTGGGCTAGACGGGCGGTCGGAGAGGCCCCCTCCGATCAATCGGCTGGTCACGTCAAGCCCTAGCACCTATAATATTTTCCCAACCCTATTGCCCTTATGGCAAGCCCCAAACCCTTTTTATCATATGGGTGCTAGAAGGCGGTGGCTGCGGGTCTACATGTCCTGGGAATGACGTTAAACTCTATCTGATGGTGAGGTTCCAGTTTTGGAGGTTTGGGGAATGTGGAGCACCCCTTCATCACCATTGTTCCCTGGTCCACTCTGACCCGGAGTGGTAGTACCTGTTAGGGTCCCATCTATGGGTTAAATAGAAAAATGTATTTATAAAAAAATTGTATTATCCATTAAGAATTGATTTATTTCAAAACTTTATCGGCATTAAATGACCCACTGAGGTTGATATGCCGTAAAACAAACCAAACCTTGTAAAAGGCATGAAATCATCTATTCTCCCCCTGTTGATTACAAGTATATTTTCAAAACTTTTTTTTTTTTTTTTTTTTTGATTACAGACTAGTACTGCAGAGTTTGGTAATTGATAATACCTAATAACATCTGTTTTGTATGATATTCCACTAGAAATAAGATCCTGGTACTTTTTTGATTGAAGAAAATTAATGCTTTATCAAAAGAACTAGAAGTGGCTACCCGGCGTTGTCTTGGTAGAGGCGGGGATATATGTACTAGAAGTTAACTTTGGACCATGTATCTTAGAGGCGTAATGCAGATTCTCAAAGATACGTGGTTCAAAGTTAACTGGCCTGAAAAAATCTAAAAGTTTTTAAATAAAATAACTGGTGCATTATATATTTTATTTATTAATATATCAACACTGAAAATTTCATTAAATTCGGTTTATTCCTTGATTTTTGGTATTTTTTTTCTTTCGGCGGGATAACATACGATGGTGGAATTTAGGTCCGTTAAGTTCGATTTAACCAATTTATCTAATTTATTATTGTAGTTTATTTATTTATTATAGTAGTATAACAGCAAGAAGAAAGTATATCTTATATTTTATCTTTATTATAGTAGTTTATTTTATCTTATTTGTTCATAGAGATCTATTTTTAACAAGTCAACATGATGGATGAGAGTGACATATCACCTCCTGTGAGTGAACGCCAGAAGATAAAGGCATTGCAACTGGTTGTGAGTGCAGATGGTTACCTGGCCCAGCGGCAACTCTTGAAGGCTCTGAATCTTTACAAGGAGTCTGCTGAGATCTTACCCGATCCGGCCATTATCCGAAAGATCAAGAAACTCAGGGTAAGTATAGTCTTGATTTTTTAAATGAAAAAGAGGTACTCTTTGCGAAGTTCCATCCTGGCCTCCTGCCTAAAAGAAAAAACACCAGCTATGATTGAAGTCCGTAGCCGAAGCGGTGTCACTTAAAAAAAAACAACTTAGGGCGTTTTTCCCGAAAACCCAACCCTAACCCTATGTCAAATTTACAAACAAATGAACAGGCAAATTTACATAGAGGTTAAACATCAGATGTATTTATGAACTGAGAAAAGGGGACGAGAATGTTTTCTTTAATGAAACAACTAAAGCCATCTAACCCCTACCCTAGTTAAAATTAAGTTTTATTACAAAATTCGTGGGTTCTGTTTTTTCTGGTCAACCTGTATGCAGAGCCCAAATTATTTATTCATTTTCCCATTAAACTAACTCTAAACCTAACTTTTTTTTTCAAGGCCTCCTGCCTGAAAAAACGCTAGCCGGTGTTGCTAGCGGTTTTTCAGGCAGGAGGATGGGACAGAACTCTGCGAATATACCCGAAAAAGATTATACAAAAAGAAAAGAGTGTGTGTGTGTGTGTGTAAAAGAATGGAGAGAGAGAACAAATGAAAGAGAGAAAGATTTTGAAAAAAAAGAGAGACTAAAACTTCAGAAAAAAAGAAAAGAGTGTGAGTAAAAGAAGTGTAGTGAGCCGGAAGTTAACGCTCTGAAAGCAAAAATAAAACGACGAAAATAAACGTCACTTTGCGCATCAGCTCTGCGTAGCTAGAAAGAGAGAAAAATAGAAATATTAAAAATGATAATTTTCAACCAATCAGAGGTGTTTGCGCAGCTAGAAAGAGATTTATCAAAAAGACCCTTTTTCGAGTCTATGCAGAAGCTATAAATAACAGGATTTTCGAAGACCAATGTAACATAGCGGGTTGTTCATAGTCACGGTACCAATTCGGAATATGTAGCGTTGCACCTTTTTCTTTCATGGTACTAATTCGTATAGTATACGTGACGTTATGTTGTGGGGCTCACCGTGTCTTCAAAACACACACTGCTGTTAAGACTCGTACAGCCGTGTATCAGGGGTTGGCACGTTGATCAGCACACAGAATTCCAGCAGTCCCTCAAGCCCCAAAATTCTTCCACACTCCTTTCGTTTATGGTCAAGCGAAAGGTATCACTTACGCAGGCCGCGTGCTTTTCGTTACGGCCAATTTGACTTGTTGACAAGTTTGTTGGTTTAATGGATTCCATTCATGAATTCCCGTATGATTTCTTTGGCGTGTAGTAAATAAAGATGTGGACAGTATTTCTTGCTTTTCATGAATTTATTTTCTTAATGAAAGTTATTGAGAGAGAGAGATAGTCGGCTTCCTTAAATATGTTTTTAATGATGCTCTTAACTTCGTTCCAATTATCAGGCTTCACACTTTAGATATGTTTTCAACTTCGTCCAGTGTAAAATATAAAATCTCAAGTTTCACACATCAGCGACACCAGGACCCCCGTCTACTGTCAAGCCAACTCCACGGCCACAGACTCAACTGGTCTTCCTCCCTCGGTCACCAGGGCTCTACTACTTCAAAATCTAAGGTTCCCTCATTAAATAGAAATCGAAGTCGATTTTTCTAGAATCTTCTGGAACCTTTTGAACGTTCTAATCGTTCTACCAGACTACACGTGTCACTTAGGAGGTCGACGGGTCAACCATCCTTTCTTCTGACAAACCGATTAAACTAAATTTTACTAGCATAATCCCAGACTTAATAGCTCCGAATAGACTCAAAGGTGATAATTAGTTTTACATTGCTTACCCACTTCCATAAGATCTGAGAATCATGCTACATCCTATTATGGTTTCTCCGTGTCTGGCACAAGGCCACAAATATGGTGTTTCTAGGTCCATTATGCTACACCAAGTCTGCATGAATGAGCCCACGTCTCTCACTTTAAGAACATTTCACCTATTGCTGAAGGTACTACAAACTATATCTTTCTCTCTCTTTTAATAACCTGACTGCTGATTTGATTTTGAACACAAAACTCTTTCTCTCTCAGTTTGAGACAACTCAACAACTCTACTTATCTTTTCACATGAACATTTAAAAAAAAGCATTTCTGCAGGACTTAGCTCAGTATTCTTAATTATTGTAAATTTTGTATCAATACACATTTTATTTGTTAAATATACGAGTTCTTTGTTTATTCTGCCTTTATACCTGTGTCCTTATAGTGTGATGAGTAAATTACCTAAATACTAGCAAAATAAAAAAACACCCTCCGGGCGATGTAAAAATAGATTTTTGAAACATATTGCCTGAGGGGTGGGAGTTAAAAATTCAATGTCAGCGAGTTCGTAACCTAAGTAAGTAAAATCATCAATTTCATTAAAGGATTAAAAAATAAAACAATTTGAAATGTAAACTTTAAATATCTATTAAAATAAAACAAACTATATATAGATATATAATACCAGTTATGTATTTATTAAAACTTGTTTCAAAAAACAATGAGGACTGTCTAATTTTGCATGTTCAAATTTTGAGTGTATTTATTCTATGTTATGATGATTTTGGGTAATGTGACGTAAGCAGTGATGTCATTTTTGTTACAGACAAAAATCTGAAGCGAATCTCCATTATTAATAGATATATAACTCTTTAATACACACACACCATAAACTGGTAACCTCCAACCCATTCACTATAGAAGAAAGTGAGTGAATGATTTTCAAAAATGGGAAAGAGTAATACAGGGAAAAAGTGTGTAGAAAAGAAGGAAGAAAGCGAGAATGAAATTTGAGAAAGATTTTGAAAAAAAGGAAAGACTAATACATAGAAAAAAAAGTGAGAGAAAAAGAGTATGTGTAAAAGGTGCGTGGTGCAATGGTTAGTCATAGGAAATAGACTCGTTGACCGGAGTTCAATTCCTGGACGAAGCGGTTTGCATTTCACATGGTGCTAATACCCTCGGGAAAGATATGAATCCAATTCTCCCTTGAACTATAGGTAAATAGCAGGGCAGACTGGGCTCTTTAACCATGACTAGGTAACCAGTCTAGGAGTTGTTTCCTAACTTTGAAGTCAAAGCTGTTAAACTCCGCTTAAGAAATTTACCTTGTGTTGCATCCTACTTGTGCAGAGAGGTTGGTATATATATATATATATATGTGTGTGTGTGTGTGTGTGTGTGTGTGTGAAGAAAGGAAGTGAATCCGACGGTATGTGATAAGAAGGTGATAAGAAATTATTTATCACAGAATAACGAGAAAATATTTGATGTCATATTTCAAACCGTCTCCTTTTTCAAACCTCAAAATTTTTTTAAACGGACTGAATAATAAGGACTACCACTTGCTTTTCTCGTTATTCTGTGATAAATAATTTCTTATCACCTTCCACATACCAACAAATGCCCTGAAGATGATCTAATTAATAGATCGAAACACTGTAGCGTCGACCAATAAACTCACCACTTAACCCATTTAAACCTGTGTTTTTTCATTTTTCTTAATATACTACACATATATATATATATATATATATATATATAAAGAGAAAGATTTAGAAAAAGGGAAAAAGACTAATAATACAGAGAAAAAGAGAGAATACAAGTAAAAGAAGAAAGAAATAGAGAATGATTTTGAAAAAAAAAAAAAAAGGGTGTGGGTAATATAGGGAAAAAGAGGGTGTGAGAATGTGGAAAAGAAGAACGAGAGAGAACAAATAAAAGAGAAACATTTTGAAAAAAGGGAAAGGCTAATAATACAGAAAAAAAAGAGAGAAAGAGGGAGTAAAAGGAGAAAGTGAATGATTTAGAAAAAAAAGAGAAAGAGTAACACAGGGAAAAAGAGTGTCGAAAAGAAGGAAGAAAAAGAAGAATGAATGAAGGATTTTGAAAAGGGAAAGACTAATAATACAGAAAAAAAAGAGAGAAAGAGGGAGTAAAAGGAGAAAGTGAATGATTTTGAAAAAAGGGAAAGAGTAACACAGGGAAAATGAGTGTAGAAAAGAAGGAAGGAAGAGAAAGAGATAATGAAAGTTTTTTTTTTTTTTTTTTTTTTTTTAAGAGAAGGACTAATACAAAGAAAAAGGGAGTATGTAGAAAAAAGTGTGGCATACTCTTTTAAATATGTGTATACTCATATAGTATATCTGCGGACATATCTCGTCTTGTCCCCGACACTAACTTTTTTTCATGACCGTCCCGAACAAAAATTATCAACCGTCCCAAATGGGGTTTGGACCGTCCCAAAATCAAAATATTTTTGTTTAATTCGTTAGCATCATCTATACTTGTCAGTCATCAGTAGCATAATAACATGTAATAAAACATTAAGAAAAGCTGAAGCAGTGATAATTCTGGATATTTTGAGCTAAAAAAATACTTTTTTACTTTAAGTTACTCTGAGTAGGGTTAGTAGTACATAATTCGGTCCTTTTAAACTATTTCCCTCCACTATTATTCATTACATGGCTTTGAGAATAGACCTGCGGTGCCGTAGCCTCATTTTGAGGTCAGCATTTGGGCAATCACCGGACAGCCATTATTGGAATGTAGTACTAACTTTTAGGAAAATTTTTTTACCGTCCCTGGAAAACTGTCCTATATTGATTGTCCCGGATGTAATTTTTATTGTCCCTGGGACGATGGGACAGCATTAATGTCGAACCCTGTCATCTTGTATACTTATCTTCTATAGTATCTTCTTTTATAGTTCTGGGTAGCTCTGGTGTCCTGGTTATGACGTTAAACTGCAATTTTGGAGCTCTGGAGAGTGTGGAAGTTCCTTTCATTGTCATTACTCCCAGGTCTACTTTGACTTACCCCATATTACAAGACTTTGTTATTTTTATAGATCTCTTTTATTTTGATATCAAATCCAAGTTAAGTCAAACGTGTGGAGATTTTGGTCTTGAACAGACAGACCGCCATTGCAATTCATCTCGTCCACTCCCCCTGCCAAATCTGATTTCTCTAAACTAACTTTCTCACATTGGCTCGTCCAACCAGAGAAGAGAGGTCAAATACAGGGTTAAATCTAGTCAATCAAATTCCCTGTATTTTTCCATAAAACTGTTAGTTTGATTTAACTACACTACTATACACAATTGATAGATAACATATCAATTATGTAACAATTACAGTATATTTTCAAAACAAAACTTGATATTTTTTTTTGTTTTTATCTTGGTTACATACTTTCAATATTGTGGACAGTTGATAAGACCACCTCGCGAGTAACCTTCTCATTTGTATATGTTTGTACTACTGTTCTTTGTTAATATATTTGTTTAACTCATTCCCTCTCTTGTGTCTTTATTCTGGTCTCTAACCAGGCCACAACACCTCTCATGCATACATCAAAAATACAATTAGAATTACATCTTTCATTTAAAAAAAAATATCACAGGGCCATCTGCAATTTCTTGATGAAACTAAAACCTAACATGACCAACGTTTTGGCCCCAAAATCCTGGTCATGGCACCAAATTAAATAGTATGTTGTATACTCTCAATTATACCCAATTATGTAAGAGAATACTGGCCAGTATAGCTTAGTCAGTAGAGCATCTGCCTAGGAATCGAAAGGTCCCTGATTTGTCAACTCCATGTATGAGTAGCACAGATTGAGTAATCTGATCTGTTCAGTAAAGTGGGTAACTGATGGTAGGTGTGGCGCTCCACCTTAGCCAATACTAATGCAAAGGAGATAAACTCCCTCACTGCCCGGCTGATACTAACAATAGGCCACTCTGCCAACTTTAAAATAAAAATGTAACATATATGGGAAGAAAGAAAGAATGAAAAAGAGACTAATACATAGAGAAAAATGGTAATCTGAACATTAGCTACATAAATGAGAGTAACCTCCTCTTGTATGTTTCACTTTGAGGAAGCCATTTGTTTTGGTCGGCCATTTTCATTTTGACTGTAAATCTACATTGAAAATACGAATTTGTTCGAATCAATACAACTGCATGTTTTAACATGAAAATATCATAAAATGTGTTCTTAATAACAATTGAGTTCATTTCAAATAATGTGCAAGCACAATTAAGAACAAATTTTATGATATTTTCGTGTTAAAACAAATTCATATTTTCAATGTAGATTTATGGTAAAATGAAAATGGCCGACCAAAACAAACGGTTTCCTCAAAGTGAAACGTACAAAGGGAGGTTACTGACTGGGAAATCTTCCACTCTTTATCCCTTCTGATATTTATTTTTTTGTACATTTTTCCTTTGTAGAAATATATGAAACGCAATGACATGGATCTGGGTGAGAACAAGGAAAATGTGACGGAAAACAAGAGTTTTGTAAAACAGGTGTCTCCTGTTACCACTGCCACCACACAGAGCAACGCCGATAAAACTTTAAGAGAGCGTGCCAACCTTGGTGTCAGCTCAGACCGTTTTACCAAAGACGATTCCAAATTGTCCAAAATCATTCCAGACAAGGTCCCGGTGATTAAATCTGAGAGTCCTCGCGTTGAGAAACTTGGCACCACAGCTGAGATTAAGGATGTAAAAATGGTTTCTGGTTTCTCGAATTCAGTTACAGCAGACAATGATGAAAATGAAGCTGAGCATAAACGACATATCCGGCATCAAAAGCTGAGATTATCCTCTTCGGAATTGTCTCCAAAGACGCCGCTAGACAAGAACAACAGAAGAACTAGTCTTTCAAAGAAGCCTACAGCCGATAATAAGATTTCTCTAAAAAGCGATGAACCTATTGAGTCTTTCAAAGATCTGCGGAAACGGATGTATCCACATCAGAAGGAAGGAATGAAATGGTTGGCTCGGTTATTTGGCGAGCGGAAAGGGGGAATTCTCGGAGATGATATGGGGTAAGTAAATTTTAAGTGAAAAAAACTTTATTTCCTCTTGAGAATGAGGTGGTATAGGATGTTAAGAGTTAACTCTTAACATCCTATACCACCTCATTCCACCCGGTCAGAAGTCACATTCATTTTCCTAATCTGCCCCAAATAATAGACTTTGTTTAAATGTAATATTAAACATATTTAGAAGTCTTTATTTTAAGGGAAATAACAGGTAACTTTAAATGAAAAGATCATTTTTAGCATTTTTGATAGATCCTTATAACAATGGGGCTCTGGATTTAGAAAATTCTCAACAGGATGTTAAGAGTTAATGTTTTGAATTAAGATTCATTTGAATGATTGATTTTACCAGCATGTCAACCCAGTTGACTATAATAATAGTTATTTGTATAGCTAAGGGCTGGGTTAGCTCAGTTGGTAGAGCATTTGGCTAGAAACCACAAGGTTCCTAGTTCGATACCAGCCCTCGCCAACTCAGCGTATGAGTAGCACGGGGATCTGTGCGGTAAAGTAAAGACCTGATGGTAGGTGTGATGCTCCACATCAGATGCTAAAATAATCTCCTTGGTCTAGCACTAGTGAAAAGAGGATAGACTCCCTCACTGATTGGCTGATACCAACTTTAGGCCACTCCGACAACTTTACTTTATTGTTATAGACCCCTTTCTATCGGGTATATAAACGGTGAGAGACAGAAGATGAGATGAGGGTTTCTTGTTTTCTCTGTCTACTTGTTCCTCTGCTAAATTGTCGGCCATTTCCTCGGGGTTGATATTGTGGGTTATTTCTCCGGGTTTATTCTATTTGTTGTTTGGTTGGGCTGGGTGTCTGTGCATTCTTATTTTAATTAATCAACAAGACTTGGTTGTTTTTCTTTAAGTCTTTATTAAGAACAAACCCCAGCCCAGGATTCCCAAAACTGCGCAGTGAGAAGTGACTCTTGCTGAGGACATCCTCTCTCGTCAAGTAACTGGTTGCAACTAATCTAAAAACTGTCTCACGCCCTACTGGTGCGCTTTTTGAGGTGTCAAGCCGACATCATTACCTGCCAATAACGCTTAAGGTAATTTTCCACTCGACCCCTGTTGAATTTAACAAACTCTAATTCAAAATTTATCTAACTAAAGTATGTACATAATTCGTAAGCTACTTATGAATTATGTAACATTATAATGGTTTCAAGTATTTTTAATAATTTGTGTTGCCCTGTCACCTGGGGTTGTGTTGCCCTGTCACCTCTGCAGAGAAGTAAGAACCCTCACTTCACTGGGGCCACTGTGAGCAGCGACCCATAATACCTGAGGATAAGAATGTCATGGCTAAGCAGTCTGTGACCCAAGTACTAAGTGGTTCAGTGATATGCAACACTCCACTTTGGCCCATACTTGGACTAGACAGGAATTAAGAGAGGCTAAATCTGATCATTCTCCTTTCCACCCTATTTGCCTGTTTTTTCCCTTCTGTCTTTCACTAAATTTTAAAGCATGTATAGATTGAATTTTATAACTTAGTATTTAAAATAGTACTAGTTCTTCTATTAGTAAAACTAGCCCAAAAATAAAACGCCCTCCGGGCGGTGTAAAAATAATTTTTTGAAAGATATTGCCTGAGGCAGGGTGGAAAAATTAAATAAGATGTTTAATATTTTTCAGAAATTATTTACTTACTAAAAAACAAAAAAACGTTAATATTCATTCCACTCCACTGAGATATATGTTTTGTTTTATGACAGTAGGGACCTCCAAAACGTTTCTAAAAAATTCGGATTTAATTATTCAGACTCAGAATCTTTAGAGAAAAACTATAAGTAAAATATATTTTGTTCAGATTTCATAAAATTAGGAGTTGGGGGAGTCGACCTAGTAAAAAAGATATTTCCCCTAACATATTCAAGGAAAAAAACTATTTTAAACATAAATTCATCTTAAGGTGAATAAGTATAAATGTTGCATAGCGCTTTCTTTGTTCGGCACTAAATCGTATATGTTATATAGCGGCTCTTCAAACTTGCGCTGCTAAATCGGCGTACGTATCATAGCGGTTTCAAATTCATGGCCCTACTTCATGTATCTGCATACGTAGTGGGTATCGTCACTAACCCTAGACGATATATGTAGTGGTCGCTTAATGAAATCACAACACATGGCATTAGTAGAAGTTTTGACTTTATTTCTTCTTCTCGGCTGTACGTGGTGCGTTGACAATGGGAACTGCCCAAGGGTTGACAATGACTACTCCTACTGCTGCTGGGATGGTGAGGTAAAGGGGTGCTGAACCTCACTGCCCGCTGGCAGCGATGGCCCGTGTCGACGGTCACTCCTTATGCTCTGTTCGCCATCTCCTGTCTGACTGGGGTCTGTTCACTGCTGACTGCTTAAGTAAGCGCAACCCTATCTATTGTTTTCTTTGTTCTATTTCCTCTTTGTCTGGCTTTCCCGCCAACCGCCCACATATTCATTGTTCTCTAGCGGAACCTTCTAGTTCCGGTTCTTCTTTGACTCCTTTATCTATTGTTCATCATTTTGCTTTGTTTAATCTAACCGGAAATTCCTATTTCCGTTTGTACAATATCCAACATAAACATTTTTGTGAAAATTTGACAATTAATTGGTTTTTCATGGAATTTTAATATTTTTATGTAGTAATGATACTGACTATAAATTAGATATTTATTGATAAACTTAATTCCAGAAATGGCTGTGACATAAGCAGTGACATAGTTTCGGTTACAGGCAAATAGAGACTGAATCTCTATTATTAATAGAGATAGTATTAAATGATCTAACCTATAGGAGAAAACAACTTCAAATCCAATATAACTTGGGGACAATATGGTGTAAGTACATTTTAAGTAAAATACTTCATTTTCTTTTTTTGTGTTTCAAATTAAAGATTCATTTGAATGATTGGTTGATTTTAATGGTTTCAAGTATTCCTAATAATTTGTATTGAACTATCAGTTGAGGCTGTAGAATATGCCAACTGCATCTCTGCAGATGGATAAAACCCTACTTCCCACCCTGTTGGCTGTGGGTGGCAACCCGTGATGCATAAGGATGGAACCCTGGTAGCTGTGAGCAGTCCACCACATCCAACACCCACTTTGGCCCTTACTTGGGCTAGACAGCCAGCCAAGAGAGGGCCCTCTTCAATCAATCAGCTGGTCACATCAAGCCCTAGCACCTATATGATTGTCCCAACTGTACTACTGTCAGGGCAAATCCCCAATGCTTTTTTATTATATCTATGCTAGAAGTTATTTGCTGAGGGTCTTAGTGTCCTGAGTATGACGTTAAACTGCCTCTAGTGGTGAGGTTCTAATTCTGGAGCTCTGGGGCGTGTAGAGTACTCCTTCATTGCAATTACTCCCAGGTCTTGTTACATAATCTATGCGGTTGCATAAGATTATTGTCAATCTCCTGTATTTCTGAAGGGATGGCCCCTTTTCATATCACGGGCGGGACTTTCCATGGAATATTACAGAAAGCCCGCGAAATACATGAAGTCACGTGGGACCTGGTTGGCTCTCAGTTTTAGCTTGGACGTCAGGCATATAAGGCCTTAGCTGGAGCTCACTGCACACGCGCGTTATGTTAGTTAGAGAAATATGTTTAGTTAAGTAAATAAAGGTTTAAATAAATAATATGGTTTTGTGGTTGATGAATGTCTTGGCAACAAGACTGACCTAGAAGAAGAAATGAATCAAGAACGACCAACCAGCAAGAACAGAGAAATAGAAGCATAGAGAAGTCCAGACGCTAGAAGAACGTAGGATACCAAAGATGAACAGAAGAATAATAGAAGTAAAGAAAGGGTATACAGCCGGAAAGACAGTTCAATCCTGGTCAGGGGCAGCAGTAACCCAGAATAATAATTAACACAGCTTAACACCTGTACCCCAGCTATGGTTAGCGGAATGAGAACAGGATACCCCAGTGGACTGAATAAAGGGTTAGGTTCAAGGTTCCATGATGGCTCCCGATTATAACGAGAAGGTTCCCAAATTCAAAAAGATGGTTCTCGAGTCTGACAAGAAATACCCGAAGAAGGCCAGAGGGCACATCGTCCGAAACATTGTACATATAACAATGAAGATGAGGACAATAGTCTGAATAATACAAATAATACTGATTATTAAGCCTCATCTCAAAAATTCAGAGAAACAAGTTTTTATGTTCAAAAATGTTTAGAATAACTAGCAAATTTATGCACCCCCCCGAGTGCAAGTATTTAAGTTTTAATGTGATAAAATATTAGATTAAATTAGAAATACTAATGAAACTAAAAAACAATGCAGATTTAAAAAGTTGAAACAGAGCTGGGTATAATCGAAAAATAGAACAGCTGAAACTTACTCTTCCATCACTCCCGTCTTTTATTACTAAATTTTCCTCATTTAATTATTTAGTTAAAATAGAAAGTAAAGAACAAAATTACAATTACAGTTATTTCTTCTTGTTAATATATTTTGTTTAAGATTTATACCCAAGATTTTTAGTCATATTCATTAAGATAAAACCAAACAATTAGAAATCCATAATACTAAGTGCATATTTAATAGAATAAAATTTTTGATATCAATATGCAAATTAGCCTTTTCGTTAACACTGTAAACCGCTATTTTGTTGTATATATAAATACAATTGCATGGTATTACTATGTAGATAAGGCCAACAGTATTAACGTAAAACAATTTTATTAGTAATTGAGTTTTAGATAAAAATAAAGTCATGGGGAATGTAACATAAATAACTAAGGGAATTGTGACTTGAATGGTAATATAGTTTCGGTTACAGACAGAAAAACACACAATCTCCATTATAATAAGATGTCTTTGATTATTCTAAAAGTCTATAAAACAACAAAATTATTGAACCTTGTATTTAATTATTTCTGTTTTTAGGCTTGGTAAAACGCTGCAGGTGATTGGCTACCTGTGTAAAATGTTTGAAGTGAATGAAATTGAACATGTGCTTATCGTACTCCCCACTGCACTTGTTCTACCTTGGCAAAGTGAAATAAAACGCTGGTAAGTTGTTTTTTTTCTGTAGATGAGATATTACTACCTCGGTATGTCAGTACTATTGTACTTTTCCTACAACGAAGGCTTTTTTTTTTTTTTTTTTTTTTTTTTTTTCTTACACTTATATGAAAAAAAAGTTATCCTAAATATAAAGGGTGTAAGATTCAAAGTGAATATTTGAAGAACATACAACTCCGACAAGGGTTAAGGGACAATACATTTAATAGATAACAGCACATGAATACAAAGGATACATAATAGAAGAGTATATGGATACATAAGATACAAATACAAGAGTAGATAAACCTACATATATAAAAGGACTGGAGCGTCCATAGATAGAAATGACTTACAAGGATGGGGGGGGGGCGGAGCCCCACCGAGAAAGGGGTAGACCGTGTCTAACCCATGTGGTCTCGTAGCGAGGCAAGAGGTAGAAAAGAGGAAGAGAAGTTTGAAATAGCCGCTTAAATACCAGAGGTCCCCTAGTGGGAACAAACGACAACCGGCAGGCATATAACTCCTCAGGCAAATGGGAAAATAACTCCTACAAAGGATTCCATATTCTTTAAGATAAAAACTATTTTTAAATATTTCCTCTTTTGTCGGACAACCTTTTCTTGTAACAGAGCCTGTGATATACAAAGGAGACATTTTAATATCTTCAGAGATCTTAGTTTCAATGTCTGGTAAGTTATCCAATGTCTGGTATGCCATTTCATCCAGCAAATACGCCACCCTATTGGCTGGGGCTGTAGAATACACTTGAGCACACATTATAAAACAGAAAAAACACCATTTTTTTATTACAAGAAAGAACATCAAAGTTGTTTGCTTTTTGTCTAAAAAAATTTTTCTGAATTAATTACATTTTATTTATATTTTTATAAAAAAATAGCACTTTAAATTTTTTCTTCTAAAAAAAAAAAAAAAAAAAGGTTTTTAAAAAGTTGCTAAAAAGATTTATTTTATTTTGTAATAAAATAAAATGACACTAAAATGACAAATTAATTATTTTTAAAATATTTATCTAACTATTGTAAGGATAGCAGTTGAAATTTAATATCTAAAAAATATAAGTTTAAGGTTGCTAAAAATATTGATTGTATTTTGTAAAAAAAAATTTTTTAAATTAATAATAAGATGAAACTTTCGTCTCACTTAGACATAAGTTTTTTTTTTAAATCAAAGGTAACATGTTTTATTTTACATTGATAAAATAAATTATTAGTATTTGTGCAGAATGACATAAATTATGTAATCTCACTAGAAAATTCGGCCATCGGACATATTTCTTTTTTTAAATATTTCCTTTCCCTAACCATTAAGGTGTCGAGTTATGGCTGATATTTGTTAAATGTGGACGTTAATTATTCGGAACAAATAAAGTACAAGAATTTTTATTTATTTATTTTCAGGGCTCCAAATTTAAACTTTGCGCTTTTTCATGGAAAGACCAAAGTTGGACGAATGAAACTTTTGCACAACCTTCAACGACAAGGTGGTCTCCTGTTGACCACGTATGGTCTCATTGTTACCAACTATGAAGAACTTTCAAAAGGTCCAGATGGTCGGGAATTTATTTGGGTAAGAAAAGAACCGTCATGGTTTTCGTGGGGGTTCAGATGCACATACAATTTTTTATGTTTGGTTTCTTTGTTTAATGACATATCAACCTTGGTGGGTTATTTAATACCAAAGCTATCCTTGTAGAAGACAGAATCTTGGTGGATTAAACTGCATCTAAATTACAGACCCTATTTTTCTCATTTTATTTCCATCATAGTTCACATGGTAAATATCATAGTATACATTTTTGAATAATCGGTCTAAGGAAAAATTAATATTTTTATCCCGAAATATTAAGAATAAATCACAGGTTAACAAACAACACCATAGTTACCTTCTTTTTTTTTCTTTACACTTACATCGTGATAGCCTTCAAAACCTAACAACCAGCAAACCAATATAAACACAATGCTTCAAGCAAATTATAAAACCCTTTTGGTTTTGAAGGCTATCACGATGTAAGTGTAAAGAAAAAAAAGAAGGTAACTATGGTGTTGTTTGTTAACCTGTGATTTATTCTTAATATTTCGGGATAAAAATCCCTTCTGCAGAAGATCTCCAGAACTGAAGTTATTGCTAGTGGCTGTCTCATGCCTTCCAAAACACACACACACACACACACAGATTTTGAAAGGCATGAGACAGAACAAATGGACAGCCACTAGCAACAACTTCAGTTCTGGAGATCTTCTATAGAAGGGATTTTTATCCTGAAATATTAAGAATAAATCACAGGTTAACAAACAACACCATAGTTACCCTTTTTTCTTTACGTGATAGCCTTCAAAACCAACCAACAAACCAATACTTCTTTGTCAAACTGTTAATTTATAGTACTCCATCAGGGAGTTTTTATTCGCAGAAAAAAAATTTCAGGTCCTGTCCTCTGAGTGGGCACTGACTAGTGAAGGCGGTTTCACACAGGCACCGTACAGACATCCCTAAATATATTCCCAATGATTGTTATATTTTTAAAAACTGATTTAGACACTGGCACTGTACAGACATCCCTAAATATATTCCCAATGATTATTATATTTTTAAACACTGATTTAGACACTGGCACCATATAGACATCCCTAAATATATTCCCAATGATTGTTATATTTTTTAATAACATAATAGGTTAGTGTGAGACGACCTGTTCTGCGCTCTGCACCTTCAATGCATGATGTCTAGAACCCCAAACATTGTGATATTCTGTGCTGGCCGATTTGAGGGCACGAGTCAGAAACGATCACAAGGATTAAATATAAACAAACAACAACTACAAGTGTTTGTAAACAAGACGCGGATGGAAGAAGGGGGTCTGTGAGACTTCACTGTCTATCCGACTGGCTGCTACTGGCGATCTTAACACCTCAATGGCCCGGGTTCTAACTGCCTCAGTGCTGGAGTTTAGCTGTATTTATGTCAAACTCTCCTTCCCCACCCATCTTCTTTGGACCACACAGATGGCCAGTACTTAAATCCAATTGCCGACTTCTCGTCGTCATTAACCCTTAAAATTAAAGTAATTAAATCTTTTTCCAGACGTAGTGTCTTCAATACGTCGACCATTAATTTTTTTAAAAGAGATTTTCTCATAAAATAGCCTCTTTGCTTTTAATACCTGGGTGCATAAGATATTAAGTGGCCTAACTTCATGTTGGTCGCACAAGTCTGTTAAACTTTACGGACTAATCTTTGGATTCGTAAAAAGGTCAACCACCCACCCTTTTACTTATGCCTGGCTTTAACCTATTCTCTTTCTTCATTCATTTATTTATTTATTTATTCTGACCATGTTCGTCTTCAATCATAGTATCACATTAGATAGGATGATGTCTATATTACAATATAACAATAACCAAGAATTCATTGTGCTTATTTAGTAATATTATGTATATCAACCTGGACGGATTAGCTCAGTTGGTAGAGCGTTTGGCTAGAAACCACAGGATTCCTAGTTCGATACCAGCCCTCGCCAACTCAGCGTATGAGTAGCACAGGGATCAGTGTGGTAAAGTAAGGAGCTGATGGTAGGTGTGGAGCTCCACCTCAGATGCAAAAACAATCTCCTCGGTCTAGCGCTAGTGAAAAGGGGATAGACTCCCTCACTGGTTGGCTGATACTGACTTTAGGCCCCCCCCCCGAGGACTTTACTTTATGTATATCAAATTTGATAAAAAGTCAAAAGCGCATTAGCTCATCTTGTTGCATACTGGGGTTTTCACGGTACCAAATATCTATCTGTTATATACTGGCATCAAATTCACGACCCTACTTCGTGTATCTGCATACATAGCGTAGCGGGTATCGTCACTAACCCTAGACTATATATGTAGTGGTCGCTTAATGAAATCACAACACATGCTGTATAGTAGTTTTGACTTTATTTCTTCTCTCGGCTGTACGTGGTGGGCGGCGGTGACAATGACTACTACTACCGTTGGGATGATGACTGGCGCTGGCAAGGTGGAAGGGGTTGACAGACCTCACTGCCCACTGTCGATGGTCGCTCCTTGTGCTCGGTTCGCCGTCCGCTCGCTGTCTGACTAACTGACTCGACCCTCTGGTTTTTGTATTGACAACACGCTTACGCATCTTTATCTTTTGATCTGAGAACAGACCTTTGTTATACATTTCTTTATCCTCTCCCTGCTTCTTTAACCGGAAACCCCTCTTCCGTTTTTTAACTTCTTTTCGCTTTTACCGGAAAAAAAGTCCTTTGTCATTTTTTTTCTTTGTTTAATTTAACCAGAAATCTCTATTTTCGTTTGTACAATATACAACAATCTTATTTGTTCTCAAGGAACCCTTAGGGACCTTTTGCAGAACCTTGGGGTTCTGAGGAACCCCAGTTGAGAAATGCTGATCTAGATATCAGTATTTTTTTTTTTTTTAAATCAATATTTTTATTTCTTTCCCCCAGGATTATGTGTTTCTGGATGAAGGACATAAGATCAAGAATCCAACAAAAACGCAAAAGGCTGCTCACTATATTCCTGCTCAGAATCGGATCATAATCACTGGTACTCCCATTCAGAACAATTTGATGGTAAGTATCTCTTCATATGCCTGAACTCAGAGTCATCATCTGATGAAGACTTTCTTGAAGCAATACTGCCCTGCAAACAACAGTCATTGTAGAAA
The DNA here is from genome assembly GCA_023376005.1 of Doryteuthis pealeii. Taxonomy (NCBI): domain Eukaryota; kingdom Metazoa; phylum Mollusca; class Cephalopoda; order Myopsida; family Loliginidae; genus Doryteuthis; species Doryteuthis pealeii. Next base: position 43,988,522 of record CM042178.1, read on the forward strand.
CTTATATATATAATATAGTTTAGAAAAAAAACAAAATTAAGTCAAAGATTGACTTACATATAGCTGATGTTAAAGCGTTTCAGTTTTAATAAAACCATCAACAGGGCTTAATGTAACAATATTGATTCATACAAAAGGAATGGTGTAAAACAAGCAAAACGTTATGAGCCTTAATTTGTGATGTTAGACAGCTCATCTCTGCAATCGAAATGCAAGAAAATGTAAAAATGAAACGTCACGGTTGATGATGTCATTTAGTGTTGGCTACATTTGAGTTAATCTTTGACAGTAGTGAAGCCTGGATCACATACTCGTGCCACGAGAGGAAACTGGAAAATTTCCACCTCAGATGCCTACGCCTCATCCAACGCATACACTGGCAGGACAAAGTGCCCAACAGAGAAGAGCAAACTTGAATAGCATGCTGCCATCATCTGTGAGAGACGCCTGCATTGGCTTAGTCACGTCAAGAGGATGGACAAGGCAGCATCCCAAAGACCTACTGTATGGCGAATTAGCTGGGGCACTCGACCAGTAAGGAGACCACGCCTGCACTTTAAGATGTCTGCAAGAAAAACATGAAGACATGCCACATCAACACAATCACATGGGAGGCTTGTGCAGAAGACGTGCAACCTGGCGACTCTCGTCAAACAAGGAACGAAAAGGAGTGAAAAGAGAGGAAAGAAGCCCCACGGAAAAGAGAGCCAAAAGGAACTCCAGCAAGCATCACTGTTTGTTTGCAGTCACTGCACCAGAGATTGCCATTCAAAAATTGGTCTGTAAAGCCACTCACACTGTTGGAGATAAAAAATTTTTTTAAGTGGACACTACACCATCGTCTTTAGTAGATGGAAGGATGCCAACACTAACATTTAAGTTAATCTTTGACTTAATTTTGTTGTTTTTTCTAAACTATATACTTCTTTACACTGTCGGATTTCATATCCATTTTTCTCATAAATATATATATATATATATATATATATATATATATATATATATATATATAAAGGTGTTTGGAGAAGGAAAATAAATGCTGCATTACAGTTGTAAGAGCTATATTTATTTGAGATACTATCTTATAATTGAGATTTGTATCTATCTGTCTGTAACTGAAAATATGTCACAATACACTCAGGAATTGCATAAGTTTATCAACGAGTATTGATTTATTTAACTTTCAATGGATGAAAATCCAGTTTAACTGTAAAAATTAAGTTTACAAATATTCTCTAAATTTCAGGAACTCTGGTCACTTTTTGATTTTGTACATCACGGTAGTTTGTTGGGCACAATCAAGACTTTTAAATCAATTATGAAAATCCAATCACAAGGTAAGTATTCACATAAACATCTTTTTTTTTCTTTTTTCTTTTTGTCTGAATTTTTCAGGTGAGGAATTATTATTATACAATGATGGACTACTAGTATCCTTATCTTGATTGTTATTAATAGTCATAGTTGAATTTCTGGGATGAGGAATTATCATTTATTATACAATGATGTACTTTGACTAGTATCCTATCTTGATTGTTATCATAGTTACAACTAAATGTCTGGGATGAGCAATTGTCATCATTATTATTGTTTTAACTTATCCAAGTTAACAGAGAAAATAGGAAGAAAACAATGAGTATTTTAGGTTAAAGAAAAGGTTTACAGACAAGATACAATTGAAACGAGTTTTAGTAACTGACAGGTTGCTTCAAGTCCATGATGTTTCGCTTGTTCTCTCATCTGAGTGCCACTTTTTTATAGAAAACAGCTGATTCCATTGTCCTCTTTAGGTACTATCGGACTAATTGATGTAGTTTTTGTATTTTAGGTTAAAGAAAAAGGTTTACTAGACAAGATACAATTGAAACGAGTAATCAGTAATTGACAGGTTGCATTCACAAAGTCTGTGAAGTCTCACTCGTTCTCGTCCAAGTTTCACTATTCATAAAAAAAAACACAGGCGATTTCATTGTTGTCTTTTAGGTACTATATGACAATTATAAGCTGGTTACTTTGACTAGTAGTTAGTTGTTATTAGTCACAAATGATTTCTGGTTGAGGATTATCGATTATTAGACTGATGTGCTTGAACTAGTATCCTCATCTTGATTGTTATTATAGTCACAGTTGAATTTTTGTGATGAGGAATTATTATTATTATACACTGATGTACTTGGACTAGTATGCTCACGCAACATACATATCCATTGTCCTCTTTGGTACTATATAACAATTATATGCTAGTTTACTTGGACTAGTATCCTTCATCTTGATTGTTATTATAGTCACAACTGAACTTCTTTGATGAGGAATTATTATTATTATTATACAATGATGTATTTAAATGTCCCAACTGTATTCCTCAATTGCTCTTATAGCAAACCCTAACCCTTTTTATCATATATGTGCTAGAAGGCAGTGGCTGAGGGTTTTAGTGTTCTAGGTATGACACTAAACTGCATCTAATGGTGAGGTTCCAATTCTGGAGCTTTGGAGAGGGTGTAGTACTCTTTCATTGCCATTACTCCCAGGTTCACTCTGACCTAAATGGTAATACATTAGCGCCCCATCTATGGATTAAATAGATCAAAAAATGTTTTTAAAAAAGATTTGAATACCCAACAAAATGGGTATCTGAACATTAGCTACATAAATGAGAGTAACCTTCCTTTGTTTTGTTTCACATTGAGGAAGCCATATGTTTTTATCAGCCATTTTCATTTCACCGTAAATCTACACTGAAAATATAAATAAACCAATAGTTAACATGCCATAAATCCAACCAACCAACCAAACCTTCACTCTCTTTTTTATTGTTGCAGGCCTCGTCAAAAGGATGCGTCTTTGAAGAAAAACAACTTGGTACAGAATGTCTAAGAATTTGCAAAAAGATTTTGCACTTATTCCTGAGACGGACGAAAGCTGAACTCATGGCTGATCCCACAGCGGGTGAGTATTGCTTAGCAGTGTTCTACAGAACAGACCATGATGCATGTTACCCTCAAAGCAGTTTGTACATGCAGGCTTACAAGAAGTTAAGCCCTGTCGGCTGGTGCAGGGTGAATACACCGACTAGATCTCTGCAGAGTGGTAAGACCTCCCCACCCCCGCAATGGTGCCACCTGTTGGCTATGGATGGTGACATGATGCTTAAGGATTGAATCCTGATGGCGAGCATCCCATGAATGCAAACTCCACTTTGGCCCTTACATAGGCAAACAGGTGGTTGGAAGGCCCCTTCAATCAATGGCTGGTCATTCAAGCCCTAGCACCATATGTTTGTTCTGATCATATTGCCCTTATGGGCCAGCCCTAACCATTTTTCTTCATAGAAATATTAACATCTTTTTTTTAAAATCACCTGTGGGAGATTCAAAGTATATATTGACAGGGATGGAGAACATGTGAGACTGTTTGAAAATATATTTAAAAGTATTACTATAAGTGTGTTAACATTTGTAAATCAATTTTAAAACAATGTTGATATTTCTATGAGAGTACCTGTATATTAGAAAAGTATAGGTATACCCAATTTGTCTAAAAAATCTGTGTTTTTACAAAACAAAACATGTCTTCCTCAAAGTGAAAAAAAACAAGGGAGGTTACTCTCATTTATGTAACTAATGTTCAGAATTACAGTAAAGGTGTGGTTACAAAATGTGCATGGATTGAGCTGGAATGTAGGTGTGGCCACCTGGAAGTCACAGAATATTATTTAAGTAAAAGCGAAGGAGTCTATCTCCTTTTCAATAGCACTAGACCTAGAGATGTTCTGACGTCTGAGGTGGAGCGCCACACTACCATTTATATAATAGATGGTTTCAGAGAGGGTGGTGGTGGATGTGAGCATAACATGCAAATAGGTGAAAACACAAACTGTATTATGATTAGATTGTTATTAACGGTCTTATTCTTAAACCTTGCTTTTATGTTTTTATAATATGTTTTTAAAAATTGAGTTTAAAAATAAATTTTGATTACCCTTTAAGAATGAATAAAACAAAATGTCTTTTTGGCAAAATAACCCAACAAGGGTTACATGAATAATTTTGATATTTCAGACTGTTGACCTCATCGTTATTGTGGTATACAGTGATACTGATAGCTTTTTAATTTAGTGCATCCTGGGATGCATGTATTTCAATTTGATGAATCCCCGGAAATTTGTGGTCCAAACTAAAGTTTCTTAATAAATTGTAGAGTTTTATCTATGAACAAACTAAAGCCATCTAACCTTACCTTGTATCGTATAGCATGTAATTAATTTTCCAAGAAATATTGAAATGTGTTTACAGTAAGCTGGAAATGTTGGGGAGGAAAAAAACATTGGGATGCATGGATATATTTTACTGTGTCCTTTTAGATTTTTAAGCATCAGTGATGCAAGATGCGTACCTATCAGCATTTCTGGGTATGTATAAACACAATGCTCAGGCCATTATAACCTCGGCCTATTTAGGTATTTCTTGAAATAAAGTCATCATCTTGCTCTTCATTTCCTTGCTAAAATGAAATCATGGTCATTAAGGTTATTGAAAGAGAAATATAGAATTATCTGCAGAAGTTTAGCTTGCCGCCTTGCTAGTTTGGACCATTTTGTAGCCGAGAGTCTTGGATCAGCTTGAAACTTGTTGAAGATACTGAAGACTGGTGGTGGCAAAAGTTATTAAGGGTTACTGCATTGTTAATCAAGGCAAAACCATCAACTGTGCTGATCCATGGATCTAACAAATTGGTTTTAGAGGAAGCTGATAGATCAATTCATGATGCTCCTTGTTTATCCGCTGCTTAGTCAAAAAAAGATGCTAATTGCTGGTGGAGGTGCTCCAGAAACGACCTTGCCTTGCGACTGATGCAAGTAGCCAGTTCTCTCACAGGAATGGAGCAGTACTGCTTCGGGCATTTGCTGAAGCCATGGAAGTAATTCCTTTTACTTTGGCTGAAAATGCTGGTCTTAATCCGGTCTCCACAGTTTATAAACTGAGGAATAGACATGCCCAAGGAGAGAAAAACACTGGCATTAATGTCAGAAAGGGTGCTATATACAACATCTTAGAAGAAAATGAATTCAAACATGGTTCGGAGCTAAAAAAAAATTTCATTACCACTAGTTCAAGGCATTCCAAGCACCATAAATGCCACCAGACTTATTGATAGAAATGTGATTAGATAAATAAAAAAAAATAAAATAGAAGAAAAATGACAGAGATGCTGATAAGTACCGTCCTGTGTCCTTCGATGCATAAAAATCTAAAAGACGCAGTAATTGTATCCCATGCATCCCAGTGGGGTTTTTTTTCTTCCTCCCATGCTCTGTCTTTTTCTTCTATTTTATTTTTATTTATCTAATCACTTTTCTATCATAAGTCTGGTGGCATTTATGCTGCTTGGAATGCTTGAACTAGGTAATGAAAATTTTTTTTTAGCTCCGAAACCATGTTTGAATTCATTTCTTCTTAGATGTTGGTTATAGCACCCTTTCTGACATTAATGCCAGTGTTTTTCTCTCCTTGGGCATGTCTATTCCTCAGTTCTGTAACTGTGGAGACCGGATAAGACCAGCATTTTCAGCCAAAGTAAAAGGAATTACTTCATGGCTTCAGCAAATGCCCCGAAGCAGTACTGTCCATTCCTGTGAGAGAACTGGCTACTTGCATCAGTCGCAAGGCAAGGTCAGTTTCTTGGAGCACCTCCACCAGCATTAGCACTCTTTTTTTGACTAAGCAGCGGATACACAAAGGAGATCATGAATTGATCTATCAGCTTCCTCTAAAACCAATTTTGTTAGATCCATGGATCAGCACAGTTGTGGTTTTGCCTTGATTAACAATGCCAGTAACCTTAATAACTTGCCACACCAGTCTCAGTATCTTCAACAAGTTCAGCTGATCCAAGACTCGGCTACAAAATGGTCCAAACTAGCAATAGGGCGGCAAGCTAAACTTCTGCAGATAAATTCTATTCTTCTCTTCAATAACCTTAATGACCATGATTTTCATTTTAGCAAGGAATGAAGAGCAAGATGATGACTTTATTTCAGAAATACCTAAATAAGGCCCGAGGTTATAATGGCCTGAGCATTGTGTTTATACATACCAGAATGCTGATAGGTACGCATCTTGCATCACTGATGCTTAAAAATCTAAAAGGACAGTAAAATTATATCCATGCATCCAATGTTTTTTTTCCTCCCCCACCATTTCCAGCTTACTGTAAACACATTTCAATATTTTCTTGGAAATTATTACATGCTATACGATAAAGGTAAGGGTTAGATGGCTTTAGTTGTTCATAGATAAAAACTCTACAATTTATTAAGAAACTTTAGTTTGGACCATCAAATTTCCCGGGATTCATTCAATTGAAATACATGCATCCCAGGATGCACTAAATTAAAAAGCTATCAGTATCACTGTATACCACAATAACGATGAGGTCAACAGTCTGAAATATCAAATTATTCATGTAAACCCTTGTTGGGTTATTTTATGCCAAAGACATTTTGTTTTATTCATTCTTAAAGGGTAATCAAAATTTATTTTTTAAACTCAATTTTAAAAACAATTATAAAAACATAGAAAGCAAGGTTTAAGTAATAAGACCGTTAATAACAATCTATATCATAATACAGTTTGTGTTTTCACCTATTTGCATGTTATGCTCACATCACCACCACCCTCCTGAAACCATCTATTATATAAATGGTAGGTGTGGCGCTCCACCTCAGACGTCAGAACAATCTTCTAGGTCTAGTGCTATTGAAAAGGAGATAGACTCCTTCGCTTTTTACTTAATAATATTCTGTGACTTCCAGGTGGCCACACCTACATCCAGCTCGACATCCATGCACATTTTGTAACCACACTTTACTGGTAATCTGAACATTAGTTACATAAATGAGAGTAACCTCCCCTTTTTTTTTTTTCACTTTGAGGAAGACATGTTTTGTTTTGTAAAAACACAGATTTTTTAGACAAATTGGGTATACCTATAACTTTTCTAATATACAGGTACTCTCATAGAAATATCAACATTGTTTTTTAAAATTGATTACAAATGTTAACACTTTATGTAACTTTTAATATATTTTTCAAACAGTCTCCACATGTTTCCATCCCTGTCAATATATACTTTGAATCTCCCACAGGTGATTTTAAAAAAAGATGTAATATTTTCTATGAAGAAAAATGGTTAGGGCTGGCCATAAGGCAATATGATCAGAACAAACATATAGGTGCTAGGGCTTGACATGACCAGCCAATTGATTGAAAGGGGGCCTCTCCAACCACCTGTTTAGCCTATGTAAGGGCAAAGTGGAGTGTTGCATGTCATGGATTGCTCAGCCATCAGGATTCAATCCTTAAGCATCATGGTCACCATCCATAGCCAACAGGTGGCACCATTGCGGCGGGTGGGGGGGGGAGGTCTTACCACTCTGCAGAGATCTAGTCGGTGTATTCACCTGCCACCAGCCGACAGGGCTTAACTTCTTTGGTAAGCCTGCATGTACAAACTGCTTTGAGGGTAACATGCATCCATGTCTGTTCTGTAGAACACTGCTAAGCAATACTCACCCGCTGTTGGGATCAGCCATGAGTTCAGCTTTCGTCCGTCTCAGGAAATAAGGTGCAATAATCTTTTGCAAATTCTTAGACATTCTGTAACAAGTTGTTTTTTCTTCCAAAGACGCATCCTTTTGACGAGCCTGCAACAATAAAACAAGAGTGAAGGTTGGTTGGTTGGTTGGATTTTATGCATGTAACTATTGGTTTATTTATATTTTCAGTGTAGATTTACGGTGAAATGAAAATGGCTGATAAAAACATGGCTTCCTCAATGTGAAACAAACAAAGGAAGGTTACTCTCATTTATGTAGCTAATGTTCAGATTACCCATTCTTGTTGGGTATTCAAATCTTTTTTAAAAACATTTTTTGATCTATTTAATCCATAGATGGGGCGCTAATGTATTACCATTTTAGGTCAGAGTGAACCTGGGAGTAATGGAATGAAAGAGTACTACACCCTTCTCCAAAGCTCCAGAATTGGAACCTCACCATTAGATGCAGTTTAGTGTCATACCTAGAACACTAAAACCCTCAGCCACTGCCTTCTAGCACATATATGATAAAAAGGGTTAGGGGTTTGCTATAAGAGCAATTGAGGAATACAGTTGGGACAATTAAATACATCATTGTATAATAATAATAATAATTCCTCATCCAAGAAGTTCAGTTGTGACTATAATAACAATCAAGATGAGGATACTAGTCCAAGTAAACTAGCATATAATTGTTATATAGTACCAAAAAGAGGACAATGGATATGTATGTTGCGTGAGCATACTAGTCCAAGTACATCAGTGTATAATAATAATAATTCCTCATCACAAAAATTCAACTGTGACTATAATAACAATCAAGATGAGGATACTAGTTCAAGCACATCAGTGTATAATAATGATAATTCCTCAACCCAGAAATTCATTTGTGACTATAATAACAAACTAAGGATACTAGTCCAAGTAAACCAGCTATAATTGTCATATAGTACCTAAAAGACAACAATGAAATCGCCTGTGTTTTTTTTATGAATAGTGAAACCTTGGACGAGAAAACGAGTGAGACTTCACAGACTTGTGAATGCAACCTGTCAATTACTGATTACTCGTTTCAATTGTATCTTGTCTATTAAACCTTTTCTTTAACCTAAAATACAAAACTACATCAATTAGTCCGATAGTACCTAAAAGAGGACAATGGAATCAGCTGTTTTCTATAAAAAGTGGCCCCTCAGATGAGAGAACAAGCGAAACATCATGGACTTGTGAATGCAACCTGTCAGTTACTAATAACTCGTTTCAATTGTATCTTGTCTAGTAAACCTTTTTCTTTAACCTAAAATACTCATTGTTTTCTTCCTATTTTCTCTGTTAACTTGGATAAGTTAAAACAATAATAATGATGACAATTGCTCATCCCAGACATTTAGTTGTAACTATGATAACAATCAAGATGAGGATACTAGTCAAAGTACATCATTGTATAATAAATGATAATTCCTCATCCCAGAAATTCAACTATGACTATAATAACAATCAAGATAAGGATACTAGTCCATCATTGTATAATAATAATTCCTCACCTGAAAAATTCAGACAAAAAAGAAAAAAAGAAAAAAAAAAGATGTTTATGTGAATACTTACCCTTGTGATTGGATTTTCATAATTGATTTTAAAAGTCTTGATTGTGCCCAACAAACTACCGTGATGTACAAAATCAAAAAGTGACCAGAGTTCCTGAAATTTAGAGAATATTTGTAAACTTAATTTTTACAGTTAAACTGGATTTTCATCCATTGAAAGTTAAATAAATCAAATACTCGTTGATAAACTTATGCAATTCCTGAGTGTATTGTGACATATTTTCAGTTACAGACAGATAGATACCAAATCTCAATTATAAGATAGTATCTCAAATAAATATAGCTCTTACAACTGTAATGCAGCATTTTATTTTCCTTTCTCCAAAACACCTTTATATATATATATATATATATATATATGAGAAGAAAAAATGGATATGAAATCCGACAGTGTAAAGAAGTATATAGTTTAGAAAAAACAACAAAATTAAGTCAAAGATTAACTAACCTTCCATCTACTCAAGACGATGGTGTAGTGTCCACTTTAAAAAAATTTTTTATCTCCAACAGTGTGAGTGGCTTTACAGACCAATTTTTGAATGGCAATCTCTGGTGCAGTGACTGCAAACAAACAGTGATGCTTGTTGGAGTTCCTTTTGGCTCTCTTTTCCGTGGCGGCTTCTTTCCTCTCTTTTTCACTCCTTTTCGTTCCTTGTTTGACGAGGAGTCGCCAGGTTGCACGGTCTTCTGCACAAGCCTCCCATGTGATTGTGTTGATGTGGCATGTCTTCATGTTTTTCTTGCAGACATCTTTAAAGTGCAGGCGTGGTCTCCTTACTGGTCGAGTGCCCAGCTAATTCGCCATACAGTAGGTCTTTGGGGATGCTGCCTTTGTCCATCCTCTTGACGTGACTAAGCCAATGCAGGCGTCTCTCACAGATGATGGCAGGCATGCTGTTCAAGTTTGCTCTTCTCTGTTGGCACTTTGTCCTGCCAGTGTATGCGTTGGATGAGGCTAGGCATCTGAGGTGGAAATTTTCCAGTTTCCTCTCGTGGCACGAGTATGTGATCCAGGCTTCACTACTGTCAAAGATTAACTCAAATGTAGCCAACACTAAATGACATCATCAACCGTGACGTTTCATTTTTACATTTTCTTGCATTTCGATTGCAGAGTGAGCTGTCTAACATCACAAATTAAGGCTCATAACGTTTTGCTTGTTTTTACACCATTCCTTTTGTATGAATCAATATTGTTACATTAAGCCCTGTTGATGGTTTTTATTAAAACCGAAACGCTTTAACATCAGCTATATGTAAGTCAATCTTTGACTTAATTTTGTTTTTTTCTAAACTATATTTATATATATATATATAAGTTTCTACAATGACTGCTGTTTGCAGGGCAGTATTGCTTCCAAGAAAGTCTTCATCAGATGATGACTCTGAGTTCAGGCATATGAAGAGATACTTACCATCAAATTGTTCTGAATGGGAGTACCAGTGATTATGATCCGATTCTGAGCAGGAATATAGTGAGCAGCCTTTTGTGTTTTTGTTGGATTCTTGATCTTATGTCCTTCATCCAGAAACACATAATCCTGGGGGGAAAGAAATAAAAATATTGATTTAAAAAAAAAAAAAATACTGATATCTAGATCAGCATTTCTCAACTGGGGTTCCTCAGAACCCAAGGTTCTGCAAAAGGTCCCTAAGGGTTCCTTGAGAACAAATAAGATTGTTGTATATTGTACAAACGAAAATAGAGATTTCTGGTTAAATTAAACAAAGAAAAAAAATGACAAAGGACTTTTTTTTCCCGGTAAAGCGAAAAGAAGTTAAAAAACGGAAGAGGGGGTTTCCGGTTAAAGAAGCAGGGAGAGGATAAAGAAATGTATAACAAAGGTCTGTTCTCAGATCAAAAGATAAAGATGCGTAAGCGTGTTGTCAATACAAAAGCCAGAGGGTCGAGTCAGTTAGTCAGTCAGACAGCGAGCGGACGGCGAACCGAGCACAAGGAGCGACCATCGACAGTGGGCAGTGAGGTCTGTCAACCCCTTCCACCTTGCCAGCGCCAGTCATCATCCCAACGGTAGTAGTAGTCATTGTCACCGCCGCCCACTACGTACAGCCGAGAGAAGAAATAAAGTCAAAACTACTATACAGCATGTGTTGTGATTTCATTAAGCGACCACTACATATATAGTCTAGGGTTAGTGACGATACCCGCTACGCTATGTATGCAGATACACGAAGTAGGGTCGTGAATTTGATGCCAGTATATAACAGATAGATATTTGGTACCGTGAAAACCCCAGTATGCAACAAGATGAGCTAATGCGCTTTTGACTTTTTATCGAATTTGATATACATAAAGTAAAGTCCTGAGGGGGGGGGGGCCTAAAGTCAGTATCAGCCAACCAGTGAGGGAGTCTATCCCCTTTTCACTAGCGCTAGACCGAGGAGATTGTTTTTGCATCTGAGGTGGGCTCCACACCTACCATCAGCTCCTTACTTTACCACACTGATCCCTGTGCTACTCATACGCTGAGTTGCGAGGGCTGGTATCGAACTAGGAATCCTGTGGTTTCTAGCCAAACGCTCTACCAACTGAGCTAATCCGGCCAGGTTGATATACATAATATTACTAAATAAGCACAATGAATTCTTGGTTATTGTTATATTGTAATATAGACATCATCCTATCTAATGTGATACTATGATTGAAGACGAACATGGTCAGAATAAATAAATAAATAAATGAATGAAGAAAGAGAATAGGTTAAAGCCAGGCATAAGTAAAAGGGGTGGGTGGTTGACCTTTTTACGAATCCAAAGATTAGGCCGTAAAGTTTAAGAGACTTGTGCGACCACCATGAAGTTAGGCCACTTAATATCTTATGCACCCAGGTATTAAAAGCAAAGAGGCTATTTTTATGAGAAAATCTCTTTTAAAAAAATTAATGGTCGACGTATTGAAGACACTACGTCTGGAAAAAGATTTAATTACTTTAATTTTAAGGGTTAATGACGACGAGAAGTCGGCAATTGGATTTAAGTACTGGCCATCTGTGTGGTCCAAAGAAGATGGGTGGGGAAGGAGAGTTTGACATAAATACAGCTAAACTCCAGCACTGAGGCAGTTAGAACCCGGGCCATTGAGGTGTTAAGATCGCCAGTAGCAGCCAGTCGGATAGACAGTGAAGTCTCACAGACCCCCTTCTTCCATCCGCGTCTTGTTTACAAACACTGTAGTTGTTGTTTGTTTATATTTAATCCTTGTGATCGTTTCTGACTCGTGCCCTCAAATCGGCCAGCACAGAATATCACAATGTTTGGGGTTCTAGACATCATGCATTGAAGGTGCAGAGCGCAGAACAGGTCGTCTCACACTAACCTATTATGTTATTAAAAATATAACAATCATTGGGAATATATTTAGGGATGTCTATATGGTGCCAGTGTCTAAATCAGTGTTTAAAAATATAATAATCATTGGGAATATATTTAGGGATGTCTGTACAGTGCCAGTGTCTAAATCAGTTTTTAAAAATATAACAATCATTGGGAATATATTTAGGGATGTCTGTACAGTGCCAGTGTCTAAATCAGTGTTTAAAAATATAACAATCATTGGGAATATATTTAGGGATGTCTGTACAGTGCCAGTGTCAAATCAGTTTAAAATATAACAATCTGGGAATATATTTAGGATGTCTGTACAGTGCCAGTGTCTAAATCAGTTTTTTAAAATATAACAATCATTGGAATATATTTAGGGATGTCTGTACGGTGCCTGTGTGAAACCGCCTTCACTAGTCAGTGCCCACTCAGAGGACAGGACCTGAAATTTTTTTTCTGCGAATAAAAACTCCCTGATGGAGTACTAAAAATTAACAGTTTGACAAAGAAGTATTGGTTTGTTGGTTGTTTTGAAGGCTATCACGTAAAAAAAAAGGGTAACTATGGTGTTGTTTGTTAACCTGTGATTATTCTTAATATTTCAGGATAAAAATCCCTTCTATAGAAATCTCAGAACTGAAGTTGTTGCTAGTGGCTGTCCATTTGTTCTGTCTCATGCCTTTCAAAATCTGTGTGTGTGTGTGTGTTTTGGAAGGCATGAGACAGCCACTAGCAATAACTTCAGTTCTGGAGATCTTCTGCAGAAGGGATTTTTATCCCGAAATATTAAGAATAAATCACAGGTTAACAAACAACACCATAGTTACCTTCTTTTTTTTCTTTACACTTACATCGTGATAGCCTTCAAAACCAAAAGGGTTTTATAATTTGCTTGAAGCATTGTGTTTATATTGGTTTGCTGGTTGTTAGGTTTTGAAGGCTATCACGATGTAAGTGTAAAGAAAAAAAAGAAGGTAACTATGGTGTTGTTTGTTAACCTGTGATTTATTCTTAATATTTCGGGATAAAAATATTAATTTTTCCTTAGACCGATTATTCAAAAATGTATACTATGATATTTACCACGTGAACTATGATGGAAATAAAATGAGAAAAATAGGGTCTGTAATTTAGATGCAGTTTAATCCACCAAGATTCTGTCTTCTACAAGGATAGCTTTGGTATTAAATAACCCACCAAGGTTGATATGTCATTAAACAAAGAAACCAAACATAAAAAATTTTATGTGCATCTGAACCCCCACGAAAACCATGACGGTTCTTTTCTTACCCAAATAAATTCCCGACCATCTGGACCTTTTGAAAGTTCTTCATAGTTGGTAACAATGAGACCATACGTGGTCAACAGGAGACCACCTTGTCGTTGAAGGTTGTGCAAAAGTTTCATTCGTCCAACTTTGGTCTTTCCATGAAAAAGCGCAAAGTTTAAATTTGGAGCCCTGAAAATAAATAAATAAAATTCTTGTACTTTATTTGTCCGAATAATTAACGTCCACATTTAACAAATATCAGCCATAACTCGACACCTTAATGGTTAGGGAAAGGAAATATTTAAAAAAAGAAATATGTCCGATGGCCGAATTTTCTAGTGAGATTACATAATTTATGTCATTCTGCACAAATACTAATAATTTATTATCAATGTAAAATAAAACATGTTACCTTTGATTTAAAAAAAAACTTATGTCTAAGTGAGACGAAAGTTTCATCTTATTATTAATTTAAAAAATTTTTTTACAAAATACAATCAATATTTTTAGCAACCTTAAACTTATATTTTTTAGATATTAAATTTCAACTGCTATCCTTACAATAGTTAGATAAATATTTTAAAAATAATTAATTTGTCATTTTAGTGTCATTTTATTTTATTACAAAATAAAATAAATCTTTTTAGCAACTTTTTAAAAACCTTTTTTTTTTTTAGAAGAAAAAATTTAAAGTGCTATTTTTTTATAAAAATATAAATAAAATGTAATTAATTCAGAAAATTTTTTTTAGACAAAAAGCAAACAACTTTGATGTTCTTTCTTGTAATAAAAAAATGGTGTTTTCTGTTTATAATGTGTGCTCAAGTGTATTCTACAGCCCCAGCCAATAGGGTGGCGTATTTGCTGGATGAAATGGCATACCAGACATTGGATAACTTACCAGACATTGAAACTAAGATCTCTGAAGATATTAAAATGTCTCCTTTGTATATCACAGGCTCTGTTACAAGAAAAGGTTGTCCGACAAAAGAGGAAAATTTAAAAATAGTTTTTATCTTAAAGAATATGGAATCCTTTTGTAGGGTTATTTCCCATTTGCCTGAGAGTTATATGCCTGCCGGTTGTCGTTGTTCCCACTAGGGGACCTCTGGTATTAAGCGGCTATTCAAACTTCTCTTCCTCTTTCTACCTCTTGCCTCGCTACGAGACCACATGGGTTAGACACGGTCTACCCTTTCTCGGTGGGGCTCCGCCCCCCCCATCCTTGTAAGTCATTTCTATCTATGGACGCTCCAGTCCTTTTATATATGTGGTTTATCTACTCTTGTATTTGTATCTTATGTATCCATATACTCTTCTATATGTATCCTTTGTATTCATGTGCTGTTATCTATTAAATGTATTGTCCCTTAACCTTGTCGGAGTTGTATGTTCTTCAAATATTCACTTTGAATCTTACACCTTTATATTTAGGATAACTTTTTTTTCATATAAGTGTAAGAAAAAAAAAAAAAAAAAAAAAAATAAACAGCCTTCGTTGTAGGAAAAGTACAATAGTACTGACATACCGAGGTAGTAATATCTCATCTACAGAAAAAAAAACAACTTACCAGCGTTTTATTTCACTTTGCCAAGGTAGAACAAGTGCAGTGGGGAGTACGATAAGCACATGTTCAATTTCATTCACTTCAAACATTTTACATAGGTAGCCAATCACCTGCAGCGTTTTACCAAGCCTAAAAACAGAAATAATTAAATACAAGGTTCAATAATTTTGTTGTTTATAGACTTTTAGAATAATCAAAACATCTTATTATAATGGAGATTGTGTGTTTTCTGTCTGTAACCGAAACTATATTACCATTCAGTCACAATTCCCTTAGTTATTTATGTTACATTCCCCATGACTTTATTTTTATCTAAAACTCAATTACTAATAAAATTGTTTTACGTTAATACTGTTGGCCTTATCTACATAGTAATACCATGCAATTGTATTTATATATACAACAAAATAGCGGTTTACAGTGTTAACGAAAAGGCTAATTTGCATATTGATATCAAAAATTTTATTCTATTAAATATGCACTTAGTATTATGGATTTCTAATTGTTTGGTTTTATCTTAATGAATATGACTAAAAATCTTGGGTATAAATCTTAAACAAAATATATTAACAAGAAGAAATAACTGTAATTGTAATTTTGTTCTTTACTTTCTATTTTAACTAAATAATTAAATTAGGAAAATTTAGTAATAAAAGACGGGAGTGATGGAAGAGTAAGTTTCAGCTGTTCTATTTTTCGATTATACCCAGCTCTGTTTCAACTTTTTAAATCTGCATTGTTTTTTAGTTTCATTAGTATTTCTAATTTAATCTAATATTTTATCACATTAAAACTTAAATACTTGCACTCGGGGGGTGCATAAATTTGCTAGTTATTCTAAACATTTTTGAACATAAAAACTTGTTTCTCTGAATTTTTGAGATGAGGCTTAATAATCAGTATTATTTGTATTATTCAGACTATTGTCCTCATCTTCATTGTTATATGTACAATGTTTCGGACGATGTGCCCTCTGGCCTTCTTCGGGTATTTCTTGTCAGACTCGAGAACCATCTTTTTGAATTTGGGAACCTTCTCGTCATAATCGGGAGCCATCACGGAACCTTGAACCTAACCCTTTATTCAGTCCACTGGGGTATCCTGTTCTCATTCCGCTAACCATAGCTGGGGTACAGGTGTTAAGCTGTGTTAATTATTATTCTGGGTTACTGCTGCCCCTGACCAGGATTGAACTGTCTTTCCGGCTGTATACCCTTTCTTTACTTCTATTATTCTCTGTTCATCTTTGGTATCCTAGTTCTTCTAGCGTCTGGACTTCTCTATGCTTCTATTTCTCTGTTCTTGCTGGTTGGTCGTTCTTGATTCATTTCTTCTTCTAGGTCAGTTTGCCAAGACATTCATCAACCACAAAACCATATTATTATTTAAACCTTTATTTACTTAACTAAACATATTTCTCTAACTAACATAACGCGCGTGTGCAGTGAGCTCCAGCTAAGGCCTTATATGCCTGACGTCCAAGCTAAAACTGAGAGCCAACCAGGTCCCACGTGACTTCATGTATTTCGCGGCTTTCTGTAATATTCCATGGAAAGTCCCGCCCGTGATATGAAAAGGGGCCATCCTTCAGAAATACAGGAGATTGACAATAATCTTATGCAACCGCATAGATTATGTAACAAGACCTGGGAGTAATTGCAATGAAGGGTACTCTACACTCCCCAGAGCTCCAGAATTAGAACCTCACCACTGGAGGCAGTTTAACGTCATACTCAGGACACTAAGACCCTCAGCAAATAACTTCTAGCATAGATATAATAAAAAAGCATTGGGATTTGCCCTGACAGTAGTACAGTTGGGACAATCATATAGGTGCTAGGGCTTGATGTGACCAGCTGATTGATTGAAGAGGGCCCTCTCTTGGCTGGCTGTCTAGCCCAAGTAAGGCCAAAGGGTGTTGGATGTGGTGGACTGCTCACAGCTACCAGGGTTCCATCCTTATGCATCACGGGTTGCCACCACAGCCAACAGGGTGGGAAGTAGGGTTTATCCATCTGCAGAGATGCAGTTGGCATATTCTACAGCCTCAACTGATAGTTCAATACAAATTATTAGGAATACTTGAAACCATTAAAATCAACCAATCATTCAAATGAATCTTTAATTTGAAACACAAAAAAGAAAATGAAGTATTTTACTTAAAATGTACTTACACCATATTGTCCCCAAGTTATATTGGATTTGAAGTTGTTTCTCCTATAGGTTAGATCATTTAATACTATCTCTATTAATAATAGAGATTCAATCTCTATTTGTCTGTAACCGAAACTATGTCACTGCTTATGTCACAGCCATTTCTGGAATTAAGTTTATCAAAAATATCTAATTTATAGTCAGTATCATTACTACATAAAAATATTAAAATTCCATGAAAAACCAATTAATTGTCAAATTTTCACAAAATGTTTATGTTGGATATTGTACAAACGGAAATAGGAATTTCCGGTTAGATTAAACAAAGCAAAATGATGAACAATAGATAAAGGAGTCAAAGAAGAACCGGAACTAGAAGGTTCCGCTAGAGAACAATGAATATGTGGCGGTGGCGGGAAAGCCAGACAAAAGAGAAATAGAACAAAGAAAACAATAGATAGGGTTGCGCTTACTTAAGCAGTCAGCAGTGAACAGACCCCAGTCAGACAGGAGATGGCGAACAGAGCATAAGGAGTGACTGTCGACACAGGCCATCGCTGCCAGCGGGCAGTGAGGTTCAGCACCCCTTTACCTCACCATCCCAGCAGCAGTAGGAGTAGTCATTGTCAACCCTTGGGCAGTTCCCATTGTCAACGCACCACGTACAGCCGAGAAGAAGAAATAAAGTCAAAACTTCTACTAATGCCATGTGTTGTGATTTCATTAAGCGACCACTACATATATTGTCTAGGGTTAGTGACGATACCCACTACGTATGCAGATACATGAAGTAGGGCCATGAATTTGAAACCGCTATGATACGTACGCCGATTTAGCAGCGCGAGTTTGAAGAGCCGCTATATAACATATACGATTTAGTGCCGAACAAAGAAAGCGCTATGCAACATTTATACTTATTCACCTTAAGATGAATTTATGTTTAAAATAGTTTTTTTCCTTGAATATGTTGGGAAATATCTTTTTACTAGGTCGACTCCCCAACTCCTAATTTTATGAAATCTGAACAAAATATATTTTTACTTATAGTTTTCTCTAAAGATTCTGAGTCTGAATAATTAAATCAGAATTTTTTAGAAACGTTTTGGAGGTCCCTACTGTCATAAAACAAAACATATATCTCAGTGGAGTGGAATGAATATTAACGTTTTTTTTTTTTTAGTAAGTAAATAATTTCTGAAAAATATTAACATCTTATTTAATTTTTCCACCCTGCCTCAGGCAATATCTTTCAAAAAATTATTTTTACACCGCCCGGAGGGCGTTTTATTTTGGGCTAGTTTTACTAATAGAAGAACTAGTACTATTTTAAATACTAAGTTACAAAAATTCAATCTATACATGCTTTAAAATTTAGTGAAAGACAGAAGGAAAAAACAGGCAAATAGGGTGGAAAGGAGAATGATCAGATTTAGCCTCTCTTAAATGCTGTCTAGTCCAAGTATGGGCCAAAGTGGAGTGTTGCATATCACTGAACCACTTAGTACTTGGTCACAGACTGCTTAGCCATGACATTCTTATCCTCAGGTATTATGGGTCGCTGCTCACAGTGGCCCCAGTGAAGTGAGGGTTCTTATTTCTCTGCAGAGGTACAGAGGGCATATTCTACAACCCCAGGTGACAGGCAACACAAATTATCAAAAATACTTGAAACCATTATAATGTTACATAATTCATAAGTAGCTTACGAATTATGTACATACTTTAGTTAGATAAATTTTGAATTAGAGTTTGTTAAATTCAACAGGTCGAGTGGAAAATTACCTTAAGCGTTATTGGCAGGTAAGACGTCGGCTTGACACCTCAAAAAAGCGCACCAGTAGGGCGTGAGACAGTTTTTAGATTAGTTGCAACCAGTTACTTGACGAGAGAGGATGTCCTCAGCAAGAGTCACTTCTCACTGCGCAGTTTTGGGAATCCTGGGCTGGGGTTTGTTCTTAATAAAGACTTAAAGAAAAAACAACCAAGTCTTGTTGATTAATTAAAATAAGAATGCACAGACACCCAGCCCAACCAAAACAACAAATAGAATAAACCCGGAGAAATAACCCAAATATCAACCCCGAGGAAATGGCCGACAATTTAGCAGAGGAACAAGTAGACAGAGAAAACAAGAAACCCTCATCTCATCTTCTGTCTCTCACCGTTTATATACCCGATAGAAAGGGTCTATAACATAAAGTAAAGTTGTCGGAGTGGCCTAAAGTTGGTATCAGCCAATCAGTGAGGGAGTCTATCCCTTTTCACTAGTGCTAGACCAAGGAGATTATTTAGCATCTGATGTGGAGCATCACACCTACCATCAGGTCTTTACTTTACCGCACAGATCCCCGTGCTACTCATACGCTGAGTTGGCGAGGGCTGGTATCGAACTAGGAACCTTGTGGTTTCTAGCCAAATGCTCTACCAATGAGCTAACCCAGCCCTTAGCTATACAAATAACTATTATTATAGTCAACTGGGTTGACATGCTGGTAAAATTAATCATTCAAATGAATCTTAATTCAAAACATTAACTCTTAACATCCTGTTGAGAATTTTCTAAATCCAGAGCCCCATTGTTATAAGGATCTATCAAAAATGCTAAAAAATCTTTTCATTTAAAGTTACCTGTTATTTCCCTTAAAATAAAGACTTCTAAATATGTTTAATATTACATTTAAACAAAGTCTATTATTTGGGCAGATTAGGAAAACAAATGTGACTTCTGACCGGGTGGAATGAGGTGGTATAGGATGTTAAGAGTTAACTCTTAACATTCCTATACCACCTCATTCTCAAGAGGAAATAAAGTTTTTTTCACTTAAAATTTACTTACCCCATATCATCTCCGAGAATTCCCCCTTTCCGCTCGCCAAATAACCGAGCCACCATTTCATTCCTTCCTTCTGATGTGGATACATCCGTTTCCGCAGATCTTTGAAAGACTCAATAGGTTCATCGCTTTTTAGAAAATCTTATTATCGGCTGTAGGCTTCTTTGAAAGACTAGTTCTTCTGTTGTTCTTGTCTAGCGGCGTCTTTGGAGACAATTCCGAAGAGGATAATCTCAGCTTTTGATGCCGATATGTCGTTTATGCTCAGCTTCATTTTCGTCATTGTCTGCTGTAACTGAATTCGAGAAACCAGAAACCATTTTTACATCCTTAATCTCAGCTGTGGCGCCAAGTTTCTCAACGCGAGGACTCTCAGATTAATCACCGGGACCTTGTCTGGAATGATTTTGGACATTTGGAATCGTCTTTGGTAAAACGGTCTGAGCTGACACCAAGGTTGGCACGCTCTCTTAAAGTTTTATCGGCGTTGCTCGTGTGGCGGCAGTGGTAACAGGAGACACCTGTTTTACAAAACTCTTGTTTTCCGTCACATTTCCTTGTTCTCACCCAGATCCATGTCATTGCGTTTCATATATTTCTACAAAGGAAAAATGTACAAAAAAATAAATATCAGAAGGGATAAAGAGTGAAGATTTCCCAGTCAGTAACCTCCCTTTTACGTTTCAATTTGAGGAAACCGTTTGTTTTGGTCGGCCATTTTCATTTTACCATAAATCTACACTGAAAATATGAATTTGTTTAACACTAAAATATCATAAAATTTGTTCTTAATTGTGCTTGCACATTATTTGAAATGAACTCATTGTTATTAAGAACACATTTTATGATATTTTCATGTTAAAACATGGCAGTTGTATTGATTCGAACAAATTCGTATTTTCAATGTAGATTACAGTCAAAATGAAATGGCCGACCAAACAAATGGCTTCCTCAAAGTGAAACACAAGAGGAGGTTACTCATTTATGTAGCTAATGTTCAGATTACCATTTTTCTCTATGTATTAGTCTCTTTTCATTCTTTCTTCTTCCATATATGTTACATTTTTTATTTTAAAGTTGGCAGAGTGGCCTATTGTTAGTATCAGCCGGGCAGTGAGGGAGTTTATCTCCTTTGCATTAGTATTGGCTAAGGTGGAGCGCCACACCTACCATCAGTTACCCACTTTACTGAACAGATCAGATTACTCAATCTGTGCTACTCATACATGGAGTTGACAAATCAGGGACCTTTCGATCCTAGGCAGATGCTCTACTGACTAAGCTATACTGGCCAGTATTCTCTTACATAATTGGGTATAATTGAGAGTATACAACATACTATTTAATTTGGTGCCATGACCAGGATTTTGGGGCCAAAACGTTGGTCATGTTAGGTTTTAGTTTCATCAGAAATTGCAGATGGCCCTGTGATATTTTTTTTAAAATGAAAGATGTAATTTCTAATTGTATTTTTGATGTATGCATGAGAGTGTTGTGGCCTGGTTAGAGACCAGAATAAAGACACAAGAGAGGGAATGAGTTAAACAAATATATTAACAAAGAACAGTAGTACAACAGATACAAATGAGAAGGTTACTTGCGAGGTGGTCTTATCAACTGTCCACAATATTGAAAGTATGTAACCAAGCTAAAAACAAAAAAAAAATCAAGTTTAGTTTTGAAAATATACTGTAATTGTTACATAATTGATAAGTTATCTATCAATTGTGTATAGTAGTTAGTTAAATCAAACTAACAGTTTTATGGAAAAATACAGGAATTTGATTGACTAGATTTAACCTGTATTGACCTCTCTGGATTGACGAGCCAATTTGAGAAAGTTAGTTTAGAAGAAATCAGATTTGCAGGGGAGTGGACGAGAGAATTCAATGGCGGTCAAAATCTCAAGTTCAGACAAAAATCTCCACACGTTTGACTTAAACTTGGATTTGATATCAAAATAAAAGAGATCTATAAAAATAACAAAGTCTTGTAATATGGGGTAGTCAAAGTGGAACTGGAGTAATGACAATGAAAGGAACTTCCACACTCTCCAGAGCTCCAAAATCTGGAACTTCGCCATTAATTATGCAGTTTAACGTCTCATAACCAGCGACACCAGAGCTAACCCAGAACCACTAAATAAAGAATACTTATATAGAAGATAAGTTATACAAGATGACAGGGTTCGACATTAATGCTGTCCCATCGTCCCAGGGACAATAAATATTACATCCGACAATCAATACAGAGACAGTTTTCCAGGGACGGAAAAAAAATTTTCCTAAAAAGTTAGTACTACATTCCAATAATGGCTGTCTATCATCTTGATGCCCAAATGCTGACCTCAAAATGAGGCTACGGCACACAGTCTCTATTCTCAAAGCCATGTAATGAATATATATTGAAGGGAAATAGTTTAAAACGACCGAATTATGTACACACTACAAACCCGACTCAGAGTAACTTTAAAAGTATTTTTTTTAGCTCAAAATATCCAGCAACTATTATCACTGCTTCAGCTTTTCTTAATGTTTATTACATGTTATTATGACTGACTGATGACTGACAAGTATAGTATAGATTGATGCAACGAATTAAACAAAAATTATTTTGATTTTGGACGGTCCAAACCCCATTTGGGACGGTTATAATTTTTGCTTTCAGAGCGTTAACTTGCGGCTCACTACACTTCTTTTTTACACTCTTCTCTTTTTTCTGAAGTTAGTCGCTCTCTTTTTTTTTCAAATCTTTCTCTCTTTCATTTTTTTTCTCTCTCCACTCTTTCTTTTTGTATAATCTTAGCCCACACGGCTAGCGTTTTTTCAGGCAGGAGGCCTTGAAAAAAAAAGTTAGGTTTAGAGTAGTTTAATGGAAAATGAATAAATAATTTTTTGGTCTCTGCATACAGGGTGACCCAGAAAAAAACAGCACCATACCAGATTTTGTAATACGAACTTAATTTTAACTATAACAGTACGGCGGGTTAGATGGCTTTAGTTGTTTCATTAAAGAAAACATTCTCGTCCCCTTTTCTCAGTCATAAATACATCTGATGTTTAACTCTATGTAAATTTGCCTGTTCAACATTGTTGTAAATTGACATAGGGCTAGGGTTGGGTTTTCGGGAAAAACGCCCTAAGTTTCGACCGCTTCTTAGCCACACCGGCTAGCGTTTTTTCAGGCAGGAGCCTTGAAAAAAAAAGTTAGGTTTAGAGTTAGTTTTAAGGAAAATGAATAAATAATTTGGTCTCTGCATACAGGGTGACCTACAAAACTACAGAACCACGAATTTTTGTAATAAAACTTAATTTTCAACACAGGTAGGGTTAGATGGCTTTAGTTGTTTCATTAAAGAAAACATTCTCTCCCCTTTCTCAGTTCATAAAACATGATGTTTAACCTCATGTAAATTTGCCTGTTCTTTGTTTTGTAATTTGACATAGGGTGAGGGTTTGGGTTCGGGAAAAACCGCCCTAAGTTGTTTCCGCTTCGGCTACGGACTTCAATCATAGCTGGTGTTTTTTCTTTTAGGCAGGAGGCCAGGATGGAACTTCGCCAAAGAAGTACCTCTTTTTCATTTAAAAAATCAAAACTATACTTACCCTGAGTTTCTTGATCTTTCGGATAATGGCAGGATCGGTAAGATCTCAGCAGACTCCTTGTAAAGATTCAAAGCCTTCAAGAGTTGCCGCTGGCCAGGTAACCATTCTGCACTCACAACCAGTTGTAATGCGCTTTATCTTTCTGGCGTTCAGTACGGAGGTGATATGTCACTCTACATCCATCATGTTGACTTGTTAAAAATAGATCTCTATGAACAAATAAAATAAAAATAAACTACTATAATAAAAGATAAAAATATAAGATATACTTTCTTCTTGCTTTTTAGACTACTATACTAAATAAATAAACCAAAATAATAAATTAGATAAATTGGTTTTAATCGAAATTACGGACCTAAATTCCACCATCGTATGTTATCCTGCGAAAGAAAAAAAAAATACCCAAAAATCAAGGAATAAACCGAATTTAATGAAATTTTCAGTGTTGATATATTAATAAATAATATATAATGCACCAGTTATTTTATTTAAAAACTTTTAGATTTTTTCAGGTCAGTTAACTTTGAACCACGTATCTTTGAGAATCTGCATTACGCCTCTAAGATACATGGGTCAAAGTTAACTTCTAGTACATTATATCCCGCCTCTACCAAGACAACACCGGTAGCCACTTCTAGTTCTTTTATTATAAAAGCATTAATTTTCTTCAATCAAAAAAGTACCAGATCTTATTTCTAGTGGGAATATCATGCAAAACCGATGTTATTAGGTATTATCAATACCAAACTCTGCAGTACTAGTCTGTAACCAAAAAAAAAAAAAAAAAAAAAAAAAGTTTTGGAAATATACTTGTAATCGACAGGGGCTGTCCTCTTGAGATATAGCACTCGGAATGCTTCAGATAGGCACTCTGAGACCTGTGATATGTCTTCACTATACCATGGATACTCCTATCGCTGTCAAATTTAATCTGCGGAGCACACTAAGCTCTTCGTAGCCTCCCCAACCTAATGATGATATATCTGCCGAATTCTTAATGAATGTAATAAAACATTTTTTTATAAATGACATATTTTCCGAATATTTATCCCACATAGATGGACCTCTAACAGGTACTACCACTCCGGTCAGAGTGGACCAGGAGCAATGGTAGATGAAGGTGCTGTGCTTCCACATTCCCCAAAACCTCAAAACTGGGAACCTCTACCATCAGATAGAGTTTAATGTCATTCCAGGACAGTATACCCGCAGCCACCGCCTTAGCACCCATATTGTATAAAAAGGGTGGGTTTGCCATAAGGCAATAAGGTTCGGAAATCTATAGGTGCTAGGGCTTTGATTACAGCCCGATGATCAGGGCCTCTCGACGCCCCGTCTAGCCCAAGATAGGGCCAAGGGAGTATGCATGTCATGAATGCTCTTCACTGGCTCTATCCTTAAGCATCACGGGTTGCCACCGACGGCCAACAGTGCCCCATTGGGGGAGTCGATCCTCTCTTCCC
>CM042178.1:44014059-44094991 GCA_023376005.1 Doryteuthis pealeii
TAATCGTCCAGAAATGGGCTGGTGACATAAGCAGTCGACATAGTTTCGGTTTACAGACCAAATAGAGATTGAAGTCTCTATTATTAATAGAGATAGTATTAAATGATCTACACCTATAGGAGAAAACAACTTAAAGTCCAATATAACTTGGGGACAAATGACTGGTGGTAAGTACATTTTAAGTAAAATACTTCATTTTCTTTTTTTGTGTTTGAGAGAGAGGAGTTGAATGATTGTTTGATTTAATGTGTTTCAAGTATTCCTAATAGTGTTGTATTTGAACTATCAGTTGAGGCGTGTAGAATAATGCCAACTGCATCGTCCTGCAGATGGATAAAACCGACTTCCACACCTGTTGCTGTGGGTGGCAACGACCGTCGAAAGCGATAAGGATGGAACCCTGGTACTGTGAGGCGAGGTCCACCACATCCAACACCCACTTTGGCCCCTTACTTGGGCTAGACCCAGCCAGCCAAGAGAGGGCCCTCTTAAATCAATCAGGCCTGGTCACATCAAGGTCAAGCCCTATGCACCTATATGGATTGTCACAACTGTACTACTGTCAGGGCTAAATCCCAATGCTTTTTTATTATATCATATGGCTAGAAGTTTATTTGCTGAGGGTCTTAGTGTCCTGAGTAATGACGTTAGAACTGCCTCCAGTGGTGAGGTTTTTCTAATTCCTGGAGCTCTGGGGAGTGTAGAGTACCCGCTTCATTGCAATACTCCAGGTCTTGTTACAGTAATCTAGTGCGGTTTGGCCATAAGATTATTGTCAATCTCCTGTATTTCTGAAGGGATGGCCCCTTTTCATATCACAGGGCGGACTTTCCCATGGATATAATTACAGATAAGCCCGCGAAATACATGAAGTCACCGCTGGGACCTGGTTGGCTCTCAGTTTTTCTAGCTTGGCGTCAGGCATATGAAGCCCTAGCTGGAGCTGCACTGTCACAACGCGCAGTGTATGTTAGGTTAGAGTATAATATGTTTAGTTAAGTAATAAAGGTTTACAATAAATAATATGTTTTGGTGGTGAATGATGTCTTGCAACAAGACTGACCTAGAAGAAACGATATGGAATCAAGAACTGACGCAACCAGCAAGTGAACAGGAGAAATATGAAGCATAGAATAGTCCAGAGACTTAGAAGAGATGCGCTAGATACAAAGATGAAACAGAGAATAATAGAAGTAAAGAAAGGGTAATACTCAGCGCCGGGAAGACAGTTCAATCTGGTCAGGGCAGGCAGTAAGTCCCAGAATGAATACATTACGACAGCTTACACGCTGTACCCAGCTTATGGTAAGCGGAATGAAGAAGAGGATACCCAGTGGAACTGAATAGAGAGGTTAGAGTGTTCCAAGGTTCCGTGATGGTCCCGGATTATGACGAGAAGGTCCGAAAATTCCACAAAGAAATGGTTCTCGAGTCTGACAAGAAATACCCGAAGAAGGCCAGAGGGCAACATCGTCCGAAACATTTACATAATAACAATGAAGATGAGGACAAAGTCTGAGAATAATACAAATAATACTGATATTGAAGCCTCATCTTCAAAAAATTCAGAGAAACAAGTTTTTATTGTTTCAAGAAATGTTAGATACTAGCAAATTTTATGCACCCCCCGAGTGCAAAGTATTTAAGTTTGTAATGTGATAAAATATTAGAGTTAAATTAAGAAAATACTAAATGAAGACTAAAAAACAATGCAGATTTAAAAAGTTTGAAACAGAGCTGGGTATAGATCGAAAATAGAACAGCTGAAACTTACTCTTGCCATCACTCCCGTCTTTTAATTACTAATTTTCCTAATTTTAATTATTTAGTTTAAAATAGAAAAGTAAAGAACAAAATTAACAATTACAGATTTATTTCTTCTTGTTAATATATTTTTGTTTAAGATTATACGCCAAGATTTTAGTCATATTTCATTAAGATAAAACCAAACAATTAGAAATCCATAATACTAAGTTGCATATTTAATAGAATAAAATTTTTGATATCAATATGCAAAATTAGCCTTTTCGTTAACACTGTAAACCGCTATTTTGTTGTATAATATAAATACAATTGCATGGTATTACTATGTAGCATAAGGCCAACAGTATTAAGTAAAACAATTTTTTTAGTAATTGAGTTTTAGATAAAAATAAAGTCATGGGAATGTAACATAAATAACTAAGGGAATTGTGACTTGAATGGTAATATAGTTTCGGTTACAGACAGAAAAACACACAATCTCCATTATAATAAGATGTCTTTGATTATTCTAAAGTCTATAAAACAAAAATTATTGAACCTTGTATTTTAATTATTTCTGTTTTTAGCTTGGTAAAACGCTGCAGGTGATTGGCTACCTATGTAAAATGTTTGAAGTGAATGAAATTGAACATGGCTTATCGTACTCCCCACTGCACTTGTTCTACCTTGGCAAGTGAAATAAAACGCTGGTAAGGTTGTTTTTTTTCTGTAGATGAGATATTACTACCTCGGTAATGTCAGTACTATTGTACTTTTCCTACAACGAAGGCTGTTTATTTTTTTTTTTTTTTTTTTTTTTTCTTACACTTATATGAAAAAAAAGTTATCCTAATATAAAAGGTGTAAGATTCAAAGTGAATATTTGAAGAACATCAACTCCGACAAGGGTTAAGGGACATACATTTATAGATAACAGCAACATGAATACAAAGGATACATAATAGAAGAGTATATGGATACATAAGAATACAAATACAAGAGTAGTAAACCTACATATATAAAAAGGACTGGAGCGTCCATAGATAGAAATGACTTACAAGGATGGGGGGGGGGCGGAGCCCACCGAGAAGGGTAGACCGTGTCTACCCATGTGGTCTCGTAGCGAGGCAAGAGGTAGAAAAGAGGAAGAGAAGTTTGAAATAGCCGCTTAAATACCAGAGGTCCCCTAGTGGGAACAAACGACAACCGGCAGGCATATAACTCCTCAGGCAAATGGGAAAATAACCCTACAAAGGATTCCATATTCTTTTAAGATAAAAACTATTTTTAAATATATTCCTCTTTTGTCGGACAACCTTTTCTTGTGTAACAGAGCCTGTGATATACAAAGGAGACATTTTAATATCTTCAGAGATCTTAGTTTCAATGTCTGGTAAGTTATCCAATGTCTGGTATGCCATTTCATCCAGCAAATACGCCCACCCTATTGGCTGGGGCTGTAGAGAATCACTTGAGCACACATTATAAACAGAAAAAACACCATTTTTTTATTACAAGAAAGAACATCAAAGTTGTTTGCTTTTTGTCTAAAAAAAATTTTCTGAGATTAATTACATTTTATTTATATTTTTATAAAAAAAATAGCACTTTAAATTTTTTCTTCTAAAAAAAAAAAAAAAAAAGGTTTTTTAAAAAGTTGCTAAAAAGATTTATTTTATTTTGTAATAAAATAAAATGACACTAAAATGACAAATTAATTATTTTTAAAATATTTATCTAACTATTGTAAGGATAGCAGTTGAAATTAATATCTAAAAAATATAAGTTTAAGGTTGCTAAAAATATTGATTGTATTTTGTAAAAAAAATTTTTTAAATTAATAATAAGATGAAACTTTCGTCTCACTTAGACATAAGTTTTTTTTTTAAATCAAAGGTAACATGTTTTATTTACATTGATAAAATAAATTATTAGTATTTGTGCAGAATGACATAAATTATGTAATCTCACTAGAAAATTCGGCCATCGGACATATTTCTTTTTTAAATATTTCCTTTCCCTAACCATTAAGGTGTCGAGTTATGGCTGATATTTGTTAAATGTGGACGTTAATTATTCGGAAAAATAAAGTACAAGAATTTTTATTTATTTATTTCAGGGCTCCAAATTTAAACTTTGCGCTTTTTCATGGAAAGACCAAAGTTGGACGAATGAAACTTTTGCACAACCTCAACGACAAGGTGGTCTCCTGTTGACCACGTATGGTCTCATTGTTACCAACTATGAAGAACTTTCAAAGGTCCAGATGGTCGGGAATTTATTTGGGTAAGAAAAGAACCGTCATGGTTTTCGTGGGGTTCAGATGCACATACAATTTTTATGTTTGGTTTTTTGTTTAATGACATATCAACCTTGGTGGGTTATTTAATACCAAAGCTATCTTGTAGAAGACAGAAATCTTGGTGGATTAAACTGCATCTAAATTACAGACCCTATTTTTTCTCATTTTAATTCCATCATAGTTCACATGGTAAATATCATAGTATACATTTTTGAATAATCGGTCTAAGGAAAAAATAATATTTTTATCCGAAATATTAAGAATAAATCACAGGTTAACAAACAACACCATAGTTACCTTCTTTTTTTTCTTTACACTTACATCGTGATAGCCTTCAAAACCTAACAACCAGCAAACCAATATAAACACAATGCTTCAAGCAAATTATAAAACCCTTTTTGGTTTGAAGGCTATCACGATGTAAGTGTAAAGAAAAAAAAGAAGGTAACTATGGTGTTGTTTGTTAACCTGTGATTTATTCTTAATATTTCGGGATAAAATCCCTTCTGCAGAAGATCTCCAGAACTGAAGTTATTGCTAGTGGCTGTCTCATGCCTTCCAAAACACACACACACACACACAGATTTTGAAAGGCATGAGACAGAACAAATGGACAGCCACTAGCAACAACTTCAGTTCTGGAGATCTTCTATAGAAGGATTTTTATCCTGAAATATTAAGAATAAATCACAGGTTAAACAACAACACCATAGTTACCCTTTTTTCTTTACGTGATAGCCTTCAAAACCAACCAACAAACCAATACTTCTTTGTCAAACTGTTAATTTATAGTACTCCATCAGGGAGTTTTTATTCGCAGAAAAAAAATTTCAGGTCCTGTCCTCTGAGTGGGCACTGACTAGTGAAGGCGGTTTCACACAGGCACCGTACAGACATCCCTAATATATTCCCAATGATTGTTATATTTTTAAAAACTAGACACACACTGGCACTGTACAGACATCCCTAAATATATTCCCAATGATTATTATATTTTTAAACACTGATTTAGACACTGGCACCATATAGACATCCCTAAATATATTCCCAATGATTGTTATATTTTTAATAACATAATAGGTTAGTGTGAGACGACCTGTTCTGCGCTCTGCACCTTCAATGCATGATGTCTAGAACCCCAAACATTGTGATATTCTGTGCTGGCCGATTTGAGGGCACGAGTCAGAAACGATCACAAGGATTAAATATAAACAAACAACAACTACAAGTGTTTGTAAACAAGACGCGGATGGAAGAAGGGGGTCTGTGAGACTTCACTGTCTATCCGACTGGCTGCTACTGGCGATCTTAACACCTCAATGGCCCGGGTTCTAACTGCCTCAGTGCTGGAGTTTAGCTGTATTTATGTCAAACTCTCCTTCCCCACCCATCTTCTTTGGACCACACAGATGGCCAGTACTTAAATCCAATTGCCGACTTCTCGTCGTCATTAACCCTTAAAATTAAAGTAATTAAATCTTTTTCCAGACGTAGTGTCTTCAATACGTCGACCATTAATTTTTTTAAAAGAGATTTTCTCATAAAAATAGCCTCTTTGCTTTTAATACCTGGGTGCATAAGATATTAAGTGGCCTAACTTCATGTTGGTCGCACAAGTCTGTTAAACTTTACGGACTAATCTTTGGATTCGTAAAAAGGTCAACCACCCACCCCTTTTACTTATGCCTGGCTTTAACCTATTCTCTTTCTTCATTCATTTATTTATTTATTTATTCTGACCATGTTCGTCTTCAATCATAGTATCACATTAGATAGGATGATGTCTATATTACAATATAACAATAACCAAGAATTCATTGTGCTTATTTAGTAATATTATGTATATCAACCTGGACGGATTAGCTCAGTTGGTAGAGCGTTTGGCTAGAAACCACAGGATTCCTAGTTCGATACCAGCCCTCGCCAACTCAGCGTATGAGTAGCACAGGGATCAGTGTGGTAAAGTAAGGAGCTGATGGTAGGTGTGGAGCTCCACCTCAGATGCAAAAACAATCTCCTCGGTCTAGCGCTAGTGAAAAGGGGATAGACTCCCTCACTGGTTGGCTGATACTGACTTTAGGGCCCCCCCCGAGGACTTTACTTTATGTATATCAAATTTGATAAAAAGTCAAAAGCGCATTAGCTCATCTTGTTGCATACTGGGGTTTTCACGGTACCAAATATCTATCTGTTATATACTGGCATCAAATTCACGACCCTACTTCGTGTATCTGCATACATAGCGTAGCGGGTATCGTCACTAACCCTAGACTATATATGTAGTGGTCGCTTAATGAAATCACAACACATGCTGTATAGTAGTTTTGACTTTATTTCTTCTCTCGGCTGTACGTGGTGGGCGGCGGTGACAATGACTACTACTACCGTTGGGATGATGACTGGCGCTGGCAAGGTGGAAGGGGTTGACAGACCTCACTGCCCACTGTCGATGGTCGCTCCTTGTGCTCGGTTCGCCGTCCGCTCGCTGTCCTGACTAACTGACTCGACCCTCTGGTTTTGTATTGACAACACGCTTACGCATCTTTATCTTTTGATCTGAGAACAGACCTTTGTTATACATTTCTTTATCCTCTCCCTGCTTCTTTAACCGGAAACCCCCTCTTCCGTTTTTTAACTTCTTTTCGCTTTTACCGGGAAAAAAAGTCCTTTGTCATTTTTTTTCTTTGTTTAATTTAACCAGAAATCTCTATTTTCGTTTGTACAATATACAACAATCTTATTTGTTCTCAAGGAACCCTTAGGGACCTTTTGCAGAACCTTGGGGTTCTGAGGAACCCCAGTTGAGAAATGCTGATCTAGATATCAGTATTTTTTTTTTTTTTTAAATCAATATTTTTATTTCTTTCCCCCCAGGATTATGTGTTTCTGGATGAAGGACATAAGATCAAGAATCCAACAAAAACGCAAAAGGCTGCTCACTATATTCCTGCTCAGAATCGGATCATAATCACTGGTACTCCCATTCAGAACAATTTGATGGTAAGTATCTCTTCATATGCCTGAACTCAGAGTCATCATCTGATGAAGACTTTCTTGGAAGCAATACTGCCCTGCAAACAACAGTCATTGTAGAAACTTATATATATAAATATAGTTTAGAAAAAAACAAAATTAAGTCAAAGATTGACTTACATATAGCTGATGTTAAAGCGTTTCAGTTTTAATAAAAACCATCAACAGGGCTTAATGTAACAATATTGATTCATACAAAAGGAATGGTGTAAAAACAAGCAAAACGTTATGAGCCTTAATTTGTGATGTTAGACAGCTCATCTCTGCAATCGAAATGCAAGAAAATGTAAAAATGAAACGTCACGGTTGATGATGTCATTTAGTGTTGGCTACATTTGAGTTAATCTTTGACAGTAGTGAAGCCTGGATCACATACTCGTGCCACGAGAGGAAACTGGAAAATTTCCACCTCAGATGCCTACGCCTCATCCAACGCATACACTGGCAGGACAAAGTGCCCAACAGAGAAGAGCAAACTTGAATAGCATGCCTGCCATCATCTGTGAGAGACGCCTGCATTGGCTTAGTCACGTCAAGAGGATGGACAAAGGCAGCATCCCCAAAGACCTACTGTATGGCGAATTAGCTGGGGCACTCGACCAGTAAGGAGACCACGCCTGCACTTTAAAGATGTCTGCAAGAAAAACATGAAGACATGCCACATCAACACAATCACATGGGAGGCTTGTGCAGAAGACCGTGCAACCTGGCGACTCCTCGTCAAACAAGGAACGAAAAGGAGTGAAAAAGAGAGGAAAGAAGCCGCCACGGAAAAGAGAGCCAAAAGGAACTCCAACAAGCATCACTGTTTGTTTGCAGTCACTGCACCAGAGATTGCCATTCAAAAATTGGTCTGTAAAGCCACTCACACTGTTGGAGATAAAAAATTTTTTTAAAGTGGACACTACACACCATCGTCTTAGTAGATGGAAGGTTAGTTAATCTTTGACTTAATTTTGTTGTTTTTTCTAAACTATATACTTCTTTACACTGTCGGATTTCATATCCATTTTTTTCTTCTATATATATATATATATATATATATATATATATAAAGGTGTTTTGGAGAAAGGAAAATAAAATGCTGCATTACAGTTGTAAGAGCTATATTTATTTGAGATACTATCTTATAATTGAGATTTGGTATCTATCTGTCTGTAACTGAAAATATGTCACAATACACTCAGGAATTGCATAAGTTTATCAACGAGTATTTGATTTATTTAACTTTCAATGGATGAAAATCCAGTTTAACTGTAAAAATTAAGTTTACAAATATTCTCTAAATTTCAGGAACTCTGGTCACTTTTTGATTTTGTACATCACGGTAGTTTGTTGGGCACAATCAAGACTTTTAAAATCAATTATGAAAATCCAATCACAAGGGTAAGTATTCACATAAACATCTTTTTTTTTCTTTTTTTCTTTTTTGTCTGAATTTTTCAGGTGAGGAATTATTATTATACAATGATGGACTAGTATCCTTATCTTGATTGTTATTATAGTCATAGTTGAATTTCTGGGATGAGGAATTATCATTTATTATACAATGATGTACTTTGACTAGTATCCTCATCTTGATTGTTATCATAGTTACAACTAAATGTCTGGGATGAGCAATTGTCATCATTATTATTGTTTTAACTTATCCAAGTTAACAGAGAAAATAGGAAGAAAACAATGAGTATTTTAGGTTAAAGAAAAAGGTTTACTAGACAAGATACAATTGAAACGAGTTATTAGTAACTGACAGGTTGCATTCACAAGTCCATGATGTTTCGCTTGTTCTCTCATCTGAGGTGCCACTTTTTATAGAAAACAGCTGATTCCATTGTCCTCTTTTAGGTACTATCGGACTAATTGATGTAGTTTTTGTATTTTAGGTTAAAGAAAAAGGTTTACTAGACAAGATACAATTGAAACGAGTAATCAGTAATTGACAGGTTGCATTCACAAGTCTGTGAAGTCTCACTCGTTTTCTCGTCCAAGGTTTCACTATTCATAAAAAAAAACACAGGCGATTTCATTGTTGTCTTTTAGGTACTATATGACAATTATAAGCTGGTTTACTTGGACTAGTATCCTTAGTTTGTTATTATAGTCACAAATGAATTTCTGGGTTGAGGAATTATCATTATTATACACTGATGTGCTTGAACTAGTATCCTCATCTTGATTGTTATTATAGTCACAGTTGAATTTTTGTGATGAGGAATTATTATTATTATACACTGATGTACTTGGACTAGTATGCTCACGCAACATACATATCCATTGTCCTCTTTTTGGTACTATATAACAATTATATGCTAGTTTACTTGGACTAGTATCCTCATCTTGATTGTTATTATAGTCACAACTGAACTTCTTGGATGAGGAATTATTATTATTATTATACAATGATGTATTTAATTGTCCCAACTGTATTCCTCAATTGCTCTTATAGCAAACCCCTAACCCTTTTTATCATATATGTGCTAGAAGGCAGTGGCTGAGGGTTTTAGTGTTCTAGGTATGACACTAAACTGCATCTAATGGTGAGGTTCCAATTCTGGAGCTTTGGAGAGGGTGTAGTACTCTTTCATTGCCATTACTCCCAGGTTCACTCTGACCTAAAATGGTAATACATTAGCGCCCCATCTATGGATTAAATAGATCAAAAAATGTTTTTAAAAAAGATTTGAATACCCAACAAGAATGGGTAATCTGAACATTAGCTACATAAATGAGAGTAACCTTCCTTTGTTTGTTTCACATTGAGGAAGCCATGTTTTTATCAGCCATTTTCATTTCACCGTAAATCTACACTGAAAATATAAATAAACCAATAGTTAACATGCCATAAAATCCAACCAACCAACCAACCTTCACTCTCTTGTTTTATTGTTGCAGGCTCGTCAAAAGGATGCGTCTTTGGAAGAAAAACAACTTGGTTACAGAATGTCTAAGAATTTGCAAAAGATTATTGCACCTTATTTCCTGAGACGGACGAAAGCTGAACTCATGGCTGATCCCAACAGCGGGTGAGTATTGCTTAGCAGTGTTCTACAGAACAGACATGGATGCATGTTACCCTCAAAGCAGTTTGTACATGCAGGCTTACCAAAGAAGTTAAGCCCTGTCGGCTGGTGCAGGTGAATACACCGACTAGATCTCTGCAGAGTGGTAAGACCTCCCCCCCCCCCACCCGCCGCAATGGTGCCACCTGTTGGCTATGGATGGTGACCCATGATGCTTAAGGATTGAATCCTGATGGCTGAGCAATCCATGACATGCAACACTCCACTTTGGCCCTTACATAGGCTAAACAGGTGGTTGGAGAGGCCCCCTTCAATCAATTGGCTGGTCATGTCAAGCCCTAGCACCTATATGTTTGTTCTGATCATATTGCCCTTATGGCCAGCCCTAACCATTTTTCTTCATAGAAATATTAACATCTTTTTTTTTAAAATCACCTGTGGGAGATTCAAAGCATATATTGACAGGGATGGAGAACATGTGGAGACTGTTTGAAAATATATTAAAAGTATTACTATAAGTGTGTTAACATTTGTAAATCAATTTTTAAAAAACAATGTTGATATTTCTATGAGAATACCTGTATATTAGAAAAGTATAGGTATACCCAATTTGTCTAAAAAATCTGTGTTTTTACAAAACAAAACATGTCTTCCTCAAAGTGAAAAAAAAACAAGGGGAGGTTACTCTCATTTATGTAACTAATGTTCAGATTACCAGTAAAGGTGTGGTTACAAAATGTGCATGGATGTCGAGCTGGATGTAGGTGTGGCCACCTGGAAGTCACAGAATATTATTTAAGTAAAAGCGAAGGAGTCTATCTCCTTTTCAATAGCACTAGACCTAGAAGATTGTTCTGACGTCTGAGGTGGAGCGCCACACCTACCATTTATATAATAGATGGTTTCAGGGAGGGTGGTGGTGGATGTGAGCATAACATGCAAATAGGTGAAAACACAAACTGTATTATGATATAGATTGTTATTAACGGTCTTATTACTTAAACCTTGCTTTCTATGTTTTTATAATATGTTTTTAAAAATTGAGTTTAAAAAATAAATTTTGATTACCCTTTAAGAATGAATAAAACAAAATGTCTTTGGCATAAAATAACCCAACAAGGGTTTACATGAATAATTTTGATATTTCAGACTGTTGACCTCATCGTTATTGTGGTATACAGTGATACTGATAGCTTTTTAATTTAGTGCATCCTGGGATGCATGTATTCAATTTGAATGAATCCCCGGGAAATTTGATGGGTCCAAACTAAAGTTTCTTAATAAATTGTAGAGTTTTTATCTATGAACAACTAAAGCCATCTAACCCTTACCTTGTATCGTATAGCATGTAATTAATTTCCAAGAAAATATTGAAATGTGTTTACAGTAAGCTGGAAATGGTGGGGGAAGAAAGAAAAAACATTGGGATGCATGGATATAATTTTACTGTGTCCTTTTAGATTTTTAAGCATCAGTGATGCAAGATGCGTACCTATCAGCATTTCTGGGTATGTATAAACACAATGCTCAGGCCATTATAACCTCGGGCCTTATTTAGGTATTTCTTGAAATAAAGTCATCATGTTGCTCTTCATTTCCTTGCTAAAATGAAAATCATGGTCATTAAGGTTATTGAAAGAGAAGATATAGAATTTATCTGCAGAAGTTTAGCTTGCAGCCCTATTGCTAGTTTGGACCATTTTGTAGCCGAGAGTCTTGGATCAGCTGAACTTGTTGAAGATACTGAGACTGGTGGTGGCAAAGTTATTAAGGTTACTGGCATTGTTAATCAAGGCAAAACCACAACTGTGCTGATCCATGGATCTAACAAATTGGTTTTAGAGGAAGCTGATAGATCAATTCATGATGCTCTTTGTGTTATCCACTGCTTAGTCAAAAAAAGAGTGCTAATTGCTGGTGGA
The DNA here is from genome assembly GCA_023376005.1 of Doryteuthis pealeii. NCBI lineage: Eukaryota > Metazoa > Mollusca > Cephalopoda > Myopsida > Loliginidae > Doryteuthis > Doryteuthis pealeii. Next base: position 44,026,080 of record CM042178.1, read on the forward strand.
GGTGCTCCAGAAACTGACCTTGCCTTGCGACTGATGCAAGTAGCCAGTTCTCTCACAGGAATGGAGCAGTACTGCTTCGGGGCATTTGCTGAAGCCATGGAAGTAATTCCTTTTACTTTGGCTGAAAATGCTGGTCTTAATCCGGTCTCCACAGTTACAGAACTGAGGAATAGACATGCCCAAGGAGAGAAAAACACTGGCATTAATGTCAGAAAGGGTGCTATAACCAACATCTTAGAAGAAAATGAATTCAAACATGGTTTCGGAGCTAAAAAAAAATTTCATTACCACTAGTTCAAGGCATTCCAAGCAGCATAAATGCCACCAGACTTATTGATAGAAATGTGATTAGATAAATAAAAAAATAAAATAGAAGAAAAATGACAGAGATGCTGATAAGTACACGTCCTGTGTCCTTGATGCATAAAAATCTAAAAGGACGCAGTAAAATTGTATCCATGCATCCCAGTGGGGTTTTTTTTCTTCCCTCACCATTTCAAGCTAATTGTAAATACATTTCAATAATTTATTAGAAATGAATTACACAGGATAGGTTACAAGGTAGGAGTTAGACAGCTTTAGTTGTTATCTTCAGATCATAAATAAAAACTCTACAATCTATTAAGAAACTTAAGTTGGGACCCATAAATTTTCCTGGGGACTCATTCCAAGCAAATATGTGCGTCCCAGCCCGCACTAAATCAAAAAGCTATCGGCATCACTGTTCTAAGATAGAAATTTCAAAATATGTCATAAAGAACACTATTACTTACCATTTTAGAATATGTAATTTTTTTTCCATTTTATGTTTACATTACAGTGGCTTGAACATTGCATTTATACATACCACAATAAAGATGAGGACAACAGTCCAAAATCTCAAAATTATTCATATCAACCCTTGTTGGGTTATTTTATGCTGAAGACATTTTGTTTTATTCATTCTTTGAAGAGTAATCAAAATTTATTCACATCAAGCCTCATCTCATAAATACAAACAAATATAAGGGTTGACATGTTGTAAAAATCCAACCGACCAACCTTTTATGTAAATTATTTTTTCTTTTCTTTTTTTTTTTTTTTTTGATAAAAGCCTTCCACAACTTCCCCGAAAAAATGACATTATTGTCTGGGTCAAATTGACAGCGGATCAAAAGAGGGTTTATGAGTCCTACCTGAAACTGGATGAGGTCAAAGAGGTAATGTTATTATTTTTTTTCATATTATCAAGCACATGATTATTAGATTGTAGCAGTTACTTTGGACCAGGTATCCAATAGTCACCCCAGCTGGGAGCAGTTTTCAAAAGAACAGCTTTTTCTTTTCACCATAAACCTTTTATAATTAAAAAAAAAAAAAAAAAAAAAAAAAAAAAAAATACTATTTTTATTTAAATAAACATATCTGCATTTCTCTTCTGATTAAATAAAAAACTACTTTAATATAAAAACATGTCTTTGGTTTGTTAATAAACATTAACTAACTTTTAAAAAATCTTACAGGGAAATTCTAATATTAAAAAAAAATGATCTTTTGTTTGTTTACATACAACCAGAAGTTTGCAGGGAAAAGTAAAAGCTGTTCTTTTGAAAACTGCTCCCAGCTGAGGTGCCTATTGGATACTTAGTCCAATACTTCTAGTTTTCCCAACAAAACTTATACTGCTATAATGATGCACTACAAAAACACAAAACCAATGGTTTGCTTACCTGATGGTAACACTGATTTCTTTGACATTGTTGCTGAAGTCCTACAAGGAGATACATTAGACTCATTTCTGCTTAGAATCAGCTTAGATTTACATATGACAAACATCAGTAGATATAATGAAAGAAAATAGTCTCACCATAAAAGAGGCAAGAAGCAGATGATATCTTAATACAAAGTAATATTTCTCCAAAGCATTTGACTCCATACACAGAGGAAATATACAGTAAATACTTCTAGCATATGGTCTCCACAAAGAAATTGTTACCAGTATAATGATACTCTACAAAGACACAAAACCCATGGTTTGCTTACCTGATGGTAGCACAGATTTCTTTGACATTGTCGCTGGAGTCCTACAAGATGATATATTAGCACCATTTCAAACTATGAACATCAATAGATATAATGAAAGAAAATAGTCTCACAATAAAAGAGGCAAAAAGCAGATGATATCTTAATACAAAGTAACGTTTTTGTTTGTAAATTTCTCTCCAAAGCATTTGACACAATACACAAGAGATATAGAGCAAATACTTCTAGCATATGGTCTCCCCCAAAGAAATTGTTACCGCTATAATGATGCTCTACAAATCCCTCCAATGGGGGCCACCTGGTGGCCATGGGTGGCGATCTGTGATGCTTAAAGATGAAATCCTAGTGGCTGAGCAGACCATGACCTATAACACTCCACTTTTGCCCTTGCTTATGCTAGACGGGTTGGTTGGAGAGGCTCCCTCCAATTAATCAACTAGTCACGCTAAGCTATAACACCTATATTTAGCATTCAGCTAGGAATCACAAGGTTCCCGGTTCGATACCGGCCCTACTAACTGAGTAACACAGGGATCTGTGCGGTAAAGTGGGTAGGTGTGGCGCCTCACCTCAGACGCTAAAATAATCTCCTTGGTCTAGCGCTTGTGGAAAGGGGATAGCCTCCACCGCTGTCTGGCTGATACCGACATTAGGCCGCCCCGACGACTTTACTTACTTTATTGTTCCGATTTTATTGCCCTTATGACAATACCCAGCCCCTTTTATCATATATGCGTTAAAAGGTGGTGGCTGGGGGTCAGTGTGCACGGTGTGACTTTAAACTGAATCTAAAGGTGAAATTCCAGTTTTGTAACTCTAGAGAGTGTGGAGCACCCCTTCATTACCATTACTTCCAGGTCAACTCTGACTCGGTAGTACCTGTTAGGGTCCTACCTATGGGCTAAATAGATAAAAACTAGTATTAAAAAATGAGTATAATAAAAAAAATTGAGTTTTAAAATAATTTTGAGTACTCATCAAGAATGAATAAAACGAAACATCTTCAGCATAAAATAACTCAACAAGGGTTGACATGCCGTAAAATCCAACCAATCAACTAAAAAAGGCAAGAAGCAGATGATATCTTGATACAAAAAATTTGTTTGTCTGGGAAGTGGGGGTCTAATTTTTAAACTATACATAAATTTTTAATTTTTTTTTATTTTTCATCCCCCATTCTTTTTTTCTTCAGTTAATGCATTCCAGTCGATCCCCACTTGTTGCCCTGAATATTTTAAAGAAACTCTGTGATCATCTTCGTCTGTTGTCTATGAGAATCTGCAAAGCATTGGGAATGCTCTCAGCATCAGAATCCAGCAAATAGTAAGTACTAGCCGATTTACCCATCTACGCTTAATCTACACATGAGACTCTACTAGAAACGAATGTAAAATAGAGATTTTAAATTTACATGAAAATATGTACTTAGAAAGGCACTAAGAATTAGAATTGAGCCAAATACTAATCCCCCTAATGGGGCCACCTCTTGACCGTGGCTGGCAACTGGTGATGCTTAAGGACAGAATCCTGTTGGCTGAGCAATCCATGACATGTAACACTTCACTTTGGGTCTTACCTAGACTAGACAGGCAATCGGAGAGGCCCCCTCCAACCAATCAGCTGGTCACATCAAGCCCTAGCGCCTATATGATTGTCAATTCCTCAAATGGCAAACCCCTAACCCTTTTTCCCAGCTATGGGTTAAATACTACCACTACTGTTCTTCTACAAGGATACGTCTGGCATTAAATAACCCATGAAGGTTGATGTACCATTAAAGAAAGAAACCAAACCAAACCTTTTTATCATATATGTGCTTTGGTGTCCTGGGTATGACACTAAACTGGATCTAGTAATGAGGTTCCAATTAGAGTATCCCTTCATTTTATTTACCTTGTACCCCACTTGTACGGGTTAGGCACAAGGCTCTATTAATGTGGGACCACCCACAAACCGAAGCTCATGGGTAGCAGGTGAAAAATTGTGTCGATCCCGTCGGCATTCTCCCTCAAGGGTAATAAACCCAGCCCTGCCCCTTTAAATCGAGGGGGCAAGAGTACCCCTTCATTGCTAGCTTGCTATCAAATCACATTGAAAGCACCGGTTCCTGCTAAATCACCAGAGTTATGCAGAGATAAGTTTGTTCAATACTTAGATGGGTGACCATTTAAGTAACAGCATATACTGTAAAAAACAAATATCAAAATGACTTGATTAAGCATTAAATGACTTGAAAAGGGTTGATATACAATAAAACATAAACAACCAACATTCATTGCCATTACTCCCAGGTCCACTCTGCCTGGAATGGTAATACCTGTTAGGGTTCCATCTATGGTTTAAATAGATCAAAAATTGAGTTTTAAAAATATTTAATACCCTATGTCATGAAGTGTTGATAGATTTTAATAGATTAAAATCTAAAACCTTTCCACTGTTTTCATAGATTTTAATAGATTAAAATCTAAAACCTTTCCACTGTTTTCATAGATTTTAATAGATTAAAAATCTTTCCACTGTTTTCATAGATTTTAATAGTAGATTTTAATAGATTAAAAATCTGAAACCCACTGTTTTCATAGATTTTAATAGATTAAAAATCTGTTCCACTGTTTTCATAGATTTTAATAGATTAAAAATCTGAAACCGTTCCACTGTTTTCATAGATTTTAATAGATTAAAAATCTGAAACCGTTCCACTGTTTTCATAGATTTTAATAGATTAAAATCTAAAACCGTTCCACTGTTTTCATAGATTTTAATAGATTAAAATCTAAAAACTTTCCACTGTTTTCATAGATTTTAATAGATTAAAATCTAAAACCTTTCCACTGTTTTCATAGATTTTAATAGATTAAAATCTAAAACCTTTCCACTGTTTTCATAGATTTTAATCTATTAAAATCTAAAACCTTTCCACTAGTTGTGTGTTCTGGATGATTTTAGTAAGGCATGAATTCTCCCAGAAAAAACAAGAATCTACAGGGAAAATATGTAATAAACATTGCAGGTAATGTTTTCTTTTTTAAAAAGAATTAAATATTTATTTTTTATATTATAAATAATATATATACTAGCAGGACCTGTTCATATACCACAGTATGATAATTTAATTATTACAACATTTGATATGTTTATTTAAGAGCTATTGTAAAATAGTTCAATATGTAAAAAGTCTAATAATCTTGATTTAACACTCTCTCACTCTTTTTTTTGTCTTTCTTTCCTTTTCATCTTTTCATTATGTTTGATTGAAATAGATTAGCATTATCACTTCTATGTGCTCACCCCGTCTCTATATCTTTCCCTTGCTCTCTTTCAGTAATCTGAACATTAGCTACATAAATGAGAGTAACTTTCCCTTGTTTATTTCCCTTTGAGGAAGCCATATATTTTCATTTCACCATAAATCTACACTGAAAATACGAATTTGTTTGAATCAATACAACCGCATGTTTTAACATGAAAATATCATAAAATATATTCTTAATTGTGCTTGCGCATTATTTGATATGAACTTCATTGTTATTAAGAACAAATTTTATGATATTTTTGTTTTAAAACATGGAGTTGTATTGATTACGGTGAAATGAAAATGGCCGACCAAATTATATGGCTTCCTCAAAATGAAATAAACAATTTATGTAGCTAATGTTCAGATTACCCTCTTTCTTTCTTATGTTTTTTTCCTAGTAGTATGTCTTTTTTCTTGTCTTACTTTCTTTATGATACAAACAGAGGTGATGACAATCAGAAGAAATAAGAATTTTGCGGATGAGCAACACCAGGATTTATATTTTTTGCATTTCATCTTGGATGATTTGGACGATCTCATTTTTAACCATAGGCTGTTGCAAGATGATAACGGTCGTACAATTAAGGAACACAAATATTAATATATAGATTTTGATTTTTCAGATTGTTTTCCTCATCTTTATATATATATATATATATTTATTTATAGTCACCAATACATTTAAAAGTTCATTTTACCAATGGTTTCAGTCATTAGAACATTTAAAAGTGAATGTTTCTGATGACGGATAATCACCTAAAAGTGATTTTCCGAAACCATTGGTAAAACGGGCTTTTAAATGTATTGGTGACTATAAATAAATAAATACAGCTCTTACAGAACTAACTGAGCACTTTATAATCATTTCTCCAATAATAATAATAAAGAATTAACTATATATATATATAAAACAGAAGATTTCAGCCATTATACCTTCCGGCATTCTTCAGGTGTACCTTGTCTATCCAAGCATAGCAATGATTCAATCAGGATTTATATTTTTTGCATTTCATCTTGAACAATTGTGATACTATGGTTGAAGACGAACATGGTCAGAATAAATAAATAAATGAATAAGAAAGAGAATAGGTTAAAGCCAGGCATAAGTAAAAGGGGTGGGTGGCTGACCTTTTTATGAATCCAAAGATTAGGTCGTAAGGTTTAAGAGACCTGTACGACCACCATGAAATGGCACCACTTGATGATAATATCTTAGGCACCCAGGTATTAAAAGCAAAAGGGATTTTTATGAGAAAATCTCTTTTGAAAAAATGAATGGTCAACTTATTTAAGACCTTTCTGAAAAAATATTTAATTACTTTAATTTTAAGGGTTAATGACGACTAGAAGTCTGCGATTCGATTTAAGTGCTGGCCATCTGTGTAGTCCGTAGAAGATGGTTGGGGAAGGGGAATTTGACATAAATACAGCAGAACTGAGCTCTAAGCCAGTTAGAATTTGGCCTATTGAGGTGTTAAGGTCGCCAGTAGGGATAGCCAGTAGCAGCCAGTTGGATAGACAGCGAAATCTCACACACACCCTTCTTCCATCCGCATCTTGTTTACAAACACTTGTAGTTGTTTTTATTTATTTAATCCTTGTGACTACTGTTTCTGACTCACGCCCTTAAATTGGCCAGCGCAGAGTGTTACAACATTTGGGGTCTAGACATCGTGCATTGAAGGTGCAGAGCGCAGAACAGGTAGTCTCACACAATATGGACGGTCTCATTTTTACCTTGAGGGTGTTGCAAGATGATAACGGTCAAAAGATTAAAGAACAAGCATATTAATATATAGATTTCATTTCTTTGTTTTTAGTGCGCAAGATGGCCTTTCACACTTGGATGACCCGAATGAAATTCCCGAATGGACGCGCCAAGCTGGGGCGGAGGAGCAAGTTAATCCATCCAAAGCAAGCAAAGAGACGGACTGTGCAGCAACCCAACTGACTGGCATCCCTGATTCCCTTCTTTACAAAGAGTCCAGTAAGCTCATGGTGGTCATTGAATTACTCGGCTATCTGTCCGCGACTGGACACAAGTGCCTCGTCTTCTCCCAGTCCGCAAAGATGCTCGATATCATCCAACAGATCCTTGGCAACCTGGTCAGTTGATGTCTTTTATTTCTACTCTTTTACTTTTCATTCTTTTTTTCCTTTCTCTCTCTTTTTTTTCTTTTTTTTTTTCTTTTTCTTTTTTCTCTTTTTTTTCTCTCTTTTTTTCTTTTTTCTCTTTTTTTTCTTTTCTTTTTTCTCTTTTTTTTTCTTTTTTCTCTTTTCCTCTTTTTCTCTTTTTTCCCTCTTTTTTTCTTTCTTTTTTTCTCTTTTTTTTCTTTTTTTCTCTCTTTTTTCTCTTTTTCTCTTTTTTTCTCCTTTTTTTCTTTCTTTTTTGTTTCTTTTTCTTTTCTCTTTTCTTTCCTCTTTTCTTTCTTTTCTTTTCTCTTTTCTTTCTTTTTTTTTTCTCTTTTCTTTTTTTCTTTTTTTTTCCTTTTTTTTCTTCTTAGTTCTAAAAAAAAAGGCAAAATTAATTTTTGTCACACTCTTTCATAAAAAAAAATGCAGGTAGATCTTTAAAATCTTATGCTTTTTAAAATAAGAGACATAAAAAATAGTTTCGCTGTCAAAATTCAAATGAATATTTTATTTCTAATAAAACCAGGTTTCTAACAATTAAATTGTCATCTTATTTTGCGAATGAAATGGTCTTACTCGAACACGAGTTGACAGTCATTATTAGATTACATAATAAAAAAATTTGAAGTATCTTAATTCTTTTCTTCTTTTTTCCTTTCCCATCTCCAAATTTTCTCCCCTCTGAAGCGTTACAAACATGTCAGAATGGATGGATCAATTACAAGCCTGGAACAGAGAGCAGAAATAATCCGTAAATTTGAAACGGACAAAGACATCCACATATTTCTCCTCACCACGCAGGTAAGCAAAGAAATCTTTATCCTTTTGTCAGATCGTATGAAATTGGACACATAGCATAGTGGATAAAGGCGTTAGGTTAAGACAGTTCTAAGTGACACTTATCTCTAGATTGCAGGTTCAATCCTGGTCAGTAACATAGAATAATAATTAACACAGCTTAACACCTGTACCTCAGCTATGGTTAGTGGAATGAGAACAGGATACCTCCGTAGATTAAATAAAGGGTTGGGTTCAAAGTTCCATGATGGTACCTGATTATGACAAGAAATACCTGAAGAAGGCCAGAGGGCACATCGTCCAAAACATTGTACAGATAACAATAAAGATGAGGAGAATAGTTCGTATAATCCTAATAATACTAAATAACAATACAACAAGAACACATGCTCTAAAACAGCTGTTGCTGTCCCCAGAGTGAAAATCCGGGTATTTCAAAGTGAAAAGGGGGATAACTTTAGATTATCCATAAATGAAAATGAACAATTGTTAGTAATAATGTACAGATAACAATAAAGATGAGGGCAATAGTCCAAATAATACTAATTATCAAGCCTCATTTCAAAGTTTAAAGAAGATGACCTAAGTCTTTTCAGTCTTGTCTCATAAAGCAAAAAAAAAAGGACATGTTTTCCAGTTCTGTTCATAGAACAGAATAGAGACAATTAGTCTCTAACTTTCTTACCATTTATTACACCTCACCATTAAAACCATGAAAGACATAGTAAGTCTTTTCTAACCATTTTCTGGTACCTTTTCATTACACTGTTTTTTTTTCTGTTGTGATATCTTTCTTTGCTTCTACTGTTTTCCCCCCCTCTAAGTCTTTCTTTCTTTATTTCTTTTGTTGACTAATTATGTTTTTTTTTCTGATGGGATATATTACTTTGTTTTCTTCGTTCTTTCCACTATGTCTTTCTTCCTTTAGATATTTTCTTTCTACCCATCTTAATTTTCTGTCCTAAATTATTCATATACTTTCTTTCTATCGTAATTTTCATTGTCATTGTATTTTCTGTCCTAAATTATTCATATACTTTCTTTCTATCTTAATTTTCATTCTCATTGTATTTTCTGTCCTAAATTATTCATATACTTTCTTTCTATCTTAATTTTCATTCTCATTGTATTTTCTGTCCTAAATTATTCATATACTTTCTTTCTATCTTTTTACACTTTTTTCTGTTTTTCTTTCTTGCTATGCTCTCCTTCTTTCATGTTTTTATGTTTTCTTCCTTATTGTCTCTTTCTTTCTTTCTAGTCCATCTTCATTTCCTTGCTTATTGTTCATGGAATATTATGTACACTTAACCTGTTGTTACATGTTTTATATATTAAATATTCATATGTGCATTGTTCATGTGAATTAGTTGTTTGTCTTTCCTTACCAAATGTTCAGTGTTAGTGTATCTATGGATGCACTGATGTATTATAAGGGCCTTGTGTTAGTTATAAACTAATACTTAACAATTCTTATAATTTAATTTCAGGTTGGTGGTGTGGGTCTGAACTTGACTGTAGCTGACAGAATTATAATTGGTAAGTTAAACATGAAGTTTTCTTCATTAGATTTAACTATGCACCCTCTGGGTATAAGTATATAAGTTTTAATGTAATGAAATATATTATGTTAAGAAGATTAACAAAATTGAATAAGAACGCATGTAAAAAGATTACACTTATTTCAATTATATAGTTTTAATCTCCAGTCATATTTATTTTTTAAATTTAATTCGTTTTGCATGCAAACTTTCTCTCTGATCAAAATTATCTACTCAGAGCTCTATAGGTAATACATTAGGTCACATTTTTTTTCTAGAATACATATATATATATATATATATATATATATGGATGTGGATGACCCTATATATGCTCCCCATCCCCAGGGTTGAGCACTCTGGGGGGGATTTCACTGATGGCCACCAACTCAAGCGTAAACGCAACGCTCTTCTCTGAATGGAGCACTCTGTGACGGCCTTTACACACAAAGCGATGTGTGTATTAAAACAGTTAAAATCCCCTTCCCATTCTGCAAGTGAAGACAACCGAATGGTTAAGGTGCCGGACTGACACCCAACTGACCGGAGTTCAATTCCGCCTGTAGGTAGCTTACAAAATGTCTAGCCACACTGAAGAGACTTGATAAGTCGAAACTTGTGTCTGTGGATGACCCTATATATATATATATATATATATATATATATATATTCTTAGTAATGTACCTTAAAAAACAATTTAATCTATTTAATATTTTCTTAGTAATATTTTTTCTTTTCTTTTCTTAGTAATGTATTTTAAAAAACAATTTAATCTAGCCTTTTCAATATGAAATATTACTAGCAAGTATATGCATCCACCAGGTGTAAGTACTTAAGTTTTAATGTAATAAAATATTATATTAAATTAGAAAGGCTAATGAAACTAAATAAGAATGCAGATAAGAAGATTTGAAACAAAAAATAAAACAACTGAAACTTACTCTTGCATCACTCTAGTCTTTCATTGCTAAATTTTCCTAATTTAACTATTTAGTTAAAATAGGAAGTGAAGAATAAAATTACAGTTATTTCTTCTTGTTAATTGATTTCTTTTAAGATTTATTCCCGAGATTTTTGCTCATATTTATTAAGATAAAGCCAAACAATTAGAAATCAATAATACTAAGCACATATTTATCAAAATCAAATTTCTTAACTCAATATGCAAATTAGCCTTCTCATTCACACTGTAAACTGCTATTTTGTTTTATATATATAAATACAATTGTATATTATTCGTTTGTAGATATGACCAACAGTATTAATGTAAAACAATTTTATTAATAATTGAGGTTTAAATAAAAATAAAATCATGGCGAATGTGACGTAAATAACTATGTGAATTGTGACTTGAGTAGTTATAAAATTTCGGTTACAAACAGCCAAATGCACAATCTGCATTATAATAAGACTAGTGTGAATAAAGCAATTGAAATTTTATTTCATTTTTTTTTCTTTTTTCAGTTGATCCTAGCTGGAATCCGGCCATTGACAGCCAAGCCGTCGATAGGGTTTACCGTATCGGACAAAATAAGAACGTCATAATTTTCCGGCTCATTACATGCGGTTCGGTTGAGGAGAAAATTTACATTCGGCAACTTTTTAAACTTTCAATCAATAGACAGACGACAAAGGAATCGAAAGATCCTTTCAGGTAAGATTTCTGGTTTTAGAATATGTATGTATATATATATATATATATATATATATATATTTCCTATAACTCCAACAAAAACAAAGAAAAAACCACTCATGACTGATAAGTTATTTATTAAATTTTCCCATTAAACTAACCCTAAACCCTAGTAGATCAATAAATAAATAAATAATTTATCAGTCAAGAGTGGTTCCTCTTTTTTTTCTTGGAAATATCCATATATATATATATATATATATATATAAGTCCTCCACAGACACCGTATTTTGGTGTTTCATGCCTCTTCAGTGTGGCTAGAGACAATTACTACCTATAGTCAGAATCGAAATCCGACTGACTGTTTGTCTGCCCGTCTTCTTAACTTCTCGACCATTTATATATTTTACAATCACCAGAGAGATCCAGTCTGTTTACAGATGATCATTGCTTTATATATGCTGGTGGTGAAAGTTAATATGTCACCCTTAAAGAGCTCTACCGAGTTTGGGAGCATATAATAATAAACCAACCCCTCCGCATGAGCAGGATGCGACACAAGGTCAATTTCTTAAGCAGAGTTTAACAGGTTTGAATTCAGTTTTCCTTCTAGACTGGTTTCCTAGCCAAAGTTAAAGAGCCCAGTCTTACCCAGCCTCGTCTAGGATTTGAACACGGGTTAATGAGTCCATTTCCTATGACTCTAACCATTACATCGCACACCTCCACATTTTAGAATATATGATTGCTCAAAATTGCGCTATTTGCGCTATTACATTCACTTTTGGGCTAATGCCCTTGGAAAAGGGAATTAAAACCTCGCAGATCAATCGGCTGGTCACGTCAAGCCCTAGCACCTATATGATTGACCCAACCCTATTGCCCTTATGGCAAGCCCCCAACTCTTCTTATCATATGGGTGCTAGAAGACGGTGGCTGGGGGTCTTCATGTCCTGGGAATGATGTTAAACTCTATCTGATGGTGAGGTTCCAGTTTTGGAGAATGCACCGACTGCACCTCTGCAGAGGGGTAAGATTCCCCCAAATCAGGCCACTTGTTGGCCGTGGGTGGCGACCCGTGATGCTTAAGGACGAAGTCTTGGTGGATGAGCAGTCCATGACCTGCAACTCTCCACTTAGGCCCTTACTTAGGCTAGACGGATGGTCGGAGAGGCCCCCTCCGATCAATCAGCAGGTCACGTCAAGCCCTAGCACCTATATGATTGACCCAACCCTATTGCCCTTATGGCAAGCCCCCAACCCTTCTTATCATATGGGTGCTAGAAGACAGTGGTTGGGAGTCTTCATGTCCTGGGAATGATATCTGTTGGTGAGGTTCCAGTTTTGGAGGTTTGGAGCCCCCCTTCATCACCATTGCTCCTGGGTCCACTCTGACCCGGAGTGGTAGTACCTGCTAGGGTCCCATCTATGGGTTAAATAGAAAAATGTATTGATAAAAAAATTGAGTATCCATTAAGAATGACTTTATTTCAAAACTTTATCAGCATTAAATGACCCACTGAAGTTGATATGCCGTAAAACAAAACAAACCAAACCCAAAAAACCCTCATTCCCCAGGGCCGGTTTAACTCAGTCGGTAGAGCATTCAGCTAGGAATCACAATGTTCCTGTTTCGATACCAGCCCTCGCCAACTCAGCGTATGAGTAGCCCAGAGATCTGTGCGGTAAAGTAGGGAGCTGATGGTAGGTGTGGCGCTCCACCCCAGATGCTAAAATAATCTCCATAGTCTAGTGCTAGTGAAAAGGGGATAGACTCCCTCACTGATTGGCTGATACTGACATTAGGCTGTCCCGACGACTTTACTTACTTTGCTTTTACTGTTCTTCTACAAGGATGGCTTTAGCATTGAATAGCCCACAAAGATTGATATTGTTACGTTACACTCTCATTTCGAAACGGAGAGATGGCGCTTACTTTGGAAAGGAGTGTTGATTTAGAAATAATTAATAGTTGTATACTTATCTCTTCTTCTGTGCTATGTTGGAGAGGCTCGAATCTTGTTACTGGGCTGACAATTCCTGGATGTTTAGAGTCCCCCCCTTATCTCCCCTAGCTTTAGTATCACTTCTGTTCTTCTACAAGGATGGCTTTAGCATTAAATAGCCCACAAAGTTTGATATGCTATTAAAGAAACTATTCATAATTATCTACTGTATGTACTGGTGAATCTGAGACTTATATTCTAGCCGAATATCAAGGTGGTCAAACGACATGCAAGATACAAATTCCTATGACTAATCATTATACCACACACTTCCCTTTTTATCAAATTAGATTTGCCATTAAATAACCCACAAAGGTTGGTATTAGAATTGAGAGTTTTGACAATTTTGATTTCGGTATTAATTTTTTTTTCCCCTTGAAACCACGGTTTTTCAGTTTGGTTTTGGTTTAGTATTATTTCTTTCTAAGGAAGCCATTTATTATCTTGTGTAATGATTAGTAGGTATGTGCAATTTTATTCAAAGAAGGTAATGAATTTTTTTTTTTTTTTTTTAAATTTTAGAATTTTAAAACAATTACCTAAAATCAGAGAATTGTTCAATTTTAATGAAATTTTCAGCATTTTAATCGTTAATTATTCAAATTTATAATAAATCGGTTATTTTGTTTAAAAAAGAAAAAAGAAAAAAAACTTGAAAGAAAATATTAGGGTGGGGTTATAGCACTAAGCTGAACATTTTTGGTATGGTAAAATATTTTGATGCAGTTTTACAATAGGAAGATGAAACCGAAAAACTGTGGGTTTTTTGTTAAACCGCCCATCTCTAGTTGATATTCCATTAACTCTGAACATCCTGTTGAGAATCCAGAGCCCTATTACTATAAGAATTTATCAAAAAATGACTAAAAATGATCCTTTTCATTTAAAGTTACCCGAGATACTTCCCTTCTTTTCAAAGATTTCTAAATTGTTTTAATATTACATTTATACAAAGGCTATCATTTGGGGTGGATTAGGAAAACAAATGTGACTTCCGGCCGGGCGGACTGAGGCGGTATAGGACATTAAGTGTTAAACCAAACAGCCATTACTGTCCCATTTTCTTTATTCATCCAGAAATTTCCTAATTTCATAAATCTCCATTTTTTTTTTTTTTTTTTTTTTCAGATATTTTACAAGACAAGATCTGAAGCAACTGTTCATTGTAGATGACATGTCTGTTTCCGAGACGCAAATGCAACTGGCGCATATGCACTCCAGCAAACGAAAGAGCGATGAGGTTGTCGATGATCAAATCAAATTTCTTGAATCAATGGACTGTGAGTTACCAAAATTTATTCTTTGCTGTCTTAACCCTTTATCTACCACTGCCATTCGCCTTAACCATTGAATTTCCCACAAAATAAGGGGAAGTAATTAATGTAATTAATTAAAAGTTGCCTCCCTTGAAGTACATTTTTTTTTAATAAGGTAGGATGATAATTTTGGTTATATCCTATAACTCCAACTTAAAAAAAGGGGAACCACTCTTAATGAATTTTACCTGTTAATTAATCTACCCATTATTTTCCCATTAAACTAACCCTAAACCCGTTTTCTTTTTTCCTAGTAGATCAATAAATAATTTATCAGTCAATCAGAGTAGTTCCCCTTTTTTTAGGTTGGAGTTATAGGAAATAACCATAATTTTTATATGTATACTATATCAAGAAACATATACAGTCAAACATATACTAATTGTTAGTATATCAATCAATGAGCCTATAACAGCTTTTGCTGAAAGCACCAGTTTCTGCTAGATAACTGAAGTTAAGCAGCAATGAGCCTGTTCAGTACTTTATTGGGTGACCATTAAGGCCAAAAGCAGGTACTCTAAGTAACTGAATATCAAAATGACTTGATTCGGCATAAAATGACCCGAAAAGGGTTGATATGCTATAAAACAACCAACCAATATTGAACAGCTTTGTCCGTTGACTTTCAAACTTTTTTATAACTAACTCTTTAAAAAAAATTTTTTTTTTTTAAGGTGTTTTTGGCGTCAGTGACCATGATTTGGTCTTTTCCACTGAAGATGCTGACCAAGAAATAAAAATGACAAATGACAGGCTACAAACAATGGTAAGATTTATAAATTAATTCAGAGAAGAATAAACAATTTCACCTTTTTTGTTTGTTCAAGGAGATTGCTCTACATTGATAGAGATCATTTTGTCTGTTCTCGAGTTGATTTGAGGGGGGGGGTGATATTACAACCAAGTATGAAGTGTTTATCTGGGTAATCTGAACATTAGCTACATGAATGAGAGTAACCTCCTCTTGTTTCATTCATTTGTTTTCCATTGCTTTCCGTCTGTTTTGGTCGGCCATTTTCATTTAACCATAATCAATACAACTGAATGTTTTAACACGAAAATATCATAGAATGTGTTCTTTAATAAAAATTAGGTTCATTTCAAATAATGCACAAGCACAATTAAGAACACATTTTATGATATTTTTGTGTTAAAACATTCAGTTGTATTGATTCGAACAAATTCGAATTTCCAGTGTAGATTTACGGTGAAATGAAAATGGCCAACCAAAAACAGACGGCTTCCTCCTCAAAGTGAAAGAAACAAGGGGTTAGCATGCCATAAAACCAACCTTTTAATAATTTTGCAACATTTCTGATCCCCACAAGGTGGAGAAAGCCGAGGAACAAATTCGTAATGAAATCAACGAGGAGAGCCGAGCAAACACCAAGAAGTTCGTCCCTGGCATCCAAGAACGCTCCTCATCCGTAGAATCTTGGACCAGCCAACCGCGAAGATCATTTAACAGTCCATTGTTAAATATGTATGCTGATGAAGATGACGGATTTGGTAGCTCTGGCCCGAGAGAAGTGCGTCACAGAAGGAGTAACACTGATCCCCATTCCATCTCTCCGCCATCAGATGAAGGTGAGTAGTCTCCATTTGTGCTGTCTCTGTAGACATGTGTTGATTTTTGTGTAGACTAGCAAATATATGCACCCTCCGGGTGCAAGTATTCAAGTTTTAATGTAATAAAATATCATATTAAATTAGAAAGTCTAATAAGAAGGCAGATAAAAAGATTTGAAACAGAGTGGGGGTATAATAGAAAAATAGAAATGAAACTTACTCTTCCATCACTCCCGTCTTTCATTGCTGAATTTTACTATTTAGTTAAATTAGGAAATAAAGAATAAAATTACACTTATTTTTTCTTGTTAATGGATTTCATTTAAGATTCATTGGAGAGATTTTTGCTTATATTCATTAAAATAAAACTAAACAGTTAGAAATCAATAATACTAAGCAGATATTTAATAAAATCACATTTTTAATATCAATATGCAAATTAGCCTTCCCGTTCACACTGCAAACCGCTATTTTTGTATATATAAATACAATAGCATGTTGTTAGTATGTAGATATGGACATCACTAATAAAAAGGTGAAGCAATTTTATTAATAATTGAGATTTAAATATAAATAAAATCATGAAGAATGTGATGTAAATAACTATGTTAATTGTGACTCGATTAGTAATATAGTTTCGGTTACAGACAGAAAAACACACAATCTCCATTATAATAAGATGTGTGCATGGTCTTTGACAGTAGAATAAATGCCTTTTGGCAATCTGGAAAGGGTAAAATTGAAAAAAGAATGAATAAGATTTGAAACAATATACAAAAACGGGGGTGTTCATTATAACTTAGTTGTAGTCTTAATAAAGCACCGGCACATCAACATCTTCAGAGACAGCTTTTACATGCGACATCTGTGGTCGAGAATGTTTTTCAAACATTGGACTTCACAGTCACAGGAGGTGCTGTAATTTCAGGGGTACAAAAACTATATTATAGTTTTCTAAGATTGCAATGCCAATGATGAGGGTTTTTTGTTTTTTTTCGGTGTGGTGGACCCGTAGATCTCGTCAGATCATCCACCTGTGCTCCCCAAATACTGTCATCTTTCCTTGGCTTGTCACTGATACTAGTTTTGGGGGAAGGAGAGCCTCTTGTGCATGTCGCACAAGCGCACAACATGTCAACATGTGCAGATACTTCTACAAGTCCCACAGTGATGGAGGAATGGTGGCGTGTGTAGGCTTGACAGGCTGGAAGTATACAGCTGTGAATCTACACGTGGCGAGGTTGTGAGTGGCTGAGCAGCCCTTTGGGTAGTACTCCCCACCCAGACACTTGAGAAGGGTATAGAAAAGCTGACCTAAACAAATGCCTGTTCCCCTATCCAGCTGGCCAGCAACCTGCGGCTGTTCACATTAGCATGGCGGAAGCCTAAGCTAACAATAGCCACCTGGAATGTTCAGACACCTTGATTTTGAGGGAATGGGAAACCCCAAACAACAAACTGGCATCATGGCAAAGAACTCTCGTTATGGGGAAGACATCGTGACCCTTGTGGAAGTCAGCTTTAGCAATAAGGACCAATTGACAAGTGGAGGCCAGGTACACAATGTTTTGGAAAGGCAGGCTAATGGCAGTTGTGAGGATTTGAGGTAAGGCAGCTCAAGCACCCCATCTTGAAGTGGTCTCTATTTAATCGGCACATGATGGATGGCATGGACATATTTCCACATTTAAGACTGATCATATATGTGACCTGTGTGGTAGGGCCTGCCTATTGAGGGCTGGGTCTCTCAGTCACATACAGTCGCATGCGAGAGGAAGCCAACAAAGTTGTTCATGTGTGACAGGGAACATTAAAAAAAAAAAAAAAATTGGACCAGTGGGCCCTCTGCATACTCACAATCGAACTACTTGTAGAAATGGCCTTCTTCTGTGAAGAAGTGGCAATCACCATATATATTTACCAACCCATCTGTATGTGCAACTGACACAGGAGGCAACTCTCTCCTACTCATCAAGGGGAATAACTGATATTTTGTTAGGACTGAACCTAACTTAATTCAAACCAAGTCGGTTTAGCTCAGTTGGTAGAGCACTTGACTAGGAATCGCAATGTTCCTGGTTCGATACCATCCCTCGCCAACTTGGCGTATGAGTAGCACAGGGATCTGTTCAGTGAAGTGAGGAGCTGATGGTAGGTGTAGCGCCCCACCCCAGACACAAAAACAATCTCCTTGGTCTAATGCTAGTGAAAAGGAGATAGACTCCCTAGCTGTCTGGCTGATACCGACATTAGGCCACCCCGACGACTTTACTTTTTTATAGCTTTCAAATAGTCATAATGTTACATAATCTATGCGGTTGCATAAGATTATTGTCAATCCCCTGTAATTCTGAGGGGATGACCCTTTTCATATCATGGCCGGGTCCCCAGTTTTCAGTTAGACGTCAGGCAGAGCGGTCGGCCATTTTATGCTCTGTCTAAACTGGAACTCACGCGCGCTATGTTAGTTAGCAGATGTCTGGGTTGGGGATTGAAAATAAAGTAACATCAAAATAAATCGAAGTCTTGTGTTTATTATCTAAAAACTAACAATGACACAGGGCTTCTGATAAAGAGAAATCCCTAACAGAAAATCAGACCGAAGTCCCCAAGTCAACTCCAGACGCAAGATCTTAGAAGATGCCAGACCAAGTCAAGATGTTAGAAGATATATGAAAGACGATCAGATATAGAAGAAAGAAAGAGATATATAACATTATAATTATTTAATGCCAGTGAGGAAGGTGCTATGTAACAATAAGACTATGATTTAGTTACCTATCAATTATATAACGCTGCAATTAAAGAAATACATTTTTGATAAGATAAAAAATTCAAAACCAAAAGAAAATAAGTAAAAATTAACGACTTATATGATTATGCTAATTCGTTTTTTTATTTTTATTTATTTATTTATTTATTTTATTTATTTTTTTAAATTTTTATTTATTTATTTATTTATTTTTCCTTAGTCATTGTACTTAATGATGACGAACCGGCACCAGCATCTCATGTGAACAATAAAAACAAGAACAATGATGATAATCATGCTGCTGCTGATGATGATGTAATAATCTTGAGTGATGCCCCATCAGATGTAAATGATGATGATGATAACAGTGAAGTGGTCATGGATAGTGAAGATGAACAACCTGCTGACCTGAAATGTACTTTCTCAACATTCAACAAACATAAGAATGATAAAGCAACAGCAGCAGCGGCCGAGATCTGTGAGCCTTTGTCTAGCAAGACTACTACAACTACTACTAAAGATTTTGATACACCTCGCAACAATGTAAGTAGTTTTTTTTGGGGGGGGGGTCAGAGAGAAAGGTAGAGAGAAATCAAAAATCTCTCCCTCTCACCTTCTACCTCTCTCTCTCCCTCTCACCTTCTCTCTCTCTCCTCCCTCTCACCTCTCTCTCTCCCTCTCACCTTCTACCTCTCTCTCTCCCTCTCACCTTCTACCTCTCTCTCTCTCCCTCTCACCCTCTCCCTCTCACCTTCTACCTCCCTCTCACCTTCTACCTCCCTCTCACCTACCTCCCTCTCACTTCTACCTCCCTCTCACCTTCTACCTCTCTCTCTCCCTCTCACCTCTCTCTCTCTCTCTCCCTCTCACCTTTCTACCTCTCTCTCTCTACCCTCTCACCTTCTACCTCTCTCTCTCACCTTCTACCTCTCTCTCTCTCTCCCTCTCCCTCTCTCTCTCCCTCTCACTTCTCTCTCTCTCTCTCTCCCTCTCCCTCTCACCTCTCTACCTCTCTCTCTCCTCTCCTCTCACCTTCTACCTCTCTCTCTCTCTCCTCTCACCTCTCTCCCTCTCACCTACCTCTCTATTACCATCTACCTCTCTCTCTATTACCTTCTCTCTCTCTCTCTCCTTCTACCTCTCTCTCTATTACCTTCTACCTCTCTCTCTCTCTCTATTACCTTCTACCTCTCTCTCTCTCTATTCTTCTACCTCTCTCTCTATTACCTTCTACCTCTCTCTCTCTCTCTATTACCTTCTACCTCTCTCTCTCTCTCTATTACCTTTCTACCTCTACCTCTCTCTCTATTACCTCTACCTCTCTCTCTATTACCTACCTCTCTCTCTATTACCTTCTACCTCTCTCTCTCTCTCTCTATTACTTCTCTCTCTCTCTCTCTATACCTCTCTCTCCTTCTCTCTCTCTCTCTCTCTCTTTACCTTCTACTCTCTCTCTCTCTCTCTCTCTCTTACCTTCTACCTCGCTCTCTCTCTCTCTCTCTTACCTTCTACCTCGCTCTCTCTCTCTCTCTCTCTTTACCTTCTACCTCGCTCTCTTTTTCTCTCTCTCTCTCTCTCTCTACCTTCTACCTCGCTTTCTCTCTTACCTTCTACCTCGCTCTCTCTCTCTCTCTCTCTTACCTTCTACTTCGCTTTCTCTCTCTCTCTTACCTTCTACCTCTCTCTACCCCTCTCTCTCTCTCTTACCTTCTCTCTCTCTTTCACCTTCTCTCTCTACCTCTCTTTCTCTTACCTTCTACCCCTCTCTCTCTTACCTTCTACCTCTCCACCTCTCTCTCTCTCTCTCTCTACCTTCTACCTCTCTACCTCACCTTCTACCTCTCTCTCTCCTCTTACCTTCTACCCTTACTTTCTACCTTTCTACCTCTCTTACCTCTACCTCTCTACCTCTCTTACTTTCTACCTCTCTACCTCCTACCTCTCTTACCTTCTACCTCCCTCTCTCTCTCTCTCTTACCTTCTACCTCTCTACCCCTCTCTCTCTCTCTCTTCTCTACCTCTCTCTCTCTCTCACCTTCTACTCTCTCTCTCTCACCTTTCTACCTCCTCTCTCACCTCTCTCTACTCTCTCTCTCTCTCTCACCTTCTACCTCTCTCTCACCTTCTACCTCTCTCTCACCTTCTACCTCTCTCTCACCTTCTACCTCTCCTCTTCTCTCTCTCACCTTCTACCTCTCTATCTCTCTCACCTTCTACCTCTCTACCTCTCTCTCTCTCTTACCTCTACCTCTCTACCTCTCTCTCTCTCTTACCTTCTACCTCTCTCTCTCTTACCTCTACCTCTCTACCTCTCTCTCTTCTCTTACCTCTACCTCTCTCTTACCCTCTACCTCTCTCTCTCTCTACCTCTACCTCTCTCTTACCTCTACCTCTCTCTCTCTTACCTTCTACCTTCTACCTCTCTCTACCTTCTACCTTTCTACCTCTCTCTTACCTTCTACCTTCTACCTCTCTCTTACCTTCTACCCTTCTACCTCTCTCTTACCTTCTACCTTCTACCTCTCTACCTTCTACCTCTCTACCTTCTCTACCTCTCTCTTACCTCTCTACCTCTCTCTTACCTTCTACCCTCTACCTCTACCTCTCTACCCTCTCTTACCTTCTACCTCTCTACCTCTCTCTTACCTTCTACCTCTCTACCTCTCTCTTACCTTCTACCTTCTCTACCTCTCTTACCTCTACCTCTCTCTCACCTTCTACCTCTCTCTCACCTTCTACCTCTCTCTCACCTACCTCTCTACCTCTCTCACCTTCTACCTCTCTTACCTCTCTCTACCTCTCTACCTCTCTACCTCTCTCACCTTTACCTCTCTACCCCTCTTACCTTCTACCTCTCTACCCCTCTCTCTCTACCCCCCTCTTTCTCTACCCCCCCTCTCTCTCTTACCTTCTACCTCTCTCTCTCTCTTACCTCTACCTCTCTACCCCTCTCTCTCTCTCTTACCTTCTACCTCTACCCCTCTCTCTCTCTCTCTCTTCTACCTCTCTACTTCTCTCACTCTCACAACAACATAAGTGTTAAACAGTTTTTGGGAAAAGTTAATTATTTTTTTTAATTAACATTTATGATAGGTTTTTTGTTGGGGGGTGATTTCTCTCTCTCTCTCTCTCTCTCTCTCTCTCTCTCTCTCTCTCTCTCTCTCTCTCTCTCTCTCTCTCTCTCTCTCACACACAACAACATTAGTTTTTTTTTCCTTTGATTTCTCTCTACTCCCCTCTGTCTCTCTCTACTCCTTTTTTCTTCTTTCTTTGTTTACTACTTTTCTCAACTGCCAAAAAGCTAAGTAACTTTTTATTCTTTTTTCTTTTTCCTTTTTCTCTCCTTTTTCTCTTTCCTTTATTTCTTCCCTTTCTCCTTTTTCTTTTTCTGGTTTTTTTTTTTTTTCCTTTTTCTACTTTTCCCACTTTAAATAAATTTGGACCATATTACCTTTAGGCACCCCTTTTTGATCTCGATTAAAAAAGGACATATTTTTCATTTACACCATCAATATCCGGTTTATAATTTTTTTAAAAATCCATATATCGGATATTAACGGTGAAAATGAAAAACGTCCTTTCTTAATCAAGATCAAAAATGGGTGCCTAAAGGTCATATGATCAAGAAATTCTAGCCTCTAACACTGAAGGAGCCTATGTGGAAAAACAGATATATTACCTGACTTTTGCTAATCTGAACTCCTTTTTAAACTGGTTCCACATCTGAGTTGCAATTTCAATGTTGAATCACATCCTATTTATAATCTATACATATATAAAGGGCAGTTGTGTGTATGTATGTCCGAATGTAATCTATACATATATAGAGGGCAGTTGTGTGTATGTATGTCCGAATGTAATCTATACATATATAGAGGGCAGTTGTGTGTATGTATGTCCGAATGTAATCTATACATATATAAAGGACAGTTGTATGTATATGTATGTCTGGAGGAAACTTCGAAAATAAAACAATTAACGACAAAGTAAATATATATACACATTAAATATCACCAGGGCTTGGTTTTTGAGCAAAAATAATAGAGATTTAATTTATATTCGTGAAGGTAATTAAAAAATAAAATTTAAATGATAACAGCATGGATTTTTTTTTTTTCATTTTAATATTTTAGATAGTAGACATTAACTTTTCTTTTCAGAGTAGCTGGATCAATGCAAGGTCTATTTTTTTTATATAGGGATTTAAATTAGGTATCCCACGAAGATTCAACTCACTCATAATGGATCTGTGGGACTAACTTAAAAAAAAGAAAAAAAACTCTCTACCCAGGCGACGCCAGGTAGTTGCAAATAATGGGAAATACTCCACAATTAGTATTTTATGATTTTTGTGGCCATCCTTTAGGCGTGGCCGCTGTCCAGTGGAGATCCTTTGTGTTAAGCAGAGCGCGATCCTTAGTGAAGAATCCTATGGTTGCTCCTTGATATTGGATATGATCCTTTGGTTGTTCCTTGGTGCTCTTGCAGGTCCTTTGTCAATGATTGCAAATGGACGTCTGTCAGTATCAGCGATTAAGTAGTTAACCAACCATGTATTCAGGCTGTTGATTGGCTGAGGTTTAAACTATGTGATCTCACTTAGTCTATAAATTTAAGTGGTGGACTGCAGCACGGTTTATGTCACCATGGTAGTGTGTAGTGTAATGGTTAGAGTCAAAGAAAATGGACACGTCGACCAGAGTTCAATTCCTGTACGAAATTATTTGCATTTCACATAGCGCTAATACCCTTGGGAAAGGTATGAAACCAATTCTTCCTCCAGCTATGGGTAAATAGCAAGGAAGACTGGTCTCTTTAACCATAGCTAGGTAACCAGTCTAGGAGAAGGAAAACTTTGAATTCAAACCTGTTAAACTTTGCGTAAAAAATTGACCTTGTGTCGCATCCTGCTCATGCTGAGGGGTTGGTAAATATATATATATCACTATAATATTCCACTAGCTTTGTACGGTCCGAAGTGCATGTCACTGGACCACTTAGTACTCAGGTCAGGCGAACAGCGAGGGAGTCTAACCCCTTTTTACTAAAACTAGACCAGAGAGATTATTTTTACTGAGGTGGAGTGCCACACTTACCGTCAGTTCTCAGATGATTTACCGCATAGATCAGATTGCCCAAGCTGTGTTACTCCTTGCGTTTAAGTTGTCACAGACTGATATTGAACCTAGAACCTTGTGATTCTTAGATTTAGGTACTACTAGCAAAAATATGCGCCCTGGCATAAGCAAAGTTTTAATGTAATGAAATATAATTACCTTAGAAAGAAAAATTAAATAAGATGATAACGGTCGGAAGATTAAGGAACAAGTATATTGATATCATATTAAATTAGAAAGATTAAGGAAATTAAATAAGAACGCATATAAAAAAATTATTTATTTATTATATTATATATATATATATATATATATATATATATATATATATGCACTTATTTCACTTATATTTTAATTGGTTTCAATATAAAATCATTCAGAGGATTGATTTTGATACATTGAAGAATTAAACAATAATATTAGAGATAAATAACACTTAGTAATTATTTATTGAACCCAGTTTTGTTAAAACCAGTATGCAAATTAACCCACCATATATTATGTAAACCTGTTTAAAATTGTTTAATTCCAGAATCCTAGCAAGCCTCTAAATCCCAACTTGACTCTTGCCAATATGACTCTGATGCAAGCTGCTTCCGATTCCCCGCTCTCACCCCGAAAAGCAGAGTTGAAAAACGTGCTGGTCGTCGACTCCCCTGACAATTTTGCAAAGTCCATGTCCAGCGGCAGCCAGCATTTGAGTGACAGCCTATCTCCAGGCAGCAGCAGCACCAAATTCACTGTGGCTGAATCAGATTATGAGTCAGAAGATGAGAGCTTCAAGACGGATGCCGCCGTGTTGGAATCCCAGGACGAAGAAGAAGACACCGAAAAAAGCGCCAAGAGTGTCGAGGCCTCAGTGGTAGCAGAAGATGACAGCCGGGAATTTCGTTCCCCTGCCTTCCGTGACGTCTCTGTTGTGGTCCCCGACAGCTCTCCGCGGGCAGGAACCCAGCCGGCTGCCACTGAAGACGAGATGGCTTCTCCTTTATCTACTGAACAATTTGCAGCAAGGTCAGAAGAGACTGATAAAGAACATGTAGCTTCAGATATGCATTCGCTGACAGAACAGTTGCAGAGTAATCTTTCAATCGACAATAGCATCATCATGGGGTCTGTAAGGCGTAACAAACGCAAAGCTATGATTTTGAGCTCGTCTGAAAGTGAGCCTGAAGACGAGATGCCTCGCTCGGTCTCCGGATCTTTCATCAGTGCTGGAAATTCTAACGCGAAGGGAGATGTCTCTCCGCAAGAAAATGACAACTGTGGTGATGCCGAAGACGAGATGCATCGCTCGGTTTCTGGATCTTTCGTCAGTGCTGGAAATTCTAATGGGAAAGGTGATCCCTCTCTGGAAGACGACGACGACTCTGGGAATGCTGAAAACGAGCATCACTCGGTTTCCGGATCCTTTGTCTGTGCTCGGGATTCTAACACGAAAGGATCTCTCTCCCCAGGAGACGACAAAGACTTTGGGAATGCCGATTCCTCAAGAACGAGCACTGGTTCTTCCGCGTCGCGTAAAGGCCGAAAACGACCGAACCCTCTCTCGTCCGATTCCGATTCTTCCGATGAGGAGGAGAAACAATCAGCATCATCTTTTTCACACTCTGACGATCTTAGGAACAGACTGCAAAGTCGGGAGACGAGGAAACCGAAAAGGTTTATCTTGTCATCTGACGACGAGGACGATGATGATGATGACGTCAGGGTTGTCGGTAGCGAGGCTGCCGATAACTCTGTCGTAATTACGGAAGAGTTGAATATTTCCGTGAATCCGTCTGAGCCGTTGATCCATTGTATAAAGACGCCGCCAGCCAAAGTGGCCCGTTCTTATTTCTCTGGTCGGAAGAAGTCGCTTCCATCCCTTTCCTTTGAGGATCCTTGCTCGCCTTCCGCAAAATCTTTGTCGGAAATAGAAACAGGTTCAACTTTGAAATCAAGACATGGTGAACGTGCTGAGAAAGATATGGAATCAGATGACAGTGAAGATGGTGATGATTCTTCAGTAGAAGAGGAGGAAGTGGAGGAGGAGGAGGAGGTCGAAGGAGAAAGTCTTAGTGATGAGGATACTGAAGATGAAGATTCTGAAGAAGATGATGATGATTATTTTGATGATGATGATGATGACGACGATGACGACATTGGTAAGTTGGTGGGGTTTTCTTTTTTTTTTTTTTTTTTTTTATCTTTCCCAACCTCCATAATTTCACTTCATTGTGTATGTATGTATTTACCTAGTAGCCCTTTCACCACGAGTAGGACGTGACACATGGTCAATTTTTAAGCAGATCTTAACAGGTTTAAATTCAGAGTTTTCCTAGACTTTCGGACCCTGTGTCTAGTGATTTCGGTCATTGGACTGGTAAGATATTATCATTAGCATGATCCCAAGGGTCCATCGCCTAGGCAACACCTGCCCCCTTGATTTAAAGGAGCAGGGCTGGGTTTATTGCCCAGTGCCTGAGGCACCTCAAAAGAGGAATGCTGAAGGGATACATGCAATTTTTAGCACTGGCCACACATTAGCTTCAGTTTGTGCATGGCTCCACACATTAATTGATCCTTGTTTTCCAACTGACAGTAAATAAAGTTACCATACCAAGGTTAAAGAGCCCAGTCTGCCCTGCTATTTACCCATAGTTGAAGGAAGACTAGTTGGATTCATACCTTTCCCAAGAGTATCAAAAACATGTTGAAATATACTTAAAAAAAATTTTTTTTTTCAACTACACCAAATTTAAATTCAACTGTTTCTAGTATTATTTGGACTATTGTCCTCATCTTCATTGTTATTTGTAAAATGTTTCGGCTGATGTGCCCTCCGGCCTTCCTCAGGTATTATCTTGTCGGACTCGGGAACCTTTGAAGTCGGGAATCTTCTTGTCGTAATTGGGAGCCATTACAGAACTTTGAACCTAACACTTTATTCAGTCCATGGGGGTATCCTGTTCTCATTCCGCTGACCATAGCTGGGGTACAGGTGTTAAGCTGTGTTAATTATTATTCTATGTTACTGCTGCCCCTCACCAGGATTGAACCTGCAGTCTAAAGATAACTGTCACTTAGAACTGTCTTAAACCTAATAACTTTATCCACTAAACTATATGTCTAATTGTTTTTGTATTATTTGTTGTTCCTAACATTCTGGCTTACAACAAATTTTGCCAACAACAAATCTAAAAAAAATGAAATGAAAAAGAAAAGGCATGACAACATCACCAACCATGGTACAGGAGGATTGATATGGATAAGACATTAACTGTCCACATATGCATGATCATGCTGCCATCTTGTTTTCTTTCTTTCTTGTTTATCATCCTGTATTATTGATGTTGCTTTGTACTGCTCTTTTACTAAAGAGTGACATCATTCGTTAGGGAAGGGTTCTCTCCCCAAACAATTATTTTTACTTACTTGAAACCTTAAATGTGTGCAAATTATTAGATAGAATTATTTAATGTTTGATAGGAATACTTGAAACTACATGCAAATTATTTGTATTAAGAAAAGTTACTTGATGCTGCAATTGTTCATTAAGGGTTATTATTAGTTACTTGAAACCATACAACTGTGCTTATTATTTGTACTAGCAAATATATGCACCCTACGGGTGCAAGTATTTAAGTTTAATGTAATAAAATATTATATTAAATTAGAAAGGCTAATGAAACTAAATAAGAATACCGATAAAAAGATTTGAAACAGAGAGCGTGTAATAAAAAATAGAACAACTGAAACTTACTCTTCCATCACTCTCGTCTTTTATTGTTATTTTTTCTAATTTCAGTATTTAGTTAAAAGAGGAAGTAAATAATAAAAATGACAGTTCT
Organism: Doryteuthis pealeii; assembly: GCA_023376005.1. Taxonomy (NCBI): domain Eukaryota; kingdom Metazoa; phylum Mollusca; class Cephalopoda; order Myopsida; family Loliginidae; genus Doryteuthis; species Doryteuthis pealeii. Next base: position 44,054,095 of record CM042178.1, read on the forward strand.
TTTTTCTTGTTAATTTAAGATTCATTGAAGAGATTTTTGATTATATTCATTAAAATAAAACCAAACAGTTAAAAATCAATAATACTAAGCACATATTTAATAAAATCACATTTTTAATATCAATATGCAAATTAGCCTTCCCGTTCACACTGTAAACCACTAAATTGTTGTATATATAAATATAATTGCATGTTGTCAGTATGTAGTCATGGTTAACAGTATTAATAATGTAAAACAATTTTATTAATAATTGAGGTTTAAAAAAAAATATGATCATGGAAAATGTGATGTCAATAACTAAGGGAATAGTGATATGAGTAGTAATATAGTTTCGGTTACAGACAGAAAAGCACACAATCTCCATTATAATAGGATTAGATAGGAATACTTGATTTCATAACCCTGCAAACAAATGATTATTTTTTCTTGATATTTTTTTTTTTTTTTTTTACTCCAGAGTTACCGATGTCAAGCCCCAGTAAGACAGAATTGTATAACCAACACATCAATGCCTCTAGGTAAGAAATTTATTATTAAACCCTTTTTTTAATTAAGGATTCCAAATTGAATCTATTTCTGTGGTAGCTACTTGAAGGAATTTTTAACTAGCTTGACCTATAGAATTTCCATTGAGATATATATATATATATATATATATATATGTGTGTATATTTAGGCAGCATTTCTTCTTGTAGGCATATATTGTTGAACATTGCATTTTTTGTCTGCAAATTTTTGCTTTTATCCTTTCATATTGCCGGATTGTTTTAATAATATCTGGCGAAAATTGGCTGATGTATTTGCCATAGTTGATTTACCTAGTACTTTCCGCCCTATCGTGGGCCATCTTCAGGGTAATTTTGAAACCTTACAACAATGGGTTGTTCCATTTCCTATTTATATAGGTTGTGTTTATTTTATTGTTATTATTAGTGTTATTATTGTTGATTTTATTATCTTTTTTAATAACATTATTATTTTATAAATTGTTAATGTAATTATAGACATTTTAGAACATTATTATTATCAAAGTTTATTTTGTTTAGTTTTGGATTTTTGTGTCTAATATGCAGTGCTTCTATATATATATATATATATATATATATATATATAAGCATCCACCCATATAAACAACCAACACACACAGAGAATCTGGAAGGCATGATACAGAACAAATGAACAGCCACTAGCAACAACTTCAGTTCTGGAGATCTTCTATAGAAGGGATTTTTATCCCGAAATATTAAGAATAAATCACAGGTTAACAAACAACACCATAGCTACCTTCTCTTTTCTTTACACTTGCATTGTGATAGCCTTCAAAACCAACCAACAAACCAATATAAACACCATGCTTCAAACAAATTATAAAACCCTTTTATATTTACTAGCAAATATATGCACCCTCCGGGTGCAAGTATTTAAGTTTTAATGTAATAAAATATTGTATTAAATTAGAAAGGCTAATGAAACTAAATAAGAATACAGATAAAAAGATTTGAAACAGAGGGAGTATAATAAAAGATTTGAAACAGAGGGAGTATAATAAAAAATGGAAGAACTGAAACTTATTCTTCCATCACTCTCGTTTTTCATTGTTATTTTTTTCTAATTTAAGTATTTAGTTATAAGAGGAAGTAAAGAATAAAATGACAGTTATTTTATCTTGTTAATGGATTTCATTTAAGATTCATTGAAGAGATTTTTGCTTATATTCATTAAAATAAAACCAAACAGTTAGAAATCAATAATACTAAGCACATATTTATTAAATTCGATTTTTTAATATTAATATGCAAATTAGCCTTTCCGTTCACACTGTAAACCGCTATTTTGTTGTATATATAAATATAATTGCATGTTGTCAGTATGTAGACATAGTTAACAGTATTAATAATGTAAGACAATTTTATTAATAATAGAGGTTTAGATAAAAATAAAATCATGGAGAATGTGATGTCAATAACTAAGAGAATTGTGACTTGAGTAGGAATATAGTTTCGGTTACAGACAGAAAAACACACAATCTCCATTATAAGAAGATATATATATATATATATATATATATATATATATATATATATATATATATATATATATATATATATATATATATATATAAATTTGTTCATTTTTATATATATATTAGCAAATATATGCACCCTCTGGGTGCAAGTTTTAATGTAATAAAATATATTAAATTAGAAAGGTTAATGAAACTAAATAAGAATACAGATAAAAAGATTTGAAAAATAAAATGGAGAATATGATGTTGTTACGTTTTTTAAGGGCCATTCCTTGGCCTTAAAGCAGAAGTGCTTATCCAGTGAAATTGGATCCTTGATAAAGAGTCTCTCGATAATGTGAATCCTTTGGTTACTAAAGTGTTCTCAGTTACTGGTATAGAGTCCTTCAATAATGAATCCTTTGGTTACTCTGGTAATCGTATAAGTCCTTCGAGAATATTGGTAAAGATCTGGCAAATCCTATGTCTGTCCTCAAAGAGTGCAGTTTTAATTATGACCCATGTGGGGGGTTTAAGTATTCTATCAGGCCCGCATTATTGCTAGTGATTGGTTGCAAGAACAACCCATGTGACCTTGGCTAGTCTATAAATAGAGGTGGGGAATTAGAGCACACCTTATATCAACAAATATTCCAACAGATGTAAATAACAAAGGGGATTGTGACGAGTATGAATATAGTTTTGGTTACAGGCAAACAAACACACAATTTCCATTATAATATACTAGCAAATATATGCACCCTCCGGGTGCAAGTATTTAAATTTAAATGTAATGAAATATTATATTAAATTAGAAAGGCTAATGAAACTAAATAATAATGCAAATAAAAAGATTTGAAACAGAGTGTGTGTGTGTGGGGGGGTATAATCGAAAAATAAAACAACTGAAACTTACTCTTCCATCACTCTCGTCTTTCATTGTTTTTTTTTTTAAATTTAAGTATTTACTTAAAAGAGGAAGTAAGAATAAACTTAGTTATTTTTTTTCTTGTTAATGGATTTCATTTAAGATTTATTGAAGAGATGTTTTGCTTATATTCATTAAAATAAATCCAAACAGTTAGAAATCAATAACACTGAGCACATATTTATTAAATTCGATTTTTTAATATCAATATGCAAATTATCCTTCCCTTTCACACTGTAAACCACTATTTTGTTGTATATATAAACATAATTGCATGTTGTTAGTATGTAGATATGGTTAACAGTATTAATAATGTAAAACGATTTTATCAATAATTGAGGTTAAAATAAAAATAAAATCATTGAGAATGTGATGTCAATAACTAAGGGAATTGTGATTTGAGTAGTAATATAGTTTCGGTTACAGACAGAAAAACACACAATCTCCATTATAATAAGATATATATATAAAATAGAAAAACAAAGTATTCTACAAAAAGAATGAAATATTATAACTAGAATTCTAATTGAAAATAGCCCACCACCCCCTCACCACTGTTGGTGGTGATTTATCCACTACACTGTGTGTCCAGTTGTTTTTGTATTATTTATTCCTAACATTCTGGCTTACAACAAATTTTGCCAACAACAATTAGATCTATAAAAAAAAGAAATGAAAAAGAAAAGGAATGACAACATCACCAACCATGGTACAGGAGGATTGATATGGGTAAGACATTAACTGTCCACATATGCATGTTCATACAGTCATCTTGTTTTCTTTTTTTCTTTGATGTTGCACTTTTTACTTTCACTTACAGTCAGACAGACACACAATCTCTATTATGTTAACTAGCAAATATATGCACACTCCGGGTGCAAGTATTTAAGTTTTAATATAATAAAATATCATATTAAATTAGAAAGGCTAATGAAACTGAATAAGAATGCAGATAAAAACTTTTTGAACAGAGTGGGTATGATTGAAAAATAGAACAACTTTGAAATTAACTCTTCCATCATTTTCCATTACTCCCATCTTTCATTGGTAAATTTTCCTAATTTAACTATTTAGTTAAAATAGGAAGTCAAGAATAATATTACAGTTATTTCTTCTTGTTAATGGATTTCTCTTAAGATTTATCCCCAAGATATTTGCTCATATTCAATAAGATAAAACCAAACAATTAGAAATCAATAATACTAAGCATATATTTATTAAAAACAATTTTTTAAGATCAATATGCAAATTAGCCTTCCCATTCACACTGTAAACCGCTATTTTGTTGTATATATAAATACAATTGCATGTTATTAGTATGTAGATATGGTCAACAGTCTTAATGATATAAAACAATTTTATTAATAATTGAGGTTTAAATAAAAATAAAATCATGGAGAATGTGATGTAAATAACTATGGGAATTGTGACTTGTATTGTAATATAGTTTCTGTTACAGACAGACAAATCCACAATCTCCATTATAATAAGATTTTTAAATTTCACTTCATGGGAAGTGTTACAGTTCCAAAATCAATCTACCCTAGTATTGTATGGCTTTTTGATTTGGGATGAGTTGTAATGTAATGCATTCATATCTTGTTTTTATTTTCAGAAAAGCTTATGTTGCTGAAAATTATGTGAAGGCTCTGAAGCAGGCTCTTCAGGCTTTACAGCAAGATTCATCAGATATCAAATTGCAAATGTACACCCTTTCACTACGGAAGTTGACGACCAAGAAATGAATGCAATATAATGAACTGATGAATTTTTGAAATCAAGATTTTTTTTTTTTTTTGCTACAAGACATTGTTGAGGCGGGAAATTCAGAGAGGGAGAGAGGAACATTTTTATTTTTATTTTTTTTATTGATTACACAAAAATGTGGAGAAATTCTTTAAAGGCTTTAAAAAAATAAAATTGTGAATTTTATGTTTTTGTATTTCACAAAATTAATTATACATCTCCAATTTTTATTGAATTCTCTCTCTCCTCTTTCTTTCAGTCATTTCTCTCTCTCTCACCTTTTTTCTCTCTCTCTCTCTCTCTCTCTCTCTCTCTCTCTCCTTTCTCTGCTTTCTCTCTTTCTTCTCTCTCTCTCTCCTTTTCTCTTTCTCTCTCTCTCTCTCTCTTCTTTCTCTCTCTTCTCTCTCTTTCTCTCTCTCTCTCTCTCTTTCTTTCTCTCTCTCTCTCTCTCTCTCTTTCTTTCTCTCTCTCTCTCTCTCTTCTCTCTCTCTTTCTCTTTCTCTCTTTCTCTGCCTCTCTTCTCTCTCTCTCTCTCCTCTCTCTCTCTCTCTTCCCTCTCTCTCTGCTTTCTCTCTCTCTCTCTCTCGATCTCTGCTTTCTCTCTCTCTCTCTCTCTCTCTCGATCTCTGCTTTCTCTCTCTCTCTCTCTCTCTCGATCTCTCCTTTCTCTCTCTCTCGATCTCTCCCTTTCTCTCTCTCTCTCCTTTCTCTCTCTCTCGATCTCTCCTCCTCCTTTGAATTTGCATTCAGTTATTGCTTTCTCTCTTTCCCTTTCAGTTGTTGCTTTCCTTCTCTCTCCTCTTTTGTGTTCAGTTGTTGATATCCTTCTCTCTCTTGGTCATTGCTTTCTCACCAAGGCTCTCTCTCTCTCTCTCTTATTCCTTTCTTTTTTTCTCTCTCTCTCTCTCTCTCTCTCATCGTAGGTATAACACTAAATTCTCATCCGGTGTTGAGAACCTCTGGGTAATGTGAGGTACTTCTTTGTTACCATTATTCTCAGGTCCACTCTGACCCGGAGTGGTTGTACCTGTTAGAGTCCCATCTGTTGTTATTTGATAACTGTGTGTACATGATTTTTATTATTAAATAAGAATACTTGAAATTATATAATTGTGTATAAATTATTGTTCGCAAATTTCGGCATTACATAACCCATAAGGAGAGGATATGCCATTAAACAAATAAACTCAGCCAAGCCCCCCACCCCACCTCTCTCTTTCTTTTTCAGTCACTGTTTTTCCTCTCAGTCATTTCTCTTGTTTATTTCCTTCTCTCTCTTGTTTTCCCCCCTCTCTCACTATCTTTTCATTTAAATCTCGCTTTCCCCTCTTTCACTCTCTCTCGCTTTCCTTCTCTCTCTCTGTCACATAAAATAACTGTTCATCACAAGTAAAAAGGCTTGCATGGTTGTGTGTGTGTGAATAGTGTTTTGTAGCTGAAAACACGCTCTATCCAACAGCGTTATAAATTGGAAGGCATTACTTTCAGGACAACCCTTGTATATTGCTGAGTCAAAATATAACATGTTTAATGTATAAAAAGAATTGGAATAAAAACAAATTTTATAAAAATAATTTGATTTTAATGTCTGTGACAGAGAACACGAGGTGAGTGGCGAACGTCAAGGCCTGCCGTATTCTCGAAGGAAGCGGGCTAGGCTTTGCCTGACATGTCGGACTGTAGAATCGAACCCGCTTCCTTCAGAATGCAAACATTGTCACCGAAGTCTAGAAGCTACAGTCCCGGATGTAAGCGCCAGGTGCCCGGATGATGGCTATGATGATTCCGGCGGTCGGGTTTGGCTTGAGAATCTCGTGCGTGGGGTGCAGACACCCGGATGTTGAAAGAAAATTAGTATAAGTAGAAGTGGGGTGACGACAGCAGGAGTTGCGATTTTCAGCTGCTGAAGATGTTTGAGTTGGTGGTTTTGTGACGGCGACGACATTGTTGACCCCCCCCCCTCTCTTCAACAAGTTGAATTTATTTTTCCACTCTATTTTCTTTTCTTTTTCATACTAGAATGTCTTTATTTTTGAAACAAAAGAAATTTTATTTACTCTAAAAAAAAAAAAAAAAAACCAAATCAACCTTATATGATTATAAGGATTGTGATAGTTGTTTCATGAAGATTATGGTGCCAATTTTGAAAGAAATACACCAAGATTTTTGGAATATAGGCTTGTTGGCTTTTGTGGCATATCAACCCTTGTTGGGTTATTTTATGCGGAAGACATTTGTTCTATTCATTCTTCATGGGTACTACATTTTTTTTCTTTTTTTTTTTAAAAACTCTTTTTTCTTTTTTAAAACTCTTTTCATTTTTTTTTTTAAAACTTCTTTTTTTTTTTTTTTTTTAACGATCTTTGGAAACTCATTTTTTTTTTTCTATTTAACCCATGGATAGAACCCTAACAGGTACTACCACTCCAGGTCAGAGTAGATCTGGGAGCAATGTTGATGAAGAGGTATTCCACATTCCCCAGGGTTCCAGAATTGCAACTGCATTTCAATCATTAGATTTTTATAAAAAACATTGCATTTCCTGGAAATACCCAAAACCTTCGAGACAAGTGTTAGGCTACTTTTGGCATTTCTGAAATCTAATGCTATTTATGTGTAAAATGTGATTCTAATGGTATTATTTCTTGTGTACTTTTCTGCATTTGTACTGATTCTTTTGGGGGGAAACAACCTTTTTAAAAAGTGATTATTTGGTTATTTCCTATAATTCTAACATAAACAAAGGGGAACCACCCTTGACTGATAAATTATTTATTTATTGATCTACTAGGAAAAAAGACAAGTTTAGGGTTAGTTTAATGAGAAAATGAATAATTTATCAGTCAAGAGTGGTTCCCCTTTGTTTGTTAGACTTATAGGAAATAAGATTATTTTTGTGTAATGATGTTTGATATCGTACTCCTCAGCATATTCTACAGCCCCAGCTGACAGTGTGGGTAGAGTCTGTTCAGGTTATATCACTCGTAATATTATCTTGGCTATTCACCAATAGTCAATATCTTTTAGGTTTTTTTTCTTGAGGCTGTTAGTAGGAGCGAGTGCCAACCTGTAGTGAATGAGATGACTTACCTACATGTATGAAAATTATAACGGCTGCTTACCTTTTTCTTGGCCTTGAGTGCGAGGGAGCTGATTTTTCTCTAATTTTGCCTACTATCAGGTGGTTATCAAGAAAAAATACACAGGAGCTGGAACAGGGGAGCCAATGACCATCTATACTGTCAGTTGGGGTACTTACTACGCACACAAATCCCCAAATTAGTATGAAGTGGCTCCTTGGCTCTGGTTGTCAACCCATCTAGGACGAGGAAGAGTCTTATAAAACAACCACTGCCGAATGGTTTTACATAATCCCGAGGAAAGGCTAGGGGAGTAAACCCCAAAAACAGATCCGGAGCCGGATGGAGTAACGCTGAACTTTAGTGCTACACAGCAACACCGCTGTTGCCAAACAGCAGCAGTGTGGAGAGGGGGGGACGGGTCTGCTGCTTGGACAACAGCACTTATTCTATATCAACCAGCCCAGGCTACATGGTCTGCCCCCCCAATAAAAAATAAATTTGGCACTATGCCATCATCTTTTGCAGACGGAAGGATGCCACCCATCAACTCAGCGTGCCGACCCCTTTTTGCCGCTTTCTGTCAAGATAGATAATTCAAGCTCCTGGGTTATTTCCCTTTGATTAGCCATTTTTTTGTTTTAAATAAATTTTTATAGCACCACAATGACACGGGCAAGGTAAATGTTGTTTAATGTTTTTTCTCTATTTTCCTACTACCTTACTGCCCTATCGGCAAACAGTATGAAAGATCTATTTGAAAATGTCAACATGGAGGACATTCTTTCCTTTTTGAGGGAAAGAAAACTATATCATAGAATATAGACATGAACTTAATCAATACCATACAAGATCCCTAATGGTGCTAACACATTGTTAAAACCAATTACTAAAAAGTATAAATGTAAATACACAACATATATTACTTCCTAACCGTTAGGCATGATATAACCGCAGATAGGTTGATATGCTGTTAAAATCAATAAACCAACCAACCATGAAATCATTTTAAAATTAAAATGAAGACAATTGTAAAAGACACTTTATAAACACTGGTCTTCATCAGAGCACATTTTTGTTGAATTAAAAGGACGAGGAAACAGTTAAACTTTCCTCCTCCTTTTAATTCAACAAAAATGTGCTCTGATGAAGACCAGTGTTTATAAAGTGTCTTTTACAATTGTCTTCATTTTAATTTTAAAATGATTTTAATTGAATTACACTTTATAAACCCCACAGGCTGAAACAGATATCTGTTAGAAAAACAAATTAAATATTATGCTATTTCTTTTCATCATACTGTCGGATTTATTTCCATTATATCATATACTCATAAAGTTTTCGGCTGAACTTGCACAAAGGTGTCAAAATTAGGGTGACCCAGAAAGAAAAAAAACAGAACCCACAAATTTTGTAATAAAACTGTTAATTTTAACTATGGGGGTTTAGGGTTAGTTTAATGGGAAAATAAATAATTTGGATTCTGTTATTTCTCACATGTCTTTTTCATTCATTCCTTCATTCACTCACTATTTTCTCTTTCATTTATTTTTTTTTTTTACTTATTTCCTGAATTCTCATTGTCTTTTACTTCCCTTTTTTTTCATTCATTTTATGTTTTGTGAAACTGATCAGAATACTCACTTTCCCAACTGCAGAAGTTCAACAAGAAAATCTTCCTTCATGCAACAATATTCCAGCAGTCTTCAATGTAAAACTCGATAACAGCTCCAAAGCGTCTCATCCCTTTCTTGGTCGCACTTGGTTTTATGCACAGCTCAATCTTGAAAAATGTGCATACATGTAAATACCTTCTCACCAAATCTCTTTGCTTTGAGATCATGCTTCTTCAAATTACATTGCCAAGATAGACATTTTCTTTTCCTTCAAGCCCTCTATTCATTTTGCAAGCAAGACACGTTTGCACCTGCTTTGCTCCACAAGGTAAAGTCTTATCTCTTGCTACACATTTTTTTTTTTCCCTTTTCATTTATTCATTTTTTTTCCCTTTTCATTTATTCATTTTTTTTTTTTTCCCTTTTCATTTATTTTTTTTTTTTTTTTTTTCCCTTTTCATTTATTTTTTTTTTTTTTCCCTTTTCATTTATTTTTTTTTTTTTTTTTCCCTTTTCATTTATTTTTTTTTTTTTTTTCCCTTTTCATTTATTTTTTTTTTTTTTTTTTTCCATTCTTTTTTTTTCTTCATTTTTTTTCTTTTTTTCCTTCATTTTTTTCTATATATAAAATCAATCTTTTGATTAAAAGAATTTTTTTCTTCAAAATTCTTGATTAACAAAAAAACAAAACAGACATTATTTTGTATTAATTCGATTTTATTTTTAAAAAAACATTAAAAGATACATTTTTGTAAAAAAAAAAAAAAAAAAAATTTTTTTTAAACATTTTACATATATTTGAATTGAATCATTGAAGATGGAAAATTACCCAAAACCGTTATGGTTATGAATGATAGGTAATAACCATTACTTAACCCATCCTGGAAATGCGCAAATAGACCGCATCACACACAAAAAAAAAAATTTTAATTTTCAGATTTTAATGAAAAAGTTTAGTAATAGGAGGCAAATAATTAAATATTTCATTAGGATATGTAAATTTTCTAATCTTATTTTAAAATAATTCTCAGACACAAAATGCACAATTATAAAATGACATCGATTGTTGATTCAGTAAATTAATGTCATTTTTTTTGTACGAAAATCAAAAAGGAAAGAACATTGTAGGTAGCTTATGAATTATGTATGTAAGTGTAGCTAGAGGACATTGGAATTATGTATGTAAGTGTAGCTAGAGGACATTGTGGGATAAAGACTGGCATCACAAAAAAAAAAAAAATCCCCACCCACCTGTGTGTTACATGTTATCGTAGGTAGCCTACGAATTATGTATATAAGTGTAGCTAGATTTTAAATTGAAGTTTGTTGAAGATTAAAAATCGGAGGGTTAAATGGAAAGTTACCGTTAATGACAGCAGTTAACCAAATCCAGTGTGTTACATAATATTGTAGGTAGCCTATGAATTATGTAAATGTAGCCAGATTTTGAAACAACCAAAAACGAAGGATATTGTTTTTGGTTTATTGTTTGTGGAATCAAGACAAAAAAAAAAAAAATCCAACGTAGGTAGCCTATGAATTATGTATGTAAGTGCAGCCAGATTTTGAAACAACCAAAAAGGATCATACTACTTCTGGTAGTGGCTGTGGTAGCATGGAAGTGCAGTCAATACTATATTCAAGAAATCAAGTAAGGTGATCATAATCAGATTAAAAAGATGTAGAAGAGGGCCAGAGAGTTTTAGCCCAGGTACCCCAAGGAAAGTGTATCAATTTTAAACGTAACAAGGTTGGAATTAGCCAACAACAGAAGCAATATAAAAATATAAAGGCATATCATAAAGCTCAACAATTTAAACATAGCATTCCCAAAGTATTAGTCATTAAATTTCCTTCTACTGTTTGTATTTATCGTCAGATGATAGTATCTGATTGGTGTGAACATAAATACTTAGAGAGACCAAATCCAGTCAAAGTACAAGGTAATAAAATCTACTGACTATAATGAAACCGAACTAATGTTCACAAATGTGAATCTATTCAATTACCTGAATTGTGAACAAGAGATGAAGGAAAACTCAATTGACAAATGAATTTTTAGAAAATAAAAAATAATTCTTTTTTTATTATGACATGTAAAATTTTTAGAACAATCGGATATTTAATAACCCAATTTGAACATGTATATATTTACCAACCCTCCGCACAAGCAGGATGCGACACAAGGTCAATTTCTTAAGCGGAGTTTAACAGGTTTGAATTCAGAGTTTTCCTTCTCCTAGACTGGTTACCTAGCCATGGTTAAAGAGTCCAGTCTCCCCTGCTATTTACCCATAGCTGGAGGGAGAATTGAATTCATACCTTTCCCAAGGGTATTAGCGCTAAGTGAAATGCCAACAGTTCCGTCCAGGAATTGAACTCGCGTTGACAAGTCCATTTCCTACGACTAACCATTAGACCACGCGCCTCCTATTGGAACATGTAAGAGTACAATTAAAAATGTTGTCCTTAGGATATTTACCTCCAAGTATAGTGACTCCCAGTCATTTTAGAGATATACTAGTAGGTATACGAACAAGGCTACCTCATCATTTGAGACTGACCCTACTGAAGAATTGTGGAAATATAATGCATTATGAATTTTTAAAAGAGTTGTCTTGTTATATAACAGTCAAGCTGTTGTTAGCCGTGGTGTACCAGCTTCTGCAGCAGATTTCTGGTCGTTTGAGGTAGCTAAGGAAAGCGTATTAATTTTAAATGTAACAAGGTTGGAATTAGCCAAGAACAGAGGCAATATAAACTGGTTGATAGGCAATGTGGGAAGAAGTGGGAAATGTGATGGACAGGTTGATGGAATGAGATAATTTTGTCCAGCAGTATTTTCAGTTGATAGCAATCATTAACAAGGTGCACCAGACCAGTCGGATATTTAATAACCCTATTGGAACATGTAAGAGCATAATTAGACATGTTGTCCTTAGGACATTTATTTCCAAGTATAGAGATCCCCCAGTCATCTTAGAGATATAGAAGTAGGTATATAAACAAATATATACACCCAAGTAAAGGGGTATGTAACATGAAGTCAGTAAAAAGATAGAAAATAAAAATCTGCAAAGTAACAAGAATTTTTATTCGATATTTTTCTCGTGAAAGTTGGTGGAATCCAGGAAGTGATAAAAGCCATGATGACAGAAACGCGTGTCATTCGCAAGAAAGGCCAAGATTCTTATCTTTATGTGACACATGTTACAAGACTCGTTCACAAAATTCTCTTGAATATTCATCATGTCAATGTGGAGATTGGACTCATAGAGGAACCTAACATGACATTAGAGACATTACAAACATTTAAGAAAATTAGTGAGGGAACAGACACAGAAGTAAATATTAAATATGGACATGACCAAGAGTTTTTAAAGATTTTAAAACGGACATTAAATGCAATAGAATCCACACTAAGAGGCTGATAGCCCAATTTAACCTTTTTAATATCACCGAAACTATTTTAACAGGTGAAAAGATAATCGCAACTGGTATTGCATGTCAAAATTATTGGCATTCAAATAATACAGTTTTTGAAAAAGAACATTTTTCCTGAGAACAGCGACGGACTGTACAGACTTTGCCTGTATAGATATAAAAGCATTTTGACTTCAAAAACAATTGTTGAAGTGTTTTTTTTTTCATATAATTCTTTACCAATTGTGAGATTCAACAATCTTTCTTCCAGCAGCAACCTGTCACCTTTCATTTTCTAAAACTACACAACGTGGGGGTGGAAGTGTGTGGGGGTTGCTACACCCGAGGAGAAAAACCAGCGACTCCAGCAAAAAAGAATCTCCAGTTAATTAGTCAATTGGGGTTTACACTAATTGGCTGATTGGTGTCACTGAATTCATTAGAGGCATCCGGTAAAGGGTCATACACCGAAACTAGTTTAACAGGTGAAAAGATAATCGCAACTGGTATTGCATGTCAAAATTATTGGCATGCAAATAATACAGTTTTTGAAGATTTTAAAATGAACACTAAATACAATAGAATCCACACTGATGACACCACTAAGAAGCTGATAGCCCAATTTAACTTTCTTAATATCACCGAAACTAGTTTAACAGGTGAAAAGGTAATCACAACTGAAGCATTTGTATCTAGAAATTTATTAAATACATATTTAATGAAAAGTACGATTTTCCTAAGATTTGTAAAAAACCACTTAATCCAGCTATCTGGCATAGTTTGTTTGAAGAACACATTCTCTGATGAGAGTAACTCAGATAAGGAAATGAATATTTCTTTATTCCTAGATAAGTATAAAGAAATTCAATGCGTTACAAGCAGCAGAAGAAGAGCTTCTGAAGACCCGCGTTACAAGCAGCAGAAGAAGAGCTTCTGAAGACCCGCGTTACAAGCAGCAGAAGAAGAGCTTCTGAAGACCCGCGTTACAAGCAGCAGAAGAAGAGCTTCTGAAGACCCGCGTTACAAGCAGCAGAAGAAGAGCTTCTGAAGACCCGCGTTACAAGAATCAAGGAGAATGCGATGATTGACCAGATGGTTTCAGCAACATATAACCAAAATATGACTGAAGATTACAACACCCTTGAAAGAGTAAAATCATATACTTCATTATATAAAGAAGAGATAAGAAATATATTCTCATCTATTATTGATATTGTAAATGATGTATTACAGTTGACAAATAATTTAAAAAAAAAAAAAAAAAGTGGAAGATAAATATTTTTATATTTATTCAGAAGATAAATATTTTTATTGGAAAGAAAATATTCATCATGTCAATGATGGAAATATATTTAGAGGAAGATAGCTATTTTTATTAAAAAGGAACAATTTTTCTATTTTTTAAACTTTTTTCTTTTATGTGACACATGTTACAAGACTCACTCACAAAATTCTCCTGAATATTCATCATGTCAATGATGGAAATATATTTAGAGGAAGATAACTATTTTTATTAAAAAGAAACAATTTTTCTATTTTCTATCACAAAATTCTCCTAAATTTTCAACATTTGGACATGGAAGTTTTTTTGTTTTTTTTAAATATTTAAAAAAAAATCTAATTCTTTTAAAATCAACTACCGTGAAATGTTATCACGATTGAAAGAAGACGTTTTACAAAAAATTGCAGCAGATTTCACAAGAAATTCCATCCAAAACAAATCTTTAGAATTGGTTGGAATTGGAAAACAAAGTTAAAAAAGCCATAATGACAAACATGTGTAAAATACACAAAAAAGTCAGTTTTACCGTGATTGATGTACACATTACAAGACTTGCAACCAATATAAAAGGATGGAAAAAAATTACGAGAAAAAATAAATATTAGAAAAAGAATATAAGAAAAAATACAAAAGAAAAAAAAAAGTACTAAACTCAAAGCCTTACTTTGAAAAACTGATTAATAATCTAGAAAAGTGTCTGAGGGAGATGGAGGGAAGATTCCTGGATTTACATTGAAGAATTAACATTAGAGAGTCAGCAACAAATATTTTTAAAAACAAAACAAAAAAAAAAAAAAAACCACACAAATACAAACAATTTAGTAAGTTCGCCTTATCAAATAAATCAGATAATTCATTTTCAGAAAAAAAATTTAAAAAATAAATTTTTTTTTTTTAAAAAGCCTAATTTTTATCTATTATCCCACCCCCAAATACAATATAAATTTCTATCAAACTTTGAATTAATTTTTGGTTCCCCGTGTTTTCAATTAACTAAGGTTTATTAAATAAATCAGATAATTTTTTTTAAAAAAGTCAAATTTTTATTTAACATTACCCCACTCCCACCGAAAAAAAAAAAGAAAAATACAAAATCAATATCTGCCTAACTTTGAATTTGTTATATATTGATGGGCATATCGTTGGTTTGGGACAGTTAGTGTAGTGTATTTTAATTACCTTAAAATAAGTCATCCTCAGATGATTACCCATGAATTCAAATGCAATTTCAGAGCTTAAAATAATTTTTTTTTAAATAAAAAAATAAAAAACCCTAAAATGGAGCCCAAGGTTACAAAGGCCTGAACGTTGTTTATACACAATAAAGATGAGGACAACAGTCCAATATATCATAATTATTCATATTAAGCCTCATCTCATAAATACACTTTTTTCATTATGTTACAATTTATGAGAAATCATAAACTGAACAGACCTGTAGCTAGAAATATTTGAATTAAGGTCTGTGAATTTAAAAGTTAGAAATTTGGCATATTAATTTGTAACATTTACTGAAAGACAACCTACAAGAGAGAAAGAAATTGTTTGTGGTTTACAGTTGGTGGTATCCATAGATGGGACCCTAACAGGTACACCGGGTCAGAGTGGACCTGGGAGAAATGGTGATGAAGGGGTACTCCACATTCCCCAAGCTTCAGAACTGGAACTTCATCATCAGATAGAGTTTAACGTCATACTCCGGACAATAAGTCCTTCAACCACTGCCTTCGAGCACATGTATGATTAAAAGGGTTGGGGGGTTTGCCATAAGAGCAATAGGTTTGGGACAATCATATAGGTGCTAAGGCTTGACATGAGGGGACCTTTTTAAATGTGGTTTAGAGTTGGTGGTATCCAGGAAGTGTAAAAAGCCATGATGACAGATACGTATGTCATTAGCAAGAATGTACAAGATTCTTATTGTGAGCAATGTAGCGTATGTTTATGCGACACGCGTTACAAGAGTCACTTGTAATATTCACCTGGCTGTTCACCTCAGCCAATGAAAAATATAGTGAGAAAGATATTACTAAAGAAAGAATCCCAAGGTCCAACTTTGCTCAAAGAGACTGATATTCCTGAAGAATTCCGATTGATGGTCTTGGTAAACATATTTTATATATATATATATATATATATATATATATTATATATAATATGTGTGTGTGTGTGTGTGTGTTATATTTTGTGTATTTAGGCATCATTTTTTCTTTTAAACATGTGTTAAACTGACTATTCTTTTCAGACGAGTTTTTGTTCGATCCTTTCTAACTGTCTGGCCATCTTTTGAAACCTTTGGTGGATTGCTACACCAGTTCCACCCTGACATTAAAAAGATGGCCAGACAGTTAGAAAGGATTGAACAAAAACTCGTCCGACAAGAATCATCAGTAGAGTTTAACACATGTTTAATATATATATATATATATATATATATATATATATATATATATATATATATATATATATATATATATAATTTTGTAGATAATATAGGTACTATATTTCTAAGCAGATAGTGCTCAATATCATTGATAAGCATTTATATTCGAGTTAAAGTAGTATGGAAATGGTTATGGACAGTTTCTCAAAATTTAGTCTGAAGATCGCATAGGTGAGAAACTGTCAGTAACCAGGTATTGCCTCCATGTCCATGCTACCTTAACTCAAATGTACATGCTCTATCAATGATATTGAGCACTGCTTAGAAATATAGCACCTATATTATCTACAAAATATAATGTTGACTATGTCAACTTAACTGAGATATATATATATATATATATATATATATATAACATGCAATATAAAAACTTTTTAAATTGGTGACTAGAATAGGTGTTTTTATTACAAGTACTTTTTTTTTTTAGACCGATCCAAAGAAGTTTTTGGTTTATTTCCTTAATAGCATATCAACTACGATCAAAATAAGTGCTTCGACCTTTGGAAAACTCACTGGAATAATAGTTTTGGATAATAAGAGGTTGGTTGGGTTTTACAGCATGTCAACCCTTTCGGTCATTTTATGCCGAATACTTCTATTGGTAAAAAATGTTTAATGCTGACAAAGTTTTGAAATAATTTCATTTTTAATGGATAATACAATTTTGTTTATCAACTCATGTTTTTCTATTTAACCCATAGATGGGGATAATAAGAGGTATTTTTGATGAAAATCAACATTTCACTGTTCTCTTCTGAAAGAAACAGACAACAGCAACTAAGGCTGACTGCAAACCTGGAAGAAATTAACCAAAACATACAGGCAAAAGAAGGTGGACATGTTACATAATTCATAGGTAGCTTATGAATTATGTATGTGTGACACTATAGACGTTAGGGTGACACCAAAAGAGGTAACAACATCATGAGGATTGTAAAGAAAATAACTAGTTAAAAAAATAACTTAGAGGTTTCTAAAGTTACATACGATTTTAGAAAAAAAAGTGTCTTTTTGACAAGGCAGTGTATATACTAAAAACTGCCGGGTCAGAAAAAAAAATAGAGATATGAAATATTAAAAAAAACCATACACCTATGATGAAAATCTGTTAAAGCAACGGTCCCCAACCACTGGGTTGTGACCCGGTACCGGGTCGAGGGCCATTAGGTACCGCGCCACACAGAACGTTTGAATCTTTCTTTTTTTTTTTTTTATTGATTATCAGTCTAAATGTTGATGTTTTATTTTGAAAAGTAATTTCTGGGCCTCTTGACAGGTCTCGGTCACGTGATAGGTCACCAGCTGTTACCCCAAAAGCTAACAAAAATGAGTGAAAAACAAACGTCTTTGGCAAGCCTCTTTGGAAAGGGGAAAAGGCCCAATGAGGAGACAGTAGAAGGCTGGTCCATGAAAATATTGTCTTAGATGAAACCGGTCCGTGGCGCAAAAAAAAGTTGGGGACCGCTGTGTTAAAGGCCGTTTGGAGTTAGATAATTGTAAATTCAACAAATCACAGAATTTTGAGTTGACTCAGATAGCTAAGAAAATAACAAATCAAAACAGAATACATTCTGGTGCTAATAAGAATGTTATGTCAACGCTGATTTTGGAAAGTCATTATTTCGGAAAAACCCAAGAGAAAAATCAGATAATGAAATAATAAACCTTAGTTTTGTTTAACGGCATATGAACCTTTGTGGGTCATTTAATGCCAGCATGATGGTTTACTGCAAACGCAGCACCAAAAAGACATATATATTTACCAACCCCTCCACACAAGCAGGATGTGACACAAGGTCAATTTCTTAAGCGGAGTTTAACAGGTTGCCTAATCAAGGTTAAAGAGCCCAGTCTGCCCTACTATTTACCCATAGCTGGAGGGAGAGTAAGATTCATACCTTTCCCAAGGGTATTAGCGCTAAGTGAAATGCAATTACCACATCCAGGATTTGAACTCGTGTTGACGAGTCCATTTCCTATGACTTTAACCATTACACCACGCGCTTCCAAAAAGACATTATAAAGCTATCTTCGGAAAAAACATATACCAAACTTGTAGAACATAATTAGTGCTGCAGTAACGGACGTAAATGTAGAGACCAAGGTAACACCGATATGGAAACAGATTAGAGAAAAGCACAAACACTTCAATATGGACCTAAACAGGTCCAAAAGTTTAGCCATATTCGAGGAGTGGTGCGACTTCTACTGTATCGACATGAAAGACTTTGCACAGAAATCGTTCGACATATGTCACAAAATCAGACGTGCTTTTCACATCACGGGTGTCAGCAAATCTGGTAAAAGCTACAGGACGTAGCAGCATAACAAACGGGCTTATGAACTGCGGTAGGATGAGATGCCAAAGAGAAAACAACATCCCTAAAAGATAAACCCTTGTTTACAGAGGAGTGCAAAACCATGATAAGAGAACGCCAAGCAATCCTCAGGAAACTTAAAACCAACCCTTCATCAGAAAATCTAGACAAAATCTAGACAACAAAGAGCTAGAAGGTCCTCTTGGAGAAACTTCACCGCAAAAACAAACTCAAATACTAATCACAAACAATTTGGAACTTTGTAAAGAAAATATCAAATAAAACACTCCACAGTCCAATAAATCATCTCTCCCAAGGAAACACAAAAGCCTTGAGTGAAAAACAAATAGCCAATCTGATGGCAGAAAACTTTGCCCAAGCATCTACGAAAAAATATTCCAACAAATTCAACTAATTAACAAAATGAAACTCACCTCTGACAATACTGAATGCTATAAGCAACCCTTCACCCTAGATGAACTCCAAAATTCATTATCCAAATCCAATAACTCAGCCACCGGTCTAGACGAAATCCATTTCACACTTCTTAAAGAATTACCTACTATTTCCTTGAAATATCTCCTAAACATATACAACAATATCTGGATCTCGGGCAACATCCCTACTTTATGGAAGCAAGCCACAATCATTCCCATCCTCAAAAAAACAAAAGGACCCCACAAATCCCACCAGTTATAGACCTATAGCCCTAACTAGCTGTGCATGCAAAACTTTAGAAAGGATGATCAATGAAAGACTGATATGGTTTCTTGAATCAAACAAACTACTCTCAAACCTACAAACAGGTTTCAGAACCAAAAGAAGTACTATAGACCAACTAGTCCATAAAGAAACGCTAATCCGAGAAGCATTCATAAAAAAGGAATGCCTGGTGGCAGTCTTTTCTGACCTAGAAAAAGCCTACGATACAACATGGCCATACGGAATTCTAAAAGATCTCAGGGAGTTTGGATTACGGGGCAGACTTCCTGGCTTTATCAAGCATTTCCTTGAAGGTCAGACCTTAAATAACATAACGTTCTGTCTCCCTCCAGAAATCAAAGTATCACTCTATGTAGACGACTTCATCAGCTACAGCATAGTGTTTGTAGTGACTATCTAATTAACTGGCTTGTATGGCTTACTTGGTGCATAGAGTGACTATCTAATTAACTGGCTTGTATGGCTTACTTGGTGCATAGAGTGACTATCTAATTAACTGGCTTGTATATATATTAGTGACTATCTAACTGAGATAAGAAACAACCCACAGTATCAGCCCTGGAGAAATGGCCAACAATTTAGCAGCAGGAACAAATAGACAGTTACATAATTCATAGGTAGCTTATGAATTATGCATGTACTATATATGGCCAAGCACAATTGAACCAGTGTCAAGACAACTGGTACTTATGGGAATTCAGAATAGTCCACTCATGCATTTGGGTGATTCCAGTAATACGTCTGAAAAGAGTAATGTCTGTATGTTTCCGAGTGGTTTGCGTCATTATACAGGTGCACCAACTAGTGCTACCGATACACCTATACCTGCTGCTAAATGTTAATTTTTTTCTTTTTATTCCTAGGTTGCTGATGAAAAGATATACATGGCAGTATATCAATTCATTGAAGATGAATTCATACTGCCAGAACGCTATCTTCCAAAATACGCATATACGCTTGGATATGATACATCTCTACATGTAAATGACGACTACTTGGATATACATGATGAGAAACAAAATATTGCCGAAGCAGCGAATAAGCTACTTAGTTTTGTTAAACTTAGGAGAGGTATCATGATATATCATGCTGCCGAAAGAAAAGACCTGTGTAAAGGGAAACAATGGAATACTTATAATCACTTTCATATAGATTGGAAATCAAGTTGCGAGCCAAGAAAAGATTTGTCTTGGTATAACGTTACCAGGGCTTATCATAAGGCAATTAATTTCAGACGGGGAATTCCAAAAGTATAATTAGTTAAATTCCCTAGTAGCATGTGCAACTATTACTGTAAACCTCCTAGGCAAATTTTAATAATATCCGATGATCCCATAATGAGAATATTATCTGCTTGGTGTAGCATGAAATATCTCGAAAAACCTGATCCTTTAAAAAAAGATAGATATACATCAAAAACAGAAAAGAATACAACTACTGAACCTTATTTCACAAATACTAGTGGTGGTTCATTAAATCTGTTCAATTACCTTAATTGGGTATGGACAGGTAAAATGTATAGATCTGAAGGAGAAATGAAGGCAGATTGGATAGGTAGAAATACTAATCCTAACAATAATTTCATGCGTGCAATATCGCATCCACAATATGGAACTATAATCAAAAAAGTTAAACTTTCTTAGATAAGTACAATAAAAAAGACTGGTCATTATATTTAAACAATACAACATACTTATCATTAGATGTATCACTAAGACTATTCAGACTAATAATGAAAAAACAGAATTTTGATATATGCATATTCGTAGGTGATGTGTGGGCAATCTTAAATAAGAGATTTTTTAATAAAAACTTGTTGGTACTTCAAGGTGTACCTGACAGTGGCAAATCAACAATAGCTAGGTCAATAGTAGAACTCTTTCATGATAAAACATGATCAGACTTGTTTTGTGGAATGTGAGATGAAGGGAAAGATAAGAAAAGGATTTATAGTAGATAAGGATCTTGATTTAGGAGTTAAAAATAGTATAAATAAACGAATTTTGAGAAGCGTACTCACTCAAGAGGAAGGAACTGAATGAGACAGTCGATATTCATTCTCGCTGAAAGAAAAAAAAAATGTCTGCTGAAGCCGCTGAAACTTACCCGGATCAAGTTGAGATGCCGTTAAAAAATTCTTCAAATTCTCTGGCTGACAACACAGATCTGTTCGACAGTGATGAAGACGAAGAATTGCTGAACCCTCAAAATCAAATTCAATGCGATAGATACGAGGATCTGAAACACAGAGATGCTAAACTATTAAACCAACTCGAGGTAAGCGATGCACTTTCCAGGGACTAATTATTGCGGTCCTTTGGTTTGGTTTGTTTTACGGCATATCAACCTCAATGGGTCATTTAATGCCGATAAAGTTTTGAAATAAATCAATTCTTAATGGATAATACAATTTTTTTATGAATACATTTTTCTATTTAACCCATAGATGGGACCCTAACAGGTACTACCACTCCAGGTCAGAGTGGACCAGGGAGCAATGGTGATGAAGGGGTGCTCCACATTCCCCAAATCTCCAGAACTGAAACCTCACCATCAGATAGAGTTTAACGTCATTCCCAGGACATGTAGACCCGCAGCCACCGCCTTCTAACACCCATATGATAAAAAGGGGTTGGGGCTTGCCATAAGGGCAATAGGGTTGGGGAATGCAGTCCTTTTACAAATGATTTTAATCGCAAACCTTTAAATGATATTGATGCATGTTGTCGTGTTCATGATTTAGATTATGATACATATATTAGTACAATAGATGCAGATTATAAATTTTTAGATTGTTTACATAATATAGATACTCCGAGTAGTTTAGTAATTGGGACCATATTTAAGGGCAAAGTATTAGTAGATGCTTTAATAAATACATCCAGTGACCACATTTTACTATCGGGTAAAAGATTACGCGAACAAGAGGGTGTTAGTAAATATACTAGAAGTGACGGTAGTGAGGGTGGAGATTCTGATATAGAAATGGGTGATCCTCATGTAGGACCCTCACCTGGGGGTGCAGCAATGGTAGATGAAGGTGATCAACCAGTAAAGATAGGAGATAGTAATCTATTATTCATAAACAATTTAGTCGTTCATTTGTTCATTACATAGATCATTTTGCTGGGGCTAAGGATGTTTTAACAGCTAAACATTCTGGAAGTCAAGTTAAATTAGACTTAAGAATGAGAATGGTTGATATAACTAGGTCAATAGGAGAACTCTTTCAACATTCAGCAACAGTACAAGGAACTGCTAGCTTCCCATTCATGAGTTTGGTGAATGTTGAAATAGGTCTAATAGAAGAACCAAACATGACTATGGAAACATTACAAACTTTTAAAAAGATAAGCGAGGGGGTAGATACAGAGATAAATATAAATATGGTGCTGATCAGATAGTCAAACGTACACCTATTATAATTACTAGTAATCATGATTTTGATCAACACGCTCAGTATACTGAAAAACAGGCTTTTCTTTCGAGGTATATAAAATATATTTTCAATAACAAATCTGATTTCCTCATTCATTTGAATATGGTGCTGCAATACAGGACTAATTCTGATTGGAAACATTGAATAGTTTATTTGAACAATATATATTAACAGATGAGAGCAGTTCAGATAATGATATGCAGGTTTTCGTCTTTTTTAGATAATATGAAGAAAATATCACATCTGGAACGGACAGGGAAAATTCTGATCCAGAGATACAAAGAACATCTAAAAGACAATCAACAACCACATAGGAAAACGACAATGTAGACGGTCTCAGACCAGCGATGATGACTGACACTAACATAAACTTCTTAGATCGCATGCAAAATATAACCACAATGTATAAGAAAGAATTATACATTGTTAATCATATTTTCAATTTATTACAAAATTGTATAAATGATGAACAAAGAAATAAATAAAAATAAAAAATAAAAAATAAAAAATAGTGGACTAAGGAAATTTTTACAAAAACTTTTGTTGATCTGTATTTTCAATTTTCTGTCAATACTTTTTTGAAAGACCACAATAAAAAATCAAAATGGATAAATAAGATGAAAAAGAACTCTGAGGGTTCAAAGAAGGGCCCAAGTTTCAGGCGCACTTCAAACCAAAGAAGTTTTCAAGAAAATGTTTGTTATTCTTGATTTGTCGTGGTTCAGCGCATTTCCATCACTAGTTTTTGAAAGACCAAATAAGAAGTCAAAGTGGATAAATAAGATGAAAAAAGAACTGCGAGGGTTCAAAGAAGGGCAAAAGTTTTGTTATTCTTGATTTGTTGTGGTAAACTCCATTTCCATCTATACTTTCTGAAAGACCACTACAAAACATTAAATGTATAAATTATATGAAGAGGGTTCGAAGAAGGGCTGAGTTTCAGGCGCACTTCAAATAAGATATATATCATGATATAAATCAGTTACAATACAGGCCCATTAAAGTTAGGAAAAGAAAAGAAATTTCCTATTTTTTGGTATTTCTGAGAATTTTCTTTTTGCTAGCACTAAGGAAACTTTGACAGCAATAGTCAGGGAAAATAATCACTTCCTATGTGTGTCTAATCTGTTAAAATTTCAACAAAATTTGAGGCTGTAATGATAGGTGATCTAGCTGAAATTTTTTAAAGTGATTAATGAAATTTCTAATCATGGTACATATCTTTTTTGAAGATCAGCTTCAATATTATCCCCGCAAACTTCCCTACTAAAAATAGTGTCCCTAGTAACCGTAAACAGCATCCTTAGCAACTACAGTCAGAACCAGCAAATAGGAACAAAATCAAAGATTTGTCGGCTATAATTACTTAATTACATAAAGAGAGGTCATTTGATCCCGAAGATGTTTCGTTTTATTTAGCCCATAGATGGGACCCTAACAGGTATTACCACACCCGGGTCAGAGTGGACCTGGTAGTAATGGACGATGAAGAGGTGCTCCATCATTCCCCGAGCTCCAGAACTGGAACTTCATCAGATAGAGTTTAATGTCATACTCAGGACACTAAGTCCCTCAACCACTACCTTCGATATGATTAAAAGGGTTTGGGACAATCATATAGGTGCTAAGGCTTGACGTGAGGGGACCTTTAAATGTGGTTTACAGTTGGTGGTATCCAGGAAGTGTAAAAAGCCATGATGACAGATATGCGTGTCATTCGCAAGAATGTCAAAGATTCTTACTATGAGCAATGTAACGTATGTTTATGTGACACGCGTTACAAGAGTCACTTGTAATATTCACCTGGCTGTCTACCTAAGCCAATGAAAAATGGTGGAAAAGATATTACTAAAAGAAAGAATCCAAAAGTCCAACTTTGCTAAAAAGAAATTGACACTCCTGAAAAGGTTTTGTGTTTTTTAATCTGAATATTTAAAATCTAATATCTAAATTCCCTATCACTGCCAGTATCAAATTATCCTCCAAAAATCATATTGTTTATTTTTGATTCTTGTGTGTTGGATAATTGAATTAACAAAATTGGGTAAATTCATTTGTGAATTTATTTTAAATGGCCAAGATTCTTATTGTGATCAATGTAACGTATGTTTATGTGACACACGTTACAAGAGTCACTTGTAATATTCCCCTGGCTGTTCACTTCAGCCAATGAAAAAAATCCCGGAACATCTTTGCTCAAAGAGCCTGATATTCCTGAAGAATATCAATTTATGGTTTTTGTAGATAATATAGTTGTTAAATTTCTAAAATTTAATATCTAAATCCCATCATTGAATTTTTCAGGGAATTCTAACTGCCAGAATCAAGATTATCCGCCAAAAAGCATATATTCTATTTTTTGATTCTTGTGCGTGTTGGTGATTGAATTAACAAAATTGGCTGAATTCATTTTTGAATTTATTTTAATGAATCAAAGAAACAAATTCTTTGAATTCTAGAATGTTTTTTTTTTTCTCCACCGTTCAAACAAATTTGGTTATTTATGCTGTAAGGGAAAAAAATATTTCTAGAGGGAGAAAAAGTTTCAGTTTTGTAAAGACAGTTTTTTTGGGTTTTTTTCCTTTCAAATGAATAAAAAAAAAAAAAAAAAAAAAAAGTTTAAACTTGTGTTTATGTGATGTGTTACAAGAGTCACTTTTAATATTTACTTCAGACAATGTAATTTTTTGTTTTGTTATGTTTGTAAGAAAGGCCAAGACTCTTATATAGAACAATGTAACTTGTGTTTATGTGACATGTGTTACAAGAGTCACATCAGATAATATAATATAGTGCCACTCACAAACTACCCCAGAGAAGGGCGAACTAATTTTGATATAAAAACATTGTTTTTCGAAAAATCGAGTCCAATTGTTTCTTGGTCTCAAGCTGTCTGATGTTAAAACCTTTACTTTTTCAGGCATGAAACTTTGCTTTTATTCTTAAAAAAATGTTCAAAAGCAGTCGGGACACTAATGATCTCGAGTGGAGGTGACATGTCATGTCTAAGGGCCTATAGGTCTATACTTACAAGAGAGAAGAAAATTGTTTATAGTTTACAGTTGGTGGTATCCAGGAAGTGTAAAAAGCCATGATGACAGATACGTGTGTCATTCGCAAGAATGTCCAAGATTCTTATTATGAACAATGTAACGTATGTTTATGTGACATGTGTTACAAGAGACACTTTTTGAAGCTCAATGCAAGTCGCCAACCAGAGATGTCAGAATCCGTGCTGCACTAGCAAACAGCCAATTCTTGCCTTTTGACCAACCTAGTGCCACTCACGCAAACTACCCCAGGGAAGTGCAAACTAATTTTGACATCACAAAAACATCTTGTTTTTCAGACATAAATTTTTGTTTTGTACTGTGAGCAATGTAACATGTTTATGTGACATGTTACAAGAGTCACTTAATATTCACCTCAGACAATATAAATTTTTTGCTTTTGTTGTGTCATTTGCAAGAAAGTCCTAGCAAAAAAAAAAATCCATAGCACAATGATTTTTACTATAAAAATCCTTTGTTTTAGTGTTCACTTTACCATCAATTAAAATGAAAAAATTTAAAATGCTAAAAAATTTGGCACATTCATTTGTGGCATAAAGACTTAAAATGTAAAATTATTTGTACAGTTGCTGAAATTCCAACTGACATCACCACAAAATATTTCATGTTGGAATATATAAGTATTCCTCAGATAAAATAAGTATAAAACTTTTAAAGGATTATGTTGTTTATATGTGCCATTTACTGAAAGACAAACCTACGAGAGAGAAGAAAATTGTCTGTGGTTTACAGTTGGTGGTATCCAGGAATGATAAAAGCCATGATGATAGATAGGTGTGTCATTCGCAAGAAAGGCCAGATTCTTATTGTGAACGACATAACTTGTCTTTATGTGACACATGTTACAAGACTCGCTCACAAATTCTCCTGGAGGTTTGTCTCGGCTAATGATAATGACGGAAATATATTTTTTTTGTAAAGAAAAATTAGAAATTTTTTTTTTTTCAAGTAAACCTTTTTTCTCCTAAAAAAAGGCTGACTTCTGATTTAGGTTGGAAAATTAAAACGGAAGTTTTTTGGTGGTACCAATGACAGTTTAACTACAGTCTATGAATTAACATTTTTGCGAATTGGGTTACGGTTTTAGGGATTCAGGTTGTTTTTAATTACGTATTGCTTAAAAAAAAAAAACAACAACAAAAAACTCAAATTACTATACATTTAATTAACCATTGAAATTAATTATTGAATCTATTGAGATAGTTGTTTTTGTGTTAGTATTGCAATGTATAATTTCAATTAAATTTAGTTTAAAAAATATTTTTCAACATTAAATGTATAGTAATTTTGGTTTCTTGTTGTTTATTTTCTTTAATGCGTAATTAAAAACAACCTTAATCCCCTAAAACCGTAACCCAATTTTGCAAAATGTTAATTCATAGACTAGTTAAAATGTTAATTCATAGACTGTAGTTAAAACGGTCATTGGATACCACTAAAAAACTTTCCGTTTTAATCAGCCCTAAAAAAATCCTTGACTGACAAAAACTGGGACCAAAAGTGCCCTAAAAACAAAAGTGAAAATTATTTTGTATTGATTACATTTTATAAGAGAAAAAAAATAAAATAAAATAAAAATGAATGAATAAAACTTTAAAATATCTAACCAATTATTTTTATTTTGTTTAATAAAACAAACGTCAGAGAAGGAAATTGTTTGTGGTTTACAGTTGGTGGTATCCAGGAAGTGTAAAAAGCCATGATGAAAGACATGTCTCATTTTCAAGAAGACCAAGATTCTTACTGTGAGCAATGTAACGTATGTTTATGTGACAAGAGTTACAAAGAGCCACTTGTAATATTCACCTGGCTGTTTCACCTCAGCCAATGAAAAATGGTGGGAAAGATATTACTAAAGAAAGAATCCCAAGGTCCAACTTTGCTAAAAGGTTTTTATGGGTCTATAGAAAAATAAAAAATAATTCTAATATTTCTCACATTGAAACCTATTTAAAAAGATAATTTATTTATATTTAAGTAACAAAAATTTC
This sequence comes from Doryteuthis pealeii, assembly GCA_023376005.1. NCBI lineage: Eukaryota > Metazoa > Mollusca > Cephalopoda > Myopsida > Loliginidae > Doryteuthis > Doryteuthis pealeii. Next base: position 44,082,160 of record CM042178.1, read on the forward strand.
ATTAAATTGGACAATTATCAGATTTTAGATTTTAAAAAAAATTTTTTTCTTAAGTAATATTTTATAAATATATCTCAACTGTACGCATCAGGCTGCTACTCAATATGAACATTAATCATCTTGCAACACCCTTTGGTTAAAAATGAGATGGTCCAAATTTTATCTATAAATAATTTCATTTTGGCCGGTCTCATTTTTAACCAGAGGGTATTTGTAAGATGATAAGTCAGAAGATTAAGAAACAAGAGTTTATTAACCCTTTAATCTACCAGAGTACCCAATTACCCAATAATCAAATGCTGTACCCTTCCCCAAAAGAAATTCTGAGATCCCCAGCTCTTAGATGTTTAGAGTTTTAAAAAAAGAGAAAATGAATTAAATGAATATATTTCTTTGCAGTAGTAAGGGATCATCATATGATACTAACTTGTCAACCATTTCACCATGCTATTGTGGATGACAAGTAAAGAGTTATACATACATAGATATTTTTATAGAGTATTACCCTTTATCTACCAGAGCACCCCCAAACCACCCAATGATCAAAAATGCAGACACTTACACACACACACAAATTTTGAGAATCCTCAGCTCTTAGAAAATGGTTTGAGTTTAAAAAAGAGAATGAATTAAATGAATACATTTCTTTGCAGTAGTAAAGGATCTTGTCAAACCATTTCACCTTGCAGATGGCAGTGGTAGATATTTCTCAGATACAAAATTTATTTTACAAAAAAAAGAAAAAAAAAAAGAAAAAAAGAGAGAAAAAAAAAAAAAAAAAAAGAAAAAAAAAAGGAATAAACCCAAAAGCGATGGACATATGTGGTTCAGTTGGTGTATCCAGGAAGTGTAAAAAGCCATGAATGACAGACATGTGACATTAGCTCAGAAAAGTATGGAAATTAGCTGGTGGGGCTCCCCCAAATTCTAATAACAAAGTCAAAGGAGTTCTAATTTTTACCGATTTGCCCTGCAAGCAAGCAGCAATAACTATGCTCCAACCACAACCACTATTATATAGGCTATGGGTATATGTCCTATCTTAAGAAGATGGAATATAACATAAGGACTAGTGAGGGTCAAGAAAAAAGATGACATCAGGTTCGACAGGAGTCCAGTGTTACAATTTAATATGGTAAACATAAATTATCAAATTCATTAAAAAATATTATTAAATTAATGCATTTTCAAATATTATTTGAAAATGGCATAATGTGGTACTTAAAAGCAATTTGAATTACAAATATCAACTGGAATTTTGTGAGAATATTGACAACCTTTGACAACCTTATTAAATGGACGTGATGTCTGATTAATTTAGGGTATCACAAGACCTAGTTTGGTGTCATGATTGCCATGACGGATTTTGTTTAATTCACAATCAGATAAAGAAAGTTCAAGCGATGTTACTCTTTTAACCTGGATATGTTTTTTGATTAATTTATTGGATATCATGGAAACTGAATTGGTGCCATGACTGCATGAAAGTCCATGTTAATAAGAGGTTACAATGCTTGGACTTCTTTTGGGAAATGGACTTTCATGCAGTCATGCAACCAATTCAGTCATGATATCCTAAATTAATCAAAAACATATCCAGGTTAAAAAGAGGTAAACATCGCTTGAACTTTCTTTTATCTGATTGTGAATTAAACAAAAATCGCGTCATGCAATCATGACACCAACTAGGTCTTGTGATACCCTAAATTATCCAGACATCACTGCCATTTAAATAAGGTGTCAAAGGTTGTCAATATTTCTCACAACTTTCCAGTTGATATTTGAATTCCAAATTGCATTTAAGTACAACATGTGTATGCATTTCAAATAATATTTGATGCATATAATATATTTTTAATGAATTTATTTTATGTTTACCATTAAAATTGTAACACTTGGATCCTGTCTGACCTGAATGTCTATTCTTTGTTCTTTGACGCCTCACTAGTCCTTATGTTAATATTCCATCTTCTTAAGATAGCATATACCCATAGCCTATATAATAGTGGGTTGTGGTTGGAGATAGTTATTTGCTGCTTGGTGCAGCAAATCGGTTAAAAATTGAACTCCTTTGACTTTGTTATTAGAATTTGGGGGGAGCCCCACCCAGCTAATTTCCATACTTTTCTGAGCTAATGTCACATTCCTGTCATCATGGCTTTTTACACTTCCTGGATACCACCACTGTAAACCACTGATGTCCATCGCTTTTGGTTTTATTCCTTTTTTTTTTTTTCCTTTTTTTTTTTTCTCTCTTTTTTTCTTTTTTTTTTTTTTCTTTTTTTGTAATAAATTTTGTAATCTGAGAAATATCTAACCACTGCCATCTGCAAGGTGAAATGGTTGACAAGATCCTTTAACTACTGAAAAGAAATGTATTCATTTTTCCATTTCTCTTTTTAACTCAACCATTTCTAAGAGCTGAGGATCTCAAAATTTTGTTGTGTGTGTTGTAAGTGTCTGCATTTTGATCATTGGGTGGTTTGGGGGTGCTCTGGTAGATAAAGGGTAATACTCTATAAAATATCTATGTATGTATAACTCTTTACTTGTCATCCACAATAGCATGGTGAAATGGTTGACAAGTTAGTACATATGATGATCCTTACTACTGCAAAAGAAATATATTCATTTAATTCATTTCTCTTTTTTTAAAACTCTAACCATTTTCTAAGAGCTGGGGATCTCAGAATTTCTTTTTGGGGAAGGGTTACAGCATTTTGATTATTGGGTAATTTGGGGTACTCCTGGTAGATAAAGGGTTAATAACTCTGTTTCTTAATCTTCTGACTTATCATCTTACAATACCCTCTGTTAAAAATGGACCGGCAAAATGAATTATTTATAGATAAAATTTGACCATCTCATTTTTAACCAAGGGTGTTGCAGATGATAATGTTCATATTGAGTAGCAGCCTGATGCGTACAGTTGAGATATATTTAATAAAATATTACTTAAGAAAAAATTTTTTTTAAAATCTAAAATCTGATAATTGTCCAATTTTAATGAATTTTTGTACTTAAATATAATAAATTATCTTTTAAATAGGTTTCAATGTGAGAATATTAGAAAATTATTTATTTTTTTCTATAGACCCATAAAAACCTTTTAGCAAAGTTGGACTTGGGATTCTTTCTTTAGTAATATCTTTCCCACCATTTTTCTTTTGGCTGAGGTGACAGCAGGTGAATATACAAGTGGCTCTTGTAACTCTTGTCAACATAACATACGTTACATTGCTCCAGTAAGAATCTTGGTCTTCCTTGAAAATGAGACATGTCTTTCATCTGGCTTTTTAAACTTCCTGGATACCACCAACTGTAAACCACAACAATTTCTTCTCTGACGTTGTTTTATTTAAACAAAATAAAAAATAATTGGTTAGATATTTTAAAGTTTTATTCATTCATTTTTTTTATTTTATTTTATTTTTTTCTCTATAAAATGTAATCAATACAAAATAATTTTTCACTTTTGTTTTTAGGGCACTTTTGGTCCCAGTTTTTTGTCAGTCAAGGATTTTTTAGGGCTGATTAAACGGAAAGTTTTTTAGTGGTATCCAATGACCGTTTAACTACAGTCTATGAATTAACATTTTAACTAGTCTATGAATTAACATTTTTGCAAATTGGGTTACGGTTTTAGGGGATTAGGTTGTTTTTAAATTACGCATTAAAGAAAATAAACAACAAGAAACCCAAATTACTATACATTTAATGTTGAAAATATTTTTTAAACTAAATTTAATTGAAATTATACATTGCAATACTAACACAAACAACTATCTCATAGATTTCAATAATTAATTTCCATGGTTAATTAAATGTATAGTAATTTGAGTTTTGTTTTTTTTTTTTTTTAAGCAATACGTAATTAAAAACAACCTGAATCCCCTAAAACCGTAACCCAATTCGCAAAATGTTAATTCATAGACTGTAGTTAACTGTCATTGGGTAACCACCAAAAAACTTCCGTTTTAATTTTCCAACCTAAATCAGAAGTCAGCCTTTTTTAGGAAGAAAAAAGGTTACTTGAAAAAAAAAAAAAATTTCTAATTTTTTCTTTACAAAAAAAATATATTTCCGTCATTATCATTAGCCGAGACAAACCTCCAGGAGAATTTTGTGAGCGAGTCTTGTAACATGTGTCACATAAAGACAAGTTATGTCGTTCACATAAGAATCTGGCCTTTCTTGCGAATGACACACCTATCTATCATCATGGCTTTTATCACTTCCTGGATACCACCAACTGTAAACCACAGACATTTTCTTCTCTCTCGTAGGTTTGTCTTTCAGTAAATGGCACATATAAACAACATAATCCTTTAAAAAGTTTTATACTTATTTTATCTGAGGAATACTTATATATTCCAACATGAAATATTTTGGTGTGATGTCAGTTGGAATTTCAGCAACTGTACAAATAATTTTTTACATTTTAAGTCTTTATGCCCAAATGAATGTGCCAAATTTTTTAGCATTTTAAATTTTTTTCATTTTAATTGATGGTAAGTGAACACTAAAACAAGGATTTTATAGTAAAATCATTGTGCTATGGATTTTTTTTTTTGCTAGGACTTTCTTGCAAATGACACAACAAAGCAAAAAATTTATATTGTCTGAGGTGAATATTAAGTGACTCTTGTAACATGTCACATAAACATGTTACATTGCTCACAGTACAAAACAAAAATTTTATGTCTGAAAAACAAGATGTTTTTGTGATGTCAAAAATTAGTTTGCACTTCCCTGGGGTAGTTTGCGTGAGTGGCACTAGGTTGGTCAAAAGGCAAGAATTTGGCTGTTTGCTAGGTGCAGCACGGATTTCTGACATCTCTGGTTGCGACTTGCATTTGAGCTTCAAAAGTGTCCTCTTGTAACACATGTCACAAAACATACGTTACATTGTTCATAATAAGAATCTTGGACATTCTTGCGAATGACCACGTATCTGTCATCATGGCTTTTTACACTCCTGGATACACCAACTGTAAACTATAAACAATTTTCTTCTCTTTTGTAAGTATAGACCTTAGGCCCTTAGACATGACATGTCACCTCCACTCGAGATCATTAGTGTCCGACTGCTTTTGAACATTTTTTTTAAGAAAATAAAAAGCAGTTCATGGCCTGAAAAAGTAAAAGGTTTTAAACATCAGAACAGCTTGAGACGAAAGAAACAATTGGACTCGATTTTTTCGAAAACAATGTTTTTATATCAAAATTAGTTCGCCCTTCTCTGGGGTAGTTTGTGTGAGTGGCACTATAAATTTATATTATCTGATGTGACTCTTGTAACACATGTCACATAAACACAAGTTACATTGTTCTATATAAGAGTCTTGGCGCTTTCTTACAAACATAAAAAACAAAAAATACATTGTCTGAAGTAAATATTAACAGTGACTCTTGTAACACATCACATAAACACAAGTTTAAACTTTTTTTTTTTTTTTTTTTTTTATTCATTTGAAAGGGAAAAAAACCCAAAAAAAACTGTGCCTTTACAAAACTGAAACTTTTTCTCCCTCTAGAAATATTTTTTTTCCCTTACAGCATAATAACCAAATTTTGTTTGAACGGTGGAGAAAAAAAAAAACATTCTAGAATTCAAAGAATTTTGTTTCTTTGATTCATTAAAAATAAATTCAAAAATGAATTCAGCGCAATTTTGTAATTCAATCACCAACACGCACAAGAATCAAAATAGAATATATGCTTTTTGGCGGATAATCTTGATTCTGGCAGTTAGAATTCCCTGAAAATTCATGATGGGATTTAGATATTAAATTTTTAGAAATTTAACAACTATATTATCTAAAAAACGCATAAATTGATATTCTTAGGAATATCAGGCTCTTTGAGCAAAGATTTCGCTTGGGGATTTTTTCATTGGCTGAAGTGAACAGCCAAGGGGAAATATTAAACAAGTGAAAATTCTTGTAACGTGTGTCACATAAACATCGTTACATTGATCACAATAAGAATCTTGGCCATTTAAAATAAATTCACAAATGAACTTTACCCAATTTTGTTAATTCAATTACCAACACACAAGAAATCAAAATAAACAATATGATTTTTGGAGGATAATTTTGATTCTGGCAGTGATGAGGGAATTTAGATATTAGATTTTAAATATTCAGATTAAAACACAAAACCTTTCAGGAGTGTCAATTTCTTTAGGCAAAGTTGGATTTTTGGATTCCTTTCTTTTAGTAATATCTTTTCCACCTTTTTCATGTGGCTTAGGTAGACAGCCAGGTGAATATTAGCAAGTGACTCTTGTAAACGCGTGTCACATAAACATACGTTACATTGCTCATAGTAAGAATCTTTTGACCATTCTTGCGAATGACACGCATATCTGTCATCATGGCTTTTTAACTTCCTGGATACCACCAACTGTAAACCACATTTAAAGGTCCCCCTCAACGTCAAGCCTTAGCACCTATATGATTGTCCCAAACCCTTTTAATCATATCGAAGGTAGTGGTTGAGGGACTTAGTGTCCTGAGTATGACATTAAACTCTATCTGATGAAGTTCAGTTCTGGAGCTCGGGGAATGATGGAGCACCTCTTCATCGCATTACTACCAGGTCCACTCTGACCCGGAGTGGTAGTACCTGTTAGGGTCCCATCTATGGGCTAAATAAAACGAAACATCTTCGGGATCAAATGACCTCTCTTTATGTAATTAAGTAATTATAGCCGACAAATCTTTGATTTTGTTCCTATTTGCTGGTTCTGACTGTAGTTGCTAAGGATTGCTGTTTACGGTTACTAGGGACACTATTTTTAGTAGGGAAAGTTTGCGGGGGATAATATTGAAGCTGATCTTCAAAAGATATGTACCATGATTAGAAATTTCATTAATCACTTTAAAAATTTCAGCTAGATCACCTATCATTACAGCCTCAAATTTGTTGAAAATTTTAACAGATTAGACACACATAGGAAGTGATTATTTTCCCTGACTATTGCTGTCAAAGTTTCCTTAGTGCTAGCAAAAAGAAAATTCTCAGAAATACCAAAAAATAGGAAATTTCTTTTCTTTTCCTAACTTTAATGGGCCTGTATTGTAACTGATTTATATCATGATATATATCTTATTTGAAGTGCGCCTGAAACTCAGGCCCTTCTCGAACCCTCTTCATATAATTTATACATTTTTAATGTTTTGTAGTGGTCTTTCAGAAAGTATAGATGGAAATGGAGTTTACCACAACAAATCAAGAATAACAAAACTTTTGCCCTTCTTTGAACCCTCGCAGTTCTTTTTTCATCTTATTTATCCACTTTGACTTCTTATTGTGGTCTTTCAAAAACTAGTGATGGAAATGCGCTGAACCACGACAAATCAAGAATAACAAACATTTTCTTGAAAACTTCTTTGGTTTGAAGTGCGCCTGAAACTTGGGCCCTTCTTTGAACCTCGCAGTTCTTTTTTCATCTTATTTATCCACTTTGACTTCTTATTGTGGTCTTTCAAAAACTAGTGATGGAAATGCGCTGAACCACGACAAATCAAGAATAACAAACATTTTCTTGAAAACTTCTTGGGTTTGAAGTGCGCCTGAAACTTGGGCCCTTCTTCAAACCCTCAGTTCTTTTTTCATCTTATTTATCCATTTTGATTTTTTAATTGTGGTCTTTCAAAAAAGTATTGACAGAAATTGAAATACAGATCACAAAAGTTTTTGTAAAAATTTCCTTAGTCCACATTTTATTTTTTATTTTTTTATTTTTTATTTTTTTTTTTTTTATTTTTTATTTTTATTTATTTTCTTTGTTTCATCATTTATACAATTTTTGTAATAATTGAAAATATGATTAACAATGTATATTCTTTTCTTATACATTGTGGTTATATTTTGCATGCGATCTAAGAAGTTTATGTTAGTGTCAGTCATCATCGCTGGTCTGAGACCGTCTACATTGTCGTTTTTCTGTGTGTTTGAATGTGGTTGTTGATTGTCTTTTAGATGTTCTTTGTATCTCTGGATCAGAATTTTCCCTGTCCGTTTCAGATGTGATATTTTCTCATATCTATCTAAAAAAGAACGAAACCTGCATATCATTATCTGAAACTGCTCTCATCTTGTTAATATATATTGTTCAAATAAACTATTCAATGTTTCCATCAGATTAGTCTGTATTGCAGCACCATATTCAAATGAATGAGGAAATCAGATTTGTTATTGAAAATATATTTTATATACCTCGAAAGAAAAGCCTGTTTTTCAGTATACTGAGCGTGTTGATCAAAAATCATGATTACTAGTAATTATAATAGGTGTACGTTTGACTATCTGATCAGCACCATATTTTATATTTACTCTGTATCTACCCCCTCGCTTATCTTTTTAAAAGTTTGTAATGTTTCCATAGTCATGTTTGGTTCTTCTATTAGACCTATTTCAACATTCACCAAACTCATGAATGGGAAGCTAGCAGTTCCTTGTACTGTTTGCTGGATGTTGAAAGAGTTCTCCTATTGACCTAGTTATATCAAAATTCTCATTCTAAGTCTAATGTAACTTACTTTACTTCCAAGAATGTTTAGCTGTTAAAACATCCTTAGCCCAGCAAAATGATCTATGTAATGAACAAATGAACGACTAAATTGTTTATGAATATAGGATTACTATCTCCTAATCTTTACTGGTTGATCACTTCATCTACCATTGCTGCACCCCCAGGTGAGGGTCCTACATGAGGATCACCCATTTCCTATATCAGAATCTCCACCCTCACTACCTCACTTCTAGTATATTTACTAACACCCTCTGTTCGCGTAATCTTTTACCCGATCGTAAAATGTGGTCACTGGATGTATTTATTAAAGCATCTACTAATACTTTGCCCTTAAATGGTCCCAATTACTAAACTACTCGGAGGTATCTATATTATGTAAACAATCTAAAAATTTATAATCTGCATCTATTGTACTAATATATGTATATATCTAAATCATGAACACGACAACATGCATCAATATCAATTTAAAGGTTTGGCGATTAAAATCATTTGTAAAAGGACTGCATTCCCCAACCCTATTTGCCCTTATGGCAAGCCCAACCCTTTTTATCATATGGGTGCTAGAAGGCGGTGGGCTGCGGGTCTACATGTCCTGGGAATGACGTTAAACTCTATCTGATGGTGAGGTTTCAGTTCTGGAGATTTGGGGAATGTGGAGCACCCCTCATCACCATTGCTCCCTGGTCCACTCTGACCTGGAGTGGTAAGTACCTGTTAGGGTCCCATCTATGGGTTAAATAGAAAAATGTATTCATAAAAATTGTATTATCCATTAAGAATTATGATTTATTTCAAAACTTTATCGGCATTAAATGACCCATTGAGGTTGATATGCGTAAAACAACAAACAAAGGAACCGCAATAATTAGTCCCTGGAAAGTGCATCGCTTACCTCGAGTTGTTTAATAGTTTAGCATCTCTGTGTTTTCAGATCCTCGTATCTATCGCATTGAATTTGATTTTGAGGGTTCAGCAATTCTTCGTCTTCATCACGTCGAACAGATCTGTGTTGTCAGCCAGAGAAATTTGAAGAATTTTTTAACGGCATCTCAACTTGATCCGGGTAAGTTTCAGCGGGCTTCAGCAGACATTTTTTTTTCTTTCAGCGAGAATGAATATCGACTGTCTCATTCAGTTCCTTCCTCTTGAGTGAGTACGCTTCTCAAAATTCGTTTATTTATACTATTTTTAACTCCTAAATCAGATCCTATCTACTATAAATCATTTTACTCTTATCTTCCTTCATCTCACATTCCACAAAACAAGTCTGATCATGTTTTATCATGAAAGAGTTCTACTATTGACCTAGCTATTGTGTTGATTTGCCACTGTCAGGTACACCTTGAAGTACCAACAAGTTTTTATTAAAAAATCTCTTATTTAAGATTGCCACACATCACCTACGAATCATGCATATATCAAAATTCTGTGTTTTTCATTATTAGTCTGAATAGTCTTAGGATACATTCTAATGATAAGTATGTTGTATATGTTTTAAATATAATGACCAGTCTTTTTATTGTACTTATCTAGAGAAAGTTTAACTTTTTTGATTTATAGTTCCATATTGTGGGATGCGATATTGCACGCATGAAATTATTGTTAGGATTAGTATGTTCTACCCTATCCAATCTGCTTCATTTCTCCTTCAGATCTATACATTTTACCTGTCCATACCCAATTTAAGGTAATTGAACATGATTTAATGAACCACCACTAGTATTTGTGAAAGTAAGGTTCCGTAGTTGTATTCTTTTCTGTTTTTGATGTATAGTCTATCTTTTTTTAAAGGATCGGTTTTTCGAGATATTTCATGCTTACATCACCAGCAGATAATATTCTCATTATGGATCATCGGATATTATTAAAATTTGCCTAGGAGGTTTACAGTAATAGTTGCACATGCACTAGGGAATTTAACTAATTAATACTTTTGGAATTCCCGTCTGAAATTAATTGCCTTATGATAAGCCCTGGTAACGTTATACCAAGACAAATCTTTTCTTGGCTCGCAACTTGATTTCCAATCTATATGAAAGTGATTATAAGTATTCCATTGTTTCCGCTTTACACAGGTCTTTTCTTTCGGCAGCATGATATACATGATACCTCTCCTAAAGTTTAACAAAACTAGTAGCTTATTCGCTGCTTCGGCATTATTTTGTTTCTCATCATCATGTTATATCCAAGTAGTCGTCATTTACATGTAGAGATGTATCATATGCCAAGCGTATATGCGTATTTTGGGGAAGATAGCGTTCTGGCAGTATGAATTCATCTTCATGATTGGATATACTGCCTGTATAGTCTTTCATCAGCTAGATCTCTAGGAATAAAAAGAAAAAATTAGACATTTAGGCAGCAGGGTATAAGGTGTCTCGGTAGCGAATAAGTTTGGGCACCTGTATTATGACAACCCACTCGGAATCAACAGACATCTACTCTTTTCAAGACTGGTATTAACTGGAATGCCCCAAATGCATGGAGTGGACTAATTCTGAATTTCCATAAGTACCAGTTTGTTCTTCGACACTGGTTCAATTGGCTGCTCTGGCCATATATAGTACATGCATAATCATAAGCTACCTATGAAATTATGTAAGCTGTCCTATTTGGTTCCGGCTGCTAAAGTTGTTGCCATTTCTCAGGGCTGATACTGTGGGTTGTTTCTTATCTCAGTTAGATAGTCACTAATATATATACAAAGCCTCAGTTAATTAGATAGTCCTCCTATGCACCAAGTAAGCCATACAAGAGCAGTTAATTAGCATAGTCACTCTGATGGCACCAAGTAAGTCCATACAAGCAGTTAATTAGATAGTCACTACAAACACGTATGCTTGTAAAGCTGATGAGAAGTCGTCTACAATAGAGTGATAGCTTTGATTTCTGGAGGAGAGACAGACGTTATGTTATTTAAGGCGACCTTCAAGGAAATGCTTGATAAAGCCAGGAAGTCTGCCCCGTAATCCAAAACCCCCCCCCCCCCCCGCCCCCCCCTCCCTGGATCTTTTAGAATTCCGTATGTCCATGCCTGTATCGTAGGCTTTTTCTAAAGGTCCAGAAAAGACTGCCACAGGCATTCCTTTTATGAATCTTCTCGGATAGGGTTTCTTATGGACTAGTTGGTCTATATACTTCTTTTGGTCTGAAACCTGTTTGTAGTTTGAGAGTAGTTGTTTGATTCAAGAAACCATATCAGCTCTTTCATTGATCATCCTGTTCTAAAGTTTTTGGCATGCAACGCTAGTTTAGGGCTATAGTCCTATAACCGGTGGGAATTTGTGGGTCCTTTTGTTTTTTTGAGGATGGGAATGATTTGTGGCTTGCTTCCAGTAAAGTAGTGGAATGATTGCCCGACGATCCAGAATATTGTTGTATGATGTTTATGGAGAATACTTCAGGAAATAGTAGGTATCTTAAAGAAGTGTGAGAATGGGATGTTCGTCTAGACGGTGGCTGAGTATTGGATTTGGATAAATGAATTTTTGGAGTTCAGTCTAGGGTGAAGGGTTGCTTATAGCATTCAGTAGTCAGAGGTGAGTTTCATTTTGTTATTAGTTGAATTTGTTGGAAATTGTTTGTCGTAGATGTTGGGCAAAGTTTTCTGCCATCAGTATGGCTGATTTGGTTTTTCACTCGAAGCTTTTGTGTTTCCTTGGGAGAAGATGATTATTGATCTGTAGTGTTTTATTTGATATTTTCTTAACAAAGTTTCCAAATGTGTTTGTGATTAGTATTTGAGTTTGTTTTTGCGTGAAGTTTCTCCAAGAGGAAGCCTTCTAGCTTCTTTGTTGTCTAGATTTTTGTCTAGATTTTCTGATGAAGGTTGGTTTTAAGTTCCCTAGAGATGGCTTGGCGTTCTCTTATCAGTTTTGCAACTCCTTCTGTAAACAAGGGTTTATCTTTAGGATGTTGTTTTCTCTTTGGCATCTCATCCTAAACCGCAAGTTCATAAGCCGTTTGTTATGCGCTACGTCCTGGGTGAGGCTTGGTACCAATTTGCTGACACCCGTTAGTGTGAAAAGCACGTCTGATTTTGTGACATATTGAACGATTCTGGCAAAGTCCCTTTTATGTCGATACACGTAGAAGTCGCACCAACTCCTCGAATATGCCTAAAGCTTTTTGACCTGTTTAGGTCCATATTTGAAGTGTTTTTTGTGGCTTTTCTCTAATCTGTTTCCATAACGGTGTTACCTGTCTCTACATTTACGTCCGTTTACTGGCAGCACTATTATGTTCTACAAGTTTGGGTATATGTTTTTGTCTGCAAGAGGCGACGCG